>VDFB02270651.1:374917803-376117803 GCA_007258455.2 Sequoia sempervirens
TTCATCCTCAAACATGCATCCTTACAATAGTAGGCTTTATATTAAGTGTAATAAGGAAGATTAGTTTCACCGTTGACCATAGTGGTGGACAATGTATGTTCTTGCTTGGTGGTTTCATGAGAGCCTATGGGGCTCCATGGCCCAATAAGGTAGGGTAGAGAGCAGGCCTTCTTTTGTTGCTATTCATTTTACATTCCCTATATTCAAATATGTATGTTTGTGAAATTCGAGGCAGACAACATTCACCCCTATGTGAAGATATGTATGTATGTGAAATCAAATGTAGACAACATTCATAAATACTCCTTCGTATCCTTATTCTTTTCATAAGATGATTACAACTTTTTTTGTAGGCCTATACTTAAACTTCTCCACACAACTTTATTGATTCTTGGCATGCCTTGGCCTTGTGTCCATTGATACAAAATTATTGCAATGATTGACAAAGGAACAAGTAGATGAGCATGTGCAGGATCGCCATGGAAAAACAGGCCCTTAAGTGGCGAAAAATTTAGAAAAAACAGAGTTAGACAACTTGAAGTAAAAATTTGAATAAGTTATCTATATTGTTTCCCCAAAATATGTAAGAATAGAATCTATATAAAATTGAATATATTTCTAAAATACCAGGGTTTATTTTTTAAAAATCTATTCGTGAAAATTTGAAATTTCAATGTCAGAGTACCAAATTTAGAGAAAAAAATAAAAGTAGGTGTGTCCATTCCACCACCCTTAACCACAATAAAATGATAATATTTTTTTATAATATTTTAAATATAAGTAGAGGATCCTAGATGTCCCGACGCTGCCTATTTTTTTATAATTTTTTCCAAGTAAAATTAATTATGAATTTTTATTATAACTTAAAAATATAAAACATGTCCTAATAAATTTTAACTTGGTCAAAACTTCAAGGAAATTCATGTTTTTTTATTCTTATAGTATGTAGCGATAAATGACATTATGTTTTGATTCCAAAAAATGTGATACCGCTTGAAAGCTATAGATGTTTTTCTCAATTACGTGACAATCTTTTTAGGACTTTTAATAAATTCAAACAGAAATGAATAATAATTATTTATTAAATTCAAAGTAAAACATAATTTATATTGGTGGAAAGCTGAGAATATCCTCTAAATACCCTTTTGTTTCATCAATTTTGCGTAAAAAAATATTGTCAGCCACATATCCTACACATACCCATTATATCGCCACTTTTTGGCCCATCATGATCTTGCACATACCCAGATATGTTTCAATTGATAGTTGCAATTCTACTATTTGAGAGCAATATGTTGCATTTATTGAAATTCTTCTTATTTCTCATAGTAATAAAATAGTTTATCCTATTTTCCATAGAGATAATTTTTATGTTGATTGTTGTTCTATGGCCTCAAATAATTTATTTGATCTATGGATTATGTCCTTTGGGAATGGTTGGAAAGTGATAAAATAGGTTTTGTTCTTCACAATAAGGAATTGTTGGTTGTTTATGTATGTATTCAAGGATAGTTGTTATTTGTCTAGGCCTCAATAAGGATTTCATCAATGTTTCATCTGACACTTAATATACAACCTCCCATTGTAACAAATCCTTGATGAGGTTTAGACAAATAGCAACTATCCTTCAAGTAGAACATGGACTATTTTATTAATTTGCAAATATTGTCAGCATAGAAGAACCATACAAAAATTAATGTTGATGCCAACTGGATTTTAATTTTGTTGGCCTTCTCTATCAATGCACCAAATGCTTGTAATTTAAAAATTAAAAAAAATACACAAATTTTTTCCTGAGCACATTCCGAGCACTGGAAGGCTTAAAAAATGAGAAGGCTAACAAAAATTCTAACCAAAGTTCACATAATAGGGGGAAACCACAGAACTAGCGGTTTCCAAAATTTTGTCATTTTATGTTTGTAGTTTTAATCTTCTTGTGTTGGCTGAGTGTATAGTATATTGCTACTACATGTGAGTTCCTAAAGTTAGATCAATGGTGGCATCAATGTTCCATATAAAACTTAAAATATAGCTTATCATTCTAAGAATGTCCCAATAGAATAAACATAGAGATCAATATGTATCAATTTTGTTTGCATCTATTTTTACATACACACATATCTGCACATAGGGAAAATACATTGTGCATCACTGCAACCAATGCTCACATTAAACAAAAAATCACAATAACAAATCTATGAAAAATATTTCCTTTTCTCAATAGTACCTTATTGAAAATGAAACAATATAGCCTTTTCAATAGTCTCTTGATGAAAATGAAATAGTATACCCTAACCTAGAGAACAACAATCAACAATGCCTTATGGAATCAATGTTGTTTGCATCTTCTATGACATACATACATATACGTACATAGGGGACATAAATTGTCCATCGCTCTAATCAATACCATTACCAAGCCTTTTGTATTGCTTTTGGAATCATTTCCCCATGCAAAAATCACAAAATAACCTCCAACCACCTTCATAGAAACTTCACAACAGATGGCCAAACTTGCACCTTCAAAAAAGCTTGCCCTCCTAGCATGAACATTAACTATTGTATGGTTTCTGTGTAGTGGTGATTGTTGTAATAACACCTACCATTTAAAACATCAGAAGAGGTGGAATAAGTCTTCCCAATTTTCAATAAGGAATTTTTGGGTGTTCTTCAATGGCTTTACCTACTATCAAGGCTGTGAGCCAAGATTGTGAGCTTCTTTGAAGGTTGAATTTTGACTTCCCTGTTCAACACATATATTAGTACGTATGTATATGTATAAGTTTCCATTCATCTATATATGTATATTTTCAACATCTAATTCCATGTACATACATTTCTACACATAATTTTTTAGTGGGTTCTTTAGCAATATTTATCAGCACAATAGATTCCTATGAATACATCTAGCGCATGCAATGTGTACATGTGTTCTTGAAAAATTAAATGTTCACCAATATATAGCTATTTGAAGTTAGATGCACCATTTTAGTTATTATTTCTTTCATCCTCAAAAAGGAGTTGTTAGAATGATAGGTTGTTTATTAAGTTTAATAAGAAAGATTGGTTTCACCATTGATCCAAGTGGTGGACCATGTATGTTCTTGCTCAGGGGTTTGGTGAGAGCCCATGGGGCTCCATGACCCAATATGGTAGGGTAGAGAGTAGTCCCTTTTTTGTTGTGTTTGATTTTATATTTTCTATTTATTGTTTAGCTACACTGTGGATCTTTAAGTTGGTGTTTGTAAGAACTTTATTTTCTTCATTGTAATATATGCTTATGCATATGTATATGTGTATATGAATGTGCAATCAAAGAAGTGAAGTTCTTTTAGAGGGAGGCTAGAATGAAGGAAGGAACGATGCATAACCAAAAGCAGTAGCAGCGCTACACTCTCCTTTAAAGAGTGCATTCTACCTTCCATTCATTATAGTCTCCATCCAAAATGCATTACATATGAATAGATTCATTTACATATACATATGCATAATTATATGCTTTGGTTGTTCTCCATAAGGAGTTCTTGAAAAATTAATTTGTGCATGTGTGGGGTTTTATTTTTTAACATATGGTTTTATATTTCCAAGTAGTAAAATCCTACATATGCATCCAATGCATTATGTTGGTTGCCACAGTTTGGATATTATTCCTTTCAGCCTCAAAAAATGAATTGTTAGAATGATAGGATCTATATTGGGTGTAATAAGAAACATTTGTTTCACCATTGATCATAGTGGTGGACAATGTATGTTCATTCTTAGGGGTTTGGTGTGAGCCCATGGGGCTCCATGACCCAATACGGTAGGGTGGAGAGCATGACTTGTTTTATTGTGTTTCATTTTATATTGTCTTCATCATAATATATGCATATGTATATATGCACATGCAATCAAAGAAGTGAAGTTCTTCTAGATGGAGGCTATAATGAAGGAAGGCACGATACATAACCATAAGCAACAACATTGTTACACTCTCCTTCAAAGAGTACATTGTACATTCCATTCATTATACTCTCCATCGAAAATTCATTGCATATGCATAGATACATTTACCTATACATATGCATATATGTATGTTTTGGTTGTTCTCCATAAGCCATTGTTGAAAAAAGAATTTGTGCCCATGCAGGTTCTTTTTTTTGCACATGGTTTTATATTTCCTAGTAGAAAATTCCTACATAAGAATCCAATGCATCATTCCAGTTGCCACAACTTGGCTATTATTCCTTTTAGCATCAAAAAAGAACTATTGGAATGATAGGCTCTATATTGGGTGTACTAAGCAACATTGGTTTTACCATTGATCATAGTGGTGGACAATGAATCTTCTTGCTAGGGGGTTTGGTTAGAGCCCATGATGCTTCATGAGCCAATAAGGTAGGGTGGAGAGTAGGCCTACTTTTGGTGTGTTTCATATGTATTTTTGTGAGATTAGGTGCTCATAACATTTCTATGTATGGTAGGATATATATTAAGTGTAATATTTAACATGGATCTCTATATTTATTAGAGTGGTAGATAGTATACATGTCCTCTGTACGTAATTCTACATACACACATTCCCACACATTCTTTTTGCATGTATATATATCTATGTAATAGATTACTACAAATGTATCTAGGGCATGGAATTCCTACATATGTTTTTGCAAAACAAAATCTACACTGATATATAGGTATTTCAAGTTAGATGCACATTTCGAATTTTTATTTCTTTCATCCTCAAAATGGAGTTGTTAGAATGATAGGTTGTATATTAAGTGTAATAAGAAACATTGGTTTCACCATTGATTGAAGTGGTGGAAAATGTATGTTCTTGCTCGGGGTTTGGGTGAGAGCCCATGGAGCTCCATGACCCAATATGGTAGGGTGGAGAGTAGGTGTTCCTATGTTCTATTTCATTTTATATTTTCCATCCGTCCTTTAGCTGCACTGTTGCTCTTTAAGTTGTGTTTGCAAGCACTTTATCTTCTTTGTCAAAATATATGCATATTTGTATGTATATGTATATATGCATATTCAATCAAGAAAGTGAAGTAAATTTAGATGGAGAGTGGAATGAAGGAGGGAATGATGCATACACTTAAGTAGTAGTGACATCACATTCTCCTTTAAAAAATGCACTGTACCTTCTCTTCATTACACTCTCCATCGATAGTGCATTGCATATGGATAGATACATTTACATATACATATGCATATATGTATGATTTGGTTGTTCTCCATAAGGAATTGTTGAAAAAAATAATTTGTGCATGTGTGGGTTTCCTTTCATTTGTGCATGGTTTTGTCACTATGGATTCTTCTGTTTTTTGGGTTTTCCATCAAGGGCATTGTTGAAACTAGTATTGTTTCATTTATACCTTTTGTTTTGTGTCAATGGTTGCAATGCACTAAAATATTTATTGTTATAGAGTTTATGTTGCTTTCAATAGGGCATTGTTGAGTGTTGCTCTCTACCTTTGTCTATTTTGTTTCATATTCAATTGGCTTGACCTATGTAGTTATGCCATTGTTTTTTAAGTTGGTGTTTGCAAGCATTTTATTATTTTCCTAATAAAATGGTTGTAGGCTCCTAATCCTTGTTCAAGTTCCAGCCCTACATCAAGTGTGTACTAAAAAAGGCAGCAAAAAACCAAAGAAACCAACAATATTATGTGAGCCATAGAGACCATATTTGTGTGGGCCATCGAGCCAAATACTTGCAACAAAGTGCCACTATAGTTTGTCCTTGCTTGGCCCCGCTTGATCAAGAAAGTGCACCACAATTTTTGCCAAGATCATTGGAAGAACATGCTTGCTTCTATAGACCCACACCACCCATCCCTTCCTAACTTCCACACAACCTTCCTAGTGGAGGTCCCTCAATAGTAGGTGGTTGTAGACCTCATGAAACCATTGTTGGGCATGGCTTGTTGTCCATGTGATCAGCCCCCCACCACTTTAGCAACATTTTTGGAGATTCTTTTCACATTGCAATGCAATCCTTCCATCGGTGCATTGATGCTTTGTCTAATTTGAAAGTTTGTAGTGTTTGCAAGGAAAGATATGCCAACATGAAAGTGAAAGAATCAAACAAAACATTGTATTCCTATGATATTCTTCTAAAAAGGGCATCCGTAGATTCAATTTAGTGAACAATATGGATTCAAGACCACATCCTCCTATCCTTGCAAAGCTTACTTAGGTTGAAGAAATGCTTATAGCTAGAGTTGCTCAATTTTGTAAGTGATCAATGCTAGAGGAGGCCAAATATAAATATAGTGGCCATACTATAAGCTTCCCTCAAGAAATCATAACCATTGTAACTTTGTTGCCACATCCCCTACATGATCTTGAAGTGGTGATTTTTCAAAGGACTGGCATTCAGGGGGTTTGAATTATGATTGCTATGTTGAAAAACATATTGTCATGGCTGCATTAATATACAAAATTGAGAATGATCCATACTATAGTGATGATACAATTGATTGTGATTGTTAAATTTGTTTCCTACAATAAGTACTGACATCTATGATCTTCTATACATATTGAAAGAACCAACACATAACATAGCCAAGAACCAATGACAAGTCTAGAAAGTGCTATTAATGAGGAAGAAAAACTTGAGGACTCATCATCATTTATTCCATTGATGCCCAACCCTCCCTAGGAATTGCATGCAATTGGAGATGCCTTGTTAATTGAAGACATTAGTCAAGATAATTTTCCTTGGAATGAGATAAATTCTAACCCTATCAATGAATACAATATAGAAGGGTTATTAAGCATGGCTTTTCCAACATTTTCCCACATTGGAACAACAATGGCCCTACAATCAAGAAGCATACAAATTCACTTACATGAATATGCATTGCACTTGATGAGATACTATGATAACAGGTTTGGGAGACATGTCAGATTTATCCGTTACCTTTATAATATGATAATGAGACATCGAAGCCAAGAATAAGCTTATGTTTTCATGAAAAAAATTGGAAGAAAGGATCCCAAAGTTTTTTGTTGCTTTGTGACAATTGATTTGGGATGTTCCTAACACCCAAATAGAAAAATGACTTGTTTTCTTTGGTGCATCTTTGCGAGGAATGTGGTCATACTAGGGCAAGTGTCGAGAAGAGCTTGTAGCAATGATCCACCAGCTTGGCACACCAAATCTCTTCTTCACTTTGAGCTTTGTAGACACAAAATGGCCTGATTTGCATGAGGTAATTGATCCTCATGCCCAATTGAATATCCCATACTCCTGAAGATGCTTCGCTGAAAATTTCATCCATAACCCAAACATAACAACCTTGTACATGCACTTGCGGTTCACCATTTTTTTAGGAAGAGGTTATTGAGAGGATTTTCCATACAAAGGATTACCGGTATAGGTATGAGTGACAACACTATGGATCAACCCATGTCCATGGTTTCTTGTGGCTTCTAAGTGCCTCAAATATTGAAATGCTTGATTGGTCCAACCCACATAAGCTTCAACAAGCAAAAAAATTCTTTGACTGCTATGTTTTAGCATGGAATCCTCATTCTCAAGAATAGCTAATATCAAGAGTCCACCACTCTCCTTTGGAGTACCTATGTTTGATTGATAGTTCACATAGTTATTGCATGAATCCAATGGTGGATTATGAACAGTTGCTAAACATGGTACAAAGGCATACCAAATGTACGTAGTATAGTTTTCTCAAGAAAAAATTCCACCAATTGCAATGTCGCTACAAAGCTCCATAGAATGCACAACCATCATTGAAATTGGTAATTGACCATGAATCAAAAAAATCCTATAATCCAACAAGAAATGTTGAGCGTGTTAATATCCACAACCCTAGGATGCTTGCAATATAGAGAGAAAACATTGATTTCCAGCTAGTCTTGTCAAGAAAAATTATGCTAAAATACATTTCCAAATATGCATCAAAGTTTGAAAAAAAGTCTGAAAGCTATATTGATATCTTGCAGAGGCTTGAAAATATGAATTATTCTATGGAAAAAGCATTTCTTTCCTATCAAAAATTCATGATGAACTTGGTTGTAGATCGTGACATTAGTGCATAAGAAACATGCCATATGTTGCAAAAGTTTCCCCTTGTCATCTCAAGTAGACATTTACTATCTTTGAACTTGGGTAGGAAGACATTCCACCATTTGAAAATAGCTGATAATGGTGATGATATTGAAAGTGGTTATATTCATTGTTACATGAAAAGACCTGTTGAAATGGAGACTATATCCCTTATTAAATCTGCACAATTTTATACATTTCAAAAAAATTGCAAAGGTGGGGCTTGGCGTTTGCAACCACAACCTGCTATCATCACTGTTTACCTACTATTCAAGTCTAGCCCCCAAAGCATAGTGATAACTTTGAAACATTTTGTTGGTCATAACTGCTACTCTACAAGCCTTTTCAAATTTTGAAGCAAACATAGGCCTCACTAGAGATAGTATAACACAAAACTAAAGGCTATTTCATCTTGCTGGCTATCGCCCTTAGCATATCAATAGAGTTATTTCTCCCCCCACCAATGAAGAAGGTAATAGTGATATTGATAGCACCCAATTTTTTCCTCCCACAAATGAATATGAATGGGAGTTGCTTTCTTGCCTTGGTCCTATAAACAATGTTTTCCTTGACCAGCTGCAACTATTGGGTAGACGGGACTTCGATTTAAATCATGTGTGGGTTGCACATCAAGGTATGTGTAGGATCATGATGGGCCAAAAAGTGGTGATATGATGGGTATTTTTAGGGTATGTGGCTGATGATTTTTTTTTACCCAAAATTAATGAAACAAAAAGGGTTTTTAAAGGAGATTCTCAACTTTCTACCAATATAAATTATGCTTTATTTTGAATTTAATAAATAATTATTATTCATTTTCTATTTGAATGGGCACTAAAGTCCCTGGGATTGAGGGCTGATTGAAAACATCTATAAATTTCTAAATGGTATCACATTTTTAATCTAAAACATATGTGTCAAGCATTCTATAAGCCTATATACTATAGGATTAAAAGAAAAATGAATTTAATTAAGTTTTGACCAAGTTAAGGTGGTTAGACATATGAGTTTTTATATTTTTAAAAAGTTGTATTAAAAAAATCCACTAATTATTTACTTGGAAAAAAATTACAAAAAGAATATGTATCACATTCAAAACATGAGTCCTCTAATTTATATCTAAAATCTTATAAAAAAAATATTATCATCATTTTATTGTGCTTAGGTGGTCTAATATACACCTACTTCTTTATTTTTCCCTAAAATTTAAGTAATAATTCCAGATTGAAATTTCAAATTTTCACCAAATAGATTTTGTTTAAAAAAAATAAAATCTAGTATTTTAGAAACTAAATTCAATTTCTACAAATTTATTGTTGATGTTTTGAAATAATATAGATAACTTTGTTCAAATTCTTTTAAGTCAAGTTTCCTAACTCGATTTTTCTAAAACTTTGCCAATCGGAAGGGGTTCGCTTTTTTCCATGATGATCCTAACATACAATAATTGAGGATTCCTGGCAGCGACAATAATTTTTATCACACCAGCACCTGTCACCACCGTCACCACTTCGCCAGCATCAGCGTTCTGCCATTACCTGCCACCGCTGGCGGATCACAATAACCTGCCACCACGGATAATATTCACTGATTGGCATCGCCGCTGGCTGACCCTCATACATATTAAGCACATCTAAATTGAGTGTTTCCTACTAAACATATGCAACTATTTGGTGGTGCCTCTATTATACTTGTGGGTGACCTAGGAAAATTGCCACCTATTTTGGATAGGCCTTTCTACACTTCTTGCTCCATAGCCTTGGCTCTTTGGCACACTTTTAATGTTTTTGTCATGCTTGACATAGTCTTCCACCAGCATGGACAATCTGATAGACAACAACAATTTGGTACACTCCTCTTCAATATTAGAAATTTTCAGGTATGTCAAGATGATTGGAAAAATATTGTGAATTGAACAAATTCCATGCTTTTAGTTAAGGAAAACCAAGATTTTGATGTATTTATTCACTTATTCCCAACAAATAGGTTGGTTTCCTTGCACAATAGAAAAATGCTTGAATATTTAAATGTTCCCATTGCAATTAGTGCTGTTGAAACTACTAAGCAAAATAGACTTGATTATGGTGATAATGAGAAACTTCAAGCAGAGCTTTTACTTGCAATTGGTGAACAAGTAATGTTAACAAAAAATCTTTGGGTGGCAACTAGCTTGGTTAATGGGTCATTAGGTTTTTGAAGTCTATGGCATATTCTACGGGAGCTAAACCACCTCAACCACTTGAATATGTTTGTTGTCCACTTCCCAAACTACATTGGCCCAACATGGGATCCTAACAACCCAAAACCCATCCCTGTCCCCCCGATCACATGGGGCAGCCAAAGATAGGTCACCTTGACAATGGCTTGGGCTATAACAATACATAAATCTCATGGGTTGAAACTGAAGACAACTTCAACAGATATTGGAACTAAAGAAAGACAAGGAATAATGTTCACATCTCTTTCCCTTGTAAAATCAATAACAAAAATACTTATAGATCTACCTTTCTCTTTTGATAGATACTCTAGACTACATTTCAACAAATATAGTGCACTGCAAACCAAAGAAGAGGATCGTCTCCAACAATTTTTTGCATTGCCATCATGCTGCAATGTTTCCATTCTTTATGGTAACTATATCGCTTCTCCTTTCCTTGTTCATTTCAATGCATTTATAATTCCCCCCATTTCTAATTTTTCTTCCTAGTCATTGCCTCCATTGTACAATTGCAATCACTATTGCCAAGTTGGTCAAAGTTTTATTTATATGGTGATTACTAATAGAATTTTCTATTCAATGTTTCTTTAAATACCTTCCTCTTCTTTGGTCAATGATGCCCCTGCAGTGGTCTTTCCTTCAAACCATTTATGTCTAACTATATAAGATTCTAACTAATTTAGATTGCAAATATTCTCAGCTATAACTGCAGATCTTGACAATTCTTAAAATAACTTTGCAAACAGACCATTTGCATGGTGTACGAGTTGCAACTACATTCCATTTATATACAAGGTAATGCTATATCTCCTTCATTCCATGTCTTATTTTATAACTGCATCTCGAATCCTCTCTCACAAATGATAGAATTGTATATACTTTCAAAAATGAATAACACTAATTTCAACTGAAGAAAATTCTTAGTTGCCAAAGCTGAATTATATGGGGGTTATAATTATAAACATGGGGTTATAATTATAAACATAATGTGCCTCCTTCTCTCCACAAGGTATGTATGCATCTTGTTTATGTGATATTTTCTACTGCACAAGCATTAGACTTTTTTTTTTCAATATGGTAAGTAGAATTTATAGGGTGTTGTACCCTTTACATAGAGAACCACAAGGGCCAACAAAGTTTAGGACCAAAAAACATAAAAAATTCTAAGCCAAAAAACTAATACATTGAACCAACAATGGACAAACAAAAAATAGACTAACAATAGACTAACTGGTATTTTCCTAATTCTTCGACAGGAGATTAACATCATCCCCAACCTATTCATGGCCATCAAAATCATTCTTCTTCTCCATTTCATCCTTCATGATCGCTGATAGGGTGCTAGTAACACAGTAGACAAGCTTGAAAATGAAGTAGGTCAAGCCATAGAATTTTTTGTCCAATTTCTCCATCCTTTCTTGTAGCACATAGAGCTCCTCCCCATAATCTACAGTCTTCACAGTGTCAACACACTCCACATCCAAAGGGTCTGAGGACTGGAAATCCAAGTTCTCCTTCTACACTTTTCTAATATGAGGAATAGAGTGGGGCCCTCTAACATACTTCTCCTCCTCATCCCCAAACTCATCCTTGCTCTCTTTTCTATCAGACTGCTCCTCTTCTAAATCCAAGTCATTAACCTGCACTTTTTTGTTATTCTTGGCCAATCTACCAGATCTACTGATGATGGTATCACCACCAGACACCAGCATAGCTATGACCACCGTGTCCCCCTTAGAATCCTTTCCCATCACATTTTTACCTTTTTTGTTGCTAGTCAGAGGCTCCATCAAACCCTTCACTTCCTCCTTACCTTTCTTCTTCAGGGTGGGTTTACAAGAAATCCTGGTAGGGGTTGACTTGAGTTCACATAGACTAGCTGCAACACTAGTTTGAGCAACACCCACATTTCCTTTAAGTTTTTTGGTAGTGGGTTTAGGCATAGGGGCTAAATGGGATTTTCTGATGGGACCTTTGGACATGGCTAGGGAAATGTTGGTCACATTGGGAGGCTCAATTTCCTCAATACAAATGGTAGAAATGGGTTTGGGTGGGCATAGGACAAGACGGAAGTGGTAAAGCCTCAAAATGAGGCCTTGGTGAAGTGGATGGGGAGGAGTGTCATTAGATATTATTTGTTATAAAGTAAAGAACTATTTATATTTTATAATTTAGATATTGTCTACCAATGACACATGTTCCCTACACTAAACTTTACATTTTTCTTGTGTCTAGCTATATCTGATTGAAACCATGCTTTGTGATCACATGTTCATCATGGTGTACAACATACAACTACATTCTATTTATATATAAGGTAAGGCTATATTTCCTTTATTCCATCTCTTATTTCACAACTAAATGTATAATTATTTGTCATAAATAATACAACTATATATGCTTTCAAAAATGTATAACATTGATTTCAACTAAAAAAAATTCTTAGGTTAATGGTATGAGATTTCCACAATCCATAATCCTTAAGGTTTGTTGTCTCTGGCTATTTGATTTTGTTTCTTTTTGTGGATGAAAATACTCAAACACAATCAAATATCCAAAAAAAACAAATCTTAAGTAAAATTTTTCAAGTGCCGAAACATTGGTTTCAGCATTGATCATAGTGGTGGGAAATGTATATTCTTTCTTGGGGGTTTGGTGACAACCCATGAGGCTACATGAACCAATATGGTAGGGTGGAGAGCACGCCTTCTTTTCTTCTATGTGTCTAGGCCATGGAAATGCCTACAAGGTATACCTACATCTTATTTATTTAATGCCTTTTATTACACATGCATTGCACATTATTTGTTATAAATTATAGAACTCTTTATATTCCCTAATTTACATATTGTTGAGCCATAAATTTTATGAGGTGTGAAATGTTATGTCTCTTTTGCTCAATTAGGGTCTTTCACCTAATGGAAAGAGATAGATCCCACACCCAAAATCTAGGTGGTTCACTAAAACTAAGGAATGTATAATGTAAATATGCCTAAATGCAATGATCTAGATGCATATAATTGAAAAATTGATTGATTAGAAATGTAAAACTATTGAAATGCATTTTTTTAAAAATCACATTGTGTAATGCAAAAACACATAGAAACAAATAGTAAACTGCAACAGAAATGGATAAAACTAAAAGTGTTCACTTGAGATATGGATGGGGACTAGAAATGACTTCTAGAATGCTCTTGATGCTAATTTTTAGGCCTGGTGCGACTCATTCACCATTCTGGGTGAATTAGTCCTAGATATGTGAAACTATTCCATTGAAAAAAAGGGTGTCTAAAAATGCAGAAAACCATATAACATAGATTTTTGGCACCCACATGCTTTCTATCACTTATACAATTTTTCACCTAGAAGGAGATAGATGGGAAAAAAATGCTTACGTCTACACTCAAAGATTAATGTTATATGGATGCAATATGTCTAAATAAACTGATTTAAATGCAGAAAACTAGTGAAAACTATTGATTATTGAATGGACACTAACGGAATACAACTTATTTGAAAACACATTATGTAATGCAAGAACACCTACAAATGAATGCAAATTGCATTAGAACTTGATGAAACTGAAAGTGTGCACCTAGAATATGGATGAAGACTGGAAATGAATTCTACAATGCTACTAATGTTAATTTTCAAGCCTGGTCGGACTCATTCATCATTCTGGATGAATCAATCCCAGTTCTGTAAAACTGAGCCATAACCTATTTTGGACAAAAGGGTATCTAAAAATGCAAAAAACCAAAATTTGACCTTGGAGTGGGACTCATTTTCCACTCATGGAAAATGAGTCCACTTTTGAATATTTGAATATTCAAAGGTAGGATTTAGAGCTTTCGTTCTGCACTTTTATTCTCTATAGGTGTCTGCTTCCGAAACTCTAATTTCTGAACTTGAAAATGAGTTTTTGTTGAAATTTTGACTTATTCAATCAAGAGAAGAATTAAACAACTTTGCAACTTGATTCCTAATTATTTCCAAGCTTCCAAGATTCCTAAATCTAAAAAAATACAAGACAAGAGAGAGAAATGTTGAATGTTAGGGCGTGGGGGCTTTCCTTGGTCATACAACTTTTAGGTAATTAAACCAAAATGATGAAAGAATGTAATGAAACATGCAACAATGGATGCCATGATGAATAGAAAAACATGAAGAATCTTCCCTTGAATGTCTAAAATTTGTTATCTTAAGGGTATAAAAGCGGGATCATCATGGAAAAAACACACCCTTAAGTGGCAAAAAAATAGAAAATCAAAGTTAGAGCTTGACATAAAATTTGAATGTTATCTATATTATTTCAAAAATATGTAAGAATATAATCTAGAGAAAATTGAATGTAGTTTCTAAACTAGTAGGTTTTTAAACAAAAAGAAATCTATTTGATGAAAATTTGAAATTTCAATGGTAGGCTTCTTAATTTTTAGGAAAATAAGAAGTAGGTAAGTCAACCACCTAACCACAATAAAATGATAATATTTTTATAAGATTTTAGATATAGTAGAGGACTATGTCGACAGATGCATATTTGGTAATTTTTTCCAAGTAAATACTAATTATGAATTTTATTACAAATTTTAAAATATAAAACTCGTGATGTTCAACCAATTATCTTGGTCAAAACTTCATGAAATTCAATTTTTTTCTTCTTATAGTATGGCATAGATGTGACACATGTTTTGGATTCAAAAAATGTGATACCGTTTGAAAGCTATAGATGTTTTTCAATGGCCTATCAATCAAGACTTTAGTTGTAATTGAATAGAAAAATGAATAATAATTACTATTTAAATTAAAGTAAAACATAATTTATATTGGTGGAAAGCCGAGAATCTCCTTTAAAAACCCTTTTTGTTTCATCAATTTTGGGTAATAAAAGTCAACCACACATACCCATTATATGTTTTTTTTTATCATGATCCCGCACATACCCCTTAATGGATTGAAATGTTGAAATCCTAAGTTGCTTGACTTGAGATTGAAGAATGGGGTATGTGCAGGATCTTGATGGGCCAAAAAGTGGTGATATGATGGGTATGTGTAGGGTATGTGGCTAAAAACTTTATTTTACCCAAAATTGATGAAACAAAAAAGGTTTTTAAAGGAGATTCTTAGCTTTCCACCAATATAAATTATGTTGTACTTTAAATTTAATAAATAATGATTATTAATTTTCTATTTGAATTATGACTAAAGTCTTGATTAATAGGCTCATTGAAAAAAATCTATAGCTTTCAAACGATATTATATTTTTTGAATCCAAACATGTGTCACATTCTATGCTTCACATACTATAGGATTAAAAAAAAAAATTGAATTTCATGAAGTTTTGACCAAGTTAAGGTGGTCATACATACAAGTTTTTATATATTTTCAAATTTGTAATAAAAAAATCATAATTAATTATTTACTTGGAAAAAAATTACAAAAAATAATGCATCACATCAAGTACATGAGTCCTCTACTTATATCTAAAATCTCATAAATTTTTTTATCATTTTATTGTGGTTAGTGGTTAGACAAATACCTACTTAATTTTTCCCTAAAATTTAAGTAATACTGCATTGAAATTTCACACTTTCACTAATTTTTTAAAAAAAATAAATCTAGTAGTTTAGAAACTACATTCAATTTGCTTCAGATTATATTGTTACATATTTTTGAAATAATATAGATAACTTGTTCAAATTTTTATGTCAAATTTCCTAACTGATTTTTCTAAATTTTTCGCCACTTAAGGGCTTGTTTTCTCCATGATGATCCTGCACATACCCAATGATGGTGGATAATGAAGAATGGTTTGAGATGAATAAGGAGATGTAAACTAAGGAGAAAAACACTTAATTATAGATGCTTTGCCTTAGTAACCAATAATACCTCATCATAGGCCAACATAAGGTGATTTTAAATAAAAACCCGAAAGAAAATTTGAAATATTTTGAATTTGGAGCCAAGAGGGACTCATTCGCCACCCATGGTGAATGGGTCCCACCTTGGAATTGAAAGTGGGTGTTGGGAATTATCTTGCATTTAATGTTTTTGTTGGGTTTAAATTAAAAACACTTAATTGCCTTATAAGGGCATAAAGGGTCAAATAAAGCATAAGAAAGGTGTAAATAGTGAAATTAAGCCTAGAAAAGCATGAAATATTATTACAAGACTTTACAACACTTCAAAATAAGACTTAATAAATGATGAAAAAAATTGATTTTTAGGTGGATTGTAATGAAAAGAGTCTAGAAGAGTGTAGAAATGTGTTACAACACTTCACAACACCTTCACAAGACATCATTAAATGCATTTTATTCAGTTTGCAAAGGTCCAAGACCTAGTCTCAATGCATAAAATGCCTCAAAACACTTTAATCAAGGCCTCATTAAGTCCAATATACCATGAATTATTCCTATGTCAAGAAATAGGTCCTCTTTTCTATGACACATTTAGGTCCCACTTTAGTGAGAGGATGAAATTGGTTGAAACTAACACTAAAGTAGACATTCAAGAGAGATTCGAGTGTATGGATGTAGATGACAAAGAATGACAAAGATCAAGAAGGTAGTCAAGCCCCTAGGATCCAAGATCCTATGTCAAACCAATAGGATACATAATCATGCAATGGCAAGAATGGTTTGGAAAAAGATGTGCTCACTGGGGCCATAGAACATTAGGTTGTCCATGGGGTGAGTAATCCCAAAGAAGTGGTTTAGTGATAAAATCATTCCAGTGTGTCAGCTTCCCACCATATAATGAGAAAGTTGTGCCAGTGTGTTGGCTTCCCATTATAAAAACCATACCAAATTTATGCTCCTGATAACATTGATAAGGCACCACAATGAAAATGCTTTTTGTAAATGTTTTTGAATAAGTGAAGAATTTTTCTAAAGGGGATTTTGATTTGTTCATGTAAGGTCTTCTTCTTAGAGATAATTGTATCTAATGTCTCCAAGAGAGGACAAATCAGGATGTCAAATCGTTATCCATGGGATGCCTCGTTCACATTAGGCCACTCTAGTTGATCATACACTCTTGGAAGGAATCAAACCCAATGACACCACCAAGGAGAGGACACATCACTAGAAAAAGTAAATCACCCTATGAAAAATTCTCAAAGATGTTGCCTATGTATGCCCCCCACTTTAAAGTGGTTTCTAATAGCATTATTGTGAGAAATTGCTTTAAAGTAGAAGAAGGTATGAGATCTTTTTTGAAAATCCCTATGCCAAGTCACATGTTTTCAATAAGCTGCATCATGAAGAAAGGGAGTATGCCACATGTGATTCAATCATAAGACATGTCATCCACATCTTAAGCTTGATCCTATATGTTCATGAAAGGTTAACAATTAGTCAAAAGTGACAACAAAAAGTGACATACAAGGACAAGGCTATCAAACCCCTTGCCCCCACTTAGTGTAGGAAAAAAAGTGAGCCTGAAATGGATGATGGTATGCTACCCCTTGCAATGGATGTCAAAAATGCAATGGTGAGTATGCTATGATCCTAAAACTATTGCATGGCAAGGAGCAACAACTAATGTTATTTATGTGGATAAATAAACAAAGTTTTTGCTTTATTGGCTTTGATTATACATACTTTGTTACATATGTGAGAAAAGCCATTGTAACTTGGTTGGTATGAAACATTATGCTTAGGTTAGTAAAGGATGGGCTCGGGTTTTTTTTCAGTTTGTTGTTTGTGTGAGGGTGGCTAAAGGATGAGTTCAGGTAGGTGTGGAGTTTGTTGCTTGTGTGATGGTGGGTAAGGAATTAGAGGATTCTTTGAATGTACCACAGGGTATGTAGGTAGTTCATTGATCAAAGGGGATCTAATAGACAATTCCACATTCATAACCATGATGGTCTTGGTTTGATTCACTCCTACAGAAGACATAACATTTTCTTGCACCATAATAGTCTCTGTAGAATAAGAGTTGTTAGTAGAATGGAAATCCAAATGTTCTTAACATTCAAGGATTTGTTCTTCCAAAATATCATCATCATAAGGAGGGAGCTATCCATGGTTGAATTTTCTTGTTCTATGATGTTTTCCCACATAAGATTCTCATGTTTTTTGTTTATTGGATTGTGTAACACCATAATATCATCTTCACTAATAAGAGATATATTAGGAGAGGGTAAATTTTGACTGTTGTCCATAATCTCATTGTCTTGTCCATAATATCTACCCTAGGAGGAGATATTTCAAGAAGTTCATCACATTTCATGTTAGATGTTGTAAAGAAGCATCATCACAAAGAGGGGTGAGATCAAGGGAAGGACAACTATGATTTGCATCTGTGTTAATGATTGGGTCTTCATGTTCAAAGAGAGCCTTCCAATTGTTAGGAGCATTAGGAAGGAGAGAAATAATGATATAACTCTCAATCATTGGGTTTTTGGATACCAACATATCCTCCTCACAAATGTGTTTGTCATGATAATTCACAAAAGTATTGTCACAAATAAGGAAGCTGTTGGAAATGAATCAATATTAGGTAAAGTGGCGGAAATGAATTCATCTTGTATTGTTATACTATCTTCCCAATGGGAATGAGGACAAGGACAAAAAAGATATTCATGATGCTCAATGATTGTACCTTCTTTTTCAAACATACCTATCACTAAAAGGAGAGGTATTGGGAGAAGTACAATTATGATCATCATGTTTATCTTTCTTTGAATTCCCTTATAACACATCATCCTCACAAATAAGAGAGATAGGAAGAAATGTAAGTTTAAGACAACCATTAACATTTTCTTTCTCTTGTGCTAAGAGACTATCATAACTAGGGAATGCATTGAATGAAGGACTATAATTCTTGTTAGCAAGCATTTTCTTTGCAAATTTGGAGAATATTGAAACTAACATGTTGAAACAACAATGTATGCTAATTCAAAATGCAATGTAAAAGGTTGAAATGAAATGCAATTTTTAGATGATAATTGATTGATTATGATATATAACAATATGAGAATGCAAACTTGAAATTTAAAGCATGCATGGAATAAGATAATTTAAGTTAAATCTAATAAAATGTGTGTTACAAAAACTCATTTAATTGATAGAGGTAGGTAAAGGTGCCAACCAAAAGGTTAAAAATAAGGTTTTCAATTTTTGTAAAGGGTAGTTTCAAGGGTGAAAAGGGACTGATTTGCCCAAGGTGGCGAATGAGTCCCAATATGGACTTTTTTTAGAAATTTCAAAAAAAATTAATGGATTTTGATGTTTTCTAAGTGTTGTGATGCATACCTAAGTTAAAAATGTATAATTTTAAAAAATCTAAATGAATTTAGATGCCAAAAATGCAACCTAAATGTACTTTTCTATGAATGTAAAAATTGAAACCTAGTATGCAAGTCCTAATGCAAGATCAATGCAAGATAAATGCAAGCTAGATATATGATGAAGGACTTCAAATAAGACAACAAAGTATTCTAAAAATCAGGTTCACCAAAATGTAACATAGATTTTTGGCACCCACTTGCTTTCTATCGCTTCTAGGTTTTTTCACCTAGAAGGACAGAAATGGGCCAAAAATGCTTATGCCTACACTCAAAGATTAATGTTATATGGATGCAATATGTATAAATATATAATTTAAATGTATAAAACTAGTGAAAAATATTGATTATTGAATGGAAACTAAAGGAATACAACTTGTTTGAAAACACATTATGTAATGCAAGAACACCTAGAAATGAATGGAAATTGTAACAAAACTTGATGAAACTGAAAGTGTGCACTTGGAATATGGATGAAGATTAGAAATAGATTTTGGAATTCTTTTGATGCTAATTTTCAAGCCTGGTGGGACTCATTCCCCATTTTGGGTGAAACAATCCTAGTTCTATAAAACTGAGCCAAAACCTATTTCAAACAAAAGGGTATCTAAAAATGCAGAAAACAAAAAACTAACCTTGGAGTGCGAATCATTTGCCACCCATGGAGAATGAGTTCACTTTTGAATTTTTCAATATTCAAAGGTGGGATCTGGAGCTTTCGGTTTGCACTTTGATTCTCTACAGGATCCCACTTTCGAATCTTTGATTTTTGAACCTAAAAGTGAGTTTTTGTTGATATTTTGACTTTTTCAATGAAGAGAATACTTAAAAAACTTTTAAAATTGATTTTGAATGATTTGCAAGCTTCCAAGAAGCCTAAATCTACAAACATGTAAGACAAGAGAGAGAAATGTTGAATGTTAGGGCATGGGGGTTTGGCTTGGTCAAACCCATTTTAGGTAATTAAACCAAATTGATGAAAGAATGTAATGAAACATGCAACAATGGAGTTGATTACCTTTCCATGATGTTTGATCTTGAAATTTTGTAGTGAAACATGAAGAATATTCCATTGAATGTCTAAAAATTTCTATCTTAATGACTTGAAATGATGAAACCCTAAGTTGTTTGACTTGGGATGGAAGAATGACGGGTGGATAATGAAGAATGGTTTGAGATGAATGAGATGTAAAATGAGGAGAAAAACACTTATTTATACACACTTGTGCCTTAATAACCTAATAATACCTCATCATAGGATGACATAAGGTAATTTTGAATAAAAACCCAAAATAAAATTTAAAATACTTTGAATTTAGACCAAAGAAGGACTGATTCTCCACCCATGGTGAATGGGTCCCAACTTGGACTTGAAAGTGGGTGTCGAGAATTATCTTGCATTTAATGTTGTTTGTCAGGTTTACATTCAAAAACACAATTAAGCCTTATAAGAGCATAAAAGGGGTAAATAAAGCATAAGAAAGGTGTAAACAGTGAAATTAAGCCTAGAAAAGACTAAAATCTTGTTACAAGACTTTACAACACTTCAAAATAGGATTTGATAAGTGATGAAAAGGTGATTTTTGGTTGAATTGCAATGAAAAGAGTCAAGAAGAGTGTAGAAATATGTTACAACACCTTCACAAGACATCATTAATTCCATTTTATTTAGTTTGAAAAGGTCCAAGACCTAGTGTCGATGCATAAAATGCCTCACAGCACTTGAATCAAGGCCTCATTAAGTTCAATTTACCATGAATTATTCCCATGTCAAACAAAAGGTCCCTTTTCTCTATGGCACTAACCAAAATCAAGCTTGTAAGTGGGACTCATTTGCCACCAATGGTGAATGAATCCACTTTTACATTTTGAATATTCAAAGGTGGAAACATGATCCTTTAATTTGCAATTTTTGCTTCTTTAGGTGACTAGTTCTGAAATTTTCAGATTTGGGCCTAAAAGTGACCTTTTGTGGTTATTTTGACTTATCCAATGAATAGATGACTTGAACAACTTTGTAATGAAATATTCAATGATTTCTAAGCCTCCAAGATGTCTAATTTTGCAAATACACAAGACAAGAAAGAGAAATGTTAGATGTTAGGGCATGGGGGTTTTCCTTGGTCAAAACCCTTTTAGGTAATTAAACCAAAATAGAGAAAGAATGTAATGAAACATGCAATAATGGAGTTTATTTTCTTGACTTGATGATTGACCTTGAATTTCTATAGCACAACATGAAGAATCTTCCCTTGAATGTATGATAATTGCTATCTTCATGACTTGAAATGATGAAACCCTAACTTACTTGACTTGAGATGGAAGAATGATGGATGAATAATGAATAATGGTTATGATTTATGGTTGAGAGAGTTTATTTTATAGGAAATTCACCTTATTAGCCTATAAATTGGATCCCTAAGGTGGATATGGGAAACTAATAAACTTAAATTTCATTTTTAGTTGCTCAAAGGTGAAAATTGACCCAAATGGGACTCATTCACCACCTTGGGTGAATCAATCCCATCTAGAAAGGACTCATTTTCCATAGGTGGAAACCCACTGGGTCCCATTAGGAAACTAAGATGCTAGGAAATAAGGAAATAAGGTTTATATTGTGACTTTGTTAGTTATTTGATCAATTTATGCCTTAGGATGCACAATATTAGGTAATAGGGGCTTATTTGTGATGATGTAAAGATTGATTAGGGATATGGACACAAAATTCAATGTGAAAGTGTGATTAAATTCACTTTACAACACTAAAATGAGGTCCACCAAGCCTAGAAAGGCACAAGAACCAATGTGAATGTGCAAGACACATTAGAACACTAGTTTAACATTAAGTTTATTTTACAAGATTTCTAGATTGATGTAATAATTTTATTAAACTCATTTTATAATGTTGAATTAGGGATAAATGGGTTCATTAGGTCTAGAAAAGAATAAAATTCTATTACAACACTTTACAACACCTTTACAAGACATTGTTAAATGCATTTAAAAGGGTCAAAGACCTAGTGTAGATGTGTAAAACACCTCACAACACCAAATCAAGACCTCATTAAGTCCAATTTATCATCAATTATTCCCATGCCAACCAAGTTTCCTTTTTTCTACAGTAGGCTCCACTTTATTGAGAGGATGGACTTTCTTCAAACTCACACTAAAGTAGACATTCAAGAGAGATTTGAGTGTAGAGATGCAGATGAAAAAGAATGACAAAGATCAAAGGAGGTTATGCAATCCCCCAAGATCCAAGATCCTAAGTCAAACTATCAAGATACATAATCATGCAATGTCAAGAACTAGGAAGAAGAGAAATATGAAAACGAAAGGGTGGATCAAGCTTCGATTGTTTATCTAGCTTGTTGTGAATTAGATCTAGGTTTTTTGTCCAAAATAAATTTCATACTCACTCTAGGGCACTGAAACTCTTCACATTCTACCATATAAGAAGAACCAAAAGGTGAGAAACATACACTACTTGGTATGCACTCACAAACACACAGGTGGCTATGGTGAAAGTCGTTCCTTAGAATGGAATTCCTACTCAAAAATATTAAAGTTATATCTCTTGATAACTTTAAGAAGGTGCCAAAAAGGAAAATGATTTTCAATCTTTATGAGGTAAGAAAAACTTTGTATGCTTGACACTCATTGAAATTGTTATTCGAAGATAGTGCAAGGAATTTTCAAAGGGATTTTTCTTAGTTTGTGCAAGGTCTCATCTTAGGGAACATTTTGCTTAATGTTTCCAAGAGAGGATGTTAAAAAAGTGTAGTAAAACTGAGAGGTAGGGTGAATCAGTTGCCACACAAATCTAAACTCAAAACTTTATCACTTATCAAATCTTCAACCACACTATTATGTTATTAAATATGAGCATGAAACATAGATAATAGAAAGTAAATCAACATAATGAACACTAGATTTTTACATGGAAAAGAAAATAAGGGAAAACAACAGTGAGGGTTAACTCACAATATAATGATTATAAACTAAATACAAAGGCTCACTACCTGAAAGAGGACTCACTGTCCAAGTACAAAGGCTCACTTCCTACAAAGGACTCATTGTCCAATAGGGAGGCTCACTACCTATAGATACAAAAGAGGAAAAAAGATCCAACATAGCAATTGAAGCACATTTGCAGGATTACAAAAACCTTCAGTTCATTGCCTTCAACACACTGAAAAACTACTCTTATAACTCACTCACACATACTTTTGTTCTTATGATTTGTGGCACACTTTTGTCACTTTACATCACATGTTCATACAATTCTTCACAACCTGCTTTGCTTTTATACCATTCTCAACCTTAGAAACATTTACCTAGGTTGGCCACTCTAAATTTTTGTGGTGGATATTAATAAGAGTGGACCAATACAAACATAAGAATAATATTTTTTAATCTTCAATATGCTTCCTCATTTAAGTTTTATTCTTTGAATGATGTGTAAACACTAGGTTAGACAAACCCAATGAAAACAAAAACTATCAATGATGCACATAGTTCCCAATAAGAAGATGACATGCGAATGACACAACATGCTTCATTATGCATGATAATGCATTTTTGATCTTCTAGATACATCCACAACAAAAACAACAAGCTTCAAACACTAAACACTTTCACTAGTCTATCTTGTCTATGCAGACACACACAAAAATACTAAAACATGCTTTTTTTATTACCAAACACCAAACCTCTTCACTAGAGCATAAGAAAGACCTTCATAAGAAATCTCCTAGATCTGCACAATCTGAAACAAAACAACGAAGAAATGTGGAGCAAAGATATTTCTCCTAGTGCATAGAACACTAACACTATCAGTACAACACATATACCAATGGAGACAAATTCTATGTACCATCTCTCCAAAAATTGAAAATTAGACTATATCATCATTGGATCTTTATCAACACACCTTAAGATCCACACAAGAGACTTGCAGAGAACATACTAGAGCACACATTGAACACTTCCAACATTCTGACTTCTTTGCTTCATTAATTTTCTCAAAATAACTTGGAAACTCTTCAAAATAACATATTTGCAATGCGATAAAGATAGCTCGATGTACTCACAGGATCTCAATAGCATCTCAATCATTCATGTACAATTTGCAACATATTGAATAGTGTTGACATCGATTACAACACCACCAAACTAGCTCATATCTACAACAATCTCCCCATTTTTCATTGATGGAAACACATATCCTTCTCTCCCTCTTTGAAATGAATGGAAAAGAACAACTGCTTTGATTACTCCCCCTTAGGACTACACTCATACTACAACAATGAATTTTTTTTTTACTCTACCTGCGGAGTAGACCCATCAATTAGTCTAGGTAAATGAAGAATTTGTGAATTCATTGGATTGGTGCATCTTCATGTGCACCTAGTTAGGAGGTCCAATGACCCCAAACCTCTCCCTAAGATAATCGAGAGTATCCTTTAGAAGAGCCTTAGAAAATGTCTACAATATGTTCCTTTGTAGTTACATACTCTAGTCTGACTTCATTCTCCAACATTTTCTCTCTCAGAAAATGATACTTGATAGATATGTGCTTTGTTCTTGAATGCATAACTTGATTCTTTGAAATGTTTATTGCGCTTGCATTATCATAGAAAATATAAATAGGCTCATCACATACTATACCAATGTCTTTAAGAGTTTGCTTCATCCACAAAAATTGTGTACAATAGGATGTTGCAACAATATATTCAGCCTCTACTGTGGATAAAGAAATTGAGTCTTTCTTTTTACTCAACCATGAAACTAGTCTTTCACCAAGAAAGAATGCACCACCACTAGTACTCGGGTATGTGTAGGATCATCATGGAAAAAACAGGCCCTTAAGTGGCAAAAAATTTAGAAAAATTAGTGTTAGGAAACTTGACGTAAAAATTTGAATAAGTTATCTATATTATTTCAAAAATATGTAAGAATAGAATATGTAGAAAATTGAATGTAGTTTCTAAACTGCTAGGTTTATTTAAAATAAAAAAAAAATATATTTGGTGAAAATTTGAAATTTCAATGCAATAGTACTTAAATTTTAGGGAAAAAATAAGAAGTAGGTGTGTCTGACCACCCTAACTATAGTAAAATGATTAATTTTTATAATATTTTATATATAAGTAGAGGACTCATGTTTGGATGTGATGCATATTTTTTTGTAATTTTTTCCAAGTAAATAATTAATTATGAATTTTTTATTACAACTTTTAAAAAATATAAAAACTTGTATGTCTGACCACCTTAACTTGGTCCAAAATTCATGAAATTTAATTTTTCTTTTTTAATATTATAGTATGTGAAGCATAGAATGTGATGCATGTTTCAGATTCAAAAAATGTGATACCATTTGAAAGTTATAGATGTTTTTCAGTCAGCCTATCGATTGGGACTTTAGTTGTAATTCTAATAGAAAATAAATAATAATAATTTATATTGGTGGAAAGCTGAGAATCTCCTCTAAAAACCCTTTTCGTTTCATCAATTTTGTGTTAAAAAAAAGTCACCAGCCACATACCCTACAAATACCCATAATATTGCCACTTTTTGGCCCATCATGATCCTGCACATACCCACGCTTTCAATCATCTACACATCCAACCCAATTAGCAGCTGTATAAGCACTCAGGGTGAAATTATTACTCTTAGGATACCACAGTCCATAATATGACATTCCTTTAAGATATCTAAATATTCTTTTTACAGCCATAAGATGTGCTTATCTATGATCTTGAAATCTAGCAACTAAACACATTGCATGCATAATATCTGGTCTGGTAGCAATAAGGTACAATAGTCCACTAATCATGGATCTTTATTTCTCTAATCAGTCTTAGCTAATTCATCATCCTTGTCAGTTTACATCTAGAAGCCATAGGAGTACAAACTGGTTTAGAATCCTCCATTCCAAAAAATTTCAACAATTCTTTTACATACTTAGATTGTGAAATGAATATCCCTTTGTTAGTTTGATTCACTTGTAGACCCAGAAAGAAATTCAATTCACCAATCATAGACATCTCAAATTCTTTCTGCATTTCTTTAGAAAACTTTTTACGCATGCCTTCATTTCCGCAAAAAAATGATATCATCAACATAAACTACTACAATCAACATCTTATTACTTTGCACTTTGAAGTAGAGGTTGTTGTCAGTAGAACCTTTGTTGAATCCTTGCTTTGTTAGATATCTATCCAGTCTTGCATACCAAGCTTTCGGAGCTCGCTTCAATCCAAAAAACACCTTCTTCAACTTACAAACAATGCATGGCTTGTTAGATAGCTCAAATCCTTTAGGTTGCTCCATGTACACTTTTTCCTCCAACTCACCATTCAGGAAAGCTAACTTAACATCCATCTAATATACCTTGAATTCCTTGTTTGTAAAAAATCCAAAAACATTATGATAGCTTCCATTTTGGTCATAGGAGCAAATTTTTCCTACAAATCTTTCTTTATTCCTCACTACTTCTCCATTTTTATTTAGCTTATTTTGAAACACACATTTTGAACCAATCACATTCTTGTTCATAGGCCTAGGGACTATTTCCCATGTCTGATTCTTCTCTATCTACTACAATTCCTCTTTCGTAGATCTCATCCAACTTTCATCTTCACATGCTTCCTTCACATATTTCAGTTCTATTTTAGAGAGTAAACAAAAATTCATGGCTTGTTAGATAGCTCAAATCCTTTAGGTTGCTCCATGTACACTTCTTCCTCCAACTTACCATTTAGGAAAGCTAACTTAACATCCATCTAATATACCTTGAATTCCTTGTTTGTAAAAAAGCCAAAAACATTATGATAGCTTCCATTTTGGTCATAGGAGCAAATGTTTCCTACAAATCTATTCCTTCAACTTGTGAATATCCTTTTGCATACCAATCTTTCTTTATTCCTCACTACTCCATTTTTATTTAGCTTATTTTGAAACACACATTTTGAACCAATCACATTCTTGTTCATAGGCCTAGGGACTATTTCCCATGTCTGATTCTTCTCTATCTACTACAATTCCTCTTTCATAGATCTCATCCAACTTTCATCTTCACATGCTTCCTTCACATATTTCAGTTCTATTTTAGAGAGTAAACAAAAATATACCTTAGCTGCAACTTTGCTTCTTGTCTTCACACCTTCACTCTTGTCTCCAATTATCTAATCTTCTAGATGATTCTTCTATACATATTTAGGAGTCCTAGCAATAGATTTTGATTCATTCTCTTCTTCTTCTTCTTCTACTTGTTCTTCTTCTTCTTCCTCCTTATTTTCTTCATGTATATGTTTGCAGATAGGATCATCAAGTTCAACTTCACTTATCTCAATAGCTCTCAGTATGTCTTCATCAACTTTCACATTAGCACTTTCAATAATCTTTCTTAGTATTTTTTTTAAACATTTGTATGCCTTGCTAGAGGTAGAATATCCAATAAATATTCCTTCATCACATATAGCATGAAACTTTCCAAGATTTTCATCATCTCTTTTAAAATAGCATCTGCTTCCAAATACCTTAAAATATTTCATAGTAGGAGTCTTACTAGTCCATAACTCAAAATGTGTATTTTGTGTTGTGTCTAATCTGAACTCTATTAAGAACATAAACAATAGTATGTATCACTTCTCTCCAATATGCATCTGATACATTGGATTCTTTCATCATAGTTCTAGTAGCTTCCTGTATTGTTCTATTTTTCTTTTCAACTACTCCATTATGCTAAGGGGTTCTCAGAGTAGAATACTGCCTTTTATGCCATGCTTCTCACATAATGCATTAAATTCACTAGAGGTGAATTCACCACCTCTATCCAATCTTAAACATTTGATTTTTAGATTTACTTCATTCTCCACTCTTCCTTTGAATAACTTAAACCTATCCAGGGCCTGATTCTTTTCTCTGAGAAAAGAAACCCATGTCATTCAAGTGTAATTAGTACTATTTAGTGGTCTTCATCTGCTAGCTTTCCTCCTTGATTCCTAACCTCATTTACAATCTATTCAACCTTGTGAAAGAAGGTTGTAAATTCTTCACCATATGCCATCTTTAGGTTAAAAAATCTATGCTTTTCCACTAGTCACTTTGTCAATTTCACTTTTTCATTCCCTTCATACATGTCTTCCAGCTTCTTCCAGACTTCATATGTAGTATCCAAAGAATTAACCTTTATTCACTCATTTTTAG
Organism: Sequoia sempervirens; assembly: GCA_007258455.2. Classification (NCBI taxonomy): domain Eukaryota; kingdom Viridiplantae; phylum Streptophyta; class Pinopsida; order Cupressales; family Cupressaceae; genus Sequoia; species Sequoia sempervirens. Next base: position 374,946,589 of record VDFB02270651.1, read on the forward strand.
ATAGGCCATTACAAATCGCATACTTTTCCTTTTCATTTTATTCATAAAAAAAGATCTCATTTGTAGTATTAACACCACTAGATGAAGGTGTATACTTATTCTCAATATCCTTCTAGGTCTAGAAACCAAGAGAGATAATATATCCTCTCATTTTTCCCTTCCAATATTTGTAATCAGTTCCATCAAACATAGGGATTGACAACTTGTGCACCATCAGATCTACCTTAAGTGGTTAAGCTCAACAACAAGAAACCACAAGCTCTAATACGAATTTTTAAAAAAGTGTAGGACAAATGAGAGGGGGGTGAATTAGTTGCCACAAAAATCTAAACTCAAAACCTTATCACTTATCAAATCTTCAACCACACTATTCTATTATTAAATATGAACATGAAACATAGGTAACATAAAGTAAATCAACACAAAGAACACTATATTTTTACATGGAAAACACAATAAGGGAAAAACCACGATGATGGATAACTCACAATACAGTGATTATAAACTAAATACAAAGGCTCATTTCGTGAAAGAAGACTCATTATACAAGTACAAAGGCTCACTTCCTACAAAGGACTCATTTTCCAATAGAGAGGCTTAATTCATACAAATACAAAAGAGAACAAAACACCCACCACAACAATTGAAGCACATTCATATGAATATAGAAACCTTCATCTCACTACCTTCAACACACTAAAAAACTGCTCTTACAACTCACTCACACACACTTTTTCTCTTATTATTTGTGGCACACTTTCATCACTTTGTATCACACTGTCATACAATTCTTCACAACTTGCCTTGCTTCTATACCATTCTCAACCTTATAAACATTTACCAAGGTCGGCCACAATGCACCATTTCATAATTTGATATTAGGTCAAAAAATCTAAATTCCTATGATGGAAAGGAATAAGAGTGGACCAATAAAAACATAAGAATAATATTTTTTAATCTTCTACATGCTTCCTCATTTAAGTTTTATTCTTCAAATGAAGTATAAAAACTAGGTTGGCCAAACCTAATGAAAAAACAAATTATCAATGATGCACACACTTCCCAACAAGAAGATGACATGCAAAATATGCAACATGCTTCATTATGCATGAGAATACATTTCTGAATCTTCTAGATACATTTTTAGCAAACAAAGCAAGCTTCAAACACTGAACACTTTCACTAATCTATTTGGTTAGTGTAGGCACATACATAAATACTAAAACATAATTTTTTGATTACCAAATACCAAACCTCTTTTCCAAAAAATAGGAAAGAACTTCACAAAACATCTCCCAAATCCACATGATCTAAAACAAAACAACAAAGAAGTGTGGAGCAAAGATATTTCTCCTAGTCCATAGAACACTAACACTGTTGGTACAACACGTATATCAGTGGACAGAACTTCTACATACCATCTCTCCAGAAACTAAAACTTAGACTATATCATCATTAGATCATTATCAACATGCATTTAGATCTGAATAGACATAAGATCAACACAGGAGACATGCAGAGCACATATCATACCACACACTAAACACTTCCAACATTTTGACTTCTTTTCTTCATTAATTTTCTCAAAAGCACTTGGAAACTCATCAAACCAACATATCTGCAATGCCATAAAGATAGCTCCATGTACTCACATCATCTCATCAACATCTCAACCATACATGTACAATCTGCAACATACCAAACAATGTTGAAATCAATAACACCACCAAACTAGCTCATATCTGCAACAAATGTGTCAAGACAAGTATCGTGCTCTTGGAGGGAATCAATCCCAATGACTCCACCAAGGGGAGAACACATTGTAAGAAGAAAGAAATCACACAATGAAATGTGAGTGGTGATGTATGGACCCACTTTAAAGTGGTTCCAAAAACTAGTACTATGAGAAATTTCTATAAAGTATAAGAAGGAGACATGAGAGCTTACTTAGAAAGACCTATGCCAATTCATATGTTTTCAATAAGCTATGCCATAAAAAGGGGAGTATGTTGCATGTGAGCCAACTTAAGGCACATTTTCCATGTCCCAAGCTTGGTTTTATACATTCATGAAAGGTTAATGAATAGGCAAAGGAGGAAACTACAAGTAACATAAAAGATAAGGCTATCGAACTCCTTGCCCCCACTTAGTGCAAGACAAGGGTGAGCTAAATTGATGGATGAAATGCATGCTAGAGTGAAAATCTGTATCAATTAGAGGAATTAGGTTCCCCCATATAAGGAATAATACCAAAATCCTAAAAATGTAGGATTTTATGATTCAAAGTCGTACATTCCTTAGTGTAATGTCCATGAACTCTATGATAGGTGAAAAATGAAGTTTTGTAATAAAATTTCTTTCGAGTTCTTGGAGGGAGAGAGATCAAGTGATCTTGAAGGAGTCTCAATAAGATACCCTCTTGATCAAGAGGAAAAGTAGTTTATGTTGTTGGTGGAAAAGAGATGTCTTTCTTAGTACAATATGCCATACCTATGCAAGGTCCTTTAGTTTGCAAGATTTTATCCTCACTCTTACAGGAAAAGGAAAAACCTATCAAACACAAATCATTGGTGTATTGTGAGATGACATTGACTTTAAGTGAAGGTGTATTTAGTTTTTTGATGATTTGTAATGAAGAAAAATCAAGACCACTAGTGTCTATTAGTTTAGGATGTTGTAAAGTTAAGGTTGTCTTAGAATAATGTTGTGTGAGTGTTGATGTTGAGGGAATGCTTGGCAATTTCTATTGAAAGAAAATAACCAAGACCATGAGTGGTTTTTTGTGTGATAGGGTCTATAGGGTTGTGAATTCCTTGTTTTTTAGCACCATATCCTTGTCCACTATATCCAAGTTGTTACATAAGTTCATAACCTTTTCCATAAAGCTTTTTCATTTCTTTTCAATCGGGTGATTGGTGGTCATTGTGTTCGACAAAGGTTGTTGTTTAGTTTGCTTCTTTGTCTAAATCAATTTTGGAAGATGCTTTCAAAGGATTTTCTGCTTTTTCATTTTCCCTATTTGAATCTTTGTGTATGATCTTGTACTCACCCATGAAGTCATGTTCAAAATCCAAGGAACCTGAATCATCATCTAATAGCTTCATGTGTTGTTTAATTTTTTTATTTTCTTTTGGTGGACTCATTCCACTGGTGTAGTTGATGTTGATGTGTTTAACGAATTTTATTTTTATTTTTTAATTTGTAAGACACTGTCAAGTTAAATATTAGCATCAAGTGTGTGGACTATGTTGTTGTAGAAGTTATTCAATTTGCGATGAAGAGTGGAAGGCACAACTTACATTGCATGAATCTACTATCTTCCTAAGATAGGATTGCATGAAAGTTCATAAGGAATAACATGGATTGGTGTATTCAAGGTGGCCACTCAAATGGTAAGAGGCATAATGATTGCCCCTAGTGCTTTCTTTTCAACATTAAATCAAATCCCCTAATAGAGAAAGAATCAATTCAAATGGTTGATTGATCAATGCCAAGCCTATCCAAAAGGGTCACAATACACACAATAAGGGTAGAACCAATATCTACAAGAGTTCTCTTTATCCCTTTTCATTTGTATTGCACTATGATCATGAAAAGTTTTTTTGTTTTTACACATCCAAAGAGGGGAGTTCACTTTGGTGGAAAACAATATCAACATTCAATATGTGGATTATAGATGCTATATCATGCGATGGCACATTAGAAGGGACATGAGGTTGTTGTAGGGATATTTGAAGTAGAGTGTGATAGGTAGGTGAAGTCTAAAGAAGGTCCCAAAGGGGAATCTTTGTGGGAGTACTTTTAAGTTGTTCAATTTGAGATCATACTCCCTTAAGTGAGGGGCACTAGGAAGTATAGAATTTGGAAAAGGTAAAGAATTTGGGTTTGGTTGTGGGGGTGATGGATTGTTTTGAGTGTTATATGTATGAGAAATGGTGTTATGACTCGATTGCTGCAACACATTATTTTGAGGTGGGTAGAGGATGAATTTGGGTTTGTGTTGAGTTTGTTTGTGTGAGGGTGGATAAAGGATGAGTTGAGGTTGAATAATATTGAAATCCCTTGGTGAATGAGAGTCTAACATAGGATACTCTTTTCCTTTCAAGGGCATAATATTATTATCAATGTTATGTTTGATTTGTATGATTATATTCTCACTAGAAGGAGAGTGTTTAGGAGAATAAAAAACCTCATGTTCTTGATAATCCAAAATAATTTCATTGCCACTAAGGGAATTATTAATGGTTGAATGTGTTTGATTATTGATATTGGGGATATTAGGGGAAGACTCTATTTGATTGTGCATTGTTTTTAAGGTCTCATTCTCTTGTGCCATATTATCTACCCTACTAGGAGAGCTTGTAATATGTTTATCTCAGGTTGAAATTTTCAAAGTAGCTTCATCACAAGTGGGGGAAGCATCAAGAGAAGGACCATTATGATTTCCAAATACATCATCCCATAAGATAGGGAGATTGGGGAAGGGACGGGAAATATTCTCATGATCTTGAATAGATATATCTTCTAACATCAACCTATCCTCTTTGTAGTGAGGAGGGATATTAGGAGAAGAACAAGTTTGATTATCATGATTATGGAGACTAGGTAAGGTAATGTATCAAAACATTTGTATGATCTCATCTTCTTGTTGTGTTGTGTGATCATCATGATTACTTAGTGTGATGTCCTCTTCTTTAGTAATGTTTTATCTAATAGGAGAGGTAAGAGGAGAGAAACAACTCAAATTGTCAAAACTCTCATCAATTGATTCTTCTAACACTATAATCTCTTCACAAATGGGAGAGAAAATAGGAGAACAAATGTAAGTATTATGATTATCCAAGATTTCTTTCACTAAACTAACCTCATCCACAAAAGGGAAACTAGGAGAGGGATCTATGATGAACAAAAAGAGAGGGGAAAGTACCTCATATTCATATGCATTTAACAAAATTCTCTTACAACATGCAATAAGATCTAAAAATAGAATATGAAAGATGATAACTATAGAAATTTGTAATGAAAAAATGATGGAATGATTATTCTAAGAACTCTAAATGCAACTATGCTAAAGCAAAGATGCAAAAGAGGAATGCAATTTTTTAGATTTTAAAGATGACAATTGATTTATTATGATATGTAACAAGATGAGAATACAAACTTCAAAATTAAACTATGCATTGAATGAGCTAATTTAGGCTAAATCTAATGAAATGCATGTTATGGAAATGCATTCAACTGATATAGCTAGGAAATGGCACAAAAAAAAATCCTAAAAATAGGGTTTTCAACTCTATAAAAGGTAGTTTTAGGGGTGAAAAGGGACTAATTCACCCAAGGTGCGAATGAGTCCCAATATGAACTTTTTTCAAAAATTTCAGAATAGTTTGAGTGATTTCTATGGTTTCTAAGTGCTATGATGCAGACCTATGTTAAAAATGAAAATTTTAGAAATTTGAAATGAATTTAGATGTTAAAAATGCAACTTAAATGCACTTTTTATGAATGCAAAATTTGAAATCTAGTATACAAATTAATCCATGAAAACCCTAATGTAAGATCAATGCAAGCTAGATCTATAATGAAGGACTTCAAATCAGAAGAGAAAATGATTCAAAAAATAGGTTCACCAAAATGAACCATAGATTTTAAGGGGTATGGAATGCTATGCCCCTTTTGCTCAATTAGGGTCTTTCACCTAATGGAATTAGATAGATCCCACACCCAAAATCTAGGCGGTTCACTCAAACTAAGGAATGTATGATATAAATATGACTAAATGAAATGATCTAAATGCAGCTAATTGAAAAAATTGACTGATTAGAAATGTAAAACTATTGAAATGCAACTTGTTTGAAATCACATTGTGTAATGCAAAAACACTTAGAAATGAGTAGTAAACTACAATAGAAATGGATAAAATTAAAAGTGTGTACCTAAGATATGGATGGAGACTGGAAATGAATTATGGAATGTTCTTGATGTTGATTTTTAGAATTGGTAGGACTCATTCACAATTATGGGTGAATTAGTCCCAAATTTGTGAAACTATTCTTGAACCCCTTTCGGACAAAAGGGTATCAAAAAATGCAGAAAACCAAAATCAAGCCTAGAAGTGGGACTCACTCGCCACCCATGGAGAATGAGTCCACTTTTGAATTTTTGAATATTCAAAGGTGGAAACAGGAGCCTTTAGTTGACACTTTTTGCTTCTCTAGGTGTCTAGTTTTGAAACTGTCGAATTCAGGCCTACAAGTGACTTTTTGTGGGTATTTTAATTTATCCAATGAAGAGATGACTTGAAATTTTTTTCAATGAAATATTCAATGATTTATAAGCCTTCAAGATGTCTAAATCTACAAACACATAAGACAAGGAAGAGAAATTTTGGATGTTAGTGCATGGGGGTTTGCCTTAGTCAAACCCCTTTCAGGTAATTAAACCAAAATATAGAAAGAATATAATGAAACATGTAATAATGGAGTTGATTACCTTTCCATGATGATTGGTATTGAATTTCTACAAAAAAACATGAAGAATCTACCCTTGAATGTTTGAAACTTGCTATCTCAATTACTTGAAATGATGAAACCCTAACTTGCTTAACTTGAGATGGAAGATTGATGGATGAATAATGAATAATGGTTATGATTTAGGGTTTAGAGAGTTGATTTTATAGGAAATTCACCTTATTATCCTCTAAGTTGGATCCCTAACACTTACATGTAAAAAATAATAAACTTAAATTTTAGTTTTTTATCACTCAAAGGTCAAAATTGATCCAAGTGGGACTCATTTTCCACATTGGGTGAATTAGCCCCACCTGGAAGGGAATCATTCACCACAAGTGGTGAATTAGTCCCAATGAGGCCCATTTGATAGCTAGGATGCTAGGAAATAAGGAAATAAGGTTTATATTATGACTTTATTAGTTATTTGATCAATTTATGACTTGGGATGCACAAAATGGGGTAATAGGGGAATATTAGTGATGATGTAAAGATAAATTAGGGCTTGGGACACATAATTCAATTTGAAAGTGTGATTAAATACACTTTACATCATTAAAATGTGGTCCACCTCACCTAGAAGGGCACAAGAACCAACGTGAATGTGCAAGACACATTACAACACTATTTTAACATTAAGTTTATTTTGCAAGCCTTCTATATTGATGTGATAATGTTATTAAACACATTTTATAATGTTGAATAAGGGAAAAATAGGTTCATTAAGTCTAGAAAAGTGTGAAAGTCTCTTACAACACTTTACAACACCTTTAAAAGACATCGTTAAATGCATTTAAAAGGGTCCAAGTCCTAGTGTGGATGTGTAAAACACCCCACAACACCAAATGAAGGCCTCATTAAGTCCAATTTATCATTAATTATTCCTATGTCAAGCAAGTTTCCTTTATTCTATGGTACAATTGTCTACCAATGACACATGTTCATTGCACTAAACTTCACATTTTCCTTTGATTTCTATAGATGATACTCATGACTAATCAACTATTCTTATTTTTGGTTTTTAGGAGTCCTATTGGAACTAAAATTTTCACAAAAATTCTAAATATTTTATTAATTAAAATCAAAAAATTCCCACCATCAATTTCATAAAAAGTCACATTATTGCCATCCATATGGTCATTTTTTCCATTTACCACTATACCACTGTCGTATTGGCCACCCCTCATATCCCTCACATCATACCTCCCTACCATAGCTAATTACAAAGTAGCTTGCAGTATGATAGTAAAAGAAGCCACCATTATACACTATCACCTTCATAGCTATACCTCAGAGGTTCAAGACATAGCCCATAGTAAAGCACTACACTAAGGAAAAGCACTGAGAAGATACTGTGATACTACAAGAAAGAAAAAGGTGATCCATGGTACAATGGTATGTTGAGTATATGTATCAAGGAGAGACCGCAGTATCACAGGGGATTGAAAAGTGATAGGAGGTAGTGTGGTAACTTAGTCGTTGGGTTATTTAAAGCATACCAAGCACATCAGTCAGCATCAAAATATAAAATTTAGCTCAGTACAAAGATTTGAATTGTGTGAATTTATGATTTAGGAGTAAATGCATCTTGGTATTAAAATACACGAAATAAGTTGAGAATCTTTTACAACAGCTGAAGCTAAGTTGCAGACAAGCTCAAAGTGTAGGAGTAAAGAGAATTCTTCAGGGTGAATTATATCACTAGGAGAAATGTTTGGGCTCTGATGAAGATTGATTATGACCATCACGGGGAGAAAATGTCATACAGTAAAGGCTTTGAATGGGTCTTAGGTGACCATGGGATTTTACTCAGAGATTAATGGATTAACACACATGTTTATTTTTAAGTTCCTTTAGTTATGTTTAATTTAAAAATTATGATTTGTTATCAAAAGACATGTCCTTTGGTTTGAAGCTTGTTGACTCTCATATAAATAAGAGAGACCAAGACCAATAGAAATCATTAGATTAGATATAGGAGAAAGGAATAGGAAAATAAGGATAGATATAATGCTTACATTTCAAAAGACCATGATGTATGTATAAATTTTGAAGAATTCAATGAAAGATATCTAATTTTCTGGTGTAATCTTGGTATCAATTGTTTGTTGGAATTATTCAATTATTTGTTTCTCTCCATTTTAATGCTTCATTGCCATTTAAATTGATATATCAAGTATATTCTCAATTTACTAATGCACATTTGTTGTACTTGTGTGATATGATTAATAGGTTTCCCCAGAGGAATTAAAGATCATTGTAGTCAATCATGGTAATTTTGAAGTGTTAATTGGATTGATAAGAAGAATCATAATGTTAAGGTTGTCATTTTGTCTCCAATTTGGTGTTATCTATGTTCTTGCATAATTTATTCAATAGGTTCTTTCAATCAAAGATTAAATCCTTTTGATAAGTTATAAGTACCTGGTTCTGTTAGTTGGATTTGTAAGTAGAGTTTTTCAATCATTTTATTGCACATTTATACTAGTTATAAACCAATATTAGTGTGCCAAATAGTTTGATTTATTGCCAATATAGGTCACATATTCTAGATCTTCATTTGACTCCATCTACCCAACAAGGCACTGGTCTTATCCATTTCATAATTTAGTTTGATTCAATTCATTTTCAAAACCTTACATTTGTTAACTAAACATAATCATAAACTTCATCTTGATATTGCTTATTCAATTTATACCAAATAGATTTGCATCTCTCCACTTCCAATTTCCATTGTGGATACATTGCTTAAGTAGGAAACACACAATTTAAGACTGCTCCATTTTCATAGGTATACCCACCTAGGTTTGAAAGAGCCTAAAGAGAAGAAGGTTCAAATACACCATTGGGCCTTGTACATTAGCCTAAAACATACCAAGAGCTTGGCAACCTCTTGTGATTTTTCAACCAGCATTTTTGAGCCCTAACAGTTTGGAAACTCTACTAGGGAAAACTTAAAGAAATCCAGTAGCAAACCACCATGCCTTATAGAGTCATAAAAGTTTTTTGTATCCTTGTCATCCCACCTAATTGAGTAATGAGATTCCATTGGGGATAAAATCAAGAATAATTTTATTTTTCTCACTTTTAAGAAAGTGAGTGGCGACTCTGGTAAAAAAATTGATGAAGAATGCATATACAGTTTGGAACAAAAGAATTTTTTGAAAGGAAAAAGGTAATAAGAAAGTGTAAAGAATTGAACAACCAACTACTACAATTAGACAAACAACTACTACAATTGGACCAACAATTGCTAAAATTAGGAGGAAAATGTGTTCCAAATGCATCACAAAATATACCATTCTACAATAAGAATGGATACACAAATGCAAGCAGGCATTGGACCCCACAAGTGCCACATAGTATAACAGGACATTTTGGTAATGGAGGTAAAGCACATCATGTACAACAGGAAATTTATGCAACACAGACATTAAACCAAACTAATGATTATCCTATCCCTCCTAGACAAAGACTAGTAAGCTACCAAGATCATCAATACAATCCATATCCTAAGCATTATACATATCAATACCAAGCTCCTCATCAGAATGTGCAAACCCATGTCATCCCCCATGGAAGTATAAATCAAAACTTACAACAAGGTATGTATCAGAATCAAAAATCTATGAAGAAAAATGATGAATGTTTATGTATTCAAGAAAGAAGCAAAAGTCTTTTAGATGCCTTTCTTGACATAATGAAATATAAAGGAGAATCTGGGTGCTCTTTGTTTAGCATAATGGAAAATATTTGTGGGAAAATACCTATTAATTTCCCACCTAGTAGGTTTGAGTTCATTGAGTAGTTCATGAAAGTATATGAGCCTGATTCAAATTATTGGCCAGAATCATGGAAACCAATTTCTCTTTATCAAATAGATGAATGGATTTCTATCATAAATAAGAAGAGGTATGAGGATGGTGCTTCCATTGATGAATATTGAGAATTGATCAAGAAATACAACCAAAAGACAAGACATGTGCGAGTGAAAACAATTCCTATAATAGCCTACATGAGGAGGATGAAGATATAGAGGGTCTCTCTTGCATAACAAATTGTGATAGTGCATGTTATGAAGGATCCATTGAATATTCAGATAGTGAAGACAAACCTATTGATTTTGATCTACAACAATGTGATTCTTGCAATTCTTATGGTGATCAAGAGGAAGAAACAATGGAAAATGTGATAGAAGAAGCAAATTCATTTGATAGTGAACAAGTAACACCTCTAGTTGTATTTGAGTACCATGATGATACATTTGATGAAGAAGAGTCTTGTACATATGAAAATGGTTTTCAAATTTTTTCAAATCCATTGTATGATGAAAAAACTGAAGAGGATCAAATGATATTTTTCCAAGGTGAGCCAAAAAATGAATTTTATGTGTATTCAAATCCACTTCATGATGAGAATGAAGTATTTTCTGATAATCGAGATATTGCACCAACTTGTGAAGCAAATGAACATGTGATTGATGCATTTTAATTACCAATTTTTTATGATAAGGAAAGAGAAGAACACAAAAATAATGAGATGGATGAAGAAACATGTTCGCTCAATGGTGAAAAATAATTAGATTTGCTAGCAATGGAGTACCAAAAATACATACATAAAAATGATTTGGAAATTTCATCCCTAGCATTAGTTGGATTGAATGTGAAAAATAATGTTTGTATGAATCATGAGTTTGTGTTACTGCCAATTAGTGATATAAAAGAGATAGAAAAATTTTCAGATTTGAGTGTCTTAGAAAATGTTGGTGTGATGGAATTTTTAGACTTTCAAGAATGGCATTCATATGGTGGATTCTCAGTATAGTTGGGAGATCATTTTATAACACATGATAGTAAGCAAAATAATGAGAAATGTTGCATTGAATGTGCATACATACTATATATTGAAGGTGAAGAGGATTTATCACATGATAATAAACTACAGAATGGTGAAAGGAACATAAGTCAAGATGAACACAATGATCTTCTAAGAGTTTTCAATGACAATGATAGGGTGGATTGCATGAATGTTTTCAAGGGTAATTTGATGAACTCAAAAAAAAAAGGTGTATGACAGGGGAAAATAGGGGCCTTTCTTTTTGGTGGCCTTGTTCCATTAGCTATGGCATGGTTTTTTCAAAAAACCATATCAATTCATGATAGAAAAAGTTTTGAATCTACTGCTCAATAGATAAAACATTTGGTCTACACCCAAAGATATTATGGATTCTTGTAGTGATTAGTAAATCACTCATCCCCAACTGGAGCCGCTGTTGGAACCAAAATTTTCATAAACATTCTAAAGAGTTTATTAATTAAAATCCAAAAATTTCCACCATCACTTTCATAAAAAGTCACATTATTCCCATGATCCATATGGTCAAGTTTTCCATTTACCACTATACCATTGCCATATTTCCCACCCCTCATAGCCCTCACATCATACCTCTCTAAAGTAGCTCATTACAAAGTAGCTTACAGTATGATGGTAAAAGGAGCCACCACTATACACTATCAACTTCACTGCTATACCTCGAGGGGTCAAGACATAGCCCACAACAAAGTGGTACACTAAGGAGAAGCACTAAGAAGATACTATGGTACTGCAAGAGAGAAATAGGTGACCTATGGTAGAGCGGTATATTGAGTATATCTATTGAGGAGACACCATGGTACCACAGGAGAATGAACAGTGACATGAGGTAGTGCAATCACTCAGCTATTGGGTTATTTAAAGCATACCAATCACATCAGTGAACATCGAAATATAAAATTGAGCTCAGTACAAATATTTGAATTGTGCAAATTTATGATTCAAAAGTAAATACATCTTGGTGTTAAAGTACATGAAATAAGTTGAGAATTTTTTAGAACAGCTGAAGCTAAGTTACAGACAAGCTCAAAGTACAAGAGTAAAGGGAATTCTTCAAGGAAAATTATATCACCAGGAGAAATATTTGAGCTCTGATGAAGATTTCTTATAAGCATCACAAGGAGAAAATATCATATAGTAAAGGCTTTGAACAGGTCTTAAGTGACCATAGGATTTTACTTAGAGATTAATGGATTAACACACATGTTTATTGTTAAATTCCTTTAGTTATGTTTAATTTCAAAATTATGCTTTGTTCTCAAAAGACATTTCCTTTGGTATAAAGCTTTTTGCATCTCATATAAATAAGAGAGACCAAGACGAAAAGAAATCATTATATATTGGATATAGGAGAAATGAATAGGTGAATAGGGATAGATACAATGCTTACTGTATACATCAAAAATTGGTTTGGAGAATATTAATTAAATATCAATTATTTAATTAATGAAATCTTTATTCGTCTACTATATAAATAAATTACAAATTTATTTACATAGTTCCTAATCTCTTAATTCCTCCATTCTAATTCACCCCCTTCATGATATAATTGAAATAAACAAATCTAAATAATTCTTTTTTTTTTTAGTTGATTCCCTCTCATTTAATTCAAATTTTTAAATTTGAATTTCATCATATTTCTACATATTTCTCTAACTACTGTCCACCTCACCCTCCAACTCACCATTTATCACATGAAAATAATTATTCTTATTTTCTAAAATGGATATTTGTTCTCAAGAATTTTAACCATGTTCAAGACACATGGCTCCTTCATTCAAATGATTCCTTCTTACACTTGGCAAGATGGTTTTACTAAAGGGAACAATTGCCTTGTATTCTCCATCCTTTTCATACTTCACCGTCAATTTCTCCAAATCAAATCTCGTCGTTCATGGTTTCCAACTCACCCAATGCCTTGGAAAAATATATAAATTTAGGCCCATTTACAAATTTTTGGCATAAGGAGCATTTTGCATAACATCAGTCTGTAGAAATTCATTCAAGTCTTTAAGAGTCTAGTTTGCATTTTCAATTCAGCATTTTAGAATTTAGATTACAAATTTGTTTAGTTTCATGGCTCCTTTAGATGTTTCCTAGTTTAATTCAGATTTTAGGATCATATACATTACATTTCCATTAGCTTAATTTTTCATTATATCATTTTCATATCACTTTGTATACAGCAGTTCACTCATCATGTCATTTCACCATTTCGTCCAGTTGAATCATCCAATCATGTAGATGTAGACTTATATTTTGCATTATAGTTAAATAGGCTACTCATTTCTTAGATGACATCCTAGTGTTTCATGGATGAATAGGATTCGAGAGCGTAATTACTAGAACATTTAAGATTAGAGGAAGATGGGATGTTTTTAAGGAACTATGTTATTGAATTATGTTTGATTAAGTTAGATTTACTTATTGTAATGCTTTCCATCTAAACTTGTGTTGTTAGTTTGATATAATTCATGCATATTTTCTTACACATAAATTGGTGCCCACTATGGGGTCTAGCCCCTGTTATTTTCATATTTTCTAGAAAGTTTGTTTTATAGCTTCAAACGAGTATTTTTCTGGCACAAACATTGAATTAGCTGGCACTTTCGAAAGATTTTTTGGTGCTTACACCAACTGTTCTAGCACTTCGAAGGGTTTCTCTAGTGCATCAAAGCCATTTTGTGGTGCTTCAATGAGTTTCTATGGCACTTTGACCAATTTTTGTGGTGCTTGGGCCAATTTCTTTGGCGCTTTTGTCTTTTTGGCACTTCTACTTATTGTTATGGCACTTTCAATTATTTCTGTAAATTTTCTAAGGAATGAAAACTGATGTTTTCTTTTCTATTGTGCAAATTTCATAAAATACTATCAAAGACTTTGCTAAAAATCCAGAACACTTGTTATAGAAAATTGATGATAAACTACTGATAAATCTGATGCAAGGGGTAGATTTTTTTTCTTTCCTTCTTGATTAAACTTGGAACATAGATTAATTAACAAGGAAAGAACACCATGTTTGTTGCATGTGGAAATGATAGGAATATGCTCTCCCCTTAACTGGGTGAACAAAAAGCCAGATCCATTATTGTTAATCTATGAGTGTGAGTAGGGTATATAGCATGGGTTCTCTCTTTATTCATGTGAAATAAAGATTGATTGAACTATGGGTTTATTCTCACTTTTGTTTATCCTAGAGGGCCTTCCTTGGGGAAAACCTACTCACCCAAGGGAACGACCCCACCAGCAACATGCTAAAAGCAAGCACATTTCCAACTGGGATATAAATGTGGGTATTGGAACAAAGGCCAATATCACGAACTACTACAATGGTCATTGTGAAGGCATCAACATTCTCATAGTTTTTGGTAGAGATGATCAGCCTGCCATGGGAGTTTTATGTAGGCTGGAAGCTTGGTTGACCTGAGAAGTGAGTGCACTATAAGAGGGGAGCCCGTGTGGCTAAGCTTTTGAATTCATTTGCTAAAAATAAGTGTGGTTGGGCTAAAACCCACTTGGAATCCAAGATAATATAGTCTTTCACAGCCCTAGGGAATGTACATTATGCTTGATTATGCTTGTCAAAGTGTTTTCAAACCAAAATTCATACAAAACCTCACACACTGGAAAAGTACAAAATTGTGATTCAAAATACATCATCTGGAACAAACTATCTTCTGACTAAACAGTAGAAAAATCAAGGAAACTGGAAACAAATTGTTGCATTCATTTTTCAGTGCTTCCATTGTTTTCTGTAGTGCTTTCACTAATTTTTCCAATGCATCCACCTTCTATTTCAGTGCATTCACCTCATTTCCTAGTGTATCTCTTAAATTTTTTGGTGCATATGCTAAATCTTGTAGCACATTGACCCAAAACCCTAGTGCTTCTAATCCATTCTATGGTACATTCTCCTAATTCTGTAGTGCATCCTAGCCATTTTGTGGTGCATTTGAGCTTTTCTATGGTGCTCTTTCCTTTCAACGCTTCCACCGACTGTAGTGGCACTTCCACTAAAATTCATAAATAAAGAATTAGGATTGTTCTTTACTTGAAATTTTGAAACCAAATTTAGAATTTTTTCCAATTCAGAATCATTCCTCACAAAACAAGGAGCTTAAACATGTTCTTTACCCAATGGCTCTGTGAAAAATTAAAATTTTAAAACCAAAGCCCATAGATATTACTCCAAAAGCTCATCAAAAACATCTTGCAATGATTTACGACTTTAGGGACATATTACTCTTAAATTTTTATAGAAAAGCTTCAAAGAGTAACCCCAACTTGTATTCGTTTTACTATTTCCAAAACCCAAGACTTTTTCAAAGGTTTGAACATCTTGTCTAAAAAGGAAATTTCTCACCATTTCATGATTGGACCCAAAATTATCAAGGACCCAAAATTTGATAATCGAGTTGAGTTTCCCCATAAACATTCATCATCCTTCATCTTGAAACAATACACTTTAAATCAATTTTTTATTACCTTGGTTATATCAATAGAATCCATTATTCTATTCAACCTAGGTATTCCTTGGGTACTCTTGAATAATGATCAAAATTTAGCAAACTTTCATAACTTGTCTGCCCATTTTAACAAGGTCCCAAAAACAAAAGCTTAAGGACAAAGAACTAGAATATCAAAATACCGTGGAAGAACCAGAGAAAAATCCCTTTCACAAGGTTTCCCAAAATGAAGTAGAAGATATAACAAAGGAGGAAGTAGAACAAGCCAATCAAGATCCCAAATTCCTAGAATAAATGTTTGAGAAAGATGGAGAAAAATACCTCTTAATGTTGGAAAATCAAGGAGCCAAATTTCCTAATGAATTTGATGTCAATAAATTGGAGAAAACCTCAAAGAAAAATAAGACTGAAACACCTCCCATAGATAAAATGGCTATTCTAACGTATCAGATGAAAAACCTTCAACAACAGCTATAAGATATGCAAGGAGAGACTTCAAAAAGGTACTTTTTACAATATATTTGTCCCTATCCCTTTCATAGAAGGTTAAAGATGATACCATTTCCAAAAAATTGTGAATTGCCAAAATACGAAAAATACAATGGGAAATTAGACCCTATAGACCATGTGCGATAATTTTGAACAATGAGTCTTGAATTCACTCATGAGGACACATATCAGATAAGACTCTTCCATCGTAGCTTAGGTCACTGCATGGAATGGTTTTCAAAATTACAACCAGGCATAAAATCCCAAGAACTTGTTAACAAATTCATCACACAATATTCCTATAACATTGCACATGAGATAACCATGAAGGACCTTTGTAATACCAAATAGAAACAACTTCTTGTATTCCTACAAAGGTGGAGAATATTATTCACTTCATATGCTCTCCCTATACTAGAACAAGAAAATATGGAGAATTTTATCGATAATATCAGTGAAATGAGCTATCAATTATAATTACAATGTCCCCCTAGCTTCAAAAAAATGATAGAAAATGGTGTCAAAATCAAAGAAGCTCTAGTCAAAAGAGGGGTATTAAAATTTCACAATAAAGGATCAAACAATGCTAGTTCTTCCAATCATCACAACAATGAGAAAACCAAATTTTAGACAAGGAACATGAACTCCAATGATGGTGCTAATGAAACACATAATTCAAAATAGATCTTTAATTTTTTAGTAACCACAAACAAAACTGATCAAAACAATAATTAGGGCATCAATCAAAATATCAACCCACCTGACAATCAATACAGTCACAATCAAAGTAACACCACATCAAAACCTTTACCATATCAAACATAATCAAACCACAAAAAATTCACACCTTTGGGTCAATCATACAAATCTGCATTGAGGGAACTTCTTGAAAATAACCTCATAATGTTACTTGACACTCGAGGTTTTGAACCAAAAGTAAAATTGTCATGGTGGAATGATGCCTATTACTTTGAATTTCATTGATGCAAAGGTCACCAAACAAATAGCTACATGCAATTGAAACACAACATACAAGACTTGATAGATAGAAAAATCATACGAATAGAGGGACTCCAAACAAATGCAGATCAAGGGGAATTTAAGAATCCATTGCTGAACTATGAAAAAGGGGAATCATCTACAACAAATAGCAAGGGAAACAATGTAAACTATGTCCATGATATTGTCATAAATCATATTTCTACAACATAAAACAAAATGAATACCATTGAAACCAATAATCATCAAGACATTACTGCAAATTATAGTCCAATCTATGACACCCCAATTCAATGAGAAAAAGACATCATTGTCCTTGAAAACAAAACCAATGACATCAAACTGGATATGACTAGGATGGATACCTAAATCACTGCCATTAAAATCAATGGGAAATAGGAAAACATACTAGTGAATGCAACCACAAGAGCACAAGCCAAATATGTCTTAAAAGGAAGTTCATCCAGAAACCTCATGACATCATCCAATCAATATAACATAGTGGATCAATTACAAAAGACCCTTGCACAAATATCTATATTGGAACTACTCAAAATTTCACCTGCTCACAAAGAGATTATGGAAAAGTCCCTAGTGGACACAACAGTACCAACTAATGTTGAAGTTTGTAAATTCGAAGCCATGGTGGGACATTTGACTACACCACATTGCCTATCCTTTTCTAAAAATTATGACTAATCCATTTCTCATCCCCAAAATGCTACTCTCCACATTGAAGTCCTAATTCATAAAAATCAAGTCAAATGTGTCCTAATAGATGGAGGAGCTGGCCTAAATATATGTACTCTAAAGCTTGTTCGTGCCTTAGGATTCCCTGAGAATGCAATTGATTCAAAGAAAAATATCACCATAAAAGCATATGATGATGAGGAAATATCTTCACGGGGATCAATTGTTTTACCTATTCAAGTTGGACCAATACAAAATGATGTAATCTTCCAAGTCCTAGACAAAGAGTTGACCTATAACATACTGCTGGGTCACCCATGGATCCATGAAATGCAAGCGGTTCCATCAACCTACCATCACTATTTGAAATTTCCTTCTGGTAGCCAAGAAATCACCATTTCAACTGATTCAAATAGTCCTCAGTATTGGAATACCCCAAAATTTGTCCAGGATATTTTTGTGCCTCATAATAGAGAAGCTTCCACTCCCACTCCTTCCAATGATCAAAGCCAATCAAGTTCTTCATCCAAACCATTGGTTATTGCCTCCAATCAAGAAGGTCAATCCAGTTCTATGACTAAACAGTCTTAGAAGAAAGAAGTTGGTCCATCCATCTCATCAAATCCTGAAGCCCAATTGAATTAATTTTCAAATCAATTTGATGAAAAAGTCCAAATCAAAGACAGAGGTGTTGTTGGATACTTCTTTGAATGGTCTCTATGTCTATCACAGTTTTCTTCTCTATAATTTTATGGGAAACCCTCCACGTCAACGCAATAGACCTCACAACTAGTTACCAAATTGGATGTACGGTTTATAAAAGAAAGAACCAGGTTTGATGAAGAAAATGACAATAATGTTCTAAACTCACTTTATAAAGATGAAGAAGAATCCCAAGCAACAACTGCAAATGTTTAGATAGGTCAATATGGAAAAGGTTTCACTATTTTAGGAAAAAATGGGATATGGAGAAGAAGGTCTCATAGGAAAAAGGAAAGAGGGAATTACAGAGCCAATTCAACCCATTTTAATCAATCCAAAAGACAAGGCTAGGCTAGGCTATAAAGAGGACACAAAAGTAAAGGTGGTTGAAAGAATCCTACAGTTACAATCCAGTGATGAGCATGAGATTGATTCTAATAAATATGAATGGGATTCCCTATCAAAAGAATCTTTCCATGATAAGGAAATTGATGTAGCACACAAATATGCACCCCTACTCGAAGAGGGACAAGGGTTAGGTTTTATACTATTTGAATCAGGATCACAACACCTTGATGATTCTAGTGAAGATGATTCAAGTACTCAAAGTGAAATAGATAATTTAGAGATTTACCTTATATATCTTGATTTTGCTATTAGAAAAATTGAAGACACTGCTATTAGAACTCTTACCTTTCTGACCTTAACTAGTTTGGTGACTTCTTATCCTTAGTACATCCCGAGCTTATAGATTAGGACCTAACCGAGCCATTTGACATCCCTACATTTTCAAACGATGATTCCATCATCAATTTCCTTTGTTCCAATGATACAAAAATAGATTCCACCAATGAAAATCATAACAAGGCTTCCACAAAGGGGAGTATCAAATCTTCCAACTACAAAATAAATAATATAGGAAATAGATCTAATATTGAAAACCATTCAATGGCAGTGTTAGATCCAAAAAAAGTAAAAACAAAGAGCTCATCCAATGGTGAAAACCTCTCTAAGGCATCAAAGGATGGAATATTTGATACTCTCCTAGAATATTTTTAGGAAAGATCAAAAGTCTTGATTGAACCCACATAGTTTGTCAACATTGGCAATGAAGAGATAGTGAAGAATATCCATCTAGTGGCATCTTTGAAAGACCAGGAAAAACCAATCTTTCTCAAAATTTTCACTAAAAAAAAATTAACTTTGCTTGGTCCTATGTTGACATGCCAGGGATTGATTCGAAACTCATCATGCATCACTTATCATTACCTCCAACAGTTAAACCAATCAAATTGAAGTTGAGAAAAATGCACCCCCATATCGCCCTATTGGTAAAGATAGAGTTAAAGAAGTTCTTAGATGCAAGATTCATTAGACCCATTGACTATGCCGAGTGGATCTCCAATAAAGTACTAGTTTCAAAGCCTGACAACAACATTCACATTTGCAGATATTTCTAATATCTTAACAAAGCTTATCCTAAGGATGACTTTCCTCTCCCAAACATAGATATCATCATGGACTTGACGGCAAAACATGACATGCTATCACTAATCGATGGATTTTTTAGGTATAACCAAATCAAAATATCCCTAGAAGATCAAGATAAAAAAAACTTTACTTGTCCATGGGGAACATTCTATCAGAATGTCATTCTGTTTGGCTTGAAGAATGTTGGAGCTACCTACAAACATGCCATGACAACAATTTTTCATGATATGATACATAATTTCATTGAAGACTATGTGGATGATTTATTAGCCAAATAATATACTAGGGAAGGACATTTGGAGATCCTAGATAAAATTTTCACTAGAATAGAGAAATTCAATGTATGGCTAAATCCCAAGAAATGTGTGTTTGGGGTGACATCAGCAAAACTCCTGGGGTACATAGTTTCAAAAAAAATGGATTGAGGTAGATCTAGCCAATGTCAAAGCTATTATGGAAATGCCACTGCCAAAGAACATTAGTCAAATTCGTTCTCCACAAGGGAGGTTTAAATAAGTCCACAAATTCATTTCACAGTTGGAAGATAAGACCCATCACTTCACTCATCTGCTACATAAAAATGTTTCCTTATGATGGGATGAGAAATGCAAAGGAGCATTCAACCATTTGAAACAATATTTAATGAATTCACCTATCCTAGTACCACCAATAGAAGGGAAGTTGATACTATTATATATTGCTACAACAAAGACATCATTGGGATCCCTATTAGCACAAGAAGACTCAACAAGTAAAGAATGAGCAATCTATTACATTAGTAGGACACTAAATGGTTGTGAGATCAACTACACCTCCATTGAAAATGCTTGTCTAGCAGTAGTATTCGCTACTCAATAGCTATGACACTACATGCTAACCCACACCATCAAGTTGGTAACTAAAATAGATCCTCTAAAATATGTCCTTAGCAAAGAAAAGCTAGCGGGGAGATTGGCTAAGTGGGTCATGAAACTTAGTGAATTCAATCTCCAATATGTATATAGGAAGGAAATAAAAGGACAAGTAATTGATGATCAGTTGGAAGAGGAACCATTACCAGATAATCATCCTTTACACATTGAATTCCCAAAGGCTGGTGTTCTAACCTTGGCTGCAAGATAGTGGACAATATACTTTGATGGATCATCACACACCCAACATGGATCAGGAGCTGGAATCCTATTTGTCACTCCACAAGGACATACCATACCAAAATCACATAGAGTGATGTTCCCTTGTACTAACAACATAGAAAAGTATGAAGCATTAATCATTGGCATCAAAATAGTTGTAGAATGGAAAGTCCTAGAATTACAAGTGTATTGAGATTCTTAGTTAGTCATTAACCAAGTCAATGAAAATTATAAAACAAGGGATGACAAATTGATGCCTTACAAGAGAATGCTAGATGATTTCAAGAAATATTTTATGGATATCAAATTTGAACAGATTTCAAGAGTGGACAATAAAGCCACTGATGCCATGGCTACTATTGCTTCCTTGTTACAAATTCTAGAGAAAAGAAGTTGTTATGAGTTCTTGTTGGAAAAAATGTTCTCCCCTACCTATGAAAATATTAAATCTCATGTTATCTGTCACCTATTTGATACCAATACCTCAATCTATAGTGAAATTTATACCTACCAAAAAGATAACACTCTTCCACCTAATTGTTCATGGAACCAAAAATGCAATTTCATTCGCCGAGCCACCTGACATACACTTATTGGAGATGTACTATACTGATGAGGTCGTGATGGAACTTTCCTAAAAATTTTGGAATGCGATGAGTCTAAAATGGCTTTACAAGAAGTCCATGAGCATGTTTGTGGAACACATTCAATTGCTCTAACCTTTTCCAAGAAACTCCTTTGTTTAGGATATTATTGGCCAACTATGGAAAATGAGTCTTTTCAATTTGAGAAGAAATGTAAAAAAAATTAGATTCATGGTAACCTCATCCATGCACTAGCATAAGAACTCCAACCTTTTGCATCCACATGCCATTTTGTCAATGGGGATTAGATCTTGTTGGTAAAATTCATCCATCTTCATCAAACAAACACAAGTTTATCATTACAACTATAAAATACTTCATGAAATGGATTAAAGTTGTTCCTCTAACCGTCATCATAGAAAATAAAATTTCATCATTCATCCTCAACTACATCATCTGTCAATATGGCATTCCCCAATCCATTGTCACTGAAAATGGAAGACCATTCAAAACTCAAGACATGCAAGAATTGTGTGAGAAGTTCAATATCCAACATCGCTTCTCTACACCACATTATCCTTAGGGGAATGGTCAAGTAGAGGTTTCCAACAAAACTATTCTAAATATTTTGAAGAAAACCATCAATGATGTAGGACATGATTAACACATTCAATTAAACCCCGCTTTGTGGGTGTACCACACCAATATTCGCACACCAATGGGAGCTACACCATACACTCTAGTATATGGGTCTAAGGCCATCGTACCTATTGAAGTTGAAATACCATCACTCTGGGTCTCATTAAAAGATATCATCCCTAATGAAGACTATCAAGTCTCAAGATTGCAAGAATTAGAAATGTTATATGAGTGGCACCAACATGTAGTGAATCACTTGAAATCCTACCAACAACGGATGTCCAAAAGTTACAACCATAAAGTCAAATCTAGAATGTTCCAAGTTGGTGACTTAGTATTGAAGGAGAATCCATGCTATCAATAGGACAAAGAGAAGAAAGGAAAGTTTGAACCAAATTGGTTGGGGCCCTTTGTCATTGTGTTAGTTTATGGTTCAAGAGCATAACATCCATCCATTCTATAAGGGGACCTATTTAAAGAACCCACTAATAGTCTTCATTTCAAGAAATTCTATGCATAATTTAGCCACTACATCTGTAAAAGTCCTAAAAAAATCCAAAATCATTAGAAAATGTCTTGAAAAAATGGTTACCCTAGTGAAAACCTGAAAAACAAGCATCTTGGTGACAACAAAAAAACCAAAAAGTAAAAAATACAAAAAATGAATTTAAAAAAAAAAGAAAGTGAAAAATACAAAAAAAATCATAAAAATCTGAAAAGGTGCAATAAAAGCAAGTAGTGAAAACTTGGCAACAGGTACTATTTATTATAGGCTAGTTTCTTCCTCTATAGGAATGTGTGTTGATCACTGGTTTGGTACTGTTACCATCTGCATCCTCCATCTAAGCTACATGTGTATATCTTGTTCTATCGGTCATGTCTAACCTTAGCTTCTTAAACATTGTACATATCCATAATAAATTGGAATGTTTCCACTGGGGAAAAAATCCTAAACTCACTGGGGGCAATGAACTTTGAGCTTGAACCAACAAAAAAACAACAAGAGGAAAAAAATGAAAACAATGATCATACTGAAATCAAACATTGAACATCAATCGCCATTGGAAATGCATCAAACATCCTTTTCACACCAAAAAATCCAAAATAGGTCAAAAATCCAAAAATGCCAAAAAAAGAGTCACCTTGTTGAATTGCATTATCACACTTCATTGTAATTAGTTGTCTGCTCATATCTTGGTCCTATAAATTGGTCAAGTCTATCAAACTATGTGGTCTCTATGTGTATAACGAAGGTAAGGCTTATCTCTAGTCAACTGTCGAGGCCCCTAAGATAGGTTTTTAGGTTAGGTTCTTGGTCAAAATCTTAGAAAACACCTAAAAATTAGAAAATTGAAAAATCCCAAAGATAGCAAAAAATCAAGGTTAAAAGGATGATGCTATTCTGGGTATGTGCAGGATCATGATGGGCCAAAAAGTGGCAATATGATGGGTATGTGGCTAATGACTTTTTTTTACCCAAAATTGATGAAAGTAAAAGGGTTTTTAAAGGAGATTCTCAGCGTTCCACCAATATAAATTATGCTTTACTTTGAATTTAATAAGTAATTATTATTCATTTTCTATTCGAATTACGACTAAAGTCCTTATTGATAGGCTGATTGAAAATAATCTATAGATTTCAAATGGTATCATATTTTTTGAATCCAAAATATGCATCACATTCTATGCTTTGCATACTATAGGATTAAAAAAATAAAATTGAATTTCATGAAGTTTTGACCAAGTTAAGGTGGTTAGACATACAAGTTTTTTATATTTTTTAAAAGTTGTAAGAAAAAAATTATCATTAATTATTTACTTAGAAAAAAATTACAAAAAAATATGCATCACATCGAGACATGATTCCTCTACTTATATCTAAAATATAATAAAAAAATATTGTCATTTTATTGTGGTTAGGGTGGTCAAACAAACACCTAGTTCTTATTTTTTCATTGAAATTTAAGTGCTACTACATTGAAATTTCAAATTTTCACCAAATAGATTTTTCTTTAAAAACAAACCTAGTAGTTTAGAAACTACATTCAATTTGCTACAAATTATATTCTTACAGATTTTTGAAATAATATAGATAACTTATTCAAATTTTTACATCAAGTTGCCTAACTCTGATTTTTCTGAATTTTTTGCCACTTAAGGGCCTATTTTTTCCATGATGATCCTACACATACCCTTCTGAATCATAGTTATACCACTTCCACACAAATGTTCAAATTGTTTGCATTATGATTGATGTTATCATTTCTTAGGAGCCATTCAAGGATGTCAAAGCACTAGAAAGGCTATGATCAAGAATGATATTTTTCTTTGTCTCCTACCCATGAGTTGATCATTATTACTATGTGAATCGTAGCGAGATGTTCTCTACAAAGTATCACTGATAAAATTTCAGATCCACATAGGAAAATTATTAACTCTTGTCTATTCATGCAAGAAATGCTCATGTCATCTTGGTCTAATTATACCCAGATGCTTGTGTTAACTTGCACTATCAAACATCATGGAGGTAGTACTCAGGGCATCATGGTCTAATTATA
Source organism: Sequoia sempervirens (assembly GCA_007258455.2). Taxonomy (NCBI): domain Eukaryota; kingdom Viridiplantae; phylum Streptophyta; class Pinopsida; order Cupressales; family Cupressaceae; genus Sequoia; species Sequoia sempervirens. The sequence goes on from VDFB02270651.1 coordinate 374,971,721, forward strand.
CCATCGATGTTTGTACTCACTTTCAATATTTCAAAAGCTCAATGATGACAATAAGCACAATAAATCATTGCGATTAAATCATTGCATTATTAGTATTGCATTTCTAGGTTGCATTCATATTAGTTACTATAATGGTATTTATAGATTTTTCCAAGGAAGATGTTATTTCTATCATTAACAGATTGAGTACATTTGATATTACCAAAAACATTTCATTTAGAAGCATTTGCATTAGTACATTAATCACAACATTATCATATCATCTACGAATCCATTTAGATGTTAAGATCATATAGTTGCATCATAGAAATCTGAACACAAGTAAATTATCATGTTGCATCCATCTAGTCATCAATCATGTATTTGCATTATGAAAATCGGAGAAAAAAATGTATTAATCATATCATTTCCATGCACATGCATTTAATCGTGTATTCTAGAAACCAACATATGTAAATTATCAATCATTTATCCCATACACACATTAAATCATAATATTTGCATCAGAAAATACAAAAACATAAGTTACCATGCATATCATACATGCATAGGATCATTCATCTTTACATTTACATCATTTTACATGCATCACATCACACATAATTGCATTAGAAAAATACAAAAACAATAGCATGGAGACATTTTCATAAAACAACAGAGGATCACAACACGTATGGCATCCATATAATGACATCATCATGAAACATCACATAATATACATAATGTAGAAATTAAATGCATCCATCATAAATTAATGCACATAACACATAGGATCATCAACATCATCACTACACATATATCTCAAAATATATCAAATGTACAAGGATATCTGAATGATCAAAATACATCATCAAAATGGTAGTAACATCATCAAATGTCAAAGTACACATCATGATATAACATCAAATGATAAAAACTATGTAGTACTACCCCCTAATGTTGTTGGCCTCATCGAACCTATACCTCCCCTTGCGGTACCAGAGGGACCTGCACTTGGATCCCTCTGATCTCCAGGCAATGGCTGTGTCACCCCCATACTCACCATCTAGGATTGTGATTTTCTCATCTGAGATCTACTAAAACTCTATTGCCACTCAGGGGGAACCAAGTCATGATACTGGGTCCTATAAAACCCCACCTCCTAAACTATGCAATAGATCTCTCAAAAATAATCTACAGATTGAGTAGTTGTAGTGGCCTATTGCAACTTCTCTATAGTGGCCTCTACCTACTCAGCCTATCATCTAAATGAATCCCTCTCAAATTTCAACATTTGTACCTACCTCTAGGCCTGTAAGAGTTGTTCTTGTACCTAGGTCAACAACTATGTCCACGCTTGTAGCTAACCCTCTAACTATGTCAACTGCCCCTGAACAGTCTAAACCTACATGTGAAAAGAAGTGATTGACGACTACTGTTGTTGAGAAGGAAAGTGTATCTATACAAGCTACTGTGTTATTGCCACCAAGGATCACCTCCTGCGAGGCACTAGCATCAAAACTAGGATGTGAACAACCTCCTCCACCTCCTCCATCTCCTCCATCACCTTCATCACCCCCATCATCCCCTTCATCATCATCATCACCCTCATATCCACCCTCTCACTCCTCCTCATCTTTGCCATCTCTACGTCATCCCTGTCTAGCTAGCCTATCCTCATCATCCTCAAATCCTGGCATGGGCTCATCAGGCCTTGAAATCCTTAGAAATGGATACTGACCAAAATACACTGTATACTCCTCACTCATGTATCTCTCAACTATCTCTAGATGATAATCCTACATAAATAGCTATAAATACAGGTACTCATCACATACAGCCTAGTAAGACAATGTCGGTCCCCACTTAGTCACATCCTGTTGCCTACGGGCATATACGACTAATCCCTATGGCATCCCATGAACTCTTCCATACTGCCTCAAAACTCTCAGCAATAGGAATCTCTTGATGACATACCAAGTCTATGCAATAAGGTATCTAGCAGTCATAAAGTAAGGAACCTCCAAATGATCCTTTTCCCACTACTCACAGTGCACATAGGGCCGCTAGGTAACTGCATCCAAGTCATCAAGAACCTGTCTCCAATACTCCAATTTACCTAGCTTATGTTGGATAATTGCACCTAAATAATAATATATATAGGGCCTCCCAAATGGGAAAAAATTATTTGTCTCTAGTCATGTCACTGCAATATGCTCCCAGGCCCAGATCTATAGCAATGTAACCCTAGTAGACAAGTTGGCTCCTCTTAGATATACAACCTAGTGCAAATCGTGATATAAATGTGCAAGCATGCATGATCCCAAACTATATCATTTGCTCCAAAGTACAACCCCAAGTGATAGAAAACCCTTTTTCCCTCTTGTCAGGACATAAGAAGCCACCGAAAAATCCCACAAGAATGGAAGGAAAAGGGGCATATCTAAAAAACATCTCTTGCCATGGTATCTAGTATCCAATAATATGATTGTCCTAGAAAACACAATGTAATGCATCTATCCCTTCCTGATCAGCATGATCATAGGTCACAATGCCACCTACTACAAGAATCCACAAAATCCTATACACATCCTTTGGTGTAATGGTCATCTCTCCAATGGGTAGATGGAAAGTTTTGTGGTCACTATGCCACCTCTCTGCCAATGCCATCAACAATCCCCAGTTAATCCTAACCCGGGGCATATCAATCAATGATGATAGACCACATCTCTTAACAATGTCTCTATCATCGCCCAAGTGTGCAAGAATTGCTCTTAAGACTAAAGGTTATCTAAATTTGTCTCCTATCATTTTACGACATCGCAAATCAACATATCAATCAAATCAAATCAACAAATCAATCAATCATCAAAATCAAACAACCTATCAATTTTAACGATATTTTCATGAAATCTCTTCAACATTTTGTTTTGATTCTCACCTATCATGAGGTCAAAATGACATCATCATTAATGTATCTCTTCTTTCATGAGGTCACTAAATCATCTATTCTATCATCAGTACCTAATCATTGGTTGATGTGACGAAACATCCCAAAAATTCAAGGAGAAAAATAAAAAAATATTCAATTTGCCTTGGAAATGCCAAAATAGACCTTCAAAGCGCCAAATGTGGTAGATGTGCCATTTTAACTGATGCACTAAAACATTCCCCTGATGCACCGAAAAACCAATCTGATGTTGCATTTCATGAAAGCACTAGAGAATTCCTCCCAAGTGCCAGGGAATCTGGTAGGAGTGCCATTTCATTCAAAGTGCCAGAGAATCTCTCTGATGCACTGAAACTTTGGGCTAAAGTGCAATTACCTAGATTTGACCTATTGACAGCTTAAAAGCTTCATTGCAGACCTTCAAAGCACCAAAAAATGGATGCGCTAGAACAAACCTTGGAAGCACCGAAGAATCTCTCCGAAGTGCTAAAATATTTGGCAAAAGTGTTGAAAATCCTAAAATAAGTGCCACAAAGAACTTTGCAAGCACTGAAATAATTTTGAAATTTAAAACTCAAATGGAAAAACATGAAAATTCATTTCAAAAATCACAAATGAAGGTTTCAAAATTCTTACCAGAGGTCCGTATCCCGCAAGCCGATCTTATGCCATCATACCCACTCAAATCAATGAGTATGCATAGGCATCACCATCTTGCACAAAAGCTCAGCAATGCTCTCTCACTTCAACAATTTTCAAATCACAATGTGCACAAATAAGCTCTTTTTCACTTTTTACCTCTTAATAAAGTTAATTAAAAGGGGTAATTTTGGTGGCATTTTTTTAATTTCTTTTCAAAGGCAATTAATTGGGGCAACTCAAAATCTTCAATATCAGGAGATAAATCATTGGAATATTATCAGATCAAGATTTTATCATCATCATCATCACAAATCAATTGAAAATTTTCAAAATCACCAAAAAAATCTTTTATTATCATAAATTCCTTGATTTATCTCCTGAGGGGGCATACAGTCGTAATTGCTTAAAAATCACTATCTTAGCCATCATTAAGAAAATTTAGCAGCACTCGTAAATTTTTCTTTGAAGCAATGCATAAACACATCACTTCAAAGAGGGAAAAAATGTATACATCCAAAATTGGTCCATAGAATATTAATTAAATATCGATTATTTAATTAGTGAATTTTTTATTCCTTTACTATATAAATAAATTGCAAACTTATTTACATAGTTCCTATTCTCTTAATTCCTCCATTCTAATCACCCCCTTCATGATATAATTTAAATAAACAAATCTAAGTATATATTTTTATTTTAATTGATTCCCTCTCATTTAATTCAAATTTTTAAATTTGAATTTCTACATATTTCTCTAACTACCTTCCACCTCACCCTCCAACTCACCATGTGTCATATGAAAATATTTTTTTTTTATTTTGTAAAATGGATATTTTTTCTCAACAATTTTAACAACTTTCAAGACACATGGCTCCTTCATTCAAATGATTCCTTTTTACACAATTTGGCAAGATGGTTTTACTAAAGGAAACAATTGTCTTGTTTTCTCCATCCTTCTCATTCTTCACCATCAATTTCTCTAGATCAAATCTCGATCTTTCATGGCTACCAACTCACCCCATGCCCTGGAAAAATCTATAAATTGAGGCCCATTTATAGTTTTTTGGCATAAGGAGCATTTTGCATAACATCACTCTGTAGAAATTCATTCAAGTCTTTAAGAGATTAGTTTACATTTTCAATTTAGCATTTTAGAATAGATTAGCAATTTGTTTAGAATCATGGATCCTTTAGATGTTTCTTAGTTTAATTCAACATTTAGGATCATATACATTACATTTCCATTAGCTTAATTCTGCAATATATCATTTTCATATCACTTTGTATACAACAATTTATTCATCATGTCATTTCACCGTTTCATCTAGCTAAATCATTCAATCATGTAGATGTAGACTTCGTTTTTGAATTATAGTTAAATAGGCTACTCGTTTCTTAGATGACATCCCAGTTATTCATGCACGAATAAGATCTGAGAGTGTAATTACTAGAACATTTAAGATTAGAGGAAGATGGGATGTTTTTAAAGAACTATGTTATCAAATTATGTTTGATTAAGTTAGATTTCCTTATTGTAATGCTTTCTGTCTAACTGTGTTGTTAATTTGATATAATTCACACATATTTTCTTACACACTTACATTTCAAAAGACCATGATGCATGTATAAATTTTGAAGAAGTCAATGAAAGATATCTAATTTTGTAGCCTAATCTTGGTATCAACTATTTGTTGGAATTATTCAATTATTTGATTGTCTCCATTTTAATGCTTCTTTGTTATTTAAATTGATATATCAAGTATATGCTCAATTCATCAATCCACATTTGTTGTACTTTTGTGATATGGTTAATTGCTTTCCCTAGAGGAATTAAACATCATTCTAGTCAATCAAAGTAATCTAGAAGTGTTAATTGGATCAATAAGAACCATATAGTTAGGGTTGTCGATTTATTTCCAATCTAGTGTTATTTGTGTTCTTGCATAATTTATTCAATAGGTTATTTCAAGCAAAGATTAATTCCTTTTGATAAATTATAAGTACCTAGTTTTGTCAGTTGGATTTGTAAGTAGAGTTTTTCAATCATTTTCTTACACATTTATACAAGTTATAAACCAATATTAGTGTGCCAAAAATTTTGAGTTATTGCCAACACAGGTCACATATTCTAGATCTCCATTTGAATCCATCTACCCAACAAGGCACTAGTCTTATCCATTTCGTCATTTAGTTTTATCCAATTTATTTTCAAAACCTTACATCTATTAACTGAACATACTCATAAACTTCATCTTGATATTGCTCATACAATTTATGTGAAATAGGTCTGCATCTCTCGACTTCCAATTTCCATTGTGGATAGATTGCTTAAGTAGGAAACACACAATTTAAGTTTACTCCATTTGCATAGGTATACCCACATAGGTTTGGTAGAGCCTGAAGAGAAGAAGGTTCAAATACACCATTGGGCCTTGTACATTAGCCTAAAACATACCAAGAACTTGGAAACCTCTTGTGTTTTTTCAACTAGTGTTTTTGAGACCTAACAAGTCCAAACATTGATAATGGTTTGATTTTCTCTTACAATCCTCAAGTTGTTCAGTTTTGAAATAACATAATGTGGATTTAGAGGAAGTTATGTCTTGTAAATGACCTTCGAGAATAATCAGTGACTACAAAATCGGTCAGAATGACTAGAAATAAAATAAAAATATATAGTTTAAACTTTTTGTATCAATCTTCAATAGAATTCTATGAATGCAATTATTTCTTTATTCTTAATATTGTGCATGACTTGTGTAAATACACTTATTTGACATTTGAATTATATTCTGAGCTTGTACATAATTGTATTATCCTTTTGAGATAATGTGTTGTTGATTGTTATACACTTATTTGACATTTGAATTATATTCTGAGCTTTCACATAATTTTTATTATCCTTTTGAGATAATGTGTTGTCGATTGCTTCAATTAATGGTGGCATCAATGTTTCATATAGCACTTAGAATATAGTTTTTGCATAGGTTTATTATTGTGAATTTTTATGTTTTTTTAGTTTCTCCGTTTGGGTCATTGTTGAAACCAATATTGTTTGATTTATCCCTTCCATTTTGTGGGTAAGGTTGCAACATAGTAAAATAGTTAATGTTATACAATTTATGTTGATTTTTATGAGACATTCTTCACTGTTCTTGTAAAACTTAGGCTATGTTCTTCCATTTTCGATATGGTACTATTCAAAAGGCTATATTGTTTCAATTTTTGTTAACGTGCTGTTGAAAAAAAGACTATATTTTTGCATAGATTTGTTACTGTGAATTTTGTTCTTTTGTGGGTTTTTTCATCTAGGTCGTTGTTGAAACCAATATGCTAGCAATGCAATAAAATAGTTAATGTTATATAGTTTATGTTGATTTCCATAACGCATTGTTCATTTTCGTTCTCTAGCTTACACTATATTGTTTCATTTTCGATAAGGTGCTGTTGAAAAGGCTATATTGTTTCAATCTTTGTTAAGGTGTTTTATAGAAAAGACTATATTGTTTGTTAAATCTACTATTGCTACATTTATGGTTTGTGTTTTGTGGCAATGGTTTTGCATGGGTTTGTTACTGTGAATTTTTGTGTTTTGTAGGTTTCTCCATATCGATCAATGGTTGGATCAATGTTTTATGTTTGCATTTACTATGCCATACATACATATTTGCACATAGGAGAAATACATTGTCCACCACTGCGAAGAATAGTGGTTCATTCCAAGACTATCTCACTATGTATTAGAGTTGTTTGCATGTGTTATGACATATATAGAAATTTGCAAATGGCATTGTCAGTCATTGTGATCAAATCATTCCCTATGTGCATATATGTGTGTATCCTATTCTTCATTTTTGATAAGTGTGTACACATCCCTCCATTTAGACTTTGCCTCTGCCTATTAGCTCACATCATTACATGTCACTACACACAACTGCTAGTTCTTATTCTAGATATTTATATAATACTATTCATTGAATAATTTTTTATTTTATAAAATTCCTAGATAAAATACACTAAAAAATAGCATTCATATTCTATTCTATAAATATAAATATTATTTTTTTTATTGTTTTTACTTTAACATGTATTCAAAGTTAAAAACTGTCGACATCTTTGAAGGAAAGAGTGAGTATCTCTTCAATCCAATGGCTCTCTTATTTCCACATTGATGTGATGTGGAGTCTAATCAGACATGATAATACAGTTCTGTATTATGTACAAACCACTCACAACATAACTTTTTGAAATTGTCAATGATGTTCTAGAACATGTGCTTTCTCTTGTTCATTCATTCCTAGACGAATATTTTTTATGATAAGAATCTTTCTAGTTATTTTAGGAAATAAACTTTCAGGATTGAATCATAAACAAGCGCTCTGCGTGAGCTGGAGTCCCTGCCTTAAGCAGGTCTGGGTGTAGGGAAAAAAGTGTATGACTATTTTGGAGTTGGTTTTTGATGACTTCTTTAGTGTGCAAATACGAGCAAGATTGAACCATAAAGACCATATTTCATGTTTTTGAATAATAAAAGAAACTACTAATGTTTTTCACTTAGTAGAGAGTGATATTGTCTACTCATTTTTAGTTAGTTGCATCTTTGTCTCTAATGAATGGCTTGGATGTGGCATAGTCTTTCTGGAACTTGATGGCAGGGAATATTCCGCAAAGTAAGTTAATCCATAAATGGGAGTTGTGATTAATTCCAACAAGTTTTAATGGAAATGAGGTGTAAATTTAACTGACACTTTGATCGAATGTGATATAGTGATAAAAATCCTGTTATGATAATTCCCTAGCAAATTTGACTTCCTCTAACAATCTCTAAAATAAAATGGTTATCCAATTACTGATCAGGAAATTCAAGTTTTCTTGTAAAAAATGACATTTCATTATTTCAGACATTACAATAGAATTTGCTATAATTAATACCATCTAAGATACACACAATTGCTATAGTTACATGCAACGACAAGAACTAATAAACGTTTACATTGCACTTAACAACATTCTCCGATGGAAGGAAACAACATAAATATAATCTAATTTATAGCATTAAGACCAACAGAACTAAACAATATCGATTACACGATAAAATATTTTTAATGAAATAGCTTTCTATTCATTACAGTCATAGAAGATTGAAAATCCAATCCCTAGAAAATGGATTGGGCTGGATGTAGATCAAACTATGATGTAGTAACGCTCCATATAGTAACTCACTCTCCCTTCATACTGCATTCCTTTTGGTTCTGTATTGTACATGAGTATCGATACAGAACAATGTGAAATTATAAAGAAAAGCATTATAAGTAAAGGAAAGGGTTAAGAAATAGAAATTATTATAAATTTATACTAATATATATTAGGATAATAGGACCCTAGATAAAATATAATACAATAAATTAAATTGAGGGCTTATTACCTCCACCACAGGAAATTAATAGTAGGGCCATGTGAGAAGGCACCTGCAGACACTGATAAGCAGATAGTAAGAGACATAATGCTGAACCATGCCACACTCGAATTGGTGACCTGACTTAACCCTGGCATTTCTGATTCCTTGGACAGAAAACAAAGCATGTAATATTTTTAACTAGAGCTTCAAATTACAAACCAAGAAGAATGGAAAACAAAATAGGCAACATAAATCATATTCAAATGACCATAAATATATTTGTTGCTTCAAATTTACCTACTTTTCATGTACAATAAGCTCTCATGCATGCTTTCTATGTCCATGTTTACAAAAGTAAGCTCTACCTTTTGTCTTCCAAATGATGGAATTGTAATAATTATAAATCACAAAAACATGAGCAATCTTACAGTGTACAATTATTCAGACACAAAATTATAGTAGGCACCTCATACTTATTTTTCTACTTGTGACAATTGTTATAGACTTCTTTCAAAGTAATTTACATCATAAATAGGACCAAAATATAAACAACACTAAATGTTGTGCATTAATAAGATGCAAATTTTTTTATCCTAGTAGATACTATGAATGCTGATTTATTTGAAAGGGTGATGATAAAGATTATTTACTTCAATTAGATTTTATACATTTGTATAGCCAACCACTATTTCACTTATTGCATACATTTGTTTTGAACTAGACTATTCATGTGTCACAAATACATAGAGAGCTTTGCAGCAAATGCACAAGTTTTATATCAAGGAAAACAAGCCATGAATATATTACCTGTTGAAGATTGCTAATACGAAGCACCTAATTATTATTGCGTTTGGGAAGTGGTGAACATAAAAATGTATCCAAATGCTGAAATCAAACAAGAACAGTGATAGCACACACTTGAGTGAAATTAGACATAATCAAATCTGCATTGCTTTTACTTCATCAATAAATATAAAACAAAACAAAGACTAAAACACAGCACAAGAACATGTACCTTCCTTATAAAGACAACTTCCTAAATCTGCAATGACTTCCCTTCATCAACAAACACAAAAACAAAGCAGACAATAAAATTGCACAAGAAACTCCCATACCTTTAAAAAGAACTCATACTTTTCCCTATGAAGTAACTCAATCATTGGACCACCAGTTAATGCATCCACACATAAACTTCATATATGAGTTGTGGAAAGAACATATTAAATCAGGTTCTCTGAATGAATACTAATAAGTATAGCGTAAATGAAGGATAAACAGGGACCCCCTTAATTGTACAAAGATGTGTAGACTTGCAAAAACCTGAAATCCAAACTCATGAAGAACTAAATTAGCAGCAATATTTGAAAGTGTCTCTAATACATGGATAATAACTCTCAAACAACTGCTATGAAACAATAAAAGAAGTGGTTATAACACAGTTTATAGCCAGATGTAGAAAGTTCAAATTTTACACATGGTAAACATATGTAATGTGAATACAAAACTTTGAACCTATAATGGTATTTAGGTTGCAAAATGGTCCTTTCCACAGGTCCATCAACATCAAATCTGAGCAAAAGATGTGTAATGTTCGGTGCAGGGCAGCTGAGATTGTTAATAACAACCTGCAGAAAGAAAGAACAAACCCAGAATATAAATTTCAGAATCTCAACATAACATTAGTTCATGGTATGAACATCATATCTAGCTGCAAGATCAAAAGTCCAATGTCCTTGTTCAGTTTTTTGAAGACTTGAAATTCTTGGGTGTTGTTACCGTTATGCAATTTCTTTTGGTACTGATATTTTCCCTTGCTTTGATTCTCCCTGCACCTGTGCATTCAATGGCTTCACAGAAACTAGTCCAAAAAATCAGATGATTAGAACTTGTCAAGGTTTGGGGTTATAAAAAAAAATGCACAAGAAGAAAGTAAGACTACAGGATTTGCATTGTCACAAAATGATACAGAAAAACTTCAAATCAAAATGATGGAATCTAGAAAATAGGGTGCCCAAATCCCTATCTTAATCCTTTGGGCTTGTTTGAGCTCAGAAGTTTACTTGATTTGAAACCTGTCAATTGTACAAAGCTCATAAAATTGGATTAGCGAACTATAGCGTTGTCAATCCTCAGCCCGTGAGATTGGTCCTCAAATCTAAGATATTTGGATGAATAAGAAAGACTTAACTTTTTACATCGGTTAGATTTTCCAGTTTACTAAATGTAGAGCTCCCTCCACTTAGCACATTAGCCCTTATTGTTCACCAGTCACTATTGCGAATATTTAAATTACATACAATTTTTGTACTTCTTCATACAAGTTTCAAATGTAGTAGACATAATGCAATTGTAATTCATTTGATTCTATGACAACAATGGAGCTCACATCTCAATATCATGATTAGTTACTACCAGATCATTCCAATAATGGAGCACGACAACTGCATGGTTGATATCATTGGTCATGTTGGGCGCCTGGATGAAGTAATAGATTTTATAAATAAGACACCATTTGAAGCTAATGCTATGATATGGCGGACATTACTTGGTGCTTGTAGTGTCCATGGCAACTTGGAACTAGGAAAAGCTGTAGCAGAACATATATTTGAGCTAAAGCCTGAAGACTGTGCAACAAATATTCTTCTGTCAAACATCTATAGTGCAACTGGCAGATGGAAGGATAGTGGTAAGATGAGAAAATTGATGCATGATAGGAAGATTAAAAAGGAAGCACGGTGTAGTTGGATTGAGATTAGGAATCAAGTTCATGCATTCATTGCAAGTGATAAATCACATCCACAAACAACTAAAATCTATTCCAAATTGGGCCAACTGAACACACAAATGAAGCAGTTGGGTTTTGTCCCCAACAAATTTTGTGCATCACAATGTGGCTGAGGAGCAGAAGAAATATCTTCTTCTTTACCATAGTGAGAAGCTAGCTTTATCTTATGGGTTCATTAGCAGTACCCCTAGAACATGTATTCAAATTTTCAAGAACCTTCGTGTTTGTGGAGATTGTCACACTGCAATCAAATTTTTCTCCAAGATTGTAAAGAGAGAAATTGTGGTTAGGGATACGAATCATTTCCATAAGTGCTTTCGAACAAGCTATGGATGCTTGAAAAAATCTATCAAAGAAAAAGCCTTTTCTATGCTATCACATTTTGCATGTAGGTCTACCAAAGCATTTTATCAAACAATTGAATGCCTTACTACTATGGCTAAAAGCTTAAACAGGTGCTTTCAAACAAGCTATGGATGCTTGGAAAAAATCTATCAAAGAGAAATAGCAAGCAATAGGACAGACATGTATTCAAATTTTCAAGAACCTTCGTGTTTGTGGAGATTGTCACACTGCAATCAAATTTATCTCCAAGATTGTATAGAGAGAAATTGTGGTTAGGGATACGAATCGTTTCCATAAGTGCTTTCGAACAAGCTATGGATACTTGAAAAAAATCTATCAAAGAAAAAGCCTTGTCTATGCTATCACATTTTGCATGCAGGTCTACCAAAGCATTTTATCAAACAGTTGAATGCCTTGCTACTATGGCTAAAAGCTTAAACAGGTGCTTTCAAACAAGCTATGGATGCTTGGAAAAAATCTATCAAAGAGAAATAGTAAGCAATAGGACAGACAAGGCAGCGAACTTTTTCAAAAAAATACATAACAAGCATTTTAACCCCATATCTTTTATGGTTTGGATAATTTCCATAAGTGGTTAATATTGTCTCATGAAACTAGAACCATGGTTGATGCCATATAATTTGATTTCCTGTCTTGATCTACAGTTCCCACGGTATTGAGAATCAAAACCTATGCCTGTATGTAAACTATTTCTCACATGTCCAAAAGTTAGATGCTACGGAAAACCCATTGATTATTAGCATCAGTGCAAGTTTATAAAATATGAAAATCTAAAAGGTTATAGTTTCTTTTGATATTAGATCTTGATGGTCATTCACGTCCTTAAGCTTGAAGCTTTTATTAGCTAAAGGGAAAGGAGCTGCAATTTCAAATAATGAAGTTCAATACTTGTCTCTCTCTTATTTACCATTAAATCTACTCAAAAACTTCACAGGTGGCTTTTAAATAGTTCTTACAAACATTTCGACAGAGGATGACATCAAATCTCAAAACCCTTAAAATTTTAATTGTTTGCAGCTCAAATCCAATAGAAATGGAAGACAATTTTTCCTGAATTTGAGGGCTTCAATGCTTATCCAAGAGCATAGAAGTGGTTTTCAAAAATAGCCTTTAGAGAAAAAGAGATCATCAGAATAGCACTTCAAAAAGAAAATACTAGCACAAATTCATCATTTTGATAGCACAAAACCTTTGTAAGTCAAGTTTATAGTTAGAGGTCTTTCTCATAGATCAAACTCCTTTCCTCAAGTCAATCATCTTAGTTAAAACATAGTTCCAAACAAAGCTCTTTTCTAGGCCATAAGGCACCTAGGTTATTTAAATAGTTGATTTCCACTGTTAAATTTCACAAGTATTTTGCATGCATGGAGATTCTGCCAGAAGCCCGCACAAGACAGACTGGTACAAAAATGAACTGAGTGTGAAAAAGCTAACCTCTAAATGACTAATCTGAATACCAGTCTAAATCCTCTTTAGTTAAGAGACAAATCAAAGGCATAGTGAAAAACTTCAAAAAAGGATGCTTAAAAAATATAACAAACTAGTAGGAAGAACAACCAACATACCATACACACTTGAACATGGCAATTAAAAGATCAAATATATAGTCAAAAAGATGAGTCTGTGCTTTGAAAACTTGTTGGTTAAGATGAAACATGTCACTCTAAAGTCCCAATAGCTGATAAATAAATATGGTCCATTGTGACAAGCTTGGAAGTTAAAGCAAAACAACAAAAACTATGAAAGCATCAACGTCCAATCCAAATTTAAAAGTTGTTAAACCTTAAAAGAGGTACTGTACTTTTATGTTATATAATACCTTTGAAGGGTGAATCCACTTGCCATCAACCCAATCCAGATGAAGACGCAGATGAGATACATTGTACTCCAATTTCTCCCCGGAATGGCTGAAGTGAACAATATATGTATTATCAGCTAGAACATTTTCTATAATCAAATTTGAATAAGGAGCCTGGTCAAATAGATAGAGGTGTATAGTATGCATGAAAATGAAGTTACCATAGAGAATCACAGTGGATTGTGGTTTTCATAGTGGACTGTGTTTTTCATGGAGGGCACTGATTCAAGATGGAAGAAAATAACAAGTCAATGACAGAAGGAAAGGCATGTCTCAGGACTCGGGGTATAAAGGGAAGGGGTGTTGATCATGAATGGGTATAATTGTATGTATAAATAGATTTCTGTGTGACTAATAAAATAGGATCCAACATCATTTTTGTTAGATAGTCCATTATAAATTTATTTATTTCTTCCTCTAAATTTCTCAAAGAAGATAATAATAACAATCACTTTAGAGATTTCCTTGTGCATTTATAAGGCCAAAATATGATGAGCATTATTCCAACAGAAACAGAGAGCAATAGAATAATCTATTTTCTTAGAAATTACCCATCTTATTACATATTAGAATAGGAAGGAAAGTTAAATATTCATAAAATTACAAAAGTTTGCTTAATCATCTAAGGAATAGAAAATATAATGGGTGTTTATTAACCCTTCCTTTTCTTTGACTACTTTCATACAGGAATAAAATGTACACAATTTCTCTCTGTTCTACATGGAATACTGCATAGTGAGAGTAAGAAATTGAATGGCTGAGGGTCTTAGCTTTATTATTATTTTTTTAAACAAACCTACACAATGATTGAAATCTTCTTTAAACTCATTAATCAGACCAAAACTCAATGCATTTGACAGCTTGAAACTCCTCTGAGGTAAGAAAAACATATCACAGAATAACCTGTGAGCTCAATTAGATTAAGAGTTCACGTGATGATTTTAGTCATAACCATTATTTGGCTTCAGTTGATTATGCTTTTATGGATGTCTGTACGCTGTTCCAAAGGTCCCTCTATTCTTAATAGGCAAGTTTGGACGGTCTGGTTTGAATGTTTTGAAAGCCTTTCCAGCAAATCCATTTTGTCCATTTTTGCAATCATAACATCTGTCAGTACCTTGGGTGCTTTACGGCGAAAATTCCATGCATCTCATGCAGCTCTTTTCTGTTGATACGTGGCATCTTGATTTTTTAAACTGCCAGGCTGGAGCCTAGAATGGACATCGGCTAAGGACGAGGTCATATGGACCATGAGAGGAGCTCAAGCCACAAAGGAAGGAGATTGTTTAGACTTCAAAGCTGATCCCATCCCTCACTCTTGTTCAAAGAATCCAAACATTGTGGACATGTTGCCAAGAGTTAATGATGTAAACAAAGCATACAAGAATTGTTGTAAAGGGAGTGTTCTTGTAGTCTTGGCCCAGGAACCCTTTTAATTCCATCTCTATCTTTGAAATCAAAGTGGGTAGAACCGATTTATGATTTGCATGATAAAACCCTTACAAATATGACCCTTCTGCATTTGAGCGTAGAAGATTGTAAGCTTTGGCGAGCAAAGTGCATTTTTTTTCCCCTTCAACTTTTATAAAATTTACTGCTAGAAATTTACATATACATATCCTAGCCACAAATTAATATATATGAATTGTTCTTTATTAAATTTACAGGTGCTTTTCGATTGCAATGATTACATTCTCACAAATTAATCGGTAAATTTGTGTTTTATCAAATTCCATAAATTTTGGAATTGAACGATGGCTGCGCGACGGGAAGGAGAGGTGCAGCTGTTGAGTGATGCGCATGCTAGAGCTTAAGCCCGAGCTACATCTTTTTCTACTTTTCTATGCAGGTTGGGTTGCGTGGGGCTGTTTAGGCTAGGCACAGGGTTTTTTTTGTTCTGTGTTGGGGTGCAGAGGGGAGTTGGGCAGGGTTTTGTTTTCTCTTTTTTTGGGCATTATTTTACAGATTCATGGCTATGTGTCGTGTTGGTCTCGTTAGCTATAGTAGGATTCTATTGAATGCTCCAAAAAACCTATGCCAGTAAATCGATATCCTAAAATCTCAATTGGGTATTCTATAATTGAATTTCAGGCTTTTAGGTGCACCATAATTAATCTTTTGAATCACAACTCAAATTCTACACCTTAAAAGCGAAAAACCAATCAGAGTACCTCAAGTTAGCCTCTTTCTGCTACATTTTTTATGCCATTCCTCCTTTGAATATCCAGAGCTCTGATTGCCTTCAACACAATTTTAGCCCCCTTGAAGAAAACACATAAAATGGGTTTTCTGGGTTTTTTGGTCCTGAACAGATCGAATTGCAAGACAAAGAGCCCCTGAATAAGGATAATAAAGAGGGAAGGATGCACTAGAAAGGTTTGGTGGTTCAACTACATTACTGACAAAGAATGCAAAATTTGGAAGAAATGAGAGACATTCAACATCTGCCCACAACAAAATTGAAATAGAGACCTCATCATTACTCCCAACCAGGTGAAACAAGGAACCACCATCCTCCTCTGCCGATTTTTTTCCAAATGACACCTATATGCTTGTGTGCCATAACAACATTTTGACTCATCAACTCCTTTTTCCACTATAGTCTCCAAACAAACCGAAAAAAACATTGGCCTAAGAAACTTTACACATATGCTCCATCATACATTTACCAATTTTTAACATTAGCAAACCATCATAATTTTTTTGGCTGCTCGTTAACCATTGGTCATAAGATTTTTCTCTTTAAATTTTAAATGTAAAATATGGAAAACCCCAGCAAAAATAGCATGAGCCAATCAAAAAATTTGCAATGAATAGATGAAATTACAGTTTAATAAGAAAATATTTCAAACTATAGCTTAAACAGTCTTCCCGACTCCCAAGAAAGGAAATAATAGCAAAAAAAGCTCAGCGAAAACATTAGTCTCCGCCTATAAATAGGCAGGGACTAATAAATACTAGATCAGTGATTAATATCACACATATAAAAACTAATAGATTATAATGAATAATGATGCTATAGAATTTTTTCTTTATGTTGTTCATGCTTTACCACATATTCATTGATTCGTTGGCCAATATTTTATAATAACTGTCTTTCTGATTATTTCTTTAGGATTGAATTATATATCTAAAGATTAGATTACTAATCAAAATCACAGATGATAAGGAATAAAGGATTGCGTGTAAGAAATCTTTTCGTCAATGCTCTTCTAGAATGTGTACTTTATACTGTTCACACAATTCTATGTTGGATTCTTTCATTCACTTGCCAACATGTTTGCATTAACTATTTTTGTTGCTTCTATAATATGAACAAGGAATAAATGCCAATAGAAAATTGAATTCTAATTGGCTATGGCAACATTACTTAATCACTGGTTAACATTTCAAGCTTTTGCTATAATTACATGGAAGGAACTAAAAAAAAATGATTTTCTAGTCTCTCATAAGCAAACAAGAATTTAATCTCCATCTGATTATGGTGAAGACTAAGCCACATATAAATCATATCTATGGTTTTGTTTTATATATGATTTATATGTTTTAGATCTATAGGTATAGAAATTTGTTTGTTTTTCTATTAGTAACTAAATGGAAAAGGATGGTTGTGAATATATTTAATAGTGAGTCAATAGTCACTACAATTTGTTTTAAGATATATCTATCACCATTTTAATGTTGGAAGAAAAATTTTCATTTTCACAATTTAACTTGTTTGTGTAAAAAATTACTTCAACTTTCTATTGGATATATCTATCACCTTCTGAATTAATAAATGACATACATGTTGGTAGGAAGGGGTGCAAAAATATAGAAAATAGTGTTGTTTTGTGACATAATGAAGGACAAAACATGAAAGGACAAAACATGAAATAACAAAAAATAGTGCATAAAGACAACATAAAACGACACACATAAATTTAATATGCATGCATTCATTTTCATATATTCTTTTTCACTCAAAAATTACAAAATTATAAAGTGTTTTCTCTGTTTACACTACAAAATAAAACATAAACAATTTGGACTATTGTCCAATACAATGGTGCTACACTCACACCTATACTGTTGCTTAATATAGTGCTGAAACTGTTGTTGTTAAATTACTGCTCTACTATAACTGGTTGATGCTTTTGATAAACATTCCCTTCTACTATCTCCTTGTTCAATGTTGAACATTCCTTCTACTGTTGTAGGGTTTCAATAAAATACAAAAATAAAACTTCTACACACTAACCATTGCATTCTTTCATTTTTTTTCTTGTTTGAGAAAGGAAGCTAAAAAATGAGCGCTTCATTTCAAATTCAAAATCACCTACCAATATTAATTGTTGGAAGGTCAACTTGGCCACAAGTTTACATTGGGGGTAGTTGGGAGGAAAATTCTATTGACTGTAGATTATATTTAATATTCCAACACTCCCCCTTAATCTGAAGTCAGGTATTATTCTGTTGTTTCATTTCGGAGCTGATCTCGGAAGCTATCCATGATGCCAAGCCTATCTCTTAGGCATTCAAAGTTGTCTTTTGGTAGTGCCTTGGTGAAGATATCGGGAAGTTGTTCTTCAGATCTTCAATACTACAATTCAATCTCAGCTTGTTCCACCAATTCCTTTATGAAATGATATCAGATCTCGATGTGTTTGTTGCATCCATGGAAGACTAGATTCTTTGTCAGGGCTATTGAGCAAACATTGTAAAAATGTATGACTATGTTGTCTTCTTGCTATTCCTTCAAATCTGGAAGGATTCTCAACCAAATAGTCTGACATGTTGCTACATTTGCTACAATGTACTCAAATTCTACTAAAATGAGAGAGACAATAGGGGTATGTGTAGGATCATCATGGAAAAAATAGGCCCTTAAGTGGCAAAAAAATCAGAAAATTAGAGTTAGGCAACTTAAAAACTTGTATTTCTAACCACCTCAACTTGGTCAAAACTTCATGAAATTCATTTTTTTTAATCCTATGGTATGCAAAGCATAGAATGTGACGCATGTTTTGGATTCAAAAAATGTGATACTATTTGAAAGCTATAGATTTTTTTTAATCAAACTATCAATTAGGACTTTATTTGTAATTCAAATAGAAAATTAATAATAATAATTTTTTAAATTGAAAGTAAAGCATAATTTATATTGGTGGAAAGCTGAGAATCTCCTTTAAAATCCCTTTTTATTTTATCAATTTTGGGTAAAAAGAAGTTATCAACCACATACCCTACACATACCCATCATATCACCACTTTTTGGCCCATCATGATCTTGCACATACCCATAGGATGCTTCTTGGATGCCCATGAAATTGCACCCGATCCCATGTGGAACACATATCCCGATGTGCTCTTCCTATCATCTACATTTCCTACCCAATCACTCAAGATACTTTTTCTTGCTTGCCAATGCATGTCCTTAGGTTTCTCCATGAACCTAGAAATTAGGTTTACTGCATACATTAAATCATGCTTGGTTGATGTCAAGTACATAAATCTTCCAACCATGCTTTTGTACAGGGTTGGGTTCACATCATTGTTGTTGTCTTCTTTGCATAATTTCTAACTTGTTGCTACTGGTGTTGGTGTAGGTTTGTTGTTATGCATTTGGAACCTCCTTAAAATCTATTTGGAATAGTTAGTTTGCAAAATGAATATTCAATGCTCAATTTGCTGAACTTCTATCCCAAGAAAATACTTCAACAAACCCAAATCCATCATCTCAAAATACTTCTTCATCACTTCTTTCAAATCAACAATCAAACTATCACTGTTTCTAATAAAAATCAGATCATCTACAGAAAAAACAATAATTAAAATATCACCTTTAGTTGCTTTAATGTAAAGTGTGGGCTCAATGTTGCTTTTGTTGAAGCCATTGCTCATTAAATATGAGTCTTTCATGTTGTACCATGCCAAAAGTGCTTGTTTCAACACATAAAGAGCTTTTCAGAGCTTATATACCTTGTCCTCTTTCCTTGGGACTTCATTGCTAGGTGGGTACTCCACATACACTTCGTCCTTCAGCACTCCATTCAAGAAGGATGACTTTACATCGATTTGAAACACCTCCCAATGAGGTTGGGTTGTAATTGCTATGTCTGCCCAAAGTGTTTCTAGCCTTGCAACTGGTGTATAAGTCTCATCATAATCTATACTAGGCTATTGTTTGTATCCTTTCATGAATAGCCTTGCCTTATGTCTTTCAATTTTTCCTTCTGTTATACATTTGGTCTTATAGTGTTGGCCCATAGTTGCTATTGCACTAAAAGATTGACCTGCTAATTCCTGATACAACTACCAGAGTTAATGGATCCATAGGAGGTGGTTAGTCCATGTCATGGATCTAGAGGGGAGTGTTGACTATCTGCTAACAAACTCCCCCTCAACTTTACCTGAGGGGATTTGAACCTGAAACCTTTGGATTTGATACCAATTGTTGGCCCACAATTGTCATTGCACCAAAAGATTGATCTGCTAATGCCTGATACAACTACCAGAGTTAACAAATCCATTGGAGGCAGTTAGTCCATGTCATGAATCTCGAGGGGAGCATTGACCATCTACCAATGTATATAGATCCACTTCACTCCAATCACTTGTTTACCCTTGGGTAAATTGGTCAGCTCCCATGTTTGGTTCCTCTCTATAGCTTCCAACTCTTCATCCATGGCCTTACACCACTTTTCTTCTTTTACAGCTTCCTTAGAGTGTGTTGTATCACTATAAAAGAATAATGAAAAATCTAAATTCTCATTGAAATTAGCATGCCTAGTGTTGTCATAAATCTTCCTTACACTCCTTGTCTTTCATGGCATCAATGATGCGAGTGTAGAGTCTAAATTAGCTTCTGAACTACTGCTACTCTGACCTCTAGAGATTGTTGTACTACTAACTATTCGAGCTAGTGCTCTATTGTACTTTGGAGTTGTTACTCTACCATGTTTGTTCAGAGTTGTTATTCTACTAAACACTACTAGAGTTGTTTTCTAAGGCTCTGCAGTAGTTTCTGCCGGATCTAGTACTCTCTTGAGTTCCTTCCAGGTTGTTTTTCTTCTGAAACTTCCTCATCATCAAGGGGTATTATAACTGAAATACCCATGGTGATGTCCACCATTCCATCCCATGCTTCATTCTTAATAAATACAACAACCCTACTAATCACTACCTTTTTGGTGATGGGATTGTACAATTTATAGGCTTTTGACTCCTCACTATAGCCTATGAAAATGTATTTTTCTCCTTTATCATCAAATTTCTGCCTAGTCTCTTTTGGCACCAATGCATATGCCACACACCCAAAGATTCTTAAATGTTCAACACTCCACTTGTTGTTTGTCCAAGCCTCTTGTGGGATCCTATCATAGACAACCTTTTTGGGACACCTATTTAGTATGTAAACAACTGTTGCTACAACTTTACCCCAAAATATGTTTGACAACCCTTTTGCACCCTTCAACATACTTGTTTCCATGTCTTGAATGGTTTTTATTTTCCTTTCTAACACTCCATTTTGTTGTGGAGTATATTTTTCTGTGAATTTTTTTATGAATTCCCTCATTCCTACAAAAAATTAGAAATTATTTGGATATGTACTCTCCCCCTCTATCTATTCTAAGGGTTTTGATATAGTGTCCACTTTTCTTTTCAATAGCTACCTTAAACCATTTAAATTTCTCAAAGGATTCCAATATTTTTTTCAAAAAATAGACCCAATTTTTTTGTTGTAATCACCTATGAATTTCATGAAATACATGTTTCCAACTAAGGTGGGGGTTTTCATGGGTCCACACAAATCAGAGTGCACTAATTCTAATGGTGCTTTTGCTCTCCTAAAGTACCCTAATTGAAAGGGTTGCCTATGATGTTTTCCTAAAATGTAGGCTTGAGATTTTCCATTGGGTTCTACAATGGATGGTAAACCCCTAACCATTCCTTTCCTATAAAATAAACTTAAACTAGAAAAGCTTAAGTTCCCATACCTTAAATGCCAAAGTTTGGATGGATCTTTGATTATTGTTCTGAATGCAGATTATTGTTCCATAGTCGATTTTTGTTCTTCTACTTTTAGCACCGATGAACATTGTTGTTTCTATCCTTTTGTTCTATCTGTCGTAGACATTATGTGCATTCTAGGATGAAACATTATGTTTCTTATCATCTAGATGGCTACCATCACTTTCTTGCTTCCTCCTCTGTCAAATATCTTGCATTCTCAATTCTCCATCAAGATTTTATGACCATTTTGAACCATTTGTCTAATTCTCAATAGATTATGCTTCATCCCAAGTGCATAATAGACATCTTGAATTTGTTGCTTCTCATCATTCTTGGTTTGAATGCTGACAACACCTTTTCCAATGACATGAACCTTCTCATCATTTCCCATTTTGATTTTTGTTTTTATACTAGTGTCTATGGATGTAAAACATTTCTTTTACCACTCAAGTGGTTGTTGCATCCACTATATAAATACCAAACTTCATCATTTTTTCGCTCAACAAGGTTGCAAACACTAAAAACATTGGACTATTTATAATTTTCAGATTTGTTCTCATTTGCTACATTATAATTTTGACTCCCATTGTCATGTTGCTTCTTCCTACACTCACTAGCATAATTTACATACTTGTGACAATAATAATATTGGACATTTCTTTTGTCATACCTTTCATCTAAACTATTGTTCTTCTTTTGGTTTTGGTTTGTTGATTGTGAGTTGCTTGGCTCCTCTTGGCTATTTGAGTCTCCTCTTCTAGTATTGCTTCTTCCTCTACCTCTATTCTTTCTTCCTCTTCCCTGACCTCTTCCATTGGTTTGAGCTTTGAAAGCTTTCTCTAGGGAAGTAACATATCTATTCAATCACTACTCATGGGTTTGCAGTGAACCTGTCAACTCATCTATAGTTATCTAAGAAAAATCCTTTGCCTCTTCAATGACAACAACTACATAATCAAACTTAGTAGGAAGAATTCTTAGGATTTTCTCAACAATCATTTTCTCTTGTATTGTTTCTCCATTGAATCTCCGCTGATTTATCAAGTTTGAAACCTTAAGAGTGATAATCTAAAATGGACTCATTATATTTCATTTGTAGAGTCTCAAAATTTCTTCTCAAGAGCTGCAATTTAGCTAACCTCACTTTATCAGTCCCCTTGTAGCTATTTTGCAATATTTCCCAAGCTTTTTTTTACATAGTTTGATGTTGCAATACATGGGAAAATTGCCTTAATCAAACTGAGGGCTTTTGCATCTTTCATCCTAGTTTCTTTTAACTAATTTTTTTGTGCATTTGAGAGGGCTGCAAATACATTCAGGTCTGTGATATCAATGAACCCATTAGTGACCAACTCCCATAGGTCATTTCAACTAATATTTTCTTCATTTTCTTAGCCCATATATCATAGTTCTTTCCATCAAAACTTAGTTGTTGTTTCCAGCCTTTGCTCTCATCACCTTCCATTCTTTCTCACTTTCAAATTTGAGAAAATTGATTAATGCCTAGATAATGCAGGGCTTTACCCACAAATAAACTAATTTCCTAGAAAAATAGGGCTCTAATACCACTTGTTGGAAGGAAGGGGTGCAACAATATAGAAAACAATGTTGTGTTGTGACATAATGAAGGAAAAAATAGGAAATAGTAAAAAACAGTGCATAGAGACAACATAAAATGACACACAAAAATTTAATATTCATGAATTCATTTTCATATATTCCTTTTCACTCCAAAATTACAAAATTATAGAGTGCTTGCTCTGTTTCCACTAAAAAATAAAACATAAACAATTTGGACTATTATCCAATACAATGATGCTACACTCATACCTATATTGTGGCTTATTGTAGTATTGTAACTATTGATGTTAAACTGTTGCTCTACTATAAGTGGTTGTTGTGTTTGATAAACATTCCCTTTTGTTGTCTCCTTGCTTAGTGCTGAAAATTTCCTTCTACTACTATAGGGTCTCCACAAAATACAAAAATAAAATTTCTACACACTAACCATTGCATTCTTTCCTTTTTGTATTATTTGAGAAAGCAATCTAAAAAAATGAGCACTTCATTTCAAATTCAAAATTACCTACAAATATTAATTGTTGGCAGGTCAACTTGGCTACAAGTTTACATTGGGGGAAATTGGGAGGAAAAGTCTACTGACTGCAGATTATATTTAATATTCCAACAATACAAATATTTTACTTTCCTTTGAATCTATTTACATGAGACTTTCACTCATGTCTATTATATTTGGACATGAAGCAAAGACAAACAAAACCCATGAGATGAACAAAAGAAATCAACATCAATTTTCTAAGAGATTTTGAGTTGAGTGGAAGGATTTTTTTATGAGAATATAAGTTGGTGTGTGTAAGTTGGAGTAGCATCTCAAAGGTTTTAGAATGGAACACCCTTTGAAGATAATCATTTTAGTTGTATAGTCTTTTTCCCTTATATTGTTTGTAAATTTTTACATGTATTAGAGGGTTAATAATCATTTCCTTATTTTAGTTTTGTTTTTTCTTTTAATAATATTTTGTAATGTCACATACAACCATTTAATTCATAAATATGTTTATGTAACATTGTAAAATTAAACCATAAATTCATTTAAACTTTACATGTAAACCAACTTTTAAGCAAATTAAAACTTCACTAGACCTGTTTACAAACAATATTGAATTACACCACAAATCAATTCAAACATAACATGCAAAATTAATCTAATAGATATAATTCATTTTATATCTAATGAAAATAAGAAGTACTAATTTATACATAGATCACTACCCTTATTCCCATATTCTTAAATTCTTTCAAATACTTCTATTAATGTGCTTTAAGGTATCCTTCAATTTTTCTATTTAGGAAACTTGTTCTAGTGACAAAAATTGCATAGGTCCTTCCAATTATATGCTATGATTTATGTCAAATTTGATGTCCATTCCCTTATATTTTTGTAAGTTTATTTTAGTCTCCTTCTCAAGGTGCTTTGGCCTCCTTTCTATGGTCACTTTTTCATGCCTCACTTATATTACCCTTATATTTTTCTAGTCTCTCATCATTTTTGAGTATAAATCATCTAGATATTGACATATCACACAAACATCCATGTGCCTTGCTAGTGTCCCGTGCCATTTTTTTATTTGGTGGTTGTCTCTGAGAATTTTTGCATTTCCCACATTATCAAGTTATTAGAAATGTCTCAAGACTATTCCAAACTCAAAACCAACTTCCTTTTCTCTCTCTTCTCACGTTTGAATATATTTTTCTTATTCCATCTCTTTCTTGGATCTCTTGCATGGTCAGTACAGTCTAGAGCTTGTCACAACACTCCCAATATTTTTACATCACTCTCACAACATTCTTTGAAGCATTATTTCTCTTTTGGCTTCCTCAAGCCTATACAAGTGATATTATTCTTGCTTCTCATTGATGTTATAGTATTTTATTATTTTTGTTTCCCTAAGCACCTTGAGATCTTCACATCTCTTTCTACATCAATTTATTTTGTCATCATTTTTAATTCTATATGCACCTAGATTAAGAAAAAACACACCATTTTCTATTTATATATCTATCTTTACTACTATGGAGGTAGAATTATCAAATAAAATAGTTGAATGAGGATAATTTCCAAACAAAGCAAATCATTTTTTCTCTTCTTTGTGTTTATAGGTATTTTCAAATCACTGAACCATAAGGAAGTTTACAAGTTATTTCTTTTTATAAATTTTTTTATTATTATTTATTTATTCATTTAAATCTTAGTATTTAGTTTATTCCTTTAATAATTTTATTATATAGTGTTTGTGGATTTATTTTATTTGTAGTTATGTAGGCTAGGTGAACAAATAAGATGATTTTTTAAAACACTCATCAAGAAAGATGAAGTGAAACTAAATGTTGTGTAGTATGTTGTGACAAGAAAAAAAAACTATACTATTAAGGTGCTTTGACATGGAATTCAAGAAATGTAAATTGAGAAGCAATCGTTGGAAGGAAGATATCAGATGATTACTAGTTGTGTAGTAGAAGTAGGGGTTGTTATTGGAAATATGATTGTAATTGATGTCAAAAGGAAGATTGTTGGAAATATAATGATCATTGATGTTTGAGAATGTCATATGTTAGAAAATTAGTCACAATAAAAATGGTGAAGATTGATGGAGAGGAAAGCATGATTTGAAAAGTTGTAATATATAATGAAATTTTGTCATGTTTTACACAAACTATTTTTGGAGTTTTACAGAGAAATAAAATGAAAAATCTGATATGAGTTATTCAAAAACTTTTCAAAAGTATGATTTATAGGTCTTGATGATAAGTAGTGAGCTCATAATTGAATTATCTTTGCTATTGACCATTACTAGAGTTTCTTAGTAAAACCCTAAGGGTTTTAGTCATGGAATTCACAAGAATTTCTATTTTCAAGTCGACTTTTGATAGCCAATTTTTAGTTGTGTAAGTTATGACTTGAGTATTTAAAGTAATTATATAACTGACTTTTCATCCTAGTGCTTATCGATTTGGTAGAGTGCTTAAGGACTTTAATATTATTTATGTCTATAGGTTGATAATTTATCTTATATTAATCAATAATGGTGATTAGAGATTGAAGGTTAGGTGGCTCCCATGCACCCATAAATCTATATAGCTGATGTCAACTCTTGGCTATAGAATCACAAATTCATGCCATATTTCTAGTGGGACCAAGCACACGACTATCTCCTTTGCTAAGATCAATGATTAATGCAAGAGATGGTAGAGATCAATGGTTGTTAGGGTATCACTAGTTTGATCCACTTTGAAAAGGATAAATTAGTGATAGCATGAAATGATGACAAGCGGTAGTCATCTATTACATCACATAGTTAATATGCATCACATATTTCATTCTAAAAGTGCAAAGATAAAACACACTAAGCAAAAGAAATGTGATAAACATTAATCGTTTGCATTGAAGGTGAAGATTGAATAGTTTTTGATATTTTGTGAAAAAGGATCTAAACCAAAGATTTTTGATGTGGGGGCTCTCTTACATTGCTAGGGTTTTGCACCTCAAAGGAGAGAGGTACCAAAAATCTTAATGGCTCATTCAAGAAAAAACCCTTGAGATTCCAATGTAAGAGAGATTGAAATATGTCAAAGGGGATTGTCCTAAATGCTAAGAATTGATAAAAGAGATTAACTACTAATACAAAAGTTAGAAAATGCAAGATGTTTTAAAACACATTGTGATATGCAAAATGACCTAGAAATGCAAGTAAACTATAACATAAACTTATGAAATTGAAATTTTGCACTTAGAAATTGAAGAAGGATGGAATGGAGCTTTGGAATCTTGAAGAATTCACTGTTGATTCCAAATGTGAGTTATATGCCAAGCTAAGACTTAGTCCTCCTTTAGGAAGACTTTTTCAGGACAGGTTTCAGACAACTGGGTACTTAGAACTACAAAAATATTTGTTTATGCCTAGGAAGCAAGACTCATTCACCCTTAATGGTGAATTAGTCCACTTCTAAATTTTTGGAAATTGAAAAGTGGAATCTATAGCCCTTGGTTTGAACTTTTGTTCTTGATAGGTTTCTAGGTTCAAAACTATCAAATTCGACCTATAGGCATTCTCCAAGCTTCTCTTAGGGTTTTGACAACTTTTTCAATATTGCTCTTTGACAAATCTACAACTTAAACCTATAAATCACATGCAAAGTGAGGGAAAAATTGTTGAGGGTTAGTAAATAGGGGTTTTCCTTGGTCAAACCTTGAATTGGTAATTAAACCCTTGAAAATGAAATGAAATGTGGAAAGAGAATGATGAATGAACAAAAACAATGCTACAACTCTCCAAACCCTTGAAGTAGAATTCTGCAAACATGTAAGTAATAGCTCCAATGGATGTAGACTTGAAGATGCTTGAAAATGCTTAGAATGATTAAGTGATTGATTCATTAATTGATTGAGTGATTGGGGTGAAATGAGTGGGAAAACCCTATATTTATACATAATTATGCAAAAATTCTCAAAAATACATCACAGGTTGACCTTAGATCTTAGAAAATAAAAACCCACCAAAAATTTGAAATAATTTTGAGTTTTGTGCCAAAGGGGACTCATTCGCCCCTAATGGACAATGGGCCCCATTAAACACATTCTAAGTGGGTTTCAGAATTTAGATATTTTCAATGATGTCTATTTGGATTATTTTCAAAAATACACTTAAGCAAGGCCTATAATTGTAAAATATGGCCAATTAAAGCATAAGAAAGGTCCAATTATTAATGAAAAGCATAGAAAATTGTGAAATTTTGTTAGAACGCTTTACAACACTTTGAAATAAGGCTTGGTAAATGAGGAAAAGAGGTTATTTAGGTGAAATATATTAATAAGACCCTAGAAAAGTGTGAAGGTGTGTTACAACACTTCACAACACTTTGCAAGGCATCATAAAATTCTTATTAATTCACAAGGGATCAAGACCTAATGTGAATGTGTTGAACATATTACAACACTAAATCAAGGAAAAACTAAGCCAACATCCATAAGAAGGACCCAAACAAGCATAAAAATGTCCAAAGATCCATTTTTCTATGCTACATTTATCTGCCACTTTAGTGAGAGGATGAAATTGCTTCAAAGTCACACTAAAGTAGTGAAACACACACAACAAGAGGGGTTTGAGTTCACCCATGCTCGCAAGATGAGACAAAAAAAATCAAGAGGGGTGATCAAGACCCCAAGGTCAAGATCTCATAGGAAACCAAACATAAGCACAAAGGAAAACGCATAAAGATGATGTAAAGAGTAGCAACAAGACCAATCATACATTGCCAAAGATTAAAGGGAGAAAAGGAAAGAAAGAACAAGAAAAGAGAGAATTGGATCAAGATTCAATTTTTTGTCCATCCTGATGTGGATTAGTTCTATGGTATTTGTCTAAAAAATGCATACTCACTCTGAGGTGGTGGAACTCATGGGTGTCCATCGAGTGAGCAGTCCTTTAAGGTGAGAAACATACACTCCTAGGTATTATGCACTCACACATATGTAGGTGGCTATGGGGATATTCATGCCTTAGAATGGGCTTCTTGCTCAACCATACCAAAGTTTTATTCCTGATAACTTTAATAAGGTTCCAAAAAAGAAAATGGCTTTTTGAGCTTCATAAGACAAGAAAAACTTCATATGATTAGAGCTCATGAACAAACACAATGGAACCATAGGCATCCAAGATTTGTTATGCAAGGTGGACATATAAAAAATGCAAAGTACAACATGCAAAGAATGTTAAAAGGAGTATTGATTAGTTCATGTGAGGTCTTTAACTTAGGGAACATTTTTTCTAATGTCTCCAAGAGAGGACCAATCAAAGAATAGAAAATTTTCAACTTAGGGGATGCATTGCGTCTCATCAAGCCACTAAGAGGAATGCAATATGTTAAGATAGATCACACTCTTGAATGACATCGCACCCAATGTCATCCACAAAGCAACAAAACACATCATACGAAGTAATAAGGTTGCACTAAGAACCAAGAAAAATGAAAAATGAAAAAGAATAATGCCAATGTATGGCCCACTTTAAAGGAATTGTTGGATGATATATTATGAGCAATTACTTTAAAGTACTTGAAATAAAAAATGTAAACAAGAAGAAAGACATGGGACCCAACCTAAAAAACCCTACGTCAAGTCATATGTTTCCAAGTAAGGCTATGAAATGTGAAGGAAAGGAAAAAAAAAGGAAGGGGTTGCCCCCAAAATGAAAACACCAGACGCATAAGGGATCTATGGATTTGGGTTTAGTATGTTCTTTTCTATAATTTTTGTTAGAGAGCTTGCAAATATGATCATCCCCCAAATACATAGAACTAGAAGAATGACACAAATAGAGTGAAACCAAAGAAAAATGTTTTGGGTCAACATGGAAGAGAAATAGGGTGTCTTGAGGCCTTGCATCATCCCCAAAAGGAAAACACAAGAAAAAGAAAGAGAGAAGGTGAAAGAAAAGGAAAAGATTTTGGTTCAACCTTAAAGAGACATGAATGTCTCAATGCCTTGCATCATCCCCAAAAGGAAAGCACTGTAAGACAAAAAGAAAAAAGTCAAGAAAAGGGCCTTTTGGGTCAACATGAAAGAGACATGAATGTCTTAATGCCTTGTGTGATGCCCAAAAGGAAAACACAAGACAAAAAGAAAAGGACAAGAAAAGGACCTTTTTGGTTCAACATGAAAGATACATGAATGTCTCAATGCCTTACATCATCCCTAAAAATTAAAAAAAAGCCAAAAAGAAAAGGTCAAGAAAAGGTCCTTTTGCGTCAACACAAAAGGACATGAATGTCTCAATGCCTTGCATCATCCCCAAAAGGAAAACACATGCCAAAAAAGAAAAAGATAAATATTAAAAAAAAGGAAAAAGTGATGCATGACATAGAGAAAAATGTCACAAAGAGAGAGAACATCAAATAGAACATCATAGGGGATCATAGTACACACATGCAATCACACAAAGGAAGAAAAAAGAAATAAAAATAAAAGGGGAAAAGACTAGTAAGGAAAATGTGAGTCATCAATCGAATAAGTCATCCACCTCCCAATCATGTTCATTATATGCCAAGGGTGGGAAACTAGCCAAAGGGACAAGGGAAAGTTTTAAACTAGGAGAAGTACCAAGTCCATTACTCTATATCGAAGATTTCTTGTATAAGATTATGGAAGAGGAAAACAATGTGTTCAATTTATTATCCACCTCTTCATCACTTTTAGGGATCTTGTCATCTTCATCTAAATTAATCAAAATAGGAGGATGAATGATAAGACCTTATGAAGAGTGCACATCTTGTTGTGATTGTTGTATTGGATCATTCTGGGGAGGAGGATCATCATGTATTGCTTTGAGAAAGTTTAGATTTTGATTTTTTGTACTTAACTCTTCATGTAACTTGCGAGAAAGGGCACAATGCTATGCCTACGCTCTCTAGCACCTCTTTTTATTTTGCTTTTATTGTTGAGTTGCATTGTGAAGGAGCAGGTTGATCAACCATAGGTTGCTTTTCTTCCCTAAGGAGGGGAATAGAAGGAACAATAGGAGGTTGGTCACCCACTTTCTCTTTTTCTTTATAAACTTGTTTTATTTGATGAGGCATGCCATAGTTTCTTTCATTGTCTCTTGGTCTTTTGGACGATGTTGGGGAAGTTTTTGTTTTTGGTTGGTCTTGGTTGTTTGGTTCTTGTTTGAGTTGAAGCATGGTTTCGTCTATGGTTAGAGTGTCGAAGGTATACAGGGACATGTGTCAGAGAGACATTTTTGCTATTTTATTTGCTTTGAATTTTTGGTAAGCTATGAAAATGAATTCTTGTCTTGGTATTATGGTTCCATGGGCTTGAGACAAAAGGCTTCTAAGGAAAATTTTACTTTAGAAGACAAGGGGTTAAAGCTCCTATGATGGTCAGTAAATATTTCATTGTTAAATGGAAAATTTAAGCATTTGTGTATAACCGAAGGGACAAATTTCTTTGAGCGAAGCCATAGATAGCCTAGCCAAAAATGAAATTAGTCAAACTATGGGATAATAGAGAATGTGAAATATAATGTTTATGTTCCTATTTGTAATAGAAAGGTGATTGATCCAATCGTAGGGAAAGAAAAAACATTATGCATCTTGAGCCATGATTTCGGTTTATCATAGTAATCTTGATAAAGTTCATGCAATACTAAGAATTCCTCTGTGATCACATTCTGTCCATAGGCGAGATCTATTAGTATCCCATTAGTGGGCTTGTCATAGATATGACTGGCTATGTAGAGAGGACCATTGGGTAGATTTTTAATGATGTACTTAGAGGAGAAAGCAATATCAAGAGAGCTCTTAGATCGACCCTTATGAGCGATAATGTCTATCACACCTACCATTTCATCCATAGGATTAACATTGATATTATGTGAGTTAGGATCATGATGTTCATCATCTGTGTCAACATTCATCACATAATTCTTTGTAGTTTCACTAGCTTTGACAAATGAAACATTATGTTTGGGCATTGGATCAGTGAAAATTTGCAAGTTTTGATTTAGAGGAGCAACAAACTTATTACCCTAATTACTAACACCTACAATAGATAAACGACCAAAATCAATGAGGTCTTGCACAAGATGTTTAAGAC
Organism: Sequoia sempervirens; assembly: GCA_007258455.2. Classification (NCBI taxonomy): domain Eukaryota; kingdom Viridiplantae; phylum Streptophyta; class Pinopsida; order Cupressales; family Cupressaceae; genus Sequoia; species Sequoia sempervirens. The sequence goes on from VDFB02270651.1 coordinate 375,003,865, forward strand.
ACTTACAATGTTTTGTGTCATGTCCATTTTGTTGAATTTTATTTAAATTTTGGGGGTAAAGGCTTAGTAGGGTTAGCTGTTTTGATGGTGGGCAAGGTAATCATTTGTTGTTGTAAAATTTGGGACATTGTGTTATGAAGGGTCCTAGGTAAGGGCGTGAATTGTCTTTTTGAATATCCATAACTAAAGGCAACTGAGGTTTTAACAACTATTAATTGGTTATTTTCATTTTGATGTGTAGGATGAGGAGGATTAAATTGAAAGAGCCCTTTGTTTTTCTTTCTAAATGGTTGGGAATTTTGTTTTGGTTGGCAAGCTCAGACTTCTCAGTTTGGCTAAAAGTGGACCTTGTATCTCGACTACTAATCAAATTTTGATAATAAAAAAGGGCAGTACACAAGTGCATGAAGGATGGGAATTTCATCATAGTGAGCTTGTCTTGAATCTTACTTTTCAGGTTTTCTATGAACATATTTTGAAGGTGTGGGTCACGAACTATGACATCAATTTAGGAATAAAGCGATTGATAGCATGAGATAAAATCAGTTATCTTTTTTTCCTCACTTTTCTTGCATCTCATCAAATTAGCCAAGGTTTTCTTAGGAGCCATGTGGAATTGGAAATAGTTTACAAATGCATCAACAAGTTCATTAAATTAATGAATTGAATTGTTCAGTAATGATGAGAACCATTCAAAGGTTGTGTCTTTTAAAGACCTAGGAAAGAGTTTTTCCAACAATTTATCATCAAGGACAAAGTCATTTCATAAAGTGGAATAAGCATTGACATTGTTAGAAGGATCTCTCTTCCCTCCATATTTCTCAAATCTAGGCACCTCTACACCTTGTGCATTGGTGTTCGCAATATCTCCAAGGACAATAGGATACTTTTAAAATAGTATGTAGGTGGGCCATTCTAATTTTGGTTTATGGTGGAGATTTTTTTTTGCATGGATGAAATGGTTTGGAAAAGTTGTGTTATGAGAGGATCAGTACAAGTGGTATGAGGTGGAAGTGAAAGTGGTGATTGATATATGTACTAGGAGAGTAATTGAATGGAATGCTTATAGGTGGTAATGTGGTAGAAGATAGAGCATGTGATGCTATATAGGAACTAGGGATGCTATTAGGAATACCCATGGAAGGAATCACATTACTAATTTGTTGCATTGTGGTTGTGATTTGAGGAGTGGTATAGGTAGGTATTGAGGCTATCATTGAAGGGGGAGGAATTTGAGTTCCTCCTTGATTTTGATATTATGTGTTGGGATAGGAGCACTAGATGTTGAAGGAAGATGTTTTCCAAAGATTTGAACTATATTTTTCACAAGGTTGATGCCTTCATCACTTTGAAAGTATACAGTGAATGTTTTCTATTGTAGGAATTGCTATAGCTGAAATGTTTTCAAGGATGACTTGGTGTTGTAGGTGGACTAATTCCTGATGAATTTGAATGATTTTTATTTTGTGGGATATCATTAGTCCTTGGTTCAACATGCATTCTACCTAAAGGAAAAGAGTTTCTAAGGGTATTATCCATGCCTAGCGTACTACTACCAATGTAGGAGTGGAAGCTCTAGACAACCCAAGATCCAAAACAATTATGTTATCATGAGATGACATGAGTCTTGAGCTTCTTCTCACTAAGGTATTAGCAATTGGACACCAAACACTCATGCAAAGGCTTCTAAATGCAAGGTGAATGCAAATGCAATGTAAATTAACAAGAATGAAATGCTTAAAACTAAAATTTTAGAAAGTAAAACCAAAATGCAAAAACAACACAAACAAAAATTAAAAAATTGAATATTAAATGCCAGGAAATGCAGTGAAAAGTATGCAACTAGAATGATTCACCCAGGGTCGTGAATGAGTTCGGGTAGTGGTTTTTTTGAAATTTTTTAGAATTTTTGCATTGATTTTTATGCTTTTTATATTTTCTGATGTAAATATGATATGGGAATGTAGAATTTTACCATTTTTAATGAAATTAAGTGTAATAATGCAAGCTAAATGAACTTTTCACTAATGCAAATTTGGAAACCCTAGAATGGAAATTAAACAATGCAAAATGCAATGCAATGTTAATGTAAGCTATTCCTAGGATTTAAATGCACTCTAAATCAAAAATATGATTCTCTAAAAGTAGGTTCACCAAAATGAACCAAATATTTTTGATGTGGGGGCTCTCTTACACTTCTAGGGTTTTGCACCTAAAAGGAGAGAGGTACAAAATTTTTTAATGGCTCACTCAACAAAAAACACTTGAGATTCCAATGAAAGAGATTGAAATCTATCAAAGGGGGTTGTCCTAAATTTTTAGAATTGATAAAAGAGATTAACTACTAATGCAAAACTTAGAAAATGCAAGATGTTTGAAAACATGCTGTGATATGAAAAATGACCTAGAAATGCAAGTAAATTGTAACATAAACTTGTGAAATTGAATGTGTGCACTTAAAAACTGAAGAAGTATGGAATGGAGCTATAGAATCCTGAATAATTCAATGTTGATGCCAACTAGGACTCATATGCCAAGTTGGGAATCTTAGTCTTGCTACGGGAAGACTTTAATGGGATAGGTTTTAGACAATTGGGTAATCAGAACTACAAAAATCTCTATTTAATCCTAGGTAGTGCTATGCCCTTAATATTATTGTACATCAGGTTATGAATAGTCGGCTTGTGGCTATATTAACTCTCTATTAAGTCATATTATCATTAGTATATTGTTATTTAGTTGTTTAGGTCGGCCAAAGTCTTATATAGGTGTGTCTAAGTCAGCCTAGGTGATATCCGAGGTTGTGAGTCTTATTTCATCATCAAGTGTCAAGTGTGTTCTCATTAGAGATATTTGGAGGTTTTCCCCCTCAAAGTGGCTTGTTATTCTCAGTTATTATCAAGTATTTGTAGCATATTTCATATCATATTCTTCTATTGTGCAAGTTATTTCATAACAAGTGGTATCGAGCATGATCTTGGCACCATATAGGCAGAATCATCAAGCATAGCCAAAGTGCTTACTCCTCGCCTGTGGTGATGGTACATAAGAAGGATGATACTTGGCGATGTGTCCAGATTATAGAGTGCTCAACATGTACACCATTAAAGATAAGTTTCCAATTCTAGTCATTGATGATTTGCTAGATGAATTAAATGGAGCTATGTTTTTTACCAAGTTAGATCTTAGATCTGGTTATCACCAAATTCGGATTAAGGAGGAAGATATTTGTAAGACAAATTTCAGACTCATGAGGGTCATTATGAATTTTTGGTGATGCCATTTGGTCTTATCAATGCACCATCTACATTCCAAAGTTTGATGAATTCCATTTTTAAGAAGTTCTTGAGAAAGTTTGTGTTAGTATTCTTTGATGATATATTGATTTACAACAAGACTTGGGAAGAACATTTGCAACATGTGGACCAAGCATTACAAATACTTGAAGATCATAAAATCTATGCTAAGCCATCCAAATGTGCTTTTGGTCTTACAGAGGTGGAGTATTTGGGACACATAGTTTCACATGAAGGAGTAAAGGTGGACCCTAACAAAATTAAGGCTATCATGGAATGGCCTATTCCAAAAACCATTAAGAAACTGAGAGGATTCTTGGGATTGACAGGGTAGTATAGAAGATTTGTGAAGAATTATGGTAGTATACCAGCACCTCTCACCACTCTATTGAAGAAGGATTCTTTTCATTGGAACGAGTCTGCCAATATAGCATTTGAGAGATTGAAGGAGGCTATGTGTACAACTCCAGTACTTGCCACTCCTGACTTCACCAAGGAATTCATTATGGAATGTGATGCTTCTGGAAATGGTATAGGAGCAGTGCTCATGCAAGAAGGTTGACCAATTGCTTTTGAGAGTCGTCAATTAAAAGGTAAAAATCTACTAAAACCTATTTATGAGAAGGAAATGCTAGCAATACTCCATGCAGTGAAACAATGGCGGCCTTATCTATTGGGTAGAAATTTTAAGGTTAAGACAGATCATGATAGCCTAAAATATTTTTTGGAACAACGACTATCTTCTAAAGAGCAACAAAAATGGGTTACTAAGATGTTAGGATATGACTTTGAGATTGTATATAAGAAAGGGAAAGAAAATATTGTCGCAGATGCACTATCAAGGAAGGATGAGAAAGATGAAGCCTTATTGTGTGCCATTTCAATATTACAAGAAAATTGGGTGGAGGAAGCCAAAGCAGAGTGGCAAAACTATGTTGCAACAAGTAATCTCATTGAGCAACTAAAGAGTGATCCTAGTAGTTTAGATAAGTTTTGTTGGAAGGGAGATACTCTTTGGTATAAAGAGTGTTTGTTTCTCTGCAAGAATTCCAACCTTAAAATCAAGATTCTCACAAAGTTGCAAGAGTCTCCAGCGGGTGGTCATTCAGGATTTTTGAAGATATATCATCGAGTCAAGAAAGATTTCTTTTGGGAAGGGCTAAAGGGTGATGTTCAAAAATTTGTGGCTGAATGTTTGGTGTGTCAAAGGCATAAAGGGGAGACAATTAAGACACCAGGTCTCTTGCAACCCTTATCTATTCCTAGCCAGTTGGGAAGAGATATCCATGGACTTCATCACAGGGCTTCCCAAATCTAAAGGTCATAATGTCATCATGGTGGTAGTTGATCGGCTCACTAAATATGCACATTTCATTGCATTAGCACATCCTTTTACAGCAAGTGTAGTGGCTAAAGATTTTTTGGAGAATATCCAAAAGCTACATGGAACACCTAAAGTTATTGTTAGTGATCGCGATCCTATCTTCACTAGTCACTTTTGGAAAGATTTATTCTCATGTTTGGGTACTCAATTGGCTCTTAGCTCTTCATACCACCCTCAATCAAATGGGAAAATGGAGGTTGTTAATAAGTGTTTGGAAGGATATCTACGTTTTTTCACTTCAAAGAAATAGTCCCAGTGGGTAGATTGGCTACCACTTGTGGAATGGTGGTATAACACTTATTTTCATAGCTCATAAAAAATGTCTCCATTTTTGGCACTTTATGGATATCATCCTCCTTCCATCACATCATCAATTAAGGTGTCCCCAAGAGTTCAGGCAATAGAAGACCACTTGCTTCATCAACAAGTACTTTCAGGACTCAAGGAGAATTTAGCAATGGCACAAAATTGAATGAAACAACAGGTAGACCAACATCATAGTGAAAGAAGTTTTGAAGTTGGGGATTGGGTCTTCTTGCAATTGCAGCCTTGTAAGTAAATCTCACTAAAGCAGCAAAGAAAGAATAATAAGTTGTCTCCAAAGTATTATGGTCCATACCAAATCATGCAAAAGATCAGTAGTGTTGCCTACAAGCCTGAGTTGCCACCAACCACAAAGATACATCCAGTTTTTCATGTTTCCTATTTGAAGAAGGTAATTGGGCATAATATTCCCACTCAAACAACACTTCCTGAGTTGGATGAAGAAGGGAGAATCATTTTGGAACCAGAGTGCATTCATCAAACACGCACAAAGAAGATGAGGAATAGAACTATCACTGAGTATCTCATCCAATGGAAGAATTTACCAGTTGAAGATGCCACATGGGAAGATGAGGAGTTCATTCAAAAGTTTCCAAACTTGATTAGCATTGAGGACAATGCTTCTTTGAAGAAGGGGGTCATCCTATGCCCTTAATATTATTGTACATCGGGTTATGAATAGTCGGCTTGTGGCTCTCTTAACTCTCTATTAAGTCATATTATCATTAGTTTATTGTTATTTAGTTTTTTAGGTCAGCCTAAGTCTTATATAGGTGTGTCTAAGTCGGCCTAGGTGATATACTTGGCATAAATAGGTATATATAGGAGGTTGTGTGTCTTATTTTATCATCAAGTGTGAAGTGTGTTCTCATTAGAGATATTTGGAGGTTTTCCCCTTCGAAGTGGCTTGCTATTCTTAGTTATTATCAAGTATTTGTAGCATATTTCATATCATATTCTTCTATTGTGCAAGTTATTTCATAACAGGTAGTGGGACTCATTCACCACTAATGGAAAATTAGTCCACTTCTAGATTTCTAGAAATTTAAAAGTGGAATTTGTAGCCCCTTGTCTTCACTTCTACTCCTGACAAGTTTTTAGGTCTGAAACTATGAAATTCAACTTGTAGGTGTGTCTGCACTTCTGCTCCTAACAACTTTTCTAATCTTGCTCTTTAACAATTCTACAAATTAGACCTGCAAATCACATGAAAAGAGATGGAAAATTATCGAGGGTTAGTAAATAGAGGTTTTCCTTGGACAAACCCTAGGTTGGTAATTAAACCTGAAAATGAAATGAAATGTGGAAAGAGAATGATGAATGAACAAAAACAATGGTAAAATTCGCCAAACCCTTGAAGTAGAATTCTATAGACATGCAAGTAATAACTCGAATGGATATAGAGTTGAAGATTCTTGAAAATCCTTATAATGCTTAAGTGATTGATTCATTAAGTGATTGGGGGTGAAATGAGTCGGAAAACCCTATATTTATACACAATTATGCAATAATTCTCAAAAATACATCACAGGCTGACTTTAGATCTTAGAAAATAAAATCTTGCTAGAAATTTGAAATAATTTTGAATTTTGTGCCAAAGGGGATGCATTTGCCCCTAATGGCATTTTAAGTGGGTTTCAAAATTTAGATATTTTAAATGGTGTTTATCAGGATTATTTTCAAAAATACACTTAAGGAAGGTCTAGAAGTGTAAAATGGGGCCAATTAAAGCATAAGAAAGGTCCAATTATTAATTACAAGCCTAGAAAAGTGTGAAATTTTGTTACAACACTTTAGAATACTTTGAAATAAGGCTTGGTGAATGATGAAAAGAGGTTATTTAGGTGAAATATAATAATAAGACCCTAGAAAAGTGTGAAGGTGTATTGCAACACTTCACAACACTTTTGCAAGGCATCTTATTAATTAAAAGGGGCCCAAGAATGAATGTGAATGTGTTGACCACATTACAAGACTAAATCAAGTCAAAACTAAGCCAACATCCACAAGAAGGACCCAAACAACCATAAAAATGTCCAAAGATCCATTTTTCTATGCTACAGGATGGTGGGTCCTTATTTTGGCTTTGTGAGAACACTTAATGGCAACAAATCTCCATGATGATAGGTAGAAATCACTCATTACATTGCATAACTCCTATACATAACATATACCATTCTTCAAGTGTGAAGCAAAAATGTGCTAAGCATATAGTATGCAATATAGATCAATGATGCTAATTCAAAGGAGATATGATCTAATGGCTTTCTTTTAAAGTTGATTCAAATAAATGAATACCATTAGATCATGGCATGAAATTGCATATCTATGATCAACATTCAATGATTTGATTCTCTCAATAGTTATGTAGTGGAACTCTTAGTCAAGAAATGGAAGTCAACATAGTGAATAAACTTTATTGCCATAACCACTCCAGATTGAAATTTTATTGGTGGTTGTAATATATGGTCAGTGATATTAAGGCATAAAAGGCTACAAAATTAGATATAGTTCAATCATGCATGTAATGTCATTGAATGTGTATCAAATATAGGTTTTTATATATGCTAAAATAGAAAATATAAGGAATTATGGCATTGGTGTATGGCTCAAGGAAAATAGGGCTAATCAATTAAGAAAAGATAGAAAAGCATAACAAAAGAAAGTGCAAGGTGATAATTGATAATGAATTTGCAATGATAGAGAAGTGTGTGTATACATGAAGAGAGACCTAGACTAAATGATAATCATATAGGATAAACAAAAAGTGTGTAGTGAGGAGAAGAAGAGGGAAAGAAGAGAGAGATGGTGATGAAGAATTAGTAGCAAAGAAAGGGAATAGAGGATGTTATAAAGTGTCGGGAGGAAGTGTACATAAGAGGAATGTAAAAGAGGAACATAATGAATAGTTATAGAACAATTCTATAACATAGATTTAGAATTGGATTTAGTTGAATCATTTGTAATTAGGAGTTGTCTCTCCATAATTTTTCATTGTAAATTTGTTTGGTTGGTGCCATACGAAAGTTGAGTTGGTGCTCGGTTAGGGAGTAGGTGCTTCTTTAGAGTTGGTGCTCTTAAATAAAGAGATTGGTGTCTCCTTAGGGTTGGTTCCAATAAACATTGTACATTGTAACTAGTGAGGTTTTTATTATGAGGTTGGATTAAGAAAATAGTTCTTAGCAACTCTTCTCATCATGGTTTTTCCCATATTGGGTTTTCCACATATATCTAGTGTTATGTCTATTCGTGTGTATATGATCTCTATATATCCTTCTATTATGCATTAAATCTATTAAAGAATTAGTTTAAATCAATCTACTAGTTCATCCCCCCTCTTAGTAGATATTTGTGTTCCAATAGTTGTGACATTGTAGATAGTCAAAAATAATGAAGCAATGGTAGGGAAGAAGAATGGTTAGCTTATTGTCTGGAGGAAACAAAGTACTTGCATAGGAAAATGAAAAGATGGATATAGTAGGGAAAAGCATTGAGATAGAAATTGAAGGAGGTGGATGGGACATGGGATAATTTAGTTCAAAAGAGATGTGGAGAAGTACATCATGGATAAGATTCTACAAAAGTGGGGCACAACTGAACTTAGAGCTAGAAGAGGCAAAGGAAGTAGGACAAGTCCATTCCAAAGCACCTACACAAGTGTTTAGGGCATGTTATGGCTGGAGCACTAGATGGAAGAATGGTTCTACTCCTTATCCCTTATTTGTCAGAATTGAGCTTACAAATTCTCTATATGGTTGTCCAATCAAGGAAAACCCCTAACCCATCTACAATAATGTATCAACCATGAATACTCTATACACATATTCTTTTTCTTTCCTTGTTTTGTAGGTTTATTTTCATGTAGCTTGAGGATTATGTTCTTTCTCATGGGTGATTTTGAAAGCTTAAATATGATTCTATGTCAATTTCATGGGGTTATACTATGGCATACTTGTCACACTTATTCACATAAGGGTTTTTCCTTTTCTTCTCACCACATGTGATCAAATTGAGTAATGTGTTAGTGGAATTATCCTATCTTATGCTTAATTTTTTTTTGGGAGCCCTCCAAGATTTGGGTCTTTCTTGTCATTTGGAAGTATTTCATAGATACAATTATTTGGGAATTAAGTATCTCATTTTGAAGATCATGCCAATTGTTATTTCAAATTCAAATATTTTGAAGGGAATATTGTGCCAAGCTAAAAGACCATTATATAGATAGAGTCTATTGGAACTATGGTTTTCTATTCACTATTAGAATGCTTCTTGTTTCAATAGAGACAAAATCACTAGATCAATCATATTTGTATGATGGTGTTGGAATTATGCTACTTCATGGTATGAGTTAGCATTTGTGGTTTTTCTTGGAGGTGTGTTAGACTTATTTGAATCCATGGTAGAAATTCTAGAATGTTTTCATAGAGTATGGTTACTACATCTTGTGCAAATCAATCTTTAGAAATTGTTGGAATATGTGTAGGACATACGACAACATACCGTATTTATAAAAAAATTGTACTTACTATTAATTTGAACATCTAAATAGTAAGGACACATGATATTTGTAATAATCTAATAATTACTAACAATGATCTTTTCTTAATTATTCATTTATTTAATTAATCATTTGTAGTGTAAATATGGGTAACAGTGCTACAATTAGATTTGCAATAACCAAAAATTCATAAGGCCATACAATGTTATATGTTGATAAAAGTATACAATATATCCAATAAATTCATACAAGCTTGTAAAAAATCCATATGGACATAAAATATCACATATCCATTGTACAAAACATATGTTCAAAAATGCCACATAGGAATACAACAAAGGACCCTAATACATAGTCATTTCCCACTAGGGAAAGGAAATATATTGTGAGTTGCCTTCGACTATTGGTTGGATGGAGACACATGTTGTGGAATTGTCTTTCAAACTAGCTCACTTTTCCTCCTCTCTTTAGTTCTTTGGAGTTTCAATTGATATAATGATACATTAATATATAGAAATTGAATTGTGGAATGACATATAACATAATAGTCACTTACCTCAAGCAAATAATTAGCATGCTCATTCACAATAGAAACAAATTCATGATTTGGAGTGACAAGCCCTTGTAGCAAGAATCAAGATAGAAATTAAACTACATATGAGTATCATTAAAATTTTCAATAATAAATCAATAAAAGAGAATATATAATGTAAAATCTACTACTCTATTGCATACCTCTATTAAAGGATCAAAACTTGCTACTACTATAACAAGTCCATGGTCCATTGTGCCATGAACATCCATAGGACTATTTGATGTTAGCATTTGAAAATGAAACAACAATATTGTTCAATTACTAAAACTACCTAACATATTTGTACACTATTAATGACTAAAGGTTACTTGAGTGAAAGTTTGTCAAAAATGAAAAGAGAAAAGTGTTGATGTCAAAGGTCCATCAACAAACTATTTGACATCCAAAGTGTGCTATTAGATAGTATTTTATATAAGGTTCAACTATTCATATGTAAAAATTATTTCTTTAATATTGGTTACATACCTATGGACTTGATGATGTAAACAAATAGGGCTTTGCAAGAATGGTGTAGGTATCATCAACACTCTAGCCCTAAATTTATTTGTTCCACTAATTTAGTTATTCTTAAATTTCAAAATAAAATTTAATAAATATAATTAAATGAACTTGCTAAAATTTACTTGAGTATCAATTCCAAATGTTTCATTCAACAAGTCATCTATCATAGCCATCTATTGTGTAGCTAATGTATCTTGTGTAGTCACATCCTAAGTACTCTCACGATCATATGTGCAAATAGCACCGCAAGAGTCAAAAAAGTGGACTAGAACTCTGGGCCGAAAAGACTCTTCCACATCAAGCTCTACTAGAGGCCTCATATACTATATAATGCTTTGAGTGAGCAAGCTAATTGAGTCCAATCTGCCCACCTCAACATTTTCCTTGAAAGGTTTATTTTTCATTGCTTCTATGCTTGGGAGATAGAATAAAAAACTTCACACTCTCTCACTCAAGGATAACCCTAGAGATCTCAATGTAAGGTGTACACAGGATGAAGAGATCTTGCAATAGGGCTATCTTAGGTTCTAATTATAAACTAAAGAGGGGTTCACCACCAAGCTAGGGCATGGAAATTCTAATGAAATGCAAGAGAAAATAGTCAAATCTAATATGATGCAAGACTTCACTAAATGACCTTAAAATGCATGTAAATAAAAAAACAAAGCTGAGAGATGAATGGTGTGCACCTAGAAACATGAAGAAGATTGGATGAAGGCCTAAAATGCTGAAAACACTAAATTTAAATCCTTTTGGGACTCATATGCTAGTTTGGGTGATTTAGTCCCAAATTAGGGTTTATAGGTAGAAATTCAAATCTGGTAGGGAGGTGTCTAGAACTTCTAAAATCTACAAATTTGGCCAAATTGGGACTCATACACTAGAAGTGGCATATTAGTCTAGTTAGGGTTTTCTAGAAATTCAAAGTCTGAAGCTACTCTTCTATGTCTACTCTATCCTTTCACCTAATTTCCAAATTTGAATCTTAAATTTGCAACCTATAGGTGTTCTCCAATGATCTTCAATTCAAAGTGGAAACTTTAACAAATTTGAACACTTAAAAAATTTCCCAAAACTTTCTCTTCAATATGTCTTCAACCTAGATCTACAAATCACAGACCAAAGAGAGGGAAACATGTTTAACTATTAGTGGAAAGGGTCTTTTTTTGGTGAAACCCCATTTTGGTAATCAAACCTTGAAATGAAATGAAATAAGTTCAAGGAATGATGAATGAAAAAAATAAAATGTTGCAACTCACCAAACCCTAGCACTAAGTGTTGCAAACATGTATGAAATGGCTCTAATGGGTGTAGATCTTGACTCTTTCTTGAATGTGATAGATCTTGAATTGAATGCTAGCTTGAATCATAAAACCCTAAATCTCAAATGTTAGCTAAAAAAAAATGATGTATGATGACTTTGACATGATGCTTGATGCTTGAATAATGCTCTAAATCACTTGATAATCAACTCTTGAAGCTCTTGAATGCTCTTGTAAACTCCAATTTTCTATAAGGATGCTCATTTAATTTGCTAGGTGATCTCATGAATGATTAGGTGAAAATGAGTGAAAGAACCTTGTATTTGTACTTGTTTATGCCAACTTTCCAAAAATTACAACACTACAAGCTGACATCAGATCTAGGAGAATAAAATTTCACTAAGAATTTGAATTAATTTTAATTTTTGGCCACAAAAGATTCATACACCAGAAGTGGCATATGAGTCCCATTAGGCATAATTATGGGATACATTTTCAAAAATGCTTAGAAAGGTGTTAAATTTGGATTGGGACCAAAAACCTTATGTGACACTCATACACCCAAGGTGGTGTATCAGTCCCAAATCACTAAATCTAGGCCAAACAACTTAAAAAAACCTGAATTATGATTGGATGTTGATTTATGCTAGGATTATCCTAAAAAGGATGCATTAAATGAGGCTTGTGGATACAAAATAAGGCCAATTAAAGCATAAAGAAGCCTAATTATTCAAAAAAACCCTAGAAAAGTGTAAAAGTGTGTTACAAAATTTTACAACACTGTAGATAAGATATGATTAAGTTTATTTAGTTTACAAGGACTCAAGATCTAATGTGAGTGTGTTAAACACATTACAACACTAAGTCAAGGCATTATTAAGTTCAATTTTATAAGGAGGGCCCAAACAAGTATGAAAATGTCACTGATGACACTTTTTGACACTACATTTAGCCCCCACTTTAATGAGAGGAGGAACTTGATTCAAACTCACACTAAAGTAGACAAACACACATCAAGAGGGGTCCAAGTGCACCAATGCCGGTAAGATAGGATGACAATGATGAAGAGGGGTGATCAAGGCCCTAGGATTAAGATCCCATGGAAAACCAAAATAGGCACAAAAGAAAACACGTGAAAATTGTATAAAGAGCATCATCAAGGCACAAGCATACACTGCTAAAGATAAAGAAAAGAAAAAATAAAAGGGGTGAACGGATCAAGCTTTGATCGTTTGTCCAACACAATGTGGATTAGACCTAGGTTGTTTGTCTGAAAATGCACGTGCACTCTAAGGAAACATAACTTCATTCCATCTACTAGGTTAATATCTAAAAGAGGTGAGACACATACACACATGGCTAGCATGCACTCTCACACACACACAAGTGGCTATACAAAATTCATGCATTAGATGCACTTCTCATGAAACCATACCAAAGTTATACCTCCTGATAATTTTGATAAGGTGCCACACAATAATGAACTTTAAGCATCATGAGGGAAGCAAAGCTTTGTATGCTTGGAACTCATGAACAAAAAAGATTCCTTCATAGGCATGCAAGATGTATTATGCAAGGTGGCTAGCCATATAGTCTAAATTGTAAATAAAAAGATAATGTAAAGAACATTCAAATAAGTCTTTCTTAATTAATTTGAGGTCTTCAACTTAGGGAACATTGTGCCTAATGTATTGAAGAGAGGACCAATCAAAGAATAAAATATTCACAACTTAGGGGATGCAATGTACTGCATTAAGCCACTAAGAGGAATATAATATGCTAAGAGAGATGATGCTGTTGAAGGAAATCACATGCAATGTCACCACAACGCAAGAGACACATCACATGAAGCAAGAATAATACACCATGAAACATGAAATGCAGAAGAATAATGCCAATGTATACTAATAGTACTGGAAGAATAACACAAAGAGAGCGAAAACAAAGAAAAATATTTTGGGTCAACATGGAAGAGACGTGAATGTCTCGGCACCTTGTGTCATCCCCAAAAGGAAAAAATAAGACAAAAAAAAGGAAAATATTTTGGGTCAACATGGAAGAGACATGAATGTATTGATGCCTTACACCATGCCCAAAAGGAAAACACAAGACAAATGAAAAAGATAAAATATTTACAACATAGAGATGAATGAAGGTACAAATAGAAGAATGCCACAAAAACACACACAGAGAGAGAGAGAGAGAGAGAGAGAGAGAGAGAGAGAGAGAGAGAGAGATCAAACATAATACTACGGGGGAGCATGTTACACACATGCAATCAAACAAAAGAAAAGGAAACAATGCATAAGATTAGTAAGGAACATGCAAGTCAACCTATGAGTAGGTCATCCACATCCCAATCATGCTCATCGTATATGAAAGGCCAACAACTAGCTAAACAAACAATGATAAATGAATTATTAGGACAAGACTATCTAATTTTTTTCCCATGATGTGTCGGACTAGAATGAGTCAAGGTAGGTGATGAGAAAGGGATTCTTGAATTTAGAGATGATTTGCAATAAATTTATAACATGTAATAGTGAGAATGTTATCATTCTACAACTATTACATGGAAAGGAGGGGAAGGGTCCCACTTTAAGGGACTATTTCTATGATGTCTAACTTTTTTAAGATTTGCTTTAAGGCATGACACTCATTAGTACTATGTCAATTCTATGATATCTACAATGAGATGTATTTTATTTTTTAGGATTTGGAAAGAAAATTTTTGGCATGGGTGATAATGTAATAAGTCCTCGATGTAGAATGATCTATCTGTTCCTTTCAATATCAGTTGGTGGATAAGGGAATTGTATTTTGTTTAGTTTGTAAGGCTTTCTTTGCTTGCTCCATTCACCAATTTCTCTAGTTGGGATTAGGGCAGGGGGTCCACATATCTCCTTGTTATTGTTATCATTATTTTGAGGTATTGATTGTTCTTGAGGAAGGATGACACTTATATTCAGAGGAGGATCCTGATATCCTAACCCTTTTCTATCTTCAATTGGAATTTTCTCTAAGAGTTGATGAATTTCATGTTCACTTGTTGTATCACATCCTTGTTTACTCAAGATTGTGAATCCTTTTCCATATGTCTCTTTTAGGTTGATGGGAGTGTTTGTTACTTTTTTAACATAAAATGGTTGAATTTTTGCTTGACTAGAGGAGCTAGGATCACCTATTATAGGGTGTGTTGCTTGTTCCATGGATGGAAAAAAGGATGCATTAGCTTCAAGGTTACTAAGGAAATAATTTAGGAGTTTATTCATGCTATCATCATCTTCTCCAATGATGTCAACATCACGAGGACTACATGCATTAGGAGTTGAGTGAGCATGTGTAAATTTAATTTCATTATGGTCATTTCCAAAATCACAATTTGACACATCCACTAAGGACTTCAAGGACATCCACAATTTACCAAAGCACATATCCATGATGAAGTGTAATGCAAATTTCAAATTCTAAACTATGCAACAATCTAAAATGAAATGTGTATGTGCAAGATCATCATGGAAAAAATAGGCCCTTAAGTAGCAAAAAATTCAGAAAAATCAGAGTTAGGAAACTTGACGTAAAAATTTGAATAAGTTATCTATATTATTTCAAAAATATGTAAGGATAGAATCTATAGCAAATTGAATGTAGTTTCTAAACTAGGTATGTGCAAGATCATCATGGAAAAAATAGGCCCTTAAGTGGTAAAAATTTTAGAAAAATCAGAGTTAGGAAACTTGACGTAAAAATTTGAATAAGTTATCTATATTATTTCAAAAATATGTAAGAATAGAATCTATAGCAAATTGAATGTAGTTTCTAAATTACTAGGTTTATTTAAATAAAATAAAATCTATTTGGTGAAAATTTGAAATTTCAATGCAGTAGTACTTAAATTTCAAGGAAAAATAAGTTGGTGTTTGTCCGACCACCCTAACCACAATAATTTAATGATAATATTTTTTATAAGATTTTAGATATAATTAGAGGACTCATGTCCTAATGTGATGCATATTTTTGTAATTTTTTCCAAGTAAATAATTAATTATGAATTTTTTATTACAACTTTTGAAAAATATAA
Source organism: Sequoia sempervirens (assembly GCA_007258455.2). Lineage (NCBI taxonomy): Eukaryota > Viridiplantae > Streptophyta > Pinopsida > Cupressales > Cupressaceae > Sequoia > Sequoia sempervirens. The sequence continues at coordinate 375,019,806 of VDFB02270651.1, forward strand.
AAAACTTGTATGTCTGACCACCTTAACTTGGTCAAAACATCATGAAATTCAATTTTCCTTTTTTTATCTGATAGTATGTGAAGAATAGAATGTGACACATGATTTGGATTCAAAAAATGTGATACCATTTGAAAGATATAGATGTTTTTCAATTATCCTATCAATCAAGACTTTAATCGTAATTTGAATAGAAAATGAATAAAAATTATTTATTAAATTCAAAGTAAAGCATAATTTATATTGGTGGAAAGTTAAGAATCTCCTTTCAAAATCCATTTTGTTTCATTAATTTTGGGTAAAAAAAGGTCGTCAGCCACATACCCATCATATTGCCACTTTTTGACTCATCATGATCCTGCACATACCCAACTATTAGGTTTATTTTTAATTTTTAAATCTATTTGGTGAAAATTTGAAATTTCAATGTAGTAGTACTTAAATTTCAGAAAATAAATAAGAAGTAAGTGTCTGTCTGACCACCCTAACCACAATAAAATGATAATATTTTTTTATAAGATCTTAGACATAAGTAGAGGACTCATGTCCAGATGTGATGCATATTTTTTTGTAATTTTTTTCCAAGTAAATAATTAATTATAATTTTTTTATTACAACTTTTAAAAAATATAAAAACCCATATGTCTGACCACCTTAACTTGGTCGAAACTTCATGACAATTTTTCTTTTTTTAATCCTATAGTATGAGAAGCATAGAATGTGATGCATGTTTTGGATTCCAAAAATATGATACCATTTGAAAGATATATATGTTTTTCAATCAATCTATCAATTAGGACTATAGCCGTAATTCAAATAGAAAATGAATAATAATTATTTATCAAATTCAAAGTAAAGCATAATTTATATTTGTGGAAAGTTGAGAATATCCTTTAAAAACACTTTTCATTTCATCAATTTTGGGTAAAAATAATTTGTCAGCTACATACCCTACAAATACCCATCATATTGCCACTTTTTAGCCAATCATGATCCTACACATACCCAAATTTTCTAGATGAAATTAAGCAATGCACAAGATGGACCAAATTGAACTAGACGCAATGAATTGAATGAAATAGAAAGTTTGTAAATTGAAACATAAATTTATGAACTGCCAATAGAAGCACAAAAATAGAGTTTTGAATTTTAGAAAATGTAGTCTAAAATCTGCATTGGGACTAAATCGCCCAAAGGGGCATTTGAGTCCTAGTGAGGGTTTTTTTTTTTAAATTATAAAATTTTAAGTGATTTTTATGATTTTTAGTTTGTATGATTTGTAACCTAAGTGAAATATATATTTTAGATGATTTTCAATGATGTAAGATGCAAAAATGCAACTTATATGTACTTTCACTAATGCAAGATTTAGAAATCCTAGAATGCCAATTAACTAGTGTAAACCCTTTAATGCAAAGTTAATGTAGGAAAAATCTAGGATGATGTTGCACTCCAAATAAAAATTATGATATCCTAAATGTAGGTTCACCAAAATAAAATTTTGATTTTTTTTGCTTCTATTCTTGGAAGATAGAATAAAAAACTTCACACTCTCTCATTCAAGGAAAACCCTAGAGAATTCAACCTAAGGTGTATGAAGGAGGAAGAGATCTTGCAATAGGGTTGTCCTAGGGTTTGATTATAAACTAAAGAGGGGTTTTCTACCAAGCTAGGGCTCAGAAAGACCTATGAAGTGCAAGACCATATGCTCAAATCCAATATGATGCAAGGCTTCACTAAATGACCTAAAAATGCATGTAAATCAAAATAGAAAGCTGAGAGATGAAAGGTGTGCACCTGGAAACCTGAAGAAGACTAGACAAAGACTTGAAATGCTAAAACCACTAATTTAAAAGCTTGTTGGGACTCATATGCCAATCTAGAAAACTTAGTCCCAAATTAGGGTTTCTGGGTAGAAATTGAAATTAGGAAGAGAGGTGTCTGGAACTTTTGAAATCTACAAATTTGACCAAACTAGGACTCATACGCTAGAAGTGGCTTATCATTATAGTTAAGGTTTTCTAGAAATTCAAAGTATGAAACTACTCTTCTATCTCTTCTTTGTCCTTTCCACTTGATTTCTAGATCTGAATCTTTAATTTGTAACCTGTAGGTGTTCTCCAATTATCTTCAATGTAAAGTGGCAACTTTAACAACTTTGAACACTTGACAACTTTCTCCAAACTTTCTCTTCAATATTTCTTCAACCTAGAACTATAAATCACACACTAAAGAGAGGGAATTTTTTTGTTTTATTATTGGAAAGGGGTTTGCCTTGGTCAAAGCCCATTTTGAAAATAAAAACTTGAAATGGAATGAAATAAGATGAAAGAATGATGAATGCGCAAAATATAATGTTGCAACTCAGCAAACCCTAACAATAAAGTGTTGCAAACATGTATGAAATGGATTCAATGGATGTAGATCTTGATTCTTGGTTGAATGTGATAGATCTTGAATTGAATGCTAGCTTGAATTATAAAACCCTACATCACATATGTTAGCTCAAAAAAACATGTTGCATGATGACTTTGACATGATGCTTGATGCTTGAATAATTCTCTAAATCACTTGATAATTAGCTCTTGAAGACTCTTGAATGCTCTTGAATGCTCTTGTAAACACTTGAATGCTCTTGTAAACTCCAATTTTCTTTAAGGATGGTCATTCAACTTGCTAGGTGATCTCATGAACTATTAGGTGAAAATGGATGAAAGAACCTTGCATTTATACTTGTTTATGCCAAATTTCCTTAAATTACAATAGTACAAGCCGACATTGTATCTAAAAGAATAAAATCCTACCAATAATTTGAATTAATTTCAATTTTGGGCCACACGAGACTCATACATGATAAGTGGCCTATAAGTCCCATTAGTCATAATTATGGGACACATTATAAAAAATGATTAGAAAGGTGTGAAATCCAGATTGGGACCTAAAACCCTAGGTGGAACTTACACACCCAAGGTGGCGTATGAGTCCCAAATCACTAATCTGGGCCACACAACCTTAAAAACTAGAATTATGATTGGATGTTGATTTATGTCAAGATTATCCTTGAAAAGATGCATTAAATGAGGCTTGTGGATGCAAAATAAGTCCAATTAAATCATAAAATCCCAATTATTTAATAAAACTCTAGTAAAGTGTGAAATTTTGTTACAACACTTTAAAATACTCTAGATAAAGTATGGTTAAGTTATTTATTTTACAAGGATCAAATACCTAATGTGAGTGTGTAAAACACATTACAACACTATGTCAAGGAATTATTAAACTCAATTTTATAAGGAAGGCCCAAAAAAGTGTGAAAATATCACTGCGAACATTTTTTGACACTACAGTCCTTTACAATTGAATGGTCATGTGCTCTAGCATGGGTCTAGCCAAGGGTCTCAATTTTAGTTGTGGATTACATTATGCCCCCACTCTATCATGTGTGGAGACCCTAGCTCTACCTTAAAAATCTAGATAGTCAAAATAATTTAGAATCTTATTGAGGACAAACTCACAATAGAGTTTCCTCAAAAAGTACTATGGGACCTCATAGTTATTGCATGGAGGTTGGTCAAAAACCATCCACCACCCATCCCAAAAATTATATTGTGTCCCCTCATGGTGGCACCAGTGGATGGGGAACTTCTTGCATGTAAATGATAAAGTTTGATTGGTTCTTTGGTATGCAAAAGGGCACACAAGTGGGGTTTGGTAATTTTCTCTTTCTTCACTTACACATACAAAAGTTTATTTGCATAAAATAGTTTTAATTACTTCGTCTTATTTGACCAAAAATTAAGTTGTGTGCTTATGGTTCCTACATGAGATGTGATAGACTGTAAGGATTCAATAAGGCCTCTCTAATGAGGGTGTGCTGAGACAATATCATTTAACCTAGCAATCAATTCTTCAAGTTCCTTTTTGTTGTTTTCTATTTGATTTAGAATATTTTTTTGTTTCCATAGGATGTCTATGAATTGAGGGAGGAATTTGATTTTATTTTTATTCATGAGGGTCTTCATGAGGAGATGATTGAGAATTTTGAATATTTGGAGGTGGAGATTCATTTCTAGGAAATTAAAAGAAATTTTAATTAAAAAACCTAATTCAATCTATAATTTAATTCAAATTTAAAACTTAAAAACAATAAATACATACCTCTTTCACCTTTGTGATGTCTTGGTAACATCCTCGTGAAGATTCACTAGTTCCAAGTGAAAAAAATGGACTATATTTGGTAAGTGATGGTTGAGCAGAGGAAAATGTAGCACATGAAATGATGAAAATGTAGAATGAAGGTAAAGGAGTTAGGTGTTTTTATTCACTTTTCTCATTTGGCAAGTGCCAAATTTGGCACTTGCCAAAGGTGCGATTTCATTTAAAATGGTAAAGTGACTCTTTTTGGTGTCACTACTTGGTGCACATACCTTGAAACAAAGAGGTAATTTAAAAATATATATTCTATAGTTGAGGTGACCTAAATTTCTATATATGGTGTTGATGATCTAAATGATAGTTTAGATTACCTAAGTGAGTTAAGTAATTATGAGTCCATCTATTTTGATCTTGACATCAAATCAATTTGTTCCAATGATAATGTCATATTTGTTGATCAAATAATCCAATTTGATCATGGGAAAATTTAGTGGGTCCAAAGTACATATAATGAAGAAGAAGAATTGGCCTATTAGGTGGCTTTTAAGATAAAAGATATGTAGGCCATTCAAATTGTATGCCTAATGAAGATTTATTCTTGGAAAAATCATGCAACTAAGCATTCAAACTTGGTATTAATATGAATAATATGGTTAGCATCTAAGACATTGTTAGAAAATTAGATTATGAAGCATTCTATTTTATTGTATGTTTGGAAAAATAGAATAACAATTTTGAGTATGAATTATGTGATACTACCCCAAATGATAAATTGGATTATGGAAATGTAAATATTCATTATCCATAAATCATATGTAGTGAGCTACATATCTTGGAGTAGGGGCATTAAGTGTAACTATTAATGTTTTGAAATGTAAGATTTTATTTTTTTAACTATTTGTAGTTGCATCATAAAAAATGTTGAAATATCTCTTCAAAAAATGTCATGTTTGATAGAGGAAAGTAGAAGCTCCAAATTTTACTATAATATTGGAGTAATTTATATTTTCACACATATTTTAGTTTACAAAAGTATATCTAGTTTGTGATACATGTACTTTAATATGATAATTGAGTTTCCATTATTTGTGCTCACATTCATTAGTTGCATGTATTTTTTTTGGTCAACCATATTATTATTTTATTTTATCACTTTCCTTATTTATATTTTGTTCCATGTCTATATATGCTTTAATGTTTCCCCTCCCCCTCTTACCTTTTTTTTCCTTTTTTGCATCAATATGCTCTCCTTAAGACTTTCCTATATTCATATTTCACTTATTAGGGTGTAGATCCTTAACCAAACCCTATGTTATTGGTCTTAAATATTATACTCTCCTTTTCTTAGTCTTTTAAACTGTCATTATAGCTATCTATTAAGACTCAATTTGATAGATTTAATTCAATGGATTTTATTGGAATCCATTTCCTAGTTATGATTATAACTTTGTATATGAGCCTAAGCCCTTTGTGATAGTTCTCCTTGTTTTTCATTGTAGTCATGTTTTGTGTCATCTACCATTGTGACCCATTCAATCATGTAAGCCCACATGTTTACTATATAACTATTATATTTTTACAATCATTGCATGATTTTTCACTATTTTAAGTATGTTACACTTGAGAATATAATCAAAATAGTTTAAGACACTCAATCTATAATATTTAAGTAGATGTTGAACCCAATATAAAACAAGATTAATTTTTTTTTCTTTTGAGTATAGAAAAAACATTCCTATTATTATTCTAGATATCTAAAAAGATACATTTAAAATTTTATCCATATCTTATTCTATAAATATAAATATTATTTACTTAGATTTTTACTATAAAAAATACATTCAATGTGAAAAAATGTCAACATCTTTGAAGGAAAGAGTATCCCTTTAGTTCAATTATTTTTTTCTTTCAAATTGATGTGATGTGGGATGTGATTAGATATGATAATAAATTTCCGTAATTTATACAAACTAATCACTTTAGAACAATTTGACATCATCAATTATGTTCCCACTTGGGGGGCATATCCTTTATGACATCAATTATCTTTCTTTCTATAGATTATACTATTTAGACATAGTGTTTCCCACTCAGGGGGTATATCTTTTATGACATGAACCACTATTCTTCTATATAGATGATCTACCTCCCTGATTTTTCGTATGATGCAAATGCTTATGATCACCACTTTTTATCACATATTTTATTGACACAATCTTTTAACTCAATGAGTACATGATCTACCATGATTACGATGCTCACGCCTCATGATTCTATGCTTTCTCATGTAATTCCAATATTGATGACTAATTATGCTAAACCATTGTTTATAGTGAATATATCTTTTTCTAACAAGTTTCTCATGATGATATCTCACACTTTTGTATATGCTTATAGGATATTTTATCTAGCATTCATGATCACTTTGTTATGTACTTCAATGAACATATTCTATTTGTATCTTCTTAATGTGTAACATGATGTTATATTTACATTCTTATATAATTGTTATATTTGTAAAATGATGTAGTGACTACCATGTGATTAAAATCCATTTCAAATACCAACATATTATTTATACTACTCCACAATAGTATCTATTGGTTATTCATTACCACAAGTAAATTAATTCTTAGCACCTTTCCTCTCTTTACTTTTCTTTTGATTACATACACCATATTCTTGTTTTAAATATCTATATAAAATATTATTCATTGAATAATTTTAATTTTATAAGGTTCGAAATAAAATACTTTATATATCCTATTCTGAAATACTTTACATATCCTATTCTATAAATATTATTTACTTGATTTTTACTTTAAACATTCATTGAAAGAAGATAAATGTCAACACCTATGATGGAAAGAGTATCTCCAGTCCCATCGTTCTTTTCTATCCACATTGATGTGATGTGGGATCGAATCAGACATGATCACAAATCTCGGTAATCAATGCAAACTACTCGTAACTTTCGTTCAATGTTCTAGAATTTATACTTTATCCTGTTCATGAATTCCCACGTCGTCTTCATCGAGTCACTGGCCAACATTTTTACAATATCTGTCTTTCTGGTTATTTAAAAATTAAAATTTTATGATTGAATCATAAAAAAAAGCTTAGAATAGTGATCAATATCGCACTGACTGAAAGATCAATATCCATATCCTGTTCTTCAATGGTGTTCTAGAATTTATACTTTATGCTGTTCACACTTTTCGCTGGCCAACATTTTTATTATATTAATTGTCTTTCTGATTATTTCGTTAGGTTTGAATTATAGATAAAGATTAGCTCAGTAACCAAAATCTCGTTGATGATAAGGACTAAGATTGCGTGCAAGAAATCTCTTCGTCAATGCTCTTCTAGAATGTATACTTTATGCTGTTCATGCGATTCTACGTTGCGTTCTTTCATTCACTTGCCAGCATGTTTACATTAACTGTTTTCGTTGCTTCTTTAAGAATAAAATGAGAGTTTCTACTCTCTAGGTAGATGGGCAAATAAGGATTTGGGTGAAGACTAAACTACATGTAAATTCTATCTATGGTATAATTTTACATAAGATTTACATGTTTAATGTGTATGGGTGTAGAAAGACAGAATTGTGAAATTTGATTTTGTAAACAAAGATTTTGGTTTACCCCTCAACGCTTTGCTCGTTCAAGGGTTTTCCATTTAAAAGGAGAAAGGGGATTGGATGGGGGTCCACCAAAATGAAAGGGTTTACACTCAAAGTCTATGTAAATGATAAATGTTACGTCTAATTATGATGTCTTAATGCTGTGATCTGATACTGAAGTGATCTAATGATGCAAAACCTAAGAAAAGTTACTTGTTTGAAAACACAGCGTGATATGCAGAAAGATGAGATAAATACAATAAATGCAAAATAGGAACTATACACCTGAAAGTGAATTTTTGTTGATATTTTGGCTTTGCAAATAAGAGGTTTTCTTCAACAAGTTTGCAATGTATTCTTCAATGATTTCCAAGCCTTCAAAGTACCTAAATTTGCAAAAACACAAAGAAAGAAAGAGAAATGTTCAATGTTATGGAATAGGGGTTTGCTTTGGTCAAACCTCTTTTAGGTAATTAAACCAAATGAAGAATAATATGAAGCATAGACATGAAATAATGAAATTAGTACCTTGCCATGATGATGGATCTTGAATTGCTGCAACAATCGATAAAAATTCTTGCTCTTGAATGCTTTAGAACTGAGCTTGAATGCTATCTTGAATGCTTGATTCTTGCTTGCTTGACTTGATGATATGAATGAAGAATGAATTGCTTGTATAATGGATGGATGAAAGGCCTCCTTTTATAGAGGAGAGTTAAGAATAAAGATCATGATCAAGGGCCAAGATTAAATTAGAAAATAACTTAATCAAGGGTGGAGGTTAATTGAGAGAAGAAAGACAAAGATAGATAAAGACTTGAGGTGGAAGATAAGATTGGCATAGAAAAAGAGGTTGTTGAAGAAAATTCAATAATAAAAATTATTTAATTTAGGTGGACAATATAGAAGAAATAAATAAAATATTAATTTTATTTATTTCAAAAGAAAGATGGGAACACATAATTAAATAATTAAAAATAATTATTTATTGGAAATAGAAGGGATAATTAAAATAATTATTTAATTGGGGAGATAAAGAAAGGATAATTAATTAAATAAATATAACATTTATTTAATTATAGAAAGAAAAGGTTAATGAATTAAATAATTGAAATAATTATTTAATTATAGAAGAAGAGGGGAAAAACTAACTTTTGAAGTAAAATAATATTTAATTCAAAAGTAAGGGAAAAAAGACAAAATATTAAATAATAAAAAATAATTATTTAATATTGGAGGGAATTTGAGGAATACTTAAATAAATAATATCTATGTAATTATAGAAGAAGAGGGAAAAACTAACTTTTGAATTAAAATAATATTTAATTCAAAAGTGGGGGGGGGGAGGGCGAACATTAGATTTAAATGCTTAATAAAAGTCTAGAAAAGTGTGAAACTGATTTGCAACACTTTACAACACCTTCACAAGACATCATTAAATGCATTTTATTTAGTTTGCAAGTGTCAAAGACCTAATGTGGATATATAAACACCTCACAACACTAGATCAAGGTGAAATTATGTTTGATTTATCATCAATTATGCCAAAATCAAGTAAGGTATGCATTTTTTGGTGACACATTAAGCCCCCACATTAGTGAGAGGATGAACTTGCTTCAAACTCACACTAAAGTAGACATTCAAGAGGGGTCCACTCATACCAATGTGGATGTCAAAGAATGACAAAGATCAGAGCATCGGTCAAGCCCCCAGGATCTAAGATCCTAAGTCAAATCAACATAAGCACAAAAGGACATGCACAAGGTGAATGATATGTAATAAAACAAGATATGCAATCATGCAATGGAAAGAACTAAAAGGAAAGAAACATGAGGTGGATCAAAGATGCGCTCACTTTGGGGCCATAGAAAATTAGGTTGTCCATGGGGTGAGTTGTCCCAAAGAATTGGTTTAGTGAGAAAGCCATACTAGTGTGTCAGCTTCGCACCGTATAATGGGGAAGTCATGCCAATGTGTTAGATTCCCATTATATGAACCACACCAAAGTTATCAACCTGATAACCTTGATAAGGCACCACAATGAAAATACACTTTTTGTAAATGCCTTTGAATGTAATGTAAAAAAATTGTTTAAAAGGGATTTTTCTTTGTTCAAGTAAGGTCTTCTTCTTAGGGAGCATTGTGCCTAATGTCTCCAAGAGAGGACAAGTTAGGGTGTCAGATCGTTATCCGTGGGACGTATCATTCACATCAAGTCACTTCAGTTGATTGTACACTCTTGGAAGGCATCAAACCCAATGGCACTAGCAAGGAGAGGACACATCACAAGAAAACGTAAATCACACCATGAAGTTTGCAAAAAGATGTCTATTATGTATGCCCCCACTTTAGAGCAGTTGCTAACACCATTACTATGAGAAATTTCTTTAAATTAGAAGGAGACATGAGAGCTTATTCGGGAAGCCCTATGCCAAGTCATATGTTTTCGATAAGCTATGTCATGAAAAAGGTAATATGTCACATGTGAATCAATCTTAATAAATGTCGTCCACAGCTCAAGCTTGCTCTTATAGGTTCATGAAATGTTAATATTAGTCAAAAGAGACAATGACAAGTGACATACAAGGATAAGGCTTTCTAACTCTTTTCCCCCATTTAGTGCATGAAAAAGGTGAACCTGGAGTGGATGATGGTATGCTGCTCCTTGCAAGGAATGTAAAACATGTAAATATGGAAAGGAGCAACAACTAATGTTATTTATGTTGATAAGTAAACAAAGTTTCTACTATCAATACATATTTAATGAGATATCTATTAGTTTCCAATGTACCAAGGTTATAGTTTTCATGGAAGAATTGTTTGTGATAGTGTTGAAATTGGATGAAGGTTTTTTTGATGGTTTGATTTCAATAAAAGGACAATCATGATTTGTCTCTTGTGTTTTAGGGTTTATAGGGGCATGGATACATTGTTCTATAGCATCACATTCTTTCCCATTTTTTTTTCTATTGTTGGATTTGGTGGCTGTTTAATTTCCTCAAATTTTGTTTTTTTTTTGTTTTATGTTGGTTGAAGTGGATGCTTTTGAATTTTGTATTGTCATTACCAGTTTCTTGTTTCTCATTTTAGATTCTTTTGTTATGATCTTGTATTCTCCCATGGATAGAGGTATGAATTCAAAGGTTTGTGAAGCCTCTTCCAATAACCTAGTGGCTTCTTCAATTTTATTTTGTCTTTCTATATTATTTTTCTTAGAACTAATGATCGCACATGCATGGTACCTTACTAGTTGGAGGAGTAGAGGGTTACTTATCATGAACTCCTAAGATTGGAATCAATAATTGATCCATATCAAGCAGTTCAGGATGCTTCAAAGTGAGATTGACTTTTGTTTTGCACTTGATAGTGTTGATGTTTGTGTGTACCATGATACCTTCCTTATTAGGAGAGTTTGTAGGAGAGAAGCAATCAAGATGTTGACCACATTCCATTAATGGGTTTCGTAGAGTAACTTCATCACAAGGAAAAGGGGCATCAAGAGAAGAAAAAGCATCACATTCATGTTATTCAATGATTGGATACTTTTGCTCAATTGTGTAGGGTAAGTGCACAAAGTTGAGTCCAAAAAACATGGAAGTTTTTTCCCTAGCCAGACAAAAGAAATTGGCATTGCAAAAATGCGATCCTGTTTAGCTTTGGGATCCCAAGCCTAAATGCAATACGGGATCTTGATTTTTAAAAATTGGGATCTCGTTTGCTAAAGGGTCCCAAACTGATTGACAGGGAACAAGATCCCTATTAGTACGAAACAGGATCCTGATTTATAAAAATTGGGATCCCATTTTGTACAAATTGGGATCCCATTTTCTAATGGTATTTAAAAAAAAAACAAACAAACTGCATTTTACTTGCCCACGTGATCCTGAAATCGAGTGACAACAACCTCCACAAACAGTCTCTAGGTACCTCTCCACCCCCATTTTTTGCATTTTTTCATTTTTTATTGAAATTGTCTTGATAGAATAACTATTTTTAGCATGTTTTTCTTAATTTATTTCATGTATTAAGCATTTTATTTCCTATTATAGTAGAAATTAGGAATTGTAGAAATAGATGAAAAATGCAACGAATCCTAAATATTTCTCATTGGAAATTAAAAAATGAACCTTGAATTGTATTTTAGAAACATAATGTAGCTTTTGAAACCTAAATTGTTTGATCAAAGGAAAAAAATTGTATTTGAAAACCCTAATTGAAATGAAACAAAAAATATTGCATTTCAAAACCCTAGAAATTGAAATGAAATCAAAAAAAGCATTTAGAAACCCTAATCAAGCCTTTTGAAACCCTCAATTCAAATCAGACAAAAAAAAAGAATTTGAAAACCCTAGTTTGAAATGAAACGAAAAAATTGCATTTAAAACCATAATTGCTTAGAAATTAAAACCCTAAATTGAATTGAAACAATTTTTTTTGCTAAAACCCTAAATTGAAATCGAACAAATCATTTTGATTTTGAAAACCCTAATTTCAAGATCAAGAAAATACATTTGCATTTCTTAAATATTTTAAATTTCATTTTCATTGTATGAAGAAAACAATATGTTAAACTTTAGTTTCAATGTTAAATCATAATTAGAATGGAAAATAATATGTGAAAGGATAGTTTCAATTCATAAATTTTATCAATGTTTGTTTACCAATTTAGTTAGCAAATTCGTAAATCCAAGTGTAAAATCAATTTCCAATTGTCACTTAATTAGATAGTATTCAACATTCATTTCTATTTTATGTTTTGATCTCTCTTAGTCATGCCTTGTTTCCATTTCTTGATGTCAATTACTTTTTCATTAAGCTTCTAGTTTAGTCTAAAATCTCAATTTTTGCACTAGTTAGCTAGACACTAAAAGAATATAAATATTTTTCTTTTCTTTCTTTTAGGTGCTTTCAATTCCAAACAATCGAAAATAAAATACTTCAATTCAACATTAACTAATTTTATACTATACATTTTATATCATAAAATTCATTTAAGTGGGAAATTTCAATGAAAAAAATGTTAAATAAAATAATCTTATATTCAATTTAGAAAATATCTAGTTAAAATATACATCAAACTCAATCTTAATAATACATAATTATGTGTTTCAATTACGCAAATAGTCAATCTATTCATAAACTAGGCACTAACTTTCAAGTCCATTATTCCAAGTTGCACCCAAACTTCACCCTAAGTTCGCTAAACCCTAAACTCTTAACTCTAAACTCTAACCCCTTAACAATAAAGAATTCATTTTGTCCTAGGACCTTAAAATGAAATTTGGTTGCCTTAGGAAAATTCACGAAATTTTATTCCCTTAATCCATGTCATTTTTCCATAGGACCTTACTACAAAGATCCCCTTAATCCATCCTAAATTACCCTACACCCTAAACTCTAAACTCTAAACCCTAAACCCTAAATACATAATTTTTTTCCTAGGCCCTTAATTAAATTTGGTTGCTTTGGGAAATGTCACCAAATTTTATTCACTTGAGGAATGTCATTTTTTGCAAGGAGCTCACTAGACATAGATCCCCTTACTTTCCATACTATCACCCTAAATCGTAAATTGATGTCTTAAGGGGTCCTAATATAACATTTCTTAAAGGGATCAAAGAAGTTCTCAAAATTTTGTGAAGTTGCCCAAGGCAACCAAATTTAACAATAATAAGATCATGCATGATTATAATATGAATGAGATTTCATGATCTAGGTTGGCTAGTTGAAAAAAGAGATATCTCAATCAACTGTTCCATGAGAAAATGTTATTCACTAACTTACAAGTTCATTATATTCCAAGGGCCACCCAAACTTCACCCTAAGTTATGTAAACCCTAAATCTTGAACTCTAAAATCTAAACCCTTAACACTAAAGCATTCATTTTGTCCTAGGACCTTAAAATGAAATTTGGTTGCCTTAGGCAACTCCACCAAATTTTATTCCCTTAAGCCATTTCATTTTTTTGTAGCATTTTACTACATAGATCCCCTTAAGCTATCATATTACCCTAAACCCTAAATTCTAAACTCTAAATCGTAAACCCTAAAGCCATGATTTTTTCTTAGGCTATTAATGAAATTTGGTTTCCTTGGGAAACTTCACCAAATTTTATTTAGTTGAGCCATGTCATTTTGTCCTAGGACCTCACTAGACATAGATCCCCTTAAGCTATCCTATCACCCTAAATCGTAAATCGATTTCTTAAGGGGTCCTAATATGAAATTTCTTAAGGGGATCAAATAAGCTCTTAAAATTTGGTGAAGTTTCCCAAGGAAACCAAATTTAACAATAATAAGATCGTGCAAGATTATAATATGAATGAGATAAATCATGATCTAGGTTGATCGATTTATGGTTTAGGGTGATAAGATGGATTAAGGGGATCTATGTCTACTAAGTTCTTAGGACAAAATGACATGACTTAAGTGAATATGATTTGGTGAAGTTGCCTTGGACCTTAATGAAATTTGGTTGCCTTGGGCATCTTCACCAAATTTTATTCACTTAAAAGCCGTGTCATTTTTTACTAGGACCTTACTACATAGATCCCCTTAAGGCATCCTATTACCCTAAAACCTAAATCCTAAACTCTAAACTATAAACCCTATAGCATTCATAAATTGTTCTATATTAATAGTTAATTGTATTATCATTCAAGTAACATCCTTAGACATAAATGAGGTTTGCATATTTTATCATTTGTATTCAATTAGTCCATCTATATTGAATGGTTTTCGGGTATTTTGTAAACATGTATCTTACATTTTGAAATTACAAATCTAATGTAGGTTCACTCATATCTTAGAGATCACATGGATTGACTCAAGAATAATTGCATTCCACCTTCGCACCATCCATCTCCAGCACCTTCACCTCCACCTCCACCTCCACCCACTCCACCTCATAACCCCCACCTCCACCACCTGAAATCGATGGTGCTCTTTTGCAAGAATGAATCAATTCCAACTTTAGAACCATGCAAGAACAAATCAACATTATTCAAAATGAAGAATGTGTCACACCACCTGTGAGGATGATTGCATCTAGGATGCAAACCATTGTTGATGTTGTCATGGCTATGGATGGGATCTTAGATGAGCATCAACAATGGCTAGAGGAGATCAGAACTTATGATTCTCAAAAGGAAAATGAAAATAAATGAAGAGATGCAATAGAGAGCCACAATAGTTTCTAAATTAAGACAATCATCTTAAATAGTTATGAATTTATGAATTTCATGAATGATGGATATTTCGTGTGATGAATTTATAAAATTGTTTGGATGGATATTTTTAGTGATGTGAATTTATGATTTTGGTTCTACATGGATAGTTTTAGTAGCACGTATTTATGATTTTTGTTCTAGATGGATATTTTTAGTGACATGAATTTATGAATTTTGTGGAATTTATGAACTTATAATTATGAATTTATAATAGTATATATTTTATGACTATCTACTAGATTGAATGATTTCTCATGTGTGTGTGTGTGTGTGTTAGACATAAAATGAGCTTTTTTGTGAATGTTTCAAGTTTATTGTTTCTATTATGTACACATGTATTAAAATTGCATATAGTTCTTAAATTTTTAAATTTGTATGTATGTACATAGTTTAGTTTAATGATGTATGCATGCAAATTTTGCATCGTATTTTTTATCTGAAATGTATGTACATGTTAAATTTTGAATTTTGTATGCACATGCTCAAGTTCAATCAATGTATATGTGTGTTTCAATTTTATATGATCTTAATATATGTATGCATATCCTATTTAAACAAATTTGCAGTTGTGTTTCAAATTTAACTATTTCAATTATTATTTTAAAAGTTTGTATGTCAATTTTGTATAATTTAATGTAGGTGCACACTTATATCTCATATCATGGATGATTTTAACATTGATGACATCATCAATCCACCACCTTAGCCACCCCCCCTCCAACTCTCCCTCCACCTCACCTGCCACATCCCCCACCATCTCCCCCACCACCTAATATGCCACCTCTAGCACCTGTTGCATCTGATGAGGCTCGCTTGCGAGCACACATAAACGATCAGATTGCATCCATTCAAAATCAAATCAATGCTATGCATAGTCAAGCATTGATTCCACCCCATGTGAGACATTTTGCATCTATGATGCAAAATGTTATGGATGCCATCAGGACCATTGATTTTGATCTAGATAGGCATTGACGAGATAGAGATTAGATGAGACAATTTTATGTTGATGGTCTCTCTTACAAACAAATTTTGGACCTTAAAAAAATGAAAGCTCACCTAGCCCCCTACTTTCTTGATCCCATTACTCGACAACCCATTCCTCCCAACAAATCTAGAATATCAATGAGGTGGTGCATACATCAATAGATGAGTGCACATTTTTGGGATCGATGGTATATGGTTTTTGATAGTCCCCCACATGCTAATTGGGAGCGCCCATTGTATTTTTTGAGGAAGCTATATGTAGAGTTTGTTTTGGTGAAAATGCCCAATTATTTTGATTTTAAATCATTTCAGGGTGTTGGTGGTGGCATACCACAATAGAGGTTAAGGGAAAGGGTTGATCCCCAATTCCCCATATATGTACAACCCTTTGTTGTTGCTCCTAGTCCTCCCATTGCCGCACCTGTGCATCATCGAGTTGTGGTCTCAACATTAGGTTCTCTTAGTACACTAGCAGGAGACCTTGATCAACATGCTTCTACGATAGTGAGTGGAGAGCATAGAGGCAATGATTTTGGAGGAGTGTTTTATGGAGTTGGTCTGAGCACCACTCCAAGAGTGTCGAAGCTCGTCCCACATGTATATACTAGTTTCCATAAAGTATGCTATGAACTTGATTAGGGCACACCTAGTTCAGGTGGACGTGGAGATTCTGGTGGTTCATCTGGTCACATTTGTTCATTTTTAGAGTTTCTTATAGTAGACCATCACCCTAAGGACACTGTGACATAGGTATAAATATGCATCTGCACATTCATTTTATAAGAATTTTGATGAATGTATATATCAATGAAAAGTTTGCAATATATTTTAACAATCAAACTATTTGTTGTATGGATGACACTAACGATGGGGGCAATCATCCATTCCACGAGTACATACCTCAACACCAGTCCTACTCGACAACCCTTATGGGGTATTTTGATTTCAATTTTTTAAATTATATATGAAATGATTTTTAACTTGAGTTTTAAATTTATAATTGAATCACATATATGATTCAAATATTTATGTTGGTTTTGGTGAGTCAATCAGCTTCTACGTTGATTCCACCTGAGGGGTTGTCTAACACTCCTCCACTATCAGCCATCGTAGATAACATGTAGGTACATTTATATTGTAAATTGTTTAAATTACATTAGTATAGTTACAATTATAAATTTTGACTATTTTATTACTTTGCAAACATTGTCACCACAAAGAAACCATACAACAATTAATGTTGATGCTAGTCAATGTTTAATTTTGTTGGCCTTCTCTATCAGCATGCCAAATGCTTTTAATTTAAAAATTAAAAAAATCCGCCACCTTTTTCTCAACCGAAATTTGGGCACTAGAAGGGTTAAAAACCAAGAAGGTTGACAAAAATCCTAGCCAAAGTTCACACAATAGGGGAAAGCCACACAACTAGAGGTTTCCATAATTTTGTCATTTGATTTCTATAGTTTTAATCTTCTTGTGTTGGCTGAGTGTAGGGTATATTACTGCTACATGTGAGTTCCTAAGGTTAGATAAATGGTGGAATCAATGTTCCATATAACATTTAAAATATAGCTTATCATTCCTAGAATGTCCCAACAAAATAAACATAGGGATAACTATGTATCAATATTGTTCGCATCTACTATGAAATACATGCATATCTACATATAGGGGAAATACATTGTCCATCACTAAGATCAATGGTGGCACCAAACAAAAAATCACAATAACAAACCCATGCAAAAATATAGTCTTTTCTCAATAGTACCTTATTGAAAATGAAACAATATAGCCTTTTCAATAGTACCTTATAGAAAATGAAATAGTATACCCTAAGCTAGAGAGCAACAATCAATAATGTCTTATGGAATCAATGTTGTTTGCATCTACTATGACATACATACATATCTGCACATAGGGGACATACATTGTCCATCACTGTGATCAATAGTGCCATTACCAAGACTTCTATAATGCTTTTCAAAGAGTTATGAGCCAAGATTGCAAGCTTCTCTCAAGGTTGAAGTTTGATTGCCATGTTCAACACATGTATCAGTATAGATATATATCTCTATAAGCTTCCATTCATCTATATATGTATATTGTCTACATCTAATGCCACACACATACATTTCTACATGTACTTTTTTAGTGTGTACATTTCCAAGCAGAAAATTCCTAGATATGCATCCAATGCATGATGTTGGTCTGTATTTGTTGGTATGTATTCTGGAGTATCTAGCAAAAAAACAAAGGTGGATCTATGCATATCGTTGGAGAACTCAGTTCAACTAAAGAACCCAATTCAAGTGAAGAAATTTTTGTTACACCTTGTTTACATACCAATAGAATTTTAGGGACAAGAAGCCTGCCAAAACACATATAGGAAATATACAACACCAATAAAATGACTACCATCAAGATACTTGAAATTCTATCGCTATCTGAATAGGGTGTAACATCAATTTCTTCACTTGAACTGGGTTCTTAAGTTCAACTAGGTTCTCTAGCAATATATATGTGCAATAGATTCCTACAAATGCATCCAAGGAATGCAATGCCTACATATGTTCTAGCAAAATAAAATGTTCACTAATATATGGGTATTTGAAGTTAGATGCACCCTTTTAGTTATTATTTCTTTCAGCCTCAAAAATGAGTTGTTAGAATGATAGGTTGTATATTAAGTGTAATAAGAAACCTTGGTTTCACCATTGATCAAAGTGGTAGACAATGTACATTCTTGCTCAGGGGTTTGGTAAGAGCCCATGGGGCTCCATGACCCAAATATGGTAGGGTGGAGAGAAAACCTTCTTTTGTTGTGTTTTATTTTATATTTCCTATATGCTCTTTACTCACACTATTGCTCTTTAAGTTTGTATTTGCAAGCACTTTATCGTCTTCATCATAATAAATGCATTTTTATATGTATATGTATATATGCATATGTAATAAAAAAAGTGAATTTCTTTTAGATGTCTAAGTGGAATGAAGGAAGGAACGATGCATAAACATAAGTAGTAGCAACATTATACTCTCCTTTAAAAAATGCATCATACCTTCCCGTCATTACACTCTCTATCAAAAATGCATTGCATATGCATGGATACATTTACATATACATATGTATATATGTATGCTTTAGTTGTTCTCCAAAAGGAAATATTAAAAAAAAAAAATTGTACGGGTGTGGGTTTTTTTTTTGTGCATGGTTTTGTCACTGTGGATTCTTATGTTTTGTGGGTTTTCCATCTGGGGCACTATTGAAACTAGTATTATTTAATTTATGGCTTTCGTTTTGTGTCAATGGTTGCAATGCAGTAAAATAGTTAATGTTATAGAGTTTATATTGCTTTTCATAGGGCATTCTTGAGTGTTGCTCTCTAGCTTTGGATATTTTGTTTCATACTCGATTGGCTTGACCTATTTAGTTATGTCATTGTTCTTTAAGTTGGTGTTTGCAAGAATTTTATTATTTTCCTCATATTATGGTTGTAGGCTCTTTAGCCTTGTCCAAGTTCTAGCCCTAAATCAAGTGTGGACCGAAAAAAGGTAGCAAAATGATAAAGAAACCAACTCTATTATGTGTGGTATAGAGACTAGATTTGTGCAAGTCATCAAGCCAAATACTTGCAGCAAAGAGCTGCCATATTTCATCCTTGCTTAGCCCTACTTGATCAAGCGGACAAACCACAATTGTTGTTGAGCTTGTTGGAAGAACATGCTTGATTCTATAGTCCTGCACCCCCCATCCCTTTCCAGCTTCCACACAACCTTCCCTGTGAAGGCGCCTCAAAAATAGGTGGTTGTAGACCTCAACAAACCCTTTCCAGGCATGGCTTCTTGTCCCCATTGTCATACACCCACTGCTTTAGCAGCATGTTTGGACATTCTATTCACATTGCAATGTAGTCCTTCCACCAGTGCATTGATGCTTTTTCTGATTTCAAAGTTTGTTGTGTTTGCAAGGAAATCTACACCAATATGAAAGTGTGAGCATCCAACACAAATTTCCTTTATCTATGTTGTTCTTCTAAAAAGGGTATCCATAGATTCAATTTAGTGAACAAGATGGATCCAGGACCATAGCCTCCTATCCTTTCAAAGCTTACTCAAGTTGAAGAAATCATTATAGCTAGAGTTCTCCAGTTTTGCAAGTCACCTATGCTAGAGGAGGCCAACACAAATATAGTTTCCATACTATAAGCTTCCCTCGAGACATCACAGCCTTTGCAACTTTGTTACCACATCACCTACATGATGTTGAAGTGGTGATTATTCAAAGAACTAGCATTCAGGGGATGAACTGTGATTGCTATGTTGAAAAAAATAATGCCATGGATGCATTAATATTCAAAATTGAGAATGATCCATACTATAGTGATGTTACAATTGATTGTGATGCTTTAAATTTGTTTCCTTCTACAAGTTTTGACATCTTTGATCTCCTGCACACAATGAAAGAACTAGTACATAACATAGTTGAACCAATAGAAACACTAGAAAGTGGTGTTGATGAGGAAGCTAAGCTTGAGGACTCATTGTCATTTATTCCATTAATGCCCAACCCTCCCTGGGAATTTCAAGAAATTAGAGATGCCTTGTAGATTGAAGACATTAGTCAAGATACTTTTCCTTGGCCTGAGATAAATTCTAACCCTATCAATGAATAAAATACAAACGGGTTATTAAGTATGGTTTTTCCAATATTGTTCCCCACTGGAAGAATGATGCCTCAAAAATTGAGAAGCATACAGATTCACTTGCATGAATATGCATCGCATTTGATGAGATACAATGATAATATATTTGGGAGGCATATGATATTTAGATATTACCTTTATAATTTGGTAATGAGACATTGAAGCCAATAGTCAACTTTTGTTTTCATGAAAATAAAATTGGAAGAAAAGATCCCAAAGTTTGTTGTTGCTTTGCGACAATTGCTTCGGGATGCACTAGACACCTAGATAGAAAATCAACTTGTTCTCTTTGGTGCATCTTTGTGAGGGGACCACTCATATTCGGGAAAGTGTTGGGAAGATCTCATGGCAATGATCCACTAGCTTGGCACACCAACTATCTTCTTCACTTTGAGCTTTGCAGACACAAAATGGCCTGATTTGCACAAGGTAATTGATCCTCAGGCCCAACCACATATGTCATACTCCTGAAGATGCTTCCCAGACAATGTCATCCATAACCCACACATAATAGCCTTGTACATGCACTTTTGGTTCACCATTTTCTGCAAAGAGTTTATTAAGAGGCTTTTCCATACAAAGGATTACTCGTATAGGTATGAGTGGCAACACCATGGATCAGTACATGTCCATGGTTTCTTGTGGCTTCGAGGTGCCCTGAATATGGACATGCTAGATTGGTCCAACCCAGATGAGCTTCAATAGGAAAAAACTTCTTTGATCGCTATGTTTCAGCATGGAATCCTTGTTCTCTAGAATAGCTAATATCAAGAGTTCACCACTCTTCTTTGGAAGACTCGTGTTTGCTTAACAGTTCAAAAATTTCTTGCATGGATCCAATTGTGGATTACAAACAACTCTTGAACATCCAGTATACAGGCATACCAAATGTACTCAATATACTTTCCTTAGGAAAAAGGGCCACCAATTACAATGTCACTACAAAGCTCCATGGAATGCACAACCATCATCGACATTGGTTATTGATAGTGAATCAAAAAAATCCTATAATCCAACAAGAAATGATGAGCATGTTAATATGCACAACCCTGAGATGCTTGCAATCTGGTGAGCAAACGTTGATTGCTAGTCAATCTTGTGAAGACAAATTGTGCTAAACTACATTTTCAAATATGGATCAAAGTTTGAATTTTTTTTGAAAGATATATTGATATCTTGTAGAGGCTTGCAAATAAAGATTCATCTAGGGATAAAGCGTTGTTTTCCTATGAAAAATTCATGATCAACCTATCTGTAGATCGTGACATTGGTGAACAAGAAACATACCATATGCTGCAAAAGTTGCCCCTTGTCATCTCAAGCTGTCATTTCCTGTCTTTGAACATGAGTAGGTAGACATTCCACCATTTGAAAACAACTGATAATGGTGATGAGCTTGCAAGTGGTTATATTCATTATTACATGCAAAGACCAGTTGAAATGGAGACTATATCCCTTATTCACTCTGCAAAATTGTATACATATCAAAAAAGTTGCAAAGATGGGGGTTGACATTTACAACACCCTGTCATCATCATTATTTGTCTGCTATTCAAGTCTATCCCCCCAAGAGCATAGTGATACCTTTGAAACATTTTGTTGGTTAGAATTGCTACTATACAAGCCTTTCTAAAATGTCGAAGTAGACATAGGCCTCACTAGAGATAGTATAACACAGAACTAGAGGCTATTTCATGTTGCTAGCTATCACCCTTGGCATGTCAATAGATTTATTGCTCCCCCCACCAATGAAGAGGAAGGTAATAGTGATACTGAAAACACCCAGTATCCACCTCCCATAGATGAATAAGAATGGGAGTTACTTTCTCACCTTGGTGCTACAAATAATGTTTCCTTTGAATAGCTAAAACTATTGGGTAGATGAGACTTTGATTTAAATCACATGTGGAGAACCCACCATGTTCCTAAGAATTTGCATAAGGTTGTTGTAGAGTTCATCTCAACAAGTAAATTACATATAGTTGAAGATACTCTTTTCCCATTGGCTACACCTACACTTTTCATCAGCTATCTCCTAAGCAAAAGCTTGCTCTAAATATCATTGAACAACACCATCTTGGCCCATCTTCATCATCACCATTGCATATGATTATTTAAGGTATTGTTGGTATAGGTAAATCATTTATAATAGACAACATCTGAAGAACACTAAACACATCATTGAATCAAAGAGTGAATCCTTTGCTTGCTTTAGCGCCAATAGGGGTGGCTACCTGTAATATGCATGCCTCTACAGTGCATATAACTCTTTGGATACCAATTAGAGATATGAATCCATTAAAAAGATAGTCATTGACCATATTTCAAGAGGAATTCAAACATATAAAGTACATATTAATTGATGAAATGATTTTCTTCGGACCCAAGTTGTTACTCAAACTAGATTGTTGATTGTGGCAAGCATTTTCTACTAGACATATGCAGCCATTTGGTGGTGCCTCTGTTATACTTTTAGGTGACCTAGGATAGTTACCACTTATTTTGGATAGGCCTATCTATGCTTCTCACTCTACAGCCTTGGCTCTTTGGCACACTTTTAATGTTGTCACGCTCAACACAGTCTTCCACTAGCATTGACAATCTGATACACAACAATAGTTTCATAGACTCCTTTTGAATATTATAAATTGTTAGGCATCTCAAGCTAATTGGGAAACTGTTATGAATAAAAAAAATCCATGCTTTTAGCTAAGAAAAACCAAGAGTTTGATGCAACTATTCACTTATTCCCAACAAATAGGTTGGTTTCCTTGCACAATAGAAAAATGATTTAGTAGTTAAATGTTCACATTGCAATTATTGTTGTTGAAACTACTTAGCAAAACACACTTGATTATGGCGATGATGAGCAACTTCAAGCAAAGCTCTTATTTGCAATTGGCAAACAAGTAATGTCAACAACAAATCTTTGGGTGGCAACTGGCTTGGTTAATGGATCATTGGGTTTTGTGAAGTCTATCATATATGCTAGGGGTGCTAAACCACATTATTCGCCTAAATATGTTTTTGTCCACTTTCTAAACTACATTGGCCTAGCATGGGATTGAGACAACCCAAAAGCCATCCCCATTCCCTCCATCACTTGGGGCTACTAAAGACAACTCCCTTTGACAATGGATTGGACAATAACAATACAAAAATCTCAAGGCTTGACACTAGACAGAGCTACAATAGATATTGGAACTAGAGAAAGACAAGGACTAACGTTCACAACTCTTTCCTGTGTAAAATCAATAACAGGAATATGTATAAATCCGCCTTTCTCTTTTGACAAATAGTCCAAACTACATTCCAACAAATACAATGCACTTTGAATCAAAGAAGAGAATTTCCTCCAACAATTGTGTGCATTTCTATCATGATGAAATGTTTCAATTCTTTATAGTAACTATACTGCTTCTCCTTTCCCTCTTCATTTCAATGTATTTTGAATTCTCACCATTTCTAATTTTGCTTCCTTGTCACTCCCTCCATAGTGCAGTTGCAATCACTACTACCAAGCTAGCCAGAGTTTTCCTTCTATGTTGATTACTAAGATAATTTTCTATTCAATTATTGCATTATGCTTCTCTTCTCTTCCAATGAAAAACCTAGATTCCTTCCTCTTCTTTTGTTTACCAAATAATATTTGTATTTAATTTTTCTCTAAATACCTTCCTCTTCTTTTGTTAATGATGTTGCTGCCATTTCTCTCACCTTCAAACCATTTGTGTCTAACTATATCATATTCTAACCAATTTAGATTGAAAACATTCTTAGCTATAACTACAGATCTTGACAATGCTTAATAGCTTCATGATCACAAGTTTTACATGGTGTACGAGTTACAACTACATTCCATTTATATACAAGGTAAGGCTATATCTCCTGTATTCCATCTCTTATTTCACAACTGCATCTAAAACTCTTTGTTACAAATGATACAACTATATATACTTTTAAAAATGAATAACATTGATTTCAACTGAACAAAATTCTCAAGTGCTAAAACAAAATTATATGGGAGTTATAATTGTAAACATACCATGTCCCATTCTCTCCACAAGGTATACTTGCATCTTGTTTATGTGATCTCTTCTATTGCAGATGCATTATATATTATTTGTTATAAACTATGGAACTGTTTATATTTCCTAATTTAGATATTGTCTACCAGTGACACATGTTCACTGCACTAAACTTCACATTTCCTTGTGTCTAACTATACCTGATTGAAATCATTTTAGATTGTAAACATTCTAAACTGTAACTACACATCTCCACAATACTAAATAGCTTTACGATCATGCATGTTTGGCATGGTGTACAAGCTGCAACTACATTCTATTTATATAGAAGGTAAGGCTATATATCC
Organism: Sequoia sempervirens; assembly: GCA_007258455.2. Classification (NCBI taxonomy): domain Eukaryota; kingdom Viridiplantae; phylum Streptophyta; class Pinopsida; order Cupressales; family Cupressaceae; genus Sequoia; species Sequoia sempervirens. The sequence continues at coordinate 375,044,874 of VDFB02270651.1, forward strand.
TTTATTCCATCTCTTGTTTCACAATTACATGTTAAATTCTTTGTCATAAATGATACAATTATATATACTTTGAAAATGTATAACACTAATTTCAACTAAAAAAAATTCTCAGGTGTCAAAACATTGGTTTCACCATTGATCATAGTGGTGGGAAATGTATGTTCTTGCTCGGGGGTTTGGTGATAGCCCATGAGGCTGCATGACCCAATATGCTAGGGTGGAGAGTAGGCCTTCTTTTCTTCTATTTATACTACATCCCGTTGCACTCACAAGGTATGCCTACATCTTATTTATTAAATCCCTTTTATTGTGCATGCATTGTATATTATTTGTTATAAATTATAAAACTTTTTATATTTCCTAATAAATACATATTCTCTACCAATGACACATGTTCATTGCACTAAACTTCACATTTTCCTTTTAATTTTGTAGAACATACTCAAGACAAACAATCTAATTTCACATAAGATAGTAATGTCTTTGTCAATGATCTTTCATCTCAGCTTATATTCTTGAGTACTTTGGATACTTTTACAACATTAAATCTTCTATGAAGTCAATCTTGCCGCAAGGCTTTTAGCTAGGCTCTATCAACTACTCTTATTTTTGGTTTTCAGGAGTCCCAACATTGATAATGGTTTGACTTTATGTTATGATCCTGAAATTATTGAGTTCTCAAATTGCATAATGGGAATTTTGAGGAAGTAATGTTTTATAGATGACCTTTGAGAATAATCAGTGACTACAAAATCGGTCAGAATGGTCAGAAATAAAATAAAAAAATATAATTTAAAATTTTTGTATCAATCTTCAACAAAATTCTATGAAAGCAATTATCTCTTTATTCTTAAGGTTGTGCATGACTTATGTAAATACACTTATTTGACATTTGAATTATATTCTAACCTTTTTATATAATTGTATTATCCTTTTGAGATAACATATATCTATCTCAACCTCATCTATGCTCTATTATCTAGTGTAATGGTATCATAAAAGGGTTATTAATGATGCCATGAGGATTTTTACATGTGATCACTTGATATCTCTCAAGTGTTACTATGCTTGGCTATTACAAACCTTCTTGTACTTGGTTGTAGACAGCCTTTGATCAACTTAAAGTCTATGTTCTTGCAAAACAACTAAACAAGAACATACACTGTCCATTGTTGCAATAAATAGTGACATCAATATTCCATATAACACTTAAAATACAATTTTCACATGGGTTTGTTATTGTGATTTTTTGTGTTTTTCCATCAGCGTCACTATTAAAACCAATATTGTTTGATTTATGGCTTCCATTTTGTGGCTATGGTTGCAACACAATAAAATAGTTAATGTTATACAATTTATGTTGATTTCCATGAGACATTGTTCATTGTTGTTCTCTAGCTTTGTTTATATTATTTTATTTTCGATATGGTGCTATTGAAAAGACTATATTGTTTCTATTTTTGTTAAGGTGTTGTTGAAAAATTACTTTATTTTTGCATAGGTTTGTTACTCTAAAATTTGGTGTTTTGTGGGATTTTCCATCTAAACTGCTTTTGAAACCAATATTGTTTGATTTATGGCTTTTGTTTTGTGGCTATGCTTGCAATGCAATAAAATAGTTAATGTTATATAGTTTATGTTAATTTCCATAAGGCATTGTTGATTGTTGTTCTCTAACTTAGGCTATATTGTTTCATTTTCGATAAGGTATTGTTGAAAATGTTATATTGTTTCAATCTTCAATAAGGTGTTGTTCAGAAAAGATTATATTGTTTGTTAAAACCAATATTGCTACATTTATGGTTTGTGTTTTGTGGCAATGATTTTGCATGGGTGTGTTACTATGAATTTTTCTGTTTTATGGGTTTTTCCATCTCAATTAATGGTTGCATCAATGTTCCATATAACACATAGGGATCAATATGTATCAATTGTGTTTGCATCTACTATGACATACATACATTTCTGCATATGGGGGAAATATATTGTCCATCACTGCAAATGATGGTGGCATCAATGTTCCATGTAACACTCAAAATATGGCTTAGCATTCCAAGAATGTGTCACTATGTATCAATGTTGTTTGCATCTACTATGACATACATCCAAATCTGCACATGGCATTGTTAGTCACTACGATCAATGGCGACATCGATGTTCCATATAACTCTTAAAATACAGCTTATCATTCCCTACGTGCAGATATGTATGTATCTTATTCTTAATTCCTTCCATGTGTGTACACATCCCTGCCATTTGGACTTCCCCTCCACCTATTGCCTCATCATTGCATGTCACTACACATAACTGCTAGTGCTGTATAAGTTCTAATTTTTTCCATTTTTATACGTTCTATTTTCTTCCAACTAGTTTTCAAGTGTTTCTCACGCTCTGAGTATACTCTACTTGTCACATTTTTATTGGCTAAAATATATTGCGACAATCTTAAACATCACACTTTTATTTGTTAAAATGTAACTTTGACGATCGAATATTTTATCTTTGACTGTACTATTTTTTTTCGTTTTGGACTAAGGTTTAGCTTTGACTATTAAACTAATATATGGTTTTTATACAAATTTTCTAAAATAAGAAAATATAACACGAGGGAAGACGTAGAGAAAGATAAGATTCCCACGCCAGCTCAAATAATCAAAGCCTTCCATGCATCTGCTCTTGGTTGTAGAAGCGACTGTGAACATATTCTAACATTCATCATCACACACGGAAGAATTAGGTAAAAAAGTTGAACAGGACCGCCATTGTCACATTCAAGAAGCTTCTTCTACATAAGAAAAAATAAAACATACATAGCTGTGCTGTTTTTCCTGGTGAAAATTAACGTTTAAAAGAACTCTAAAAGGCACCAAAACACCACACTTTTTCTTTATCCTATTAATGGTTGGAAGAGAGATACATTGTAGAAGAAAAGCAAGTTATGAGATGGAGCAGCCTTCGATTATAGTTGCAAAGGCACCTTGGAATTCTCGTAAGGATTTTGGACTGTGTCTGCGCAGGGCAGTGGCTGAATTCCAAAATTTGAAGATGGCTGTTACTGTGATTGTAATTTTATACGCCTTTTGCGTTGGTATGGGATATATTATTTGCATGCTGCTTCTTTTTTTGGATGTGGTTGCAGGGAATTGCTTTCTCGACGGTGTGGTAGAGCTCACTGGGGAGGCGCCCGAATTTGTGCTCTCTTCGTTACAATTTATTAATGGAGCGCTGGGTCTCTTTGTGGGATTATGAGTACTAACTCACACCTTGCCTCGCTCTTGTTTTCTCCGCATTAAGGAATATTTTTTATGGAGATGGACGATTGGAGGGCTGCCCAAAGTTAAGCATGGGAGTTTAGTGAAAGCAGAGAGGAGGGAAAAGTGTTGTATTTGTCTGGAAGGAATTGGTGATGAAGAGAGCGTCCGCGTTCTTCCCACATGTAAACATTATTTCCACGGGCGGTGCATCCATCGATGGCTTCTATGTCGGAGTAATTGCCCAGTCTGCAGAGCTCCTGTTTTCCAGGAGTCTTGACAACTTGTTGTCTTCGGCACTATGTCAACAATCGGCAAATTCAATAAGACAATTGGCTACACAATCTACATCCCGAATTCAGTTGTGTATAGGTATATAAATTTAATTGACTTTGGGTAAACCTATACCTGTCTATTACTCATTTTATTGTAGAAATTTCTTTTAAGAGGATAATTTTGTTTCTAATGAAAAACCATTATTTGTCTCAAGATTTTTCATTAAGAGGAAACTCTTTCTTATTGTGGGCAAGGCTCCAGTGGTAGACCTCACTGGTTTTTAATTGTTTGAAACACTTAAAAAGAGCATTAAAAATCGCTTCCCAATGAAGTTCATACAACCTGATCGGTCTACGTAAGTAAATCATAAATACTCTTCACCTTTTAAAAAACAATAGTAATTAACCTTTCTGGGTGAAGAATATTTGGACACTAAAGAAAATTGATGCAAACGGTTGGACGAGAGAGAAACATCTTATAATGGTTCTAAAAACGAGGAATAAGACCACGGAGAAATTAGAGAAAATGTGTAGAGGCTAAAGAAAAAATTGGCTATTGTAGAGAATAAATTAAGTCAAATGGAGGTTAAGTACAGAACTTTAAAGGAGAACTTAGATAAAATTGTTCAACTCGGTATGATGACTCTGAACAATTGTGCTGCCAACACGAATATGTTGAACGAATGATTCAAGACAACAGAGAAAAATTATATGGATACTATCTTAATTTTATGGTAGAGGAATGGGATGTAATCAAGGTTTTGGGTGTTGGGATCTCTCTAGAATGGAGAGTTGTGTTTTTATTTTTTTTCTAAGAAGTATTTTGGTTGGTATTGAATGTATTGAATTTCAAATAAAATAATAAATAATAAATACAATTATTTATTTTAAATATATGTAAATCTTCGATAAAATATTAATAGAATTTTTTTTTTTAACAAAAGATTGTGGATATTTAACAATTGAAAAAAAATAGTAGCATGACAAAGACATGATTTGACTATTCAAAAATAGATCAAAGATTATTCAAAGACCTCCTTCAATTCAAAATAAGAATAGTGGGTTTAAAGATTTTTAGATGAAAATGTGAATGGTTAAGATTGATCTAATCAATCTTGAAGACTAGATATTTGACTTAGAATTAAGCTTTTTGATTGAGTAGTTAGCTCAACTTATTGCTTAGTTAATTAAATTAATTAACTAGTTAAGTAGGATGAATCATCATTCAACATACTTGATTTATTAGTCAATTAGTTTAATTAGGAGTCAATTTGATGAACTAATTAGTTAACTAATTTGATTGATGAGTGAAAGGTTGAACTAACTTAATTGACATGAGTGAATTGTTGAATTGACTCATTAATTAACTAGCTTTGATTGATAAGAGAAATGTGGGCATGGAAAATTATAATTATATTTTCTGTTTTAATACCTATGTTGGCATGAATTAATTAGGAGGTAATTAATCAATTAATTATACATGAGGTGATTAGGGGGAATGAGATTAATTAATTAATATATTATAATCAATTAATTGATGAGGAAAATTAACCTAGAAAGGTTGATAAATCTTTAATATGGTGAGGTAATAAATAGAATAGAATTAGTCAACCGACAATTATAATAAATTTGGAGTGAGTTGATTATGGTGATGACATATTTAATTTAAATGGTGTAAAAATGCCATGTTCATTTCCCAATATCTAATAAAATAGTAGAGTTATCATAAATAAACAATATCTAAACCAACAACAATTTGGTCCCACTCAAATAACATGCATGAAGTCACATAGAATATATTGTCATAAATGTAAGAACTCCAATAATATACTATATTGATAATAATGGACAATTATAAAAATAAACACAACAACAATAAAAATTATGACTAATTGAAAAAAAAGTGTTCACTCTAAACTTCCTTAAAATTCCTTGATTAAATGGAGCTATGTATCTTGCAAAGTTAGATCTTAGACTAGGTTATCACCAAATTTGAATTAAGGAAGAAGATATTTTTAAGAAAAAATTTAGGACTCATGAGAGTCATTATGAGTTTTTGGTATTTCCATTTGATCTTACCAGTGCATCATCTACACTTGAAGGTTTGATGAATTCCATTTTTAATGAATTTTTGAGGAATATTATATTAATGTTCTTTGTTGATACATTGATTTATACCAAGACATAGGAGAAACTTATGCAACATTTGGAAAGAATTACAAGTCCTTTAAGATTATCAACTCTATTCTAAGCCATAAAAGTGTGGTTTAGGTCTCAAAGAGGTGGAATGCTTGGGACACATAGTTTCACATGAAAGAGTAAAGGTAGATCCTAAAAAAATTAAGGCTATCATGGAATGACATATTCCCAAAATGACTAAGAAACTGAGGGGTTTCCTCGGATTGGTTTGATACTATAGAATACATGTGAAGAAATATGGCCAAATAGGATCACCCCTGTGAACTTAATTGAAGAAGGATTATTTTCCTTGGAATGGGTTTAATAATATATCATTTGAGGGATTGAAGGTGACAATGTGTACTACTCTAGTGCTTGCCATTCTTGAATTCACCAAGGATTTTATTTTATAATTTGGTGCTTAAAGAAATGATATAGGAGTAATTCTTAGGTAGGAGGGTTGGCCCATTACTTGTGAGAGTCATTATTTAAAGGGTGAGAATCAACTCAAACCTATTTATGAGAATAAAATTTTAGCTATTCTTCATATAGGAAAATAGTAGAGGCCTTATCTAATAGGTAGACACTTTAAGTTTAAGATAGATAATGATAGCCTAAATTTATTTTTGGAATAAATATTATTTCTTGAAGTGAAACAAAAATGAGTCACTAAGATGTTAGGATATGACTTTGAGATTTTATATAATAAAGTGAAGGAAAATGGTGTGGTAGATACACTATCTATGAAGGTGAAGCTTTATTGTGTTCCATTTCTATATTACAAGTAGATTAGGTAGTAGAATCCAAGTAAAGTGGTAGAGTGATGTCATTGCAAGTAATGCCATTCAACAATTACAAAGTAATCCAAGAAATTTAGATATGTTTTTTTCAAAGGGAGATGCTTTATGGTATAAGGAGAGGTTGTATCTCTGCAAGAATTTCACTCTCAAACAAAATATTCTCAAAGAGGCTCATACATCTCCAATTGGTGGTCATTCAAGATTTTTAAGACATGTCATCAATTCAAGAGACTTATTTTTAGAAGGGCTAAAATTGATGTTCAAATTTCTTTGGCCAAATGTTTGGTTTTTCAAATAAATAATGGTGAGACAATAAATACAATAGTTCCCTTACAACCCTTAGTTATTCTTAGCCAACATTGGGAAGAGATACCCATGTAATTCATCATAGTGATTCCAAGATCTAAAGGTAAGAATATCATCATAGCAATAGTAGATCACCTCACTAAATATGCTCACTTTATTACATTATCACATCCTTTTATAGCAATTATAGTGGAAAAATAGTTTTTAGAGAGTATACAAAAGTTACATGGTACACCTAAGTATATTTTTAGTGACCATGATCCTATCTTTACTAGTAACTTTTGGAAAGATTTATTCTCATGTTTGTGTACTCAATTTTCTCATAGTTCTTCATACTTGCCTCAATCCGATGGGAAAACTAAGGTTGTTAATAACTTTTTGGAAAGATATATATTGTTTAACTTCAAAAAATAGTGCTAATGGGTAATTTGGATACCACTAGCAAAATGCTGGTATAACACTTTCTTTTATAGTTCATAAAAATATCTTCATTTATGGCACTATAAGGATATCAACCTCCTTCCATCGCATCATCATTAAAGGTGACAAGAAGATTTCAATTAGTGGATGATCATGTGAATTTTAAAAATAAGTACTTTCAAGATTGAAGAAAATAGCCATGGGATAAAATAGAATGAAGTATTAGGTGAACTAACACCATAGTGAAATAATTTTTGAAGTTGAGGATTGGATTTTCTTGAGATTGCATCCTTACAAGAAAATATCACTCAAGCAACATAAAAAGAATAAAAAAATTATCTCTAAATTGTTATGGCCCATTCCAAATCATATAGAGCATAAGTAATATCACCTACAATCTTGAATTACCACAAAAAGAAAAGGTAAGTCAAGTTTTTCATGTTTCTTATTTGAAGAAGTTAAATGGGCATAATTTCTTTACTCAAAAAATCTTACCAAATATTGATGAAGGAATAATCGTTTTGGAACTAGAGTTCATTATTCCTACATTCACAAAGAAGTTGAGGACTAGAACACTCATTGAGTATCTCATTCGATGGAAGAATTTAATACTTAAATATGTTACATGGGAGGAAGAGGAGTTCATTCAAAAGCATCCACACTTGATTAGCATTGAGGACAATGGTTCTTTGAAGAAGGGGGCATGTTACACCCTTATTATTAGAGTACATAGGATTATGAATAGTTATATTGTATCTATCTTAACCCTTAATTAATTTATATTATCATTATTATATTGTTATTTAGTTATTTAAGATGTCCTAAGGCTTATATAGGGTTATCTAAGTTATCTTGGGTGATATCCTAGGCATAATTAGGGTATATATAGGAGGTAGTGAATCTTATTTTCTCATAAAATTATGAATTGTATTCTCATTGAATATTTTTGGAGGATTTTCCCCTTCAATTTGCTTTTTATTCTCAAGTATTTGTAGCATACTTCCTAACATATTATCTCATTAAAATAAGAAATAAAACACTTTGCCACACATGATTCCCTCTCAATTCATAATGTTAGATTTGTTGATCCTTAAAGCTTATGCTTAATGAGAACAACAATGTTATAATTTTTGATCCTTAAAGCTTACAGTTAATGAGAACAACCTTATGGGAAGTTTAGTGGATGGGGGACAAATTACGCTCCACTTGACAACCTTCAAGGTTTTAGAAGTTGACTCTTCATTCTTGGTTTGGGGAGAAAGAGAAAGAAGGAATAGAACATAAGAAAATATAACATAAGGTGATACACCAAAGTTTTTATAAAATTTCAATTTTCCCTCTCAAATAACCAAAAACACAAAAATACTAAGAAACAAGCACAAAGTGTCATAGACTCTTCATTGTTGAAAAGAGAATGAAATTCTTAAGGCCTAGTAGGCACAAAGTATAACATTCAAATATTTTTGTGAGAAGAAACCACTGAGGCACAATAGAGTATAATGTGACTTGGTAATTCTATGAAAACCTTTAATTCCTTTTAAATATTTCTCACTAATAAGAATAATATGATAACTAGCCATAAATAGTTGTAAAAAATTGAACAGTACATGACATGATTCAATAATCTACATTATTATGCTAGAAACCATAAAAGCTAAGACTCATAGCAATTAGTCATCAATATCATATTCATTCCTAAATGACACAAAGAATTGAAGCTAGCATAAATAAAAATAAAACACACACTAAAGGGGAAATACACATAATTTTATATGTTCTACTTTCTATTAATCAATTGGATCAACATAAAATGCTAAGGTTTGTAGATACTTAAAAATGACCTCGGCCTACAAGCTCTATTTTTACCACTTTTCATGCTAGCATAATTATGACATTTAATTATGTCTTTGGTCCACATTCCACTATTGATTAAATAATTCATAATTATTTCATTAATTCATGTCCTTTTATTCTTCATGATTATTAAATAAATAAATTTAATTTAATTATTAAATATGTCATTAATTGTCTATTTCTTCCCTTAATTAAATAAATTTCTTAATTTATTTAATTACCCTTCATCAGTCACTTCTTCCTGATTATTAAATAAATAAGTTTTATTTATTTATTTAATATGTCACTAATTGTTATAATTAAATGAATTGATTAATTTATTTAGTTAATTAATCTTATTTGCTAAATTAAATAATTATCTCTAATTATTTAATTGTCAAAATTAATATTCCTCTCATTTTAAATAAATTAAATTATTTAAAATGTCATCACATTCTTAACTGGAAGTTCATTTTGGTAAATAATCTAAAAATCAATTATTTATTATTTCACAAAATCCATATTTTGAATTAATTTAATTCAAATTGGTAACTTTCCTCCAAAAATCAAGTACTCAGGTAGATTATTGATTTTCCAAATCTGGTCTTCAGTTCAACTCTTATCTTCCTGATTTTTGAAAATCATTATTTTTGAATTAATTATATCATTTATTCTCCACTGCCGATTTGATCTTCTTGGATGAAATCTCGACCGCATACTTAAGGATTTTTTCCTAACCCTGATTAGGGATTGTCAAATTTAATTTGGGCCTCTGATTTTAGGTTTCTGTCAAAAGTCAATCTCCTCCGTCCATTGAAAATGAAATTTTCTATAAAATGCTATTTTGTGCTCATTTTTGGAGTACGCTCTAACATACTTAGGCATTTTTGCGGGCATTGTAGCATTTATTGGCATATTTCATTAAGTTTTGGCATATTTAGGAATAGGCATTTTTAATCATTTAGGCATAGACATAGACTTTGATCAAATCCTTCAAAGCTTGGTGTAGGACTTAGACATTTATTTCTAGATTGCTCACATGTTTGATCTGAGGGCAATACGTCAACCAGCAAGTTAGAAGGTGTTACAAAGTTGAATCATGGAGGTCTCGATGGTTAGCTGGTATAATCATTCTTTTGTTTACTTCCTTTGTACTTTGTAATTTCTTTGGGTTTCTTAGTCTTTCCTAACATTTAAACTAACTAGAAAATAATCCTTAGATACATTGGTGAACTCGATGTTGTTTCTTTTTATTTTTTCCATATGGTTTCATGCGTTTTCTATCATTTTTGCAGGTACAGGTATGGAGTGACGTAGTAAATTTTTTTAAATCGTGACGCATCTGATGCATTGTGATGCATATGCAGACCCAAACACTGCAATCATTATGTTGTGCCGCAATCATAGTCTGGAAAGCCGTAGTTGAATTTCCAAGCCACATTTGACACACAGAGCGACACATTCGCTCTGTCGTGATGCATTTGACTGGTAACATTTTATGTTGATTTGCATTCAGGTTTTTTGTTGTTTTCTTTGTTCTTTTTATTCTGGTTTTTATGCATTCTACCTAGTTAGGTTTTTGTGGTACTAATTTTTATTTGCAGCATTTGGCGGTTACTTTTCGTGGGTCAAAGGAAAAAGTTCAAATTTCTAACTCATGGTCTTGTAGGTTCGAATGTTGAAGAATAAGCCCTAAAACATTGTGTCTATATTTTTCTTAGGTTAGTACAACTTACTTTCAGTGCAATTAAAAAGAACAATGTTTTCTAATTTGCATGACTGTGTTTGCAAAATGGTAGGTGAGTATGCTCTCACCTTGTGAAAACTCAGTGATCAGAAAACTAGACCCATTTTTATATGTTATTACCCTCACGATTTAGTAATTGAAGTATCCTCTCCCCTTGCACTTTTGAGTGACCCTACGTGTAAGAGAAACGGTTACTAACTCTAGAACTTGGGCCTATTATGGTGGGAAAAAGTACTCACCCTAGAACGACTCAGACCCGTAGCACCTTGACACCAAGGGACTTCCAGCTGGTATATAAAAGTGGATTCTTGGGGAAAGCCCAAGAATCACGCATGTGGTTCCGATGAGATGGATCTAAAAGGGGACTCTCACCGCATGGATCATACCCTACAAATGGAATGCCCATATTAAAAACCTTTTGTCTTTGTGTCCAACCGTTCTTTGGCCGTTACTTGATATAGTGTAGGGTATAGTATCATGCCCGAAGAGACTCACTATTGATCCCCTTGAGTAGAGATAGCAATTCTTGGGAAGTCATTACCCAAAGAATCTAAATTTGGTGTGCTCGAATGACGTTAAGGAGTCATGGAGGGGAGCCAATGCCACCAAAATTCTAAGCTATCCACTCTCGAGAAGGAAAGGTGTTTATCACCAATCCGGGGTATAAAGGTGGGATGTATCAAGTAAACAAACCCTTGGCCTATTGGCCCTTTAATATTGTACTTGTCTTATGTGTGATTGCTTAAATTTAAAACATTGTGCTTGTCAAGTGTTTTCTAGATTCACCACATTTACATTTCTGGACAAAACATTCAACATTCGACAAATCAAATTTTCCCTAAAAATGTCAAGAAACTCAATTTCTCACAAACTGTGATGCATCTGTTGAACTACAATCAATTTTTTGAAACCCAATCGCTCTGATAAACAACATTTGACATCTAAAACACCACATTTTCCTACGTCGTGATGCATATGAACCTCATAGACCTGCATTTTTCGAACACAATCACATTTGTCAAATCAAGAGCCGCATTCGCTCAAACCAAACCGCATTCGTAAAATCGTGATGCATTTGCGGCCTCAAATGATGCATTTGCCTATCACAAGTAAAAATTCATACAAATTCAAATCTTAAGTCTACACCTTATCAATCATTTGTCAAAGATTGTTTCCAAAAGGATTCTTTTATTAACCAATTTTGAAATTGCTTAAATTTTTTACCTTTAGTTTGCATTCTTGACCATAGGTTTCATCCTTCATTTTTGTTAGTTGCATACATTAGGCATTAGTTTGTCCCTAGGTTTCAAATCTTGCATACTTTGGATTAGGAAAACCTCAGCACAATTTGCAACATCATTGTTTTTGAAACTAGGTTCTCTTGGACTAAATTATCAATCCCATTTTTAGTCATTGTCCCTTTTGTGAGATATTCCAACTCAACAATCTAGTTAGGAAAACTCACTAGTCATTTAGACCTTTTCATCTTGTCCTTTTCAACAAATTCCTTTAGTAACCAAAATCGAAAACAAAGATTGAGCTTAGAAGTGCTAGGTACTCTTGTCTTAAATTGCATTATAAGTTTAGAAATTGCATATTTTATTCCCAAAAATCCAAAAATATTATTCATCCTAGTCATCATTTTGAACTTAGACTTTGCATAGTGTCATCCTTGCATTTAGTTTTCATTTTCATTTGAGCAATCTCATTTTATTATGGAAACTAGACTCCAAAAATTACAATGAAAAATGGAAAACTTTCGACAAGATCCCACTTCCACTGTTAATAATGCCACATATGACCCAAACTAGACTTTTGATGATCCATTTGGAAATACAAACAATCAACCTCTCACAACAATACCTTCCTCATCAATCATTCCATTTGAACCATTCTTGCGTAAAGATGAATACGGTCAAATACTTGATGAAAACCTAGAGGTAGTGGCACAAGATCCAGAGGCCTCTCAATTCATCAAACAAATGGTCCTATACCATAGAGATAGATACTTAGCCACAATCTTGAGTCAAGGAGCTAAGTTACCACATGGATTAAACATCAACATGTTGAGATCAACATCTCCTAACCCTAATGACAACAATGCTCTTAACATGTCACATAGTGGTCAGCCTCCAAACACTACGAGCAATACTTTCTTTGACACTACAATGGTGCATGCTACCTCCAACATCCCACACACCTCTAGTACAATAAATGCTACATCCATTGGAGGATCACAATCTGCCACAGTGCCCACAATTTCAACAACATTGTCACAATCGGCTTGAACCACCTTTGGCTCCACGCAATGTGGGAAAATTACTCCAATTCTCTTTTTACCAATACGGTAAATGCGATGAGGGCATCACCAAGTCATACCAATCCCCCTTTGATAGCTACATTGAATACCATGAGTACACCTTCAACATACCCTCTCATTGGTATCTCACAAAATCCTTTGGGTGGGGGTAAACAACATATATTTATTCAAGGAAAACAACAAAATGTGAACATGTCAACACTGTCAAATCCCATAAAATCCCAAGGACAACATTCAACCATCCCCCTTGTCCAAACCCAGCAACTTGGACAAAGTAGTCAAAACACACATCACAATGTTCATGGTCACCATGTCCCCCAAATAACGACACAATTGGCTAGTGAGAAATTCATCCCATTCTTTCAAAAATGGGGAATTCTAGCTAGTCGGTGTCACATTGACATACCCAAAAGGGAAAATATTGACATGTTCGTGCAAACACTTCTGGGGCCCCTAAAATATGCATTGCAAATACATTGTTGCACAACCTTCATGGACCTAGTCGATAAAGGGGTCCAGATTGAGAAATCCCTTATCGCAAAGGGGGAACTAAGGTATGGTCCCAAAAACACAAATGCAAATCCTCCTGCTGACAAGAATAAATACTAGGTTACAAAAAATAAACATGTTACAAATGACGGTGTTGTTGACGCCAAGACTGCAAACAGTATGGGTCTTGTACTAGCCCTAAAAGGGGTTCAATAGCAAAACAAACCAACAACGACATTGACACCCCCTACCAATGTCCCTTCAAACAACTAGAGTAGCCAAAATAATTAGGGACAATACCATCATATGAGACAATTTCCTAGATTTCATACATACACTTCTTTGGGTGAACCCATTGAAGAAGTCCTCAAGAAATGCCTCCAGAATGGGGTCATAGCACTTGAAGAACACAAACCATAGGACCCAGAACTATTCAAACTCGTATGGTAGAACGATAATGCATTTTGCAAATACCATTGAGAAAAAGGACATAAAACCTCTAACTTCCGACAACTAAAAAGCATAGTACAAGATCTTATCGAAAGTCATATCATCGAAGTAGGTGGATCACAATTCGCCTCCAATTCCGATCATACTATCCATAAGAATCCACTGCAGGACCATGGTTCACATAATGCTTCCACCTCAGGTCCATAGATGAATAATAATCAAGCTAACTTTGCCTAAGCCAAGTACGACTATTCTGGTGGACGTATTATAAATAATGTCTGAACTGATGATGAATACATCAATACCATTACGGTCAAGAGAGCACCCCAATGTAATGCTACTACTTGTAGTGGCAAGGTCATCATAGTTAGTCCACCTACCTCTAGGAAACCCAAAATTACCATACCTGGCCCATCTGCTAAACAACAAAAACCTATCCTAACCACAAAGCAGTGGCAACCCAAAAGTCAGTTCAACCTTATTGACCAGTTGGGAAAGACTCCTCCACAAATCTCTATACTTGAGCGACTTTGTATCTCTGTCGCTCACAAGGATATACTAGATAAAACCCTGCAAGAGTTGTTAGTCCCCAAGGACATTAATGTTAATCAGTTTGAGACCATGGTGGGATACCTCACTATGCCTCACCATGTCACCTTCTCAGATCAAGAATACTCATCACCTAATACCAACCACAATGATGTATTGCACATAGAAACTTTTTTCCACAAGCACAAAGTTAGACAGGTTTTAGTAGATGGAAAAGCAGGATTGAACATATTCTCCCTCAAACAGGTTAAGGATCTAGGATTCTCTGATGCATGCGTGGACCTAAAAAAGAGTATAGTGATCAAAGCATATGATGCTGAAGAATGCTCTTCACATGGCATTATCTCTCTCCCTATCAGAGTGGGACCAGTCATTATGGAAACAACCTACTAGGTCCTGGATTTGGAATTACCATATAACATCTTGCTCGGCCGTCCATGGATTCATGCCTTAAAAGTTGTTCCATCCACATATCACCAATTCCTAAAGTTTCCATTTGATGGCACAAAAGTAACCATATATGGAGACCCCGATCCTTTCCAATATTATACCAACCTAAGGGGTATTTCTAAAAACTAAGTGCCTATTAACCGAGAAGCACCTAGCTCCTCGTCATCCAAATACATTGACCCATCCAAAACTCACATCATCTTCCACATCCACTCCATCCATGTCTTACACCACACCACCACCTTCAACAAACCCTAAGGCTGGATCCACTATCAAAATCCAGGACCTCAGTTGCAGAGAGTTCAAACTACATACAACATACATCATAACAACAATACCCAAGTCTCCAAAGGTATATGGTTGTCCATGTTTCAGAATGGAACCCAAAGTAATTTTTAAAGTTCCACCAAAAATAGTTTTCATCAAATGGGGAGACATGAGTAATGAGGACCTTGCTGACATCACAGGATGGATCTATAAGGACACTGTCACACTACCCCCATTACCAGTTCAAAAATATGGCAAGGGTTATGACATAATTAAGGCTAAGGGCTACAATGGTACTAGTGGCCTAGGCAGAAATAAAGCTGGATGAAGACAACCCATAAAACCTTTCCAAATTCCAAAGTATATTGGATTAGGTTTTGGATCACCCGACAATGACGATCGACGTACCATTGGACCTTTGAGTGAGCGAGTACATGCTTCAAAAAGTGTCGAGACCACTAAGGAAACCCTCACTGAAATTGACTCACAAGAGTGGGAATTTGGCTTAGAACGATCCTTAAGTGACTGTTGCCTCGATGATTTGTTTGTCAAAATAGGGGAACTAGCCTCTAAATAAATATTTTGGCAAACATTTAAAATTGATTAGGCACCAAATAGTCAAAGTCCCATTACCACTCCCCATGACATACAAGACCCACCATCTGAAGTACCAGATGACACTAACAACCAGGACGCTAAGTCCTTCAACCCTTATTTTACCAATGAATATGAGACTAGTGAAGGGGAATATTGGATAGAGTCCAATGTGGAGTTGGATAATGATAATCTCATCTACAACATCACTGAATCCATTTGCATGCTTTCTACATCCTCCCCTCAATTCAGCAACACTGATGATGGCATTTCCTTAGTTTATCCTTAGTTAGTCAATTAGGACCAACAAGGCCTGCTAGTCCTAGATACATTTCAAAATGATGAGATAATTGTAGAATTTATGGGATTATGTGAGGGCATACCCAATGGTGACCATAAGTTAGGATTCACCATTGACTTAGATTGCATGGCATACTTCGGCGAGACTGCTAAGTCCTCCAATATCAAAATTAGAAATAAAAATAAAATAAAAAATGAAATGTCTTTAAGTGAAAACTGAAAGGCACCTTCTGATGATAAAAAAGTAAAAACAAATGACGTATCTATGGGTGAAAACCTCTCTAAGGCACCCAAAGATGGAGGACTGGATTTTCTTCTCGTACAACAAGAGAAATCAACTATGCTTATAGAAGACACCATAAAGGATGACATATCAACTGTAGAAGATCCCAAAATGGTCCTCTTGGCTACATCATTGACTGAAGAAGAGAAACCGTAATTTCATAAATTCTTTGCAGAATGCAAAATCAACTTTGCATGGTCCTATGCTGACATGCCAGGATTAGACCCAGAACTAGTTTTGCACCATCTGCACCACTATTGCCTAATGCCAAACCAATTAAGCAGAAGTTACGCAAAATGCACCCTCAAGTCACTCTATTGGTCAAGGCTAAGTTGAAGAAACTTCTAGATGCTGGATTCATATAGTTTATTGACTATGTTGAATGGATATCTAACTTGGTGCCAGTAACAAAGCCAAATGGGTTGATCCATGTCTGTACAAATTTTAGAGACCTAAATAAGGCATGCCCAAAGGATGACTTTCCTTTACCGAATATTGATATCATAGTTGACCTCACAATAGGATATGAGATGTTGTCCCTCATGGATGGTTTCTCTAGCTATAATCAGATTCGCATTGCCCCCGAAGACTAGCACAAAATGATGTTTACTTGCCCATGGGGTACATACTATTGGAATGTCATGTCATTTGGTCTCAAAAAAGCAAGCACCACATATCAAAGGGCTATGACCATAATCTTCCATGACATGATGCATAAAATAATGGAAGATTATGTAGATGACCTATTGGCTAAATCAGTAACAAGGAAAGATCATCTCAAGGTTTTAGACACAATTTTCAAGAGACTGGAAGAATACAAAGTCTAGCTAAATCCTAAGAAATGTGTCTTCAGTGTCACAATAGGTAAACTCTTGAGATACATAGTTTCTTGAAGAGGCATTGTGGTTGATCTAGAAAAAGTCAAAGCCATCATAAACATGCCTCCACCTAAAGGAATCAGTGAACTCAGAACTCTACAAGACAGGGTACAATCTATTCGATGCTTCATAGCCCAATTGGCTGACAAGTGTCACCCATTCCAATATCTCTTGCACAAGGGTATCCCCTTTGTTTGGATAGATAAATGTCAAGAATCCTTTTAGCAAATCAAAGATTACCTACTATCAACACCAGTCCTCATGCCTCCCATTAACGTAAAGCCATTGATCTTATACATCTTGATAACTAATTCAGCACTGGGGGCATTACAAGCACAAAACAACCAAGAAGAAAAAGAAAGAGCTATATATTACATTAGTCAAACATTGGTGGGGTATGAACTGAACTACACACCAATTGAATGAGCTTTCCTAGCCATGCTCTTTGTAGCACAGAAGTTAATACATTATATGTTAAACCATTAGATGCAACTAGTAGCAAAGATCAACCCCCTCAAATATTTGTTAAGTCAGGCAGCATTAATAGGACGTGTGGAAAAATGGGTCATGATTCTGAGTGAATATAACATTGAATATGTAGAAAGAAAGGAAATAAAAGGACAAGTCATAGAAGACCAGCTAGCGGACACACCTTTTCAAAGTGATCACCCGTTAGTGGCAGATTTACTAGATGAGTCAATATTCCATACGAAACCTAAGGCACCTTGGCGACTCTACTTTGATGGATCACACACAAATCATGGCTCAGGGGTAGGAATCTTGTTCATCACCCCTCAAGGAGACTCCATTCCTAAGTCTTTTTGCATTGCCTTCCCATGCACAAACATTGTGGCAAAATACAAGGCATTGGTTACAGGACTAAGAATGGCAATAAAATGGAAAATCAAAGCACTACATGTCTATGGGGATTCTCAACTCATTATCAACCAGGTTAATGATGACTATGACACAAAAGATGAGAAGTTGGTGCCTTACAAATGGATGGTTGACGGTTTCCACATGTACTTTCATATGGTAACTTTTGAACAAGTTTTGAGAGCACAGAACAAAGTGGCAGATGCCATGGCTACAATAGGCTCTCTCCTTGACATACCAAGCAATCTGCCTTAGTTAGAATTTCTAATAGAGCAATTGTTGGTCCCTGCCTATGACATTCTAGAGTTAGAGATGGTCTGCGAACTTGTTGGTCTTGACTCTCCCTAGTACCAAGATATTTATGACTACCTTAAGTCTCAAGCCATTCCACCTAACCTATCACATAACCAAAGGGATTCATTCATCTAAAAATCCACAAGGTATTCAATCATCAGTGACACCTTTTACCGCCATAGCTTTGATGACACCTCTATTAGAAGTCTCGACATTAACGAAGCATGTACAACCTTACGTGAAGTACATGATGGTATATGCAGGTCTCATTCGAGTGGTCCTACTCTAGCCAATAAAGTAACGAGACTTGGGTATTATTGGCTGATCGTTGAAAAGGATGCAATAGAATATGTCAGGGCTTGTTACAAATTTAGGATTCATAGTGATTTGATCCATGCTCCAGCACAGGAACTTCGGCCGATCACCTCTTCTTGTCCCTTCGCTCAATGGGGACTCGACCTCATCCAATGGCCACAAATTCATCATCATCACCACTGATTATTTTACGAAGTGGATCAAAGCCATCCCTCTGACATACATAACCGGCAAGCAAATATCCAAATTCATTCTTAACTACATCACTTTCTGGTATGGCCTCCCATAATCCATCATCACTAACAACAGATGTCTATTTAAAAACCAAGATGTTTGTGAGTTATGTGAGAAATTTCACATCCAAAACTATTTTTCATCTCCATATTACCCACAAGGAAATGGTCAAGCTGAGGCATCAAATAAAACCATTATTAAAATCCTCAAAAAAACTATCAATGACACTGGCCATGACTGGCACATACAACTTAACCCTACTTTGTGGGCTTACCGGACTAGCATTCATACGCCTATAGGAGCCACTCCATTTTCCCTAGTCTTTGGAGCTGAGGGCATCTTGCCCATTGAGGTTGAAATTCTTTTATTATGAGTCTCCCTGAAGGGTTTAACTGATGACGAGGAGTATAGACAATCGCACCTGCATGAGCTAGAGATGCTAGAGGAAAGAAGGAAAATTTCCCTGAACCATCTACAAGCGTATCAGAACCGTCTTTGTCTCAGCTATAATACGAAGGTTATGGTCAGGAAGTTTGACATTGGTGACCTAGTTCTCATGCAGAACCCTAAGAACCAAGCTGATAGAGAAAAGCCAAGAAAGTTTGAACCAAACTGGTTGGGTCCCTACATCATCGTATCTTCTTTTGGTTCTAGAGCCTATCAACTAGAAACTCCATATGGAGAACAAATGATAGAGCCTATCAATAGTTTACATCTCCAAAGGTTCTATGCATAGCATTAGGAGATCGAGTTGAAAACCATAAAATACAAAAAAAATTAAAAAATGATAAAAAAATCGGTCTTGATGAAAACCTAGTAAATAGGCATCTTGGCAATACCAAAAAATATATATATAAGAAAAATGACAAAAATAGTAAAGAAAAATGATTCGTCCAATAGTGAAAACCTAGCAAATAGGTACTTTGGATAAGTACCATGGGGAAAACCTGGCAAACAAGCGCCATGTGTAATCAATCATTGGTCTGCCATCTACTGTCACTTTGTTTGATGTGGCCTAGGATGAAATAAATTTTCCATCACCATCATATTGCACCCTTCCTTTCATGGTTGATAACCTATTGACATCAAGCCCTGCTGACTGTCCATCTGGTACACCAGCAACATCCCTTTCATGTTCCTTAAATTTGGCTAAGTCTTGGACCTGACTGGGGGAAAAAATTTTATCATATAACTGTAGTGGATGTCACACATGGTTTTGGAAATTGGTAAAAAGTCTTAAAAAAAGACCAAAAACATGGCAAAAAGTCCTAAAAAAAGACCAAAAAAATGACAAAAAGTCCTTAAAAAAGACAAAACCATGACAAAAAGTCTTGAAAAAAGACAAAAACCATGGCAAAAAGTCTTAAAAAAGACAAAAACATGGCAAAAAGTCCTAAAAAAAGACCTAAAACATCGCAAAACATCCTGAAGAAAGACCTAATAATTGAAAAATGTCCTAAAGAAAATTGCAACAAAACATCAGACTGCTTGAAGAGCACAAACACAAAATCATCTCTTGTCAAAGTCTATCATGTCAATTAGTCAAGTCTTTGTCATCCATCTAAACTACGTTGTCTCTGCACATTTTCTACGTAGGCAAGACTCATATTCGAGTCCCCAAGACACTAGGTCAGTCCTCTTAGGCTTTTCAAATCATGGCGCAATCTTTGGTCATCAATACAAAGTCCTTGGTCATGTCAAACTATGAGGTCTCTGAGTGCATGACGTAGGCAAGGCCATATGTCGATGAGCCCCCGAGGCTGCACTAGCTCAGTCCATTAGGGTTCATGGCACTACATTGGCACACACGTCAAAAGGTCTTCAAGACAAAGCAAATCATCCCCAAATGAATAAAACTCATAAAGAAAATTATGGCAATCATTTATTCAACATGACAATCTCATCGGCACATATCATCATGACAATATCGACATATGGTCAACACAAGTCAAACTCAGTCAAAGCAAGTCAAATCATCATAACCTATCAAACTGTCAACTCTTGGTTAACCTTCTGATGTGTCCTTTTGAAAGATAACCTCTATCATTCATGCCTTAGGATGTGTCCTTCCTAGGCATCGTCGTTGTCATTCGACATTTTGAGGGATCCTCCTAACATCTAAGGATCACTCCTCTTGACATCAGTATTCTTCAAATGTGTCCTTCTAAAGAAAAAACTCTATCATTTATTCCTTAGGATGTTTCCTTCCTAGGCATCGTCATTATTTCGAGGGACCCTTTTTGACTTTTAGGGATCAGATCCTCTCGACATCAACATTTTTTAGGATGTGTCCTTGAATTCGACAATTTTTTGACATTTTTCATATGGGCATCACCAAGACTTTAAACACCTCGACATCTCAACATTATCAAACATGGCATCTTGACATTAAAACAATGGATATCCAGATGTACTTGGCAAACATTTGACACTTATCTTTTGGCTTTTATCATGTTATTATTTTTCACCGAGATCCCAATAATAGGATTTAGAGAGGCAGCGATGTATCATGACAATTGAGATGCGTGACTACTAGTTTCTCAACAAGGTCCTGATTCTATGATTTAGAAAAAAAATGACATATCATGATAAGGACTCTATTTTTTTATTATGACAATCATGCTGCTTGTTTCTCAAGGATGTCCTGGGAATAGGATTTAGAGAAGCAACAATGTTTCATGAATTGTCATTGTCTTTTTCTGCTTGTGGTTGATTATGACAAAAAGACTGGGGCAATCACACTCTTAGTTTGAGTCATGATTGTCTTTGGTTGTGACTACTTGTCTTATGTGATGGTACGGCCTTGCAAACCTTGATCTATGTCATATCATGGTGTTTGTTGGCCATTACAATAGTTTTCCCAATGATGATTAAGAGCAATAAATATTAAAGTCCTATGGTAAAGTTTTGAAGGATTTGGTCTAGGAACTAATATGCATCTCCTTTGGTCTGGTCATCTTCTCTCTTTCATCTCACGATGATATCCTGTGACATCCAAAAACATAAGTGCATACATGATCATATAAACATTGCATTAGGTCCATACATACATATCATCCATAGCATTAGATCACATACATAATCACAAACATTGCATCCATTTAATAAATACATTATGCATATCATTATCATCATCATCACATATAAGTAAGATTTGCATCATCAGGGCATCATAATCATAAGTAAGCATCAAAGGACATACATGATACATCAGATTTATCAACATCATACATCACATATATCATAATGCATAAATTAGAGAACATCACATAACACACATGTAGGCCGCATCAAAACTGCATCATCATATAATACCATCTCAAAAATATACAATGTCATAGGATAGAGTCAACAGATATCCAAAAAATGGAGCTCGCAGGCTCAATAGTCTATACATAATGTGTCCTAATAACAAACATGCCCCTAGGGTAGACTCTCATCATCCCCTCATGGCAAGGAGTGTGGTGGCTAGAGCTCTATGACTGGAACTAAAATGATGGGCAGATCTATAATAGCCTATGCCTATGCAACCATTGGAACTGACACTGATGACATCATCTCCATGGTAATGGACACCTGTGACGTCACTATTTCCTCACTTTGAGAAGTAGATGGATCTACCATTTGTGGCTGCCTCTATACAGACCTCTGCACTAAACCAGTAGACCCATGACTGTGGCTAGAGTGGTGACTTGAGGAATGTTTGTAGGAGTGGTGGGACCTATTCCTTGATGTGCTCCTTGACGAGGTAGACCCTCCTACACTCGTATGACTCCTGCTACTGCTTCCATTCCCTGATTGGTGACCACTGCCTGTCCTTGTCTATGACCACAAAAATGTAGGGTCTTGTCACTTGGGAGGCACTACCTGCTCATATAATGTCTCGTACTGACCCAACCTCATGCTCACCCTAGCTAGCTCATGAGCCATATCCCCGAATGGTCCTATGCATAACTTTGCAAACTTGACACACCTTTGAGCTGAGTCCTACTAGCGGATCACTACCCGATCCTGCTCTACTCAAGCCAGCTCTAGCTCTAACCTGTGCCATGCTCTTATCTAGTCTCTTCTATAAATTGGCCACACTCTGATCTATTGTGTAATCTTGGGAAAATATCGAGGAGGATGGTATCTCCTCCTCTCCCTCCACCATCCACCATCTGAGGAGTCTCTCAACCTCAACCATTGCATCATTCTCATCATCATCATCCTCAGCCACATCCTCTCCACCGACTCCCTCATCTCGAGGCGCATCCTCCTCCTGGGTAGCCTCCACCACCTCCACATCCTCCTCCTATCTCCCCTCCTCTTGTCTGACCTCTCTCACCTCCACATCCTCCTCCTGTCTCTCCAGCTCCACCTCTGCCTCAGCCACATCCTGTTCCCGTCTCTCCACCTCCACCTCCACCTTGGCCACATCTTCCTCTCTCTCTCTCTCTCTCCTTGGCCATCTCAGGGATAACATCTAGTGCTACCCTCTCCACATTTTGGTGCACCCTCTGGATCTATCCCTAACCATCTCTCCTCTGCCTCTAGCCATCTCCCCCATCATCCCCATCATCTCCACCATGGCCTCCATCTCTGCCCACATCCCTACCTCCATCTCTCCCCCTACCTCTATCCCTGCCTCCATCCCTTGCCCCTGTCATCATCCCTACCTCCTCGCCTGGCTCTTGACACATGAGGTTTTACTGACCACCTATCCACAGGTGTTGGCCCATCAAGATTTTTCAATGGCACTAGTATATGTGCCTACCACCATAGATCATAGTTTGCTGTAGTCTCAGGATCGGCTATCCCACCTATCCATCCCCATGGCTGGGCTCCTATCCCATCAATTTTTTGCTCTACGAAGGCTACTTGTATGGCTGGGCCCCAAGCATACTCTTTAGAAGACCGCACATACTCAGCTGTCCCTACAAGTACACCCTACTACTCTCCAAACTACTTGAGGACATGCTGCAGTAGATACATCTCTATAATCAGTGAACTCTGCACCGTCCTGCCAATCAAGTAGCAGTACTATCTGCATAAGCTTAGGTGGTCATCCTCATCATCCCACTACTCACAGTCTTTGTATGGTCGCCAGATAAAGGACACCATCGTGTCAATCCAATGCCGCCACCAACCTATCTTGCCCATCTGCATCTACTGTAATACATCGACATAATAATAGGAATAGGGCATCCCCTCAGGCAGTTGTGGTCTCTGAATAGGTGGATGAAATATGGTTATGTGCTCCCAAGCCCAAATCATCATCAAGCTAGTCCCGCAGGAGATACTCTATGCTCTCTGGTAAACAACCTCATGGAACTAATGGTAGAATGTTCCCAATAGACACAGGCCCCAGGCATAAAGTATGATGTCACGTCTCATCCTGACCAAGATGTCTCCCCAGCCAATAGGGAACCCATGTCCCCGACAGTCAGGAATCAAAATACCACCAATGAGTGTTGCTAGGAAGGCATCAAAACGAGCATAGTGCTCCACCATGAACTCCCATCATATCTCATATGCTTGGATGTCGATTCTTGCACCCTCATCTTGGTAGTACACCCATAAAGTCTGCTCGCTATGGCGAGGGTCATAGATGATCTGCTCTCCTTGGATTAACACTTGTAGAATGCGATACATGTCCTCCAAAGTAATGGTCACCTCACCTATCAGCAGGTGGAAGGAACTAGTCTAAGAATTCCAATGCTCGTATAATGCAGTCAAAAGTCACCTATTTACTTGAATGGCAGGCATAGGCAACATAGTACAAACCCAGGGCCATCAATCGTCACTGTTCTCACAGGCTCAACTAATTAGCAAATATGAAGGTCCTCGGCTTGCTCTCTCATGTGTATATCGGGGAAAGCTGCCTTTGCACAAAGCCAAACAATGCGTTAGTACCTTCTGCACAACTGTTAGTATTATCAAAAGCATTTAAAGTTTCACAAACATCAAAATCAGCCCTAGAAAAAGTCAAAGTCAAATGCATTGCATTGACTACAAATGCATCGCAAAATATCGAATGCGTCGTTTCATACTTCAAATACATCGCAACATGACAATTGTGTTGTTTGGTTGCTCAATTATGTCACATCAAAGCATTTGTGTCACAGAATTTGACACTTGCATCATTCCAATCGAATGTCTTGCTTAAACATGCAATTGTGTCACAAGATGACGAATGTGACATTCCATCCTTCAAATGTGACTCAAAAAGGAGAATGCATCATAGTTTTTGGCAAATGTGGCACAAAATCTCAGCTTCTCCTAATTTAGCATTGCACTTGCATCACAATGCATCAAATGCATTGAATGCGAAAGTGAATGCAGCTTATGCGAATGCATATGCGTCGCAGTGCATTCGTTGTTTCCCCTACAAACCTAGTTTTGGCACGCAAAATGAAAAAATTACAAATTACAATAGGGGTACATAACGTTGGCTCTAAGCCCTCTGGCCACCTGAAAGTCCGCATGATCTCACCACGATGCTCTATCACTAGAATCACCATCCTTGCTACACTCCTTTTCACTCTGAGCTCTCAAAATTTGCAATGTAAATAGTAAGAATGAATTGAATTTTACCCCTTTATCAACCTATTTATAAAGTCAAAATGACATTTTTCAACTAGGTTATTACTGGAGGCTCATTTGACCAACTTTGATCACCCTGTTGGCTGCCTTAAACATGTTAGATTTTGAAATCGTCTGTGCCATTGTTTTTCTAGTCATCAAATTGACTTATCGGGACCCTTTCCAAATTTTTCTATTGCCGACCCAAAATTTGAAAAATTTCCCCAGGGGGCATCGATACTCTACACCTTATTTGGGGCATGGCTTTGACTTATTTTCTTTGTCACAATGCGACATGCTACATTATGACAAAGAGGGGCAAAATGTAAACACTTAAAAATGACCTAGGCCTGGAAGCTCTATTTTTACCACTTTTTGTCCTAGCATAACTATGACATTTAATTATGTCTTTGGTCCACATTCCACTATTGATTAAATAATTCATAATTATTTAATTAATTCATGTCCTTTTATTCTTCATGATTATTAAATAAATAAATTTTATTTATTTATTAAATATGTCATTAATTGTCTATGTCTTCCCTTAATTAAATAAATTTCTTAATTTATTTAATTACCCTTCTTCAATCACTTCTTCCTGATTACTAAATAAATAAGTTTTATTTATTTATTTAATGTCACTAATTGTCATAATTAAATGAATTGATTAATTTATTTAATTAATTAATCTTATTTGTTAAATTAAATAATTATCTCTAATTATTTAATTGTCAAAATTAATATTCCTCTCATTTTAAATAAATTAAATTATTTAAAATGTCATCACATTCTTAACTGGAAATCCATTTTGTTAAATAATCTGAAAATCGATTATTTATTATTTCATAAAATCCATATTTTGAATTAATTTAATTCAAATTGGTAACTTTCCTCCAAAATTCAAGTAATCGGGCAGATTATTGATTTTCCAAATTTGATCTTCAATTCAACTCTTATCTTCCTAATTTTCAAAAATATTTATTTTCAAATTAATTATATCATTTATTCTCCACCGCCGATTCGATCTTCTTGGATGAAATCTCGACCGCTCACTTAAGGATTTTTCCCTAATCTTGATTAGGGATTATCGGATTTAATCTAGGCCTTTGATTTTAGGTCTCTATCAAAAGTCAATCTTGTCTGTCCATTCAAAATGTCATTTTCTATAAAATGCTATTTTGTGCTCATTTTTGGAGTACACACTGACATACTTAGGCATTTTTGCAGGCATCATAGCATTTATTGGCATATTCATTAAGTTTTGGCATATTTAGGCATAGGCATTTTTAATCATTTAGGAATTGACATAGACTTTGATCAAATCCTTCAAAGCTTGGTGTAGGACTTAGACATTTATTTCTAGATTGCTCGCATGTTTGATTTGAGGGAAATACATCAACCAACAAGTTAGAAGGTGTTACAAAGGTGAATCATGGAGGTCTTAGTAGTTCGTTGGTATAATTGTTCTTTTGTTTACTTCCTTTGTAATTTTTAATTTCTTTAGGTTTCTTAGTCTTTGCTAACATTTAATCTAACCTAAAAATAACACTTAGATACAAGGTCTATACAATAATGTTTTCCTTTTGATTGATATTCTCTAAGTCTCTTTTTACAAAGATGGTGAATAATACTTTTTAATAAAACCCCCATAGGCTTATATAGAGGAAACTCCTCAAGAAAAGAATGCAACTGAAAGGATTCCCACCACTCACTTGTAGATAATTATCATGGAGATTGTTTCAATCATTCTTTGAAAAATATCATGCTCCTAATTGTGCAACTATGCTGACACTTGGATATTTGATCTATCTTTTGTAACTACTTGGACAAGTGGGATCTTAAGTGGAACTGGCATGTGCATCCTCAAGCTTCAACATGATAATATTTACCAAGGCTTTCCCTCTAGTGATCAAAAATATTTGTGGTGTCAACACATGGTGCTCTTCGCTACAAACACCTTAAAGAATAAAATCCTTTAGAGATATCACATAGGGCCACCATGTGGCACCTTCACCTTCCTTTACAAGAATAGTGGTTTACAATATTTCTAGAAACTGCACCATGCTGACACGTGGCTCACTCAAAGTGAGCCAATATACAAAAAATATTAAAGTCCACGGGTTTATATGGAATGAGGCAAGAACTAAAAGAAAAGGCTAAAGAGTATTCAAAAATATGAATAAATTACAATGAGAGGTCTTTACCTCGACCTATGGAAGATTAATCTACAATCTTGGTGACTTTCACAGGGGCCTCAGCCTACTGAGATAAGAACCCAAAACTCTAGTTATGCATAAAAAATAAGAAGAAAAAAAAAATTATTAAACGCTTGATCCAAATCATTAAACCTATGCTTGAAAATCATTAAATGCTTAATCCAAATCAATCATTTCTTTGAAAGAGATCACTCAATATTGAGTGTGTATTTCATATGAAAATTAAGTTGCAGAAGAAGATGCAAAATATTATCAATTTTTGAGGCACTCGATGATGAACTCAGGCCCTGGAAGACCGACTAATCCTATTATTTTCCTTCCAATAATTGTTTGATTTGGTCTTCAACCAAAACTATTCTATCCAACAAAAAAGGGGAAGGAAGTCCCTAGTGGACTAACTTCTCAAAATTCCCTCTCATTTCCTTCACTTTGAGCTCCAGGGCATGGTGGCACTCTTCACCCTTTTGGGAGCCCTGCCTTACTGCAATTAATGAATTTATTGGCTTTCTTTGGAGTCAATCTTCTATTCCCAAACCCCAGAGTTGTTAAGGCATCATCTGCTACCTTGTACATTTTTTTTAAATTAAAATATCTGACTCCACACCCTTGGGTGTGATAGAATCTTAATTTTTTTAACAAAAGGGTCGACCCTTGCACCCAATTCCTATGCAGTTGACATAAATTTTAGGGTTGGCCATAAAGATGCTACAACTTTTAATTTCTCCTAATATGATATATATAATTTTTGCAAAAGAGGGAGAAAATTTACTTATGATGAATCTATTGTTGCACTATGCAATTGTTGTATCAACAAATCCTCTTTTGATCTCTTCCTACAATTTATTAACCATCTCTAAAGAATTTGAATTCTCAAAGAGCAGTTATGCTAGCGGGTATCTGTAGGATCATCATGGAAAAAATAATCCCTTGTGGCAAAAAATTTAGAAAAATAAGAGTTAGGCAACTTGACGTAAAAAATTGAATAAGTTATCTATATTATTTCAAAAATATTTAACAATAGAATCTGTAGAAAATTGAATGTAGTTTCTAAACTACTAGGTTTATTTAAAAAAAGTAAAATCTATTTGGTGAAAATTTAAAATTTCAATGCAGAGTACTTAAATTTCAGGAAAAATAAGTAGGTGTTTGTCTGAACACCCTAACCACAATAAAATGATAATATTTTTTATAAGATTTTAGACATAAGTAGAAGACTCATGTCTAGATGTGATGCATTATTTTTGTAATTTTTTCCAAGTAGATAATTAATTATGAATTTTTCATTACAACTTTTAAAAAATATAAAACTCGTATGTCTAACCACCTTAACTTGGTCAAACTTCATAAAATTCATTTTTTTAATCCTATAGTATGTGAAGCATAGAATGTGATGCATGTTTTGGATTCAAAAAATGTGATACCATTTGAAAGCTATAGATGTTTTTCAATTAGCCTATCAATTAGGACTTTAGTCATAATTTAAATAGAAAATGAATAATAATTATTTATTAAATTCAAAGTAAAGCATAATTTATATTGTTTGAAAGCTGAGAATATCCTTTAAAAACCCTTTTCAATTCACCAATTTTGGGTTAAAAAAAATTCATCAACCACATACCCTACACATACCCATCATATCACCACTTTCTGGCCCATCATGATCCTACACATACCCTAGCTCTTCATCTCATGCCTATAGGGAAAACTTTGTAGTCTCTTTAGCCTACTTCTCTAAATCCGTCAAAACATGAGCTTCATGGAACTCATCTTGGAATTGATCTTCCTTCTATTGTAGCTCTTGCTGGATTTGCACCTTTATCCCCAAATTATCAAAGAGCTCTCGTTAGATTTTAGCCACCTCCTACATTTTCACATGGAGTTGTTTCTCTACCAACTCCTTTTCCCTCTTTTTAGTGAAACCCAAAGATATGGCATTGGCTAACTCCTTTTGGAATATGTCCCCATTTACTATATTTTGATGTAATTGTTCCTTCTGACTTATGACATTGAAGAGGTTCTTATGTGCTTGCACCAATTCTTGTTCTTTGGCCTGCAGTTTAGATTTTAGGTCCTCCTCTCTCTTATCCACATCAATTTAGTCTAATGCATCACTTAGCTCGATTTGAAGCTTAGCCTTCTTTGATTTATGTGCTTGGAGGATAACCAAATTTTTGTCTTGCAACTCTTTCCTTAGGTGGGAAATATCTACATATTTCCCTTTAACCTCTACCTTTAGCTTGTCCACTATGGCCATAAAATTCTTCAATTAGTCTTCCTTTTTCTTCAAGTTGCAGTTGTGTTTGAGGTAGTTAATTGTTACTACCTTCTATGTTTCCTCAATCAAACATAGCTCATTGTGTGGATGATTGTTATTGAGGTTAAGGCCTATTGCCTAGATATCATAGTCTCCATATTGCATTTGGCCCTCAGGCTTGTAGAGTAGAGGATCCATTGTTGCAATAATCAAAATCTACTTCTTTTAATCAAAATTTAAATCGATTTTTGGGGCAACTGAAGCTAGAGCTTCTTTTCCTTTCCTCTTTTTCCTCCCATCCTCCCAATATTTCCTTGATTGATCTATTTGATCTTGATACTCCAAAGGAGATTGAATATGTTGTCCAACAAATGCAATGCTAACATGTAGACCATAAGGGATAGGAATAAGGGAGATCCCTATTTATTCTCTTGATGAGGAAATATTAGAAAGCTTAGGGTTATAGGGGAGAAAGGAAATATTCCTTGCAATGCTTGTGCAAGGTGTAGATAGGGAGAAAGAAGAGATAGAGATTAGGAGAGTTAGGTACATAGAGACAAAGAGATAGATGGAAGAATATGAGTAGAAAATAAAGGAGGTATATAGGGAGAGAGAGAGAGAGTGAGGGAGAGAGAAATTTGAGAATAAGAGCACAAAGGGGAGGAAATAGGGAGGGAGAGGTAGGGAGATAGAGAAATTTGAGAATAAGAGTACAAAGGGGAGGTCGTAGAGAGGGAGAGATAGGGAGAGATACATGAAATTGGATGGAGAGAGAGGGATATACAAATTTTGTAAGGATGGATGGATGCACAAAGAGAGGAATATTGATAAAGAGATATGTAGAGAGAGTTAGAGATAGAGGCAGAGGGAGAGAGATAGAAAGTTAGATTCAATAACATGAAACTATTATTATAGGCCAAAACACAAGCATGTTTTGGATTTTATAAAATACAAGCGTGTTTTGGATTTTACAAAATACCAATGTGTTTTGGCACACACAATACACGAGTGTGTTTTGGCCTGTACAAACCACAAGCATGTTCTGGCCACACAAGATAGGAGTGTGTTATGTCCCACATAGAATAGGAGCATATTCTAGTCTATATAGAACATGAGTTTGTTTAGGAACGTTTTCTAGACCAGACAGAAGAAGAGCATGTTTTGGCCCACATAGAACATGAGCATGTTTTGGCCCGCACAAAACATGAGCATGTTTTGGCCCGCACAAAACATGAGCATGTTTTGGCCCACACACAACACGAGCATGTTTTGGCCTACACACAACATGAGCATGTTTTGGGCTCCATTGAACACAAGCATGTTTTGTACCACACAAAAAACAAACCTATTTTGTACTACACAAAACATGATCACATTCTATACCACACAAAACATGAGTGTGTTTTTTACCACACAAAACATGAGCACATTTTGGCCTGCACAAAACACATAGTGTTTTGGTTGCACAAAACATGTACGTGTTTTATTTTGTACTAAACATGTATGTGTTTTATCTTGTACTAAACATGTGCATGTTTTCTCTTGTACTAAACATGTACATTTTTTTGGTGTGTACTTAGGCTTGGATTACAAGCCTTAGGATTGGATGACAAGCTTGAGGTGTGGTTAACAAGCTTTAGGCTTGGATGGTTCATTTGCCTCATTTTGACATGATTTTTTCCTCCATCCTCATTTCTCAACTTTCTCATCATCAGGTTTACACATTATAAATCAAATATTAGTAAAATTACCACCATAATTTCACACATCTTCTAAGCTTTCTAATCATATAGTTTTTTAATAGATTCAAACCACATTAACATTTTTTTAAAAAAAAATTCACTAATGTTTCCATAGTTATTGAAGACATATGCATTAACATTTTTTAATAAATTTTGACCTACTTGTCCAAATTTGAAAAAAAATATATAGTATTTTTCTACACTTCATTCTTTACACATTGGAAAAAAATATGTTTTTTATTGTTTTGGTGCAAGTTATGTGACTCGTGTGCTCACTAATGTGATTTACAATATGCATCCACTAGGGAAAATCATAAAAAAAATCAATAAAAAATTACAAAATATATACAACTTTTAGTACTCACTCTTAACTATATTTCTACTAGTAGGATTTTGAAAATACTAAATGCAACCAAAAATAGAGGGGTACACACCAAACATTATGTTATGTTTTGCTAAAAAAAATATGAACGCTTTTGTGTTTGTGAAGAATTTGATCCTCTTAATCTTATCTATTTTTGAAAAAAAAAAGGTTTAGATACTAGATTTAGAGTACTAAAATTCTCTTTGTTTTTATATCTTCAAAATTTGAGTGCATGAATCACAAATTGCTCCTCCAAGTACAAGTTTTTCTAGTTTCAGGAAAAAAGGTGTCAAATTTTCACCCCCTTTTTGTGCACCCTCTTGGTGCACTTAATCTACAACTTTTGATACGAAACCAATAGAAAAAAAATATTTGAGTTGGAAATTTTATGATACTAGAGGAAGTTTTCAATTTCCTAAGAATCCCAATCCTTTTGGACTACATAAATACAATGATATCTCTTCATAGCCCTAAGAGCCAAAAAAATATGAAACTTTGATTAGAATATTGTTGCAAAATTTTAAGAAACATTATTACAATTTATGGGGCCTACAAATGTTTCATCTAAACCTATAGTTAACCATTATATTAATCCAAAAAATCCTCTCCTCTTTTCTTGAAAATTTAGATGGTTTGTTCATGGTGGCATTGAACAAAATGAGATAAATTTTTAGTTGGCTTGCGTGTTAGGCTCTTAAGAGTACCGTATTTTTATTTGCATGCCATAACATGAAATTGATAGTGATAAAAAATATCGGTAGGCTAGTAGATACTACTAAGGGCATCATATTTTTTCTAGCCATCTAATTCCTTTGGGCTACAACAATTTGAAGATGTACCTTAAGATTACTATAAGAAAAAAATCATCAATCTTTGATAGGAAAATTCTTGCAATATAAATTATCTTTAGCTATTCTATATAAACCTATAATTTTCCTTTTGGTCAATGTACAAAAAATCCTTTTAATTTTCCCCAGGTAATGATAGCTTTTTTTTACAGTAGTAGTGAATGCAACATTACAAAACCCATCATTTTACTTCAATTTTAAGGTCTCAAGAGTTCTATTTTTCAAGTTGAATCTTGTGAGACCCATATAGCGATGCCATCAATTTGTAGGTTAGGAATAATAATATTTTTGGGATATATTGGTTTAGTGATGTCTCTTAAGAGGAAAAACATATCAAATTTTGATGTCTTGGCTAGGAATAACAATGATTTATCTAGTAAGTACTCTATTTCAATGGGTTATGAAGAGTTGGTTAGGCAGATGTTTGGATATACTGAGGTCCCTTGGTGGAAGCATGTGTGGACAAAAATATTCTTGGCCCAAGTACAATTTTTTTCTATGGTTGGTGGTCCAAAAATGGTGTCTTACTTGGGATAACTTGTGCAAGTGAGGGCTCCAAGGTCCCTTAATGTGTGTATTGTGTTGTAGTAGTGAGGATATTGTCTCTCATCTCTTCTTCCAATATTCCTTCTCTAGGGAGCTATGGAATTTATGGTGGGGTGTGTGGAATCAGGGTTGCTAGCATGTCTCTTCTTTAGCTGAATTCTTTGCTTGGTTGGGGAAGGCCCCTTTTAAGACTTCTTTTCTTTAATTTACTTGGGCTCTTGGACCGACCTTTATTATCTAGAATATCTGGCTAGAGAGAAATCATAGGATTTTTCAAGATGTGAAGTTGGCTGTCCAACATTTGTGGTGAAAAAATATTCATTCTTTGGGAGAAACTATTTCCTCTAAGTGTGACTTGGTTGAAGGTGTGGATCCAAGAGATGTTGCTTATTACACTCATCTCAACCTTCCTCTTAAGAGTAGTGCTACATAGGGTGTTGAGAAGATCATGAGAAAGAAATTTCGACATCCTCTTTAGAAGATAAATAGGGAGGGGTGTTGGTGTCCTCCTTAGGGTGTGTTGAAAATTAACATAGATGGTTCTTCTTAGGGAAATCCTAGTCATGCTAGTATTAGGGGTGTTGGGAAAAATAGTTCTAGGACTATTGAGTTTATCTTCTTTGTTTATAAGGGTCTGCATACTAACAATGTGATGAAGTCTCTTTCCATTTTATATGTTGTGGAGCATGGTTGCACTCTTGGGTAAAAAGAGATCATTTGTGAATCTGATTCTCAGGTGGTGGTGACTTTGTTGAAGAGGCAACATGTAGAGAATGTCAGTTGGAATTTGGTTGTAATTATAAAATATATTCTTTTAATCTGTGTGCTTCCTTTGGATCTATTACTTTTTGTCACATTCCTAGAGAATGAAATGGGGTTGCAGATTGTTTGGCCAAATGTGCTTATGATCATTTGCAGAATTGGAACATTGTGGATAGGGGTCAATTACCCCTAGATTTTTCTCAAAATTTGGACCACTAAGTGGAGATTGATTGGGTTGTGTAATGCCCTTGTTTTGTACTACCTTATTTTGGTTTGAATAAACTTTCACCCCTCTTTTAGTTTTAACTATTTACATTATTATAATTTTAATACATGAATTCATAAGTGTAATGAGTATGTTAAAAAGGTATTAAGTTTGAAAATGAATTTTATTCTATTGTTTTTTCTTATATAGTATATAGGGAGTTTTTACTATTGGAATTGATGTATGGAATGTGTTTTCTTTCTATTTTTTGACTACTTTTTAGATATTTTTAATGTACTACTTACATTTTACTTAATCATCACATTCTTGCTGGTTAATTTTTTTCACCATCTTATACATCTTATTTTTATCGTCTAACAACCAAATTTCTAATAACATCAATATTGAGATGTTAATTGTTAATATATAAAATATGTGTACTATCCAAATACCTATTTAATTTATCAAAATTTTAATAATAAGTAAATCTATTAACTTAATGAATTTAAGAAAAAATATTTATTTGGTTTGAAAAAAATGTTATAGAATTTTCTTATTTAGTCAATGAGAAGTTTTGACTATATATTAATGCATAAGTCTACTTTTTTTCCATTTTTCATTGCCGAAAATTTATTTTGAATATCTTAAACATTGCACTTTTATTTGTTAAAATTTATCTTTGACTATACTCAAATTTTTTTTGGACTCAAATTTGGCTTTGACTATTAAACTAATATATGATTTTTATACATAATTTACTAAAATAAAAAAATCTAACACAAGGGAAAAAATTGAGAAAGAAGAACCCCACCCTAGCTCAAATAATCCAAGCTTTCCATGTATCCATAAAATATGTGTAGAAGTTGTGAAAACCAACTTCAGAGTCCAAGAACACATGCATGCAAAGGGATACCTATCACAAGGAAGAGTATAGAGAAAAAAGAAAGCGAAGGTTTGAAGCTTTGTAATTATCAGAGATCTATTATCAGAACAATCAAGTAAATTATTTACAAAGATCAATCCTTATAAAAGGAGATCAAGAAAAACCTAAAAAGAACCCTAATAGGTAGACATTTAATAATTAATATAATTATTAAATGTCACAATATGCAACTAAAGTGAAATCTTAAGAGTAGAATAAAGGTGACTTAATTAATATAATTAAGTGAAAACCTTTACTCGAACACCCCCCGTTAAGATGAGCAAGAGTGCAACTACAAACATGTGCAAAAAAGAAAATGTAATTACAATGCATGAAAGTAAAATTGGGTCCCAACAACTAGGCCTGATCAGGTACGCAAATACAACCAAATCTCTGTAAAGCAGAGTAAAGGAGAAAACCCAGTGGGAAAAAACTCCTCCCCAAAAAGAGATGAACAAGAGTGAAAGAAGAAGAGAGATAGAAGGACAACTCAACATGACCCCCCAAGAATTGCTTCTATCACACAAGTATAAAATATGTTCCCCCCATAGGAGAGAGAAGAGACTCCAAAGCCCCCCCAAAATGAGAGAACCCTTGTGCCAATGATCAAAACAACGTGTCTCCTCAGAGGAAGAAATAGATCCAATGGTCGAGGAAGAGGAAATCCCTAGATGTGAGGTGAAAATGGAAGTCCTAGATGATGCTCATTGAAGAATGAAACTACAGTAGGAGTGTCTGAATAATAGGATGGTGAATCAAACAACTCAAGATGATTCTAAAATGGAATCTCCAATGAAGATGGGATAACAAGTGTGTTGAAACTGTCATTTATGAGGAAAGGAATATCCTCTGATATTGCCTCAACAACTACACTTTATGGCTCGATGAGTGGAGCAACAATGTCAGTCATAGCTGAAGAGGAATCCTGCTGAACAGATGTGATCTCAATAGGAGGTAGAGGTGTAGAAGTCTCAACACTAGTCTCATGAATAGATGGAAGAACACATAAGTTCAAGTGACCAAACTTCACCTCAGATACTACAAGCTCTCTTGTAGAAAGAGAGGAAAACTCAGATAGTGGAGATGGTGGACCAAAGTGTGTGAATGCATACAAATGGGAAGAATGATCAACTGTCCCTGTTGCAAGAATGTTGCCAGTATGAATGTCTCTGATGTGCACTAAATCAGGTGTGAACTCAACTTTCATCCCTATCCCACTGTGAGCAATCTGATAGATGGAGAGAAGGTTAGTGGAAAAAGATGGAAGACATAGTACATCATTGAATGTACAGTCATCAATGTTGATAGTACCTTTCCCACATACACTCATATAAGTGTTATTACCCATCAATATGTGTGGTGAGGATGTAGCCTCGAAAGATGAGAACATATCCTGAGAAGATTCCATATGGTGTGAAGCACCTGAATCTAATAACCATCTGGATGAATGTGAACTAGTGGTTGCACATAATGCATGACCCTTATGTGGGGCCTGTTCATCTGTCTGGAATGAGGATGAAGAAGAAGAAGAAGAAGACCTGCCTAATGTAGATGAAGAAGAGTGATGAATATTGTTCCTTTCAAGAAGAGCTGTCAAATCTGAAACCCGTTTTACATATGCATCTATATATTCTTCTCATAACACTTCGACTCATCATGTCCTGTCTTAGTAAAATAAGCACACTTAGGTTTGTATTTCTTCAATGGTTCCCCCTTAGGAGAAGGTGAATCAGAGGAGTGCTATGAACTACAATCCTTCCAATGCTCTGTGGTCTTTGGTTTCTGTTTCTACTTCTACTTTCCCTAAGATGACTGTGCTATCAATGCTAGGTGTTGTGATCCGGTGAGGGCATCCAACTGTGATATCTTGGCTTGCTCTCATGTCAACCGATCACAAAACACCTCAAAAGTAGGCATGGTAAAGTAGTTTCCCAATGCATCCATGGTGGAATAGAATGTCAAAGAGAAGATTTGAAATGGATGTCAAAGCTTGGAGAGTATTAGGAAGATGCACTCTATATCAGTCTTAATCTTGCAACAACCTTGCAAGATAGATCTCTATTGTTTGAACTTCATCAGAAAGTCCTCAATGAAAGGAAACGAATTAGGTACCAAGAAAGTCAACTCAGCCTCAAGCTGCAATGCTCTAAACTCATTGACAGTGCCAAAAAGTCCATCAAACTTGGTCCAAATGGCTCTAGGTGTGAGACACCCTTCAAGATGAAACAGGAGGCTATCTAAAATGTGCAAAGCCATCAATCCCATAGCCTGATCCATATTGTTCTTGTGCTGCATAACCTCAAAGGGGCGAGTCAATTGAGGTTGAACCTCATCCAAATAGGACCATAACCCTTGAGACTAGAGAAGTATCATCATGCGACCCTTCCAAGTGTGATAATTATGCAGTGTGAGAGGCTCAATAGATCTGTCAGCCATGCTGTGAACTATGCCTCAACTGCTCTGAATTTTTTTATTATTATTATTTAGTGGTCTTTCAGAACTAGAAAGATGTAGAAGGGGTTTTGTTGTTTTGGTGTTTATAGATTCTAGTTTTCTAATGTAAATGATAGAAAGCAAGAAAAAATACCCCCCCACAATGCAAAAACCCAATCCCTAGTACAAACTGAAAGCCAAAAAACAATCAATAGAAGTATATGTTTGAGACAAATCTCTGTGTACCTGAAGAATTTTTTGATGAAATAAACTACAGATCTGGAAAGATCACAGAACCACCTTTCTGATGCCTATTCACTTTCAAAAAATGGAGCAAAATTGAGAAAGTTATACCCCTCGCAGGTATCCCTTTGCATGCAGGTGTTCTTGGACTCTAAAGTTGGTTTTCACAACTTCTACATGGTATCAGAGCTCTATTATTAGAACAATCAAGTAAATTATTTTACAAAGATCAATCCTTATAAAAGGAGATCAAGCAAAACCTAAAAAGAACCCTAATAGGTAGACATTTAATAATTAATATAATTATTAAATGTCACAATATGCAACTAAAGTGAAATATTAAGAGTAGAATAAAGGTGACTTAATTAATATAATTAAGTGAAAATCTTTACTCTAACAATATGTGTTCGCTTTTTCAGAAGTAACTGTGAACATATTCTAATATTCATTATCACACATAGAGGAACTGTATAATGGAACCACTATTGTCACATTCAAAAAGCCTAAATAATAGGAAAATTCAATAGAATAATTTTGCCACACAAAATATTCCTTTTAGATTTATCTACTTCCTAAATTCAGTTTTGTATAGTCATATAAATTTACAATGTTCAATTTTTTGGTTCCACTATGTGTATGTTTTTGTCAACATTTCAAATCACATTCAGTAATCCAAAAACCAAGCATTATAACTTCATGAACTGTGTAAAAATCATATAAATTTAATTCATTTTGAATAAATATTTTCAATCTAAACCATTCTATTACTCATTTTATTATAAATATTTCTCTTTTAAGATGATATTTTTGTTTCTAATGAAAAACCTTATTTGTCTCAAGGTTTTCCATTAAGAAGAAGCTCTTTCATATTGTGGGAAAGGCTCCACTCAGAGAGCTCAGAGGTTTATGACTGTCTATCACACATTAAAAGTAGAAAGAGAAATTGCATGGATTCCCCATGAAGGTCATACAAACTGATTATGTTTCATGGCAACCTAAGCCAAAGGCTACGCCTCAGGCGGCTGCTATCATGTTAACACAGCCAAATGTGTCTTCTCTTGTGATAGGAGCTCATAGGATTTCTCACAACCCTTCCCCTCCTAGGGAAGAAGGGGAATATGTTCATGAAAAATAGAGGATGCCCTCCTCATCCATTCAGATTGGATCAGTTCTAGCAGAATTTTTATAGAATTGTTTCTCTTCTCTAAATGAAGAGGAATCGGGTTTCAAAAACATAGAGGAGTTTCACTCATGAAGTTCCTTTCATGGAATGTTCAATTTTTGATAGGCCTCTCAAAAAAGTATTATGTCAAGGATACCTTGTGCAATTACTCTGGTGTTGAAGTGCTTTGTCTTCAAGAAGTTAAAATCTCTAGTGTTTTGCTTGTTGCGGCTAGTCATTCTATTTGGCCAGCCAATAAAATATTTTGTACTACCCATGATGTTGGGCGTGGCGGAGTTGTCACTCTTTTGGCCCCACGGTGGCACTCCTCTATGGTTGACCATGGGTCTAATCCCACTCATTAGCTCATTTGGATCCTTCTCAACATTGATAATCATTCCTTTGGGATTATTAATGTCTATGCTTCTAGTGATGTTGTGGAATGCTCTTTGCTCTAGCGTTGGATTGCTGATTCTTTACCAGTTACTACCTGGTTACTCTGTGGGGACTTCAATATGGTAGAAATGGCATCTGACAAAGATGGCACTTTTCCATTCAGATGGACAGTTGGGGAAAGGGAGGTGCGGTTTTACATGCGCAATAAATTGGGGCTTTTTGATCCCAATATTGGTCGCTACCATTCTCATTCTCTCTAGCACACTTGGTGCAATTATTGAGCCAATTCTGACAGAATATTTAAGCACCTTGATCATTCCATGATCTCAGCACAATCATTTTTCTCATTTGATAGCTCCTTTCTCCTAGTCAAGCTGTTAGTGGATGTGACTTTGTCAAACCATTTCCCAATTTCTTTTTGCATTGAATGGGAGACTTGACAACCTAGTACATGTACAACTCATTTTTTTAAACACATCTTTACTCTACCACAAGCCTACCCTGGCCCACATTCGTAGAGTTTGGAATTGGGAGTGTAGGCTAGCTCATCATACAGGTTGGATTTCTTGGTGGAATGAAGCTATCATTTGCATAGCTAGATTTTTGCACATTGATGGGCGCCAACTGGCTATTTTTCATCAGCGGTATTATGAGGCTACGACCATTGACCTCTGTGCTACCTCTGAGGCTTTGGTGGAAAACCTCTTTTCTCCTTCATTACAAGTCAGGGTGGCAAAGCTAGAAAAAAAAAAATTGCTGATAGGTATGTTGCCAAAGGAGCTCAAATCAAAGCCCAGTTACATTGGCTAAAAGTTGATGATCGTGCTTCCAAAGAGTTTTTCTTGGCTCTACGTGCTAGGCACTCATCCTTGAGCATTAAAAAAATAAAATATGGTCCTCAAGTGCTCTCTAAGCTGCCTGCCATTCTCCAAGCATTTGTGCATCATTATGAGCAAGTTTTCACTACACAGGAAGTCATGCCTGTGCGACAACAAGCCCTTCAGGATTGCCTTGTTGTTGTGCCAAATTAGCTTTCTTCAGCTGAATTTTTTTTTTGTAATCAACTTCTATTAGTTGATGATCTCAAAGAGGTTGTCTACTCCATGGCTAATAACAAAGCCCTAGGAATTGATGGATTCCCTTATGAATTCTAAAAATCCATGTCATACTATATTGGGCATGATTTGCATCAAGTTTACTTAGAAGCTTTTCATTCTAATTCCCTAGGTAATTTAATTA
The DNA here is from genome assembly GCA_007258455.2 of Sequoia sempervirens. Lineage (NCBI taxonomy): Eukaryota > Viridiplantae > Streptophyta > Pinopsida > Cupressales > Cupressaceae > Sequoia > Sequoia sempervirens. The sequence continues at coordinate 375,085,879 of VDFB02270651.1, forward strand.
ATAAAGATAACATAAAATTCATACCTAAACTAGGTGACCTAGAAGACATTTGCAACTAGAGACCTATCATGCTTCTTAATGTCTCCTACAAGATTATCACCAAGGCTTTGGCTCTTAAAATATGCTATCTTCTACCTCAGATCGTGCACCCATAACAAATTGGGTTTATCAAATCCAAATTTATTTTTGGATAATATCATCATTGTTTGGGAAGGCATGGAATGGGCCAACTGCTCAAACCAGAAAGTTATGTTCATTAAGATTGAATTTTTCAAGGCTTATGATCGCATTGAATGGCTATTTATTCTTTCTATGCTACAAGCCTTGGGTTTTGGGCCCAATTTCATTCAATTTGTCTGAATTCTCTTTGCAGATGCCTCAACTTGTATCACCATCAATGGTCATCAATCCTTTGCCTTTGGACTATTTCTTTCCATTATGCAAGGTGCTTGCTAGGCCCCTCTTTATATGTGCTTACAGCCAAGGGTTTTGGTTACCCTTTGGCCAATGCGGTTTCCTAGCAGCAAACCAAGGGAATTTCTCTACCCAACTCTTAGGCTCAACTTGTTAATGGCCATTTTGCTGATGACTCGTTCCTCACCCTTCTAGAGGACAAAGATTGCATTGCAATGGCTCTTGATTGTCTTAATACCTTTTGTATTGCTTTCGGCTCTGCCATCCAGTGGCATAAAACTTTGTGTTACTGATAGTCTACCTTGCCCTCTCCGCTATGGCTGTAATAGTATGGTTGGAAGTGGATTGGGCCTAGCAATTTTTTTTGGTTTATGTGCATTCCCTTTACTTTTCAGGCATCTCTGATTGAGCTTTGGCAGGCCATGCTCTCCAGAGTTGAGAAAAAGCTTGCTTATTGGGTTACCAAGCCCCTCTCTTTAGCAGGGAAATTCCAGGTCTGTTCCAAAATTCTTACAGCCACCCATGTTTATTATTCTTCTTGTTGGGACCCCTCCAAAGCTACCTATGGAAAGCTTGAGAAGTTTCTTCATGACTTTCTCTGGGCCTCCTTTGAAACTCACAGAGGGTTTCATTATGTGGCTTGGGAATTGTGTTGCATTCCTAGAGACTCGGGAGGTCTCAGATTTTTATCTACTCCATGACAAGGGATTGCTCTGTGTGTTAAATGGATTATTCATGCCCTTACTAGGGACAAGGCCTTAAAAAATTATTCTCAGGCATAGTATTCAATCTAGCTTCCCTATTCATAGACCTTCCTAGAAGGGGATTGGCTTTCAAACCCTTCTGGTCATGAATGAACCAATCTAGATTGTTGATACTTTTGTGGCCAAAAGCATCTGGTAGGCTTAGAAAGTTTTCAAACCTTGGCTTAACTAGGCTGGCTTTCGTTTTCGAGATGAGCTCTCTCTCAACCAACATAATATTTGGTGGTCACCTCTTTTTGCTAGCAATGATTAGCCATTGGCTTAGTCTCCCAAGCTTAAGGCACTCAGATTTCACAAAATGGGTATCTAGACCCTGCAACAAATTTTTTCTAGACCCACCATGTGTATCATGTCATCGGATGTTTTTTGTGCCTAGTACAAGCTTCATAACTAGGACTGTGCTACTTATGATGGTCTAGTGAATGCCATTCCTGTTGAAATGCTTCATAAGGTTAGAATCTGTGGGACCAAACCTTGGTGGAAAGACTGGAAGTGGTATCCAAACACCCCTTTCAGGAACTACAAGCCTCTGCTTGGTTATAAGTGGCTCTCACCACATTTTCCTATGATTCATAGTTTGAACCAGAGGTGGCTTCTTCAATCTCCCGCTCATGTCTGGCATAAAAGATTTGTTGTCACTTTGTCTACAAGTGTTGAGCCGAAGCTTTCTCACTTTTCCTGGTGTATTCTTTTCTAGGGTTTTCCTGTGGGCTCTCAGCTGGTCCACCTGGGTCCAAGACACTCGCTTCCCTTTTTGTGGGAAAGATGGGAATTTTAAGCATCTTTTCTAGTTTTTTCCCAGAGCTCAGTAGCTTTGGACTTGGATTCATGACTTTTTTTGACCCTTTCGGCCAGAACCTTTCTCCTAGCATATGGTGTTGCTTGGAGATTGTCCCAAAATTCTTGCAAAATGCACCTAGCTTTGGCACACTTTTAGTGTGGAAATTCTTGCAAATCCAGATTGTTGATACTTTTGTGGCCAAAATCATCTGGTAGGCTTGTAAAGTTTTCAAACCTTAGCTTAACTAGGTTGGCTCTGGTTTTCGAGATGAGCTCTCTCTCAACCAGCATAATATTTGGTGGTCACCTCTTTTTGCTAGCAATGATTAGCCATTGGCTTAGTCTCCCAAGCTTAAGGAACTCAGATTTCACAAAATGGGTATCTAGACCCTGCAACAAATTTTTTCTAGACCCACCATGTGTATCATGTCATCGAATGTTTTTTGTGCCTAGTACAAGCTTCATAACCAGGACTGTGCTACTTATGATGGTCTGGTGAATGCCATTCCTGTTGAAATGCTTCATAAGGTTAGAATTTGTGGGACCAAACCTTGGTGGAAAGACTGGAAGTGGTATCCAAACACCCCTTTCAGGAACTACAAGCCTCTGCTTGGTTATAAGTGGCTCTCACCACATTTTCCTATGATTCATAGTTTGAACCAGAGGTGGCTTCTTCAATCTCCTGCTCATGTCTGGCATAAAATATTTGTTGTCACTTGGTCTACAAGTGTTGAGCCGAAGCTTTCTCAATTTTCCTGGTGTATTCTTTTCTAGGGTTTTCCTGTGGGCTCTTAGCTGGTCCACCTGCATCCAAGACACTCGCTTCCCTTTTTGTGGGAAAGATGGGAATTTTAAGCATCTTTTCTGGTTTTTTCCTAGAGCTCAGCAGCTTTGGACTTGGATTCATGACTTTTTTTTACCCTTTCGGCCATAACCTTTCTCCTAGCATATGGTGTTGCTTGGAGATTGTCCCAGAATTCTTGCAAAATGCACCCAGCTTTGGCACACTTTTAGTGTGGAAATTCTCTTCAATATTTGGAAGGACCAAAATTCTTGCATATTTTCACATACTCAAATGGATATTCATGTATCTTTATATGCTAAAGATATGATTTTCTCTAATGTATTTTTACATGTTCAAGTGCAAGCTAACAAAGTTGTACTTGAGGTTGCTCACCTCCAGGTTCTTCTGGACCACTGTGGTAATGGCCCTTGTACTATTGCTCAGGTCCCCATTTCACTCATGTCTTCCCATTGTTAGTTGCCCTCCAGGGGCCAGCGACTGAGTGGCTCTGTGGATCCCTATTCACAAGCCTCGCCTCAGTGAGATTCTCGCACTCCTCGACATAACCGTTCTCCTCTATCGTGCTCTAGCCAGGGGTGGCCTTCTGGCAGTGCTTCGGGGAGTGGCAGTGGTGGTTCTGGGTGGCCCTCTAATTATTCTCTTTCTTTTGGCTCTAGTAGGCCAGTCACTAGTAAAACACTCCCACATCTAGTGCTTGTAATCTCGCCCCGATGTAAGGAAGAAGATAAAGAGAAAAAAGATGTTGATGATGGTTGCGATCCCCCTACTGACATCACTCTAGTCCCCATTGATGTATGGGGAAGAAATTTGGATGACAAAGACCCTTCTAGCTCTGCTGGCACTGCTCTGGCCACTTAATGGCATTTTTTATCTTTGTAATTTTGGAATTTTGGGCTTAGCCCACGTGCTCTATTAATTTTCTGGGCATTTCCCATGTGACTCTTGGGGTGTGCCTTTCTACCACCCACCCTTTTTTTGTGAATATGTATCTTTTTATTTGAATTATTATAGATAGCTTCCTATTTATAAAAAAATACTCTTCACATTTAAAAAGATATTGGTAATTAACCTTTCTGGGTGAAGAATATTTGGACATCAAAGAAAATTGAATTCGAATGGTTGGACAAGAGAGAAATATCTTATAATGGTGCTAAAACAAGGAATAAGACCATAGAGAAATTAGAGAGAAAGTATAGAATCTTCAATTGCAGATAATGAGAATGGATATAATCCATATTTCAAAAGGATCATGGGCTAAAGAAAAAATATGGTTCTTCTAGAGAAAAAATTAAGTCAAATGGAGGTTAAGTACAAGACTATGAAGGAGAACCTAGAATAAATATGTTCAACGAATGATTCAATACAAAAGATAAAGTTATATGGAAACAAAAACCAAGTAAAAGAACCAAAACTATGAGATGGAGAAGACGGTCTAGAGGAAAAAAGATAAAAGGATCTATCATTGATTAAGCACTGTCTTAATTTTATGGTGGAGGAATGGGCTATAATCAAAGTTATGGGTGTTGGGATCTCTCTAGAATGGAGAGTTGACCTTTTATTGTTTTTAGTGATGGTTTTGTTGTTATTTTACTAGGTGTGTGTTTAGGTTGGTATTGAATGCATTCAATTTCAGATAAAATAAGAAATAATAATTAAAATTATTTATTTTAAATATATGTAAATCTTAAATAAATTATTGGTACAGTTTTTTATTGTTTCCACAAAAGATTATAGATATTTAGCTATCAAAACAAAAAAATTAGTATCATGATAAGGAGATGATTCAATACTTTAAAAATAGATCAAAGATTATTCAAAGGGATCCTTCAATTCCATAAAAAATGTTAAGTTTAAATATTTTTAGGTGAAAATATGATTAGATAAGATTGATCTAATCAATCTTGAAGACTAGAGCTTTCACTTAGAATTAAGCAGCTTGATTGACTAGTTAGCTCAACTTTTTGTTTAGTTAATTAGTCTAATTCATTTGTTAACATTCAATTAATTCGATTTATTAGTCAATTAGTTTAATCAAGATTCAACCTGTTGAACTAATTAGTTAACTAATTTGACTAATGAGTGAAATGTAGCTATGGAAAATTATAAAATTGTGTTTTTTTTAATAAATATATGTGCACAAGTTAATTAGGAGGTAATAAATAATTATTAATAATTATTCAATTAATTAGAGATGAGATGATATAAGGTGAATAAGGTTAATTAATTAATATATTATAGTTAATTAATTGACAAGTAGGGCATAGGGACTAGCTTGTTTGGCTAAAGCATCCTATTTTATGCAAGAGGTCATGAGGTCTAGTTTGCTCTCCATCCATGTGGTGTTAGTGGGCATGTCGCACCAATGTCAATGGTCACATGAAAAAAGTTTACTAGGCACACTGTAGTTTATTATGGGGGGCTACTTGATTCCTTTAGTCTAAAATAAAAATAAAAATTAATTGACAAGTAAAACCACTACAATTTATAGGGGGCCTACCCGATTCTTGTAGTCTAAAATCAAAATCAAAATTAATTGACAAGTAAAATTAGCATAATAGAGTTGATAAACCTTTAGTATGGTGACCCAATGAAGATAATATAATTAGTCAACTAATAATTAATAATAAAATTGATGGAGTGAGTTGATTATGATGATGTAATATTTAATTGAAATGATTGAAAAATGTCATATCCCTTTCCCAATATCTAATAAAATAATATTTGTCACAAATAAACAACATCTAAACTAACAACAATTTGGTCACACTCAAATAACATGCACAAGAAATTAGCAGATCAACAATGAATTTGGATAGAATGCATTGGCACAAATTAAACAACTCTAATAATATATTATATTGATTATAATGGACTATTATGAAAATCAACACAACAACAAAAAGAATAATTACTAATTGGAAAAAAGTGTTCACTCTAGACTTCCTTAAAATTCCTTGATGCTCAAATGTACTTCATGAGTGAGAATTCTCCCAAGATCAAAAGATTTTTCATCCTCTAATTCCAGTGATCAATGAAGTTTATTCCACTGATCATAGTCTCTTATGGGTTTTTTGTCTATATAATATTGAATACAAAGTTCCCAAAAATACATAACATAACATGCTTCTTACAATTAAAATTCTTCCTAACTTATATGCAATCCCTAAAAAATGTTAAACTTAGTTGGCTGAGACATAAATGGCACCATCACTTAAATTTGAACTTCACATGCTACTACTTCACATTTTTCCAATTACTACTATTTCTTTTTCCATTGCACAAGCCATCTTTTTTTCCTTTTATCTTGTTTTGTGTGATCCTTGTAAACTATCTGAATATCCTTGTTCGCTTAGTAGGAATTAAGTTGCACCCCTAATCCCATCCTTTCCACACATTATTTAATATTCCTAGTCCATGATCTTTGGATGCTTCCAAAACATCCAAATTATGTTCATTAGAATCTTATCAATCAAATGATCCAACACATCTAAATTTACAAACAATTGTATGTTGTGACTTGGTATTTTTTTAATATACTGGACTAAGGAATTCCTCCTAAGAGGGATCATGGTCATTCAATACAACTAGTGTGAAGGACCCAACTGCCCAACATCAAGCCTAATAAATACTAACATGCACAACAAAGTTAGATTGAAAAGACTATTCAAATGATGATAGAAGCAAGAAGTATTAGGCATAGCCAAAGTTCTTACTCCATGATTGTGGTGATGGTGTATAAGAAGGATACAATTTGGTGCATGTTCTCAAACTATATATTTCTAAACATATACACCATCAAAGATAATTTTCCTATTCTAGTCATTGATGATTTTATACATGGATTGAATGGAGCTGTGTAGTATACAAAGTTAGATATTAGATCAGGTTATCACAATATTTGAATTAAGAAAGAATATATTTATAAGACAACATTTAGGACCCATGAGTTTCTTTGTGAGTTTTTAGTGATGTCATTTGGTCTTACCAATATAGAATATACATTTCAAAGTTTTATGAAATTCATTTTAATTAATTTTTAAGGATGTTTATATTAGTCTTCTTTAAAATTATATTGACTTAGAGAAAGACATGAGAGCAACTTATGCAACATTTAGATCAAGCATTAAAAGTTCTCAAAGATCATCAACTCTATTCTAAGATATCCAAGTGTACTTTAAATCTCAAAGAGGTGGAGTACTTGGGACATATAGTTTCACATGGAGGAGTAAAGGTGGATTCCTAAAAAATATAGACTATCATGGACTATCATGTTCCAAAAACCATATGAAATTGATAATTTTCTTGGTATTGAATTGATACTATAGAATATGTGTGAAGTATTATGCCCAAATAATAGCACCCCTGAAAAAATTATTAAAGAAGGGTCATTTTCATTGGAATGAGTTTACTAATACATCATTTCAGAGAATGGAGGAAACTATGTGTACTACTCTAGTACTTGTCATTCTTGAATTCATCAAGGATTTTATTATGGAATTTGATGCTTCAAGAAATGGTATAGGAGTAATTATCAAGGAGGCTTGGCCCATTACTTTTGAGAGTCATTATTTAAAAGGTAAGAATCAACTTAAACATATTTATGAGACATAAATTCTAGCTATTCTTCATGCAACAAAATAACAAAGGCCTTATTTGATGCATAGACACTTCAAGGTTAGGATAGATAATGATAACCTAAGATATTTCTTGGAAAAAATATTATCTCTTGAAGAGAAACAAAAATGGGTAACTAAGATGTTAGGATACGACTTTAAGATTTTATATAATAAAGTAAAGGAAAATGATGTGGTAAATGCACCATCTAGGAAGGATGATAAGAATGAAGCTTTATTGTGTTTGATTTTCATATTAAAAGAATAGTAGTTAGTAGAATCCAAGGAAAAGTGGTCAAATGATATTACTAAAAGAAATCTCATTCAACATTTATAGAGTGATCCTAGTAGTTGAAAGGAAGAAAATTGTTGCTCTATGGTTTAGAACATAGAACAACAAGTTTTCTTACACTTCTCATTCAAGGAAACCCTAGAGATATCAATACAAGGATGTAAAGGAGAAAGGGATATATGTAAGGGATGTTCTAGGGTGTTATTAAAGACAATAAGAGAGTTCACCACCAAGATAGGGCTTGGAAAGATAATAAATGAATGTAATATGTAAAGTACCATGCAAAACATAACTAAATGACCTAGGAAATTAAATTAAGATATAGAATAAAAGATTGAGAAACTAAAGAGGTGCAAATGGGAGAGTGATGAGGTGAAAAAAGATTGAAAACCCTAAAAACCTATTGTTTTATGCCCACAGGGACTCATATGCCAATTAGGTGATTTAGTCCTAGACTAGGGTTTTTGTGCAAAAACTGAAATTTGATAGTGTATGATTTGAAACAACTAAAATTTGGAAAAATCCCTATACTAGGACCCATATGACACAAGTGGTGTATCAATAAAACTTATATTTTTTGAAGGGTCAAGGACTAATTCTAATCTCCTCATTCTACTCTTTCTTCCATGCTTTGTTTCTAGATCTAAAACCCTAATTTGCAACCTATAGGTAACCTTTTGTGAAGATAGAAACCTTGTAATGACTTGATGACTTTCTCCAACCTTGAAACCTAATATTTAAAGGATATTCAAGCCTCAAAGAACATATATCTATAATCACATGTTTATAGGGATAAAAACTTGTAAATTGTTAGGGAATAGGGGTTTTCCTTGCTCAAACCCCATTTACATACTCAAACCAAATGATGAGATAATGAAATAAGGACATGAAACATGAACAATGACACCTTGAATGATGTAAATCTTGTAATCTAACATGAAGTTTCCATGAAGGATGTAGATCTGGATCTTGAAATAAATGTAGAACAATTCTTAGTCTTGGATCTTGAATGCAATAGCACAACACTAGCTCAACAACATGCTTGATGCTTGATAACCTTGACATGATGATGGATCTTGAATTAATGCAACAATTGATGAAGAATTCTACCCTTGAATGTCTTACAAGTGATTTTGAATGCTCTTGAATGCTCTTTTAAAGTCTTGTAAACTCTTTTAATCATAAACTTGCTATTAGGAATGACCTGTTGAAAGTATTAGCTAAAACAGAGTGAAATAGCCTTATAGTTATACTTGTTTATGCTAAATTCTCAAAATTAGACCACTACAAGCTGACATCAGATCTAGGAGGATAAAATTAGTCCAAGAATTTGAATTAAATTTTATTTTGGGCCACACAACACTCATACACCAGAAGTGGCCTGTGAGTCCCATTAGGCTTAACTATGGGACACATTTTTCAAAAATTATTAGATGCATTCAAAATCAGGATAAGGGCCTCGAAACCTAGGAGGGACCCATATGCACAAGGTGGTGTATGAGTTCTAGATCACTAAATATGGGCCACATAACCTAAAAATACATGAATTATGATTAAATGTTGGTTTATGTTGGAATTATCATCAAAAAGATGCATTAATTAAGGCTTGTGGATGCAAAATAGGGCCAAATAAGGCATAAAGAAGCCCAATAAATACAAAAAACCCTAGATAAGTGTGACAGTGTGGTACAATACTTTACAACACACAATAAAAAACTAAATCAAGGTAACATTAATCTCAATTTAACAAGGAGGGCCCAAATAAGTGTGAAAATGTCACGAACAACATTTTTTGACACTACATTTAGCCTCCACTTTAGTGAGAGGATGATCTTGCTTCATAGTCACACTAATGTATAAAAACTTGCATCAAGAGGGGTCCAATTGTTTCGATGCAGATGGTCTAGTATTTAACAAGGATCAAAGGAGATGGTCAATCACCCAAGATCTAAGAGCCTACATCAAACCAATATAAGGACAAAAGGAAACACACAAGGTGTATGATATGCAACATCAAGATACATAAAAATGCAATGGAAATAACTAAAAGAAAGTGTTAGAATTGGCTATGGTTGCCACCCAAGATCTATGGACCAAATGGAAAGCACAAAAAGAGAGAGAGAGAGAGAAAATATGACAAGAATAAACTATATTCAATGTCATTAATATGATATGTAGTACAATGATTGATTACAAATGAGAGAGACCCCTTGGTTATATAGCCAAGGTGATAACATAGAAGGGCATAAGATTATGACAAGTGTCAGAATCTTATGACATGAGACAACTATGAAGAGTTATCACTCCACTTAAGGTGGAGAGATAATCACATGATGTGTCCACAAAAGGTGGAAATGATGAGATAATGACATGTCAAGTCCACCAAAAGTGGAAATTCTCCAACAACCTCCTATGTGGTCCCTAAGTAAACTTCACTAAGGTGTAATTATGACCTAGGACAAGGTACAAGAAGTGCAACTTAGGGAGTAGCAAATTATTATGCAAATGACACAAAGATGTAAAGATGGGTCCCAGCTACTAGGCCATGTTAGGTACCCATGTACAAACAATGCAATCAATGCAATCTCTCACAAGCGAGGAAAGGGAGAAAACCTCATGGGAAAAACTCCCCCTCAAAAGAGAGATGAAATACAAAAAGTGAAATACAATACTCTCAATGAAGAATGAGAAGGTAAAAACCCCATGTGAGGAAAAAGACCCCCCCATAAGAGAGAAGTAGAAGAGAAGCAAGGTATCCCCCCCTCAATGTTGAATCTCCTGTAATGATGGTAGAAGCTCGACATTGAATGCTGAAGATGATCAAATCTTTCCGAACAACGTTCCTCTCCTTAGGAAGAAACAAAACCAAGGATCTATTCAGGATATCAAGATGTATGATGTGCGATGATGTCTCTAAAGCATGCTCAAGTGTCTCCATGTCGATGCAAAAAGTTGAACCACTCCAATCAGGCGTTCTAGGCCACATTGTTGAAGACGAAAATCCAACATCTAGTAGAGAGGAATGTAGAACATGATCCAAAGACAAAGATATCCCCTCTGAAGACAAAGAAGCCTCCTCCAAATGCTTTCCAAAAGTATCCACACTCACGCCAATCTGTGAAGAATGATCATGTAGAGAATGAACAAGAGGGTCAAAGTGTTCCCTCACAACAACTGAAGAAGGTGCATCTTCATCAAAGAGAAGATGAATGCTATCGAGAGTGTCCTCCAAATCTGCAAGATGAGACTCCACAAACAAGTCTGAAATACCTATTAGGAAGTCATCCAAAGTAGCCATATCTGGAAGACTATGTATATCCTGTTATACTGAATCAGTAGGAGCCAAAACTGTTGAATCACAAGTATCATCAACTACAACAGTAGGTGGAGGAGATGAAATGCAAGGCTCAAGGACTAGATCTGATGTGAGTATGCCCAAGTTCAAGAAGGCATAAGTCTCCTCTGAATCATAGTTCACATGATCAACAGTTGAAGGAACAAAGTCACCATCAGAAGCAAACTATGCAAAGGAATACAACCGAGATGAATGATCAACCACCCTAGTAGAAATGAAATATCTAGTCTCCAAGTCACGAATAATAACTGAATCAGGTGTGAACTCCACAGTTCTCCCATCTCCACCCTGTGTAATCTGATATATAGAAAGTAGATTGTTCGTCAAATGAGGAACACACAAGACATCCTGAAAAGTATTCTCCCTAATGCTAATAGATCCCTTCCCTATTACACTCATGTATGTATTGTTTCCCATCATGAGACATAGAACAAGGCTGAAATGAAGAGAAGATAGTCTATGAAGATGCCATATGATGTGATGCTCCTGAATCTAGAAGCCATCTTCCTGATCCTGGACTTGAATGAGCATAAAGAGCTTGTCCTTTATATCCTAATGTTTGACCTTTGTCCTTTTTAAACTGCATTGAAGTAGAAGGAGAAGAAGATGATTCAGACATTCTAGAAGGCAAATCAATGTGATTCTTTTTGAGAAGATGTTTCAACTCATCAATGTCCATCTTGTAACAATAATTTTCTTCATGTCCATCCTTCTTGCAATATGCACAAAAAGGTCTCTCCTTCTTAGATGATTCCCCTTTTGAAGAATATTTTTTCTTTGATTGATCTGAATGTGGATTATCCTTTACTTGATTTGAATGTTTATTATTCTTTGCTTTCTTCTGTTTCTTATCTGATTCTGATTCTTTCTCCTAATTAACCAACAATGCTTGAGATTTCGAAGTCTTGATGAGACCCATTGAGATAAGCTTTTGTTGCTCATGTATCAACATCTCAGAAAATGATGCAAATGAAGGTGTAGTGTATGGAGACACCATATTCAATCTATGAGTATGAAAGCTAGAAACAAAAGAAGCATAATCAGGACCAAGTTTCTTCATTGTATTGTACACCAACTGGATGTCCTTCTTATCAATTCCACATGCCTTACATTGCTCTTTTAGATCATTAACCTTAGTGATGTAGTCTTGGATGTTGTTAAAGTTCTTAGGATCAAGATTCATCAAATCATTATCAATTTGATAGCTTCTTACTTCATCTTTTGTACCATACAATGTTTTCAATTTTTCCCAACCTTCATGAGAATTTTTACATGATTCAATTTGAAACAACAAATCTTGGGAAACTAGTCTACGAAGACACCCAAAAGCTTTGGCATGTTTGATCATCCATTTTAACTTTTTCTCATCATTAGTAGGTTCAGGTACCTTATTTTCAACATATAGAGAGTGACCTTCTGTCATTAGTATATTCCATGCATTTTGATGCCATGTTGAATAATTATATGATGTGAGCAAAGGAACCTTATAATGATCCATGAGAATGAAAGAGAAAAGCAAACAGATCAAAGACAATGCACCAAGAGACCCCCCCAAAATCACTCAATCAAGAAACCCCCCAAACAATATCTGATTTGGCACTTTATATTTAGTGTGTTACAGTTGCTAGATGTCAAAAACAACAAACTAGACTTGATCTTAGTGCTTACAAATGCCAAAACAGGCCACAGTATCAAGTACAATTTTTGGTACAAAATGAGATCAATCTGATCATACCATTGAGAAGTACAGGAAAAATCATACACTTTCAAAAAAAAATTCACCCAAAAATGTTACCATAGGAGCAAGATATGAGCTCCCGAAGTTCCCAAAATGAGGACGAAGCAGCAACACCTGTGAGAATCTGCAATTTCTAGAAACACCAGGCACCAAAAACCAAAAACTAATTGCACCAGTGCATAGAGCATGAAATTTTATCCCAAATAAAAAAAAATACTTGAAAAAGGACTTAAAATGAGCAAGTTATAGAGCTTCAAAGTTCGACTGCAAAAATGAAAACTCAAATGGTGAAGAGGTCAAAAATTTCAAATGAACTGCTGACGTCATTGCTGGCGTATCGCTGATGTAGGAAGAACATGAGCTTAAATTTGACGGTTTCTTTCCCGTCACTGGAAAATGTGCCCATCCACCTAAAAATTCTTGGATCGCTGGAATATTCCCTGCTAATGTCAGAATATACTTTCAGAATATTTTGTGCTGCCAGTACCGGAATCTTTGATAGTTGACAAAATATTCTTCGGCTGATTAAGCTACCTAGAATTTTAGATGCCGCTAGTGATTGTATTAATTTTTTCCGACCGCCGGATTTTCTGAAGTCCATCGGTAGGGAGAGGGGCCCACCCGGGTACGACAGGGGGCCGCAGTGGCACCACGTGGTGCTCACAGATGGGCCTACTACCGATGAGGGGATAGGGTACAGTCTGCGGACTGTACCCTGTACTCCACAAAAAAAACTTTTGATTATTTTTTATTTTTTTAAAATTTTTTGATTAATAATTTCAAATGATTTTTAATAAAAAAACTGCAATTTAAATACAAAATATTTAAAAGAAAATTTCGTAGAAAATATAATAATATATATATTTTTTGTGATCATACCGTCGATGCAATAATGGCGACTTGGGGGCCATACAGCTCTCGGGTAAAATTCTTTTTCCTCACTGGACAACTGCTCCGAATCAAATGAATTGACAGTCGATCTTAGGGTTTTTGGCCCTTCTAGACGCGATGGCAGGGTCGGATTTGACCCAAAATGCTCCAAAAATGCAGCTACCTTCTAGATCTAGCAACCACTCTTCAGCTTCAAACCCTCCTAGATTTGGCCTCATATCTCTGATTTGGATGAAACAAAAGGAAAAATCGACTATCTCAAACCTTCCAGATGCAATGGTGAGCTCAGATTTGCACCAGCAAGCTCAGATATGAACCTGCAACAAAGAGCCATGAACGAAACCTCCTCAAATCTAAAATCTCTCTTTAGAATAAGACTCTCCAATGGCACCCAACATGCTCTAATACCATGTTAGAATTGGCTATGGCTGCCACCCAAGATCTATGGACCAAATGGAAAGCACAAAAAGAGAGAGAGAAAATATGACAAGAATAAACTATATTCTATGTCATTAATATGATATGCAATACAATGATTGATTACAAATGAGAGAGACCCCTTGGTTATATAGCCAAGGTGAGAACATAGAAGGGCATAAGATTATGACAAGTGTCAGAATCTTATGACATGAGACAACTATGAAGAGTTATCACTCCACTTAAGGTGGAGAGATAATCACATGATGTGTCCACAAAAGGTGGAAATGATGAGATAATGACATGTCAAGTCTACCAAAAGTGGAAATTCTCCAACAACCTCCTATGTGGTCCCTAAGTAAACTTAACTAAGGTGTAATTATGACCTAGGACAAGGTACAAGACATTTAATTACACCAACAAAAAGAAAAGCAAAAACAAGCAAAAACAAAAAGAGGTGGATCAAGCCTTGACCACTTGTCCCACACATTTTGGATTAGATCTAGGTTGTTTGTCCAAAAATGTATTCTCACTCTAGGGAAGCGAAACTTAAGGCTTTCTACTAGGTGATTATCCAAAAAGGGTGGCTTAGTGATAAATTCATGCCCACATTTAGGCTTCTCATCATACGTTAACCATACCAAAGCTATACCTCCTAATAACTTTGACAAGGTGCCACATAATAATGAACTTTGAGATTCATGAGACAAGAAAGGCTTCATGTGCTTGAAACTCATGAACAAACAAGATGGCACCACACATAAGCAAAGTGTATTATGCAAGGTGGCCATATTACCAATGTTGTAAATTCAAAAAAAGTTTAAGATATGTTCAAAGGGATTTTTCTTAGTTCATGCAAGGTCTTTTCTTAGGTAAAATCATGCTTAATGTCACCAAGAGAGGACAAGTCAAAGAAATATCACTCTCTAAGGAATTCAAACCTAATGAAACCACCAAGAAAAGGAAAAATTGCAAGAAGAAAGAAAATTGTATAGTGAAACATGAGTTTCAATGTATGCCCCCACTTTAAATTGATTGCTAACACCATTTTTGTGAGTAATCTAATTTAAAGTAGCCAATGAAGTAGACATGAGGGATTATTTAGAAAGCCCTGTGCTAAGTCATATGTTTCTAAAAAAATTATGTCATGGATAAGGGGTTGCCCCCAAAATTCAGTACATCAAATGTGAGTCAAATTAAGGCATATCATCCATATCCCAAGCTTGATTTTACATATATACATGGAATGCAGTAAACTAGCCAAAAGAGACAACAATGAGTGACATACGAGAACAAGGCTAGTTAACCCCTTGCCCCCACTTAGTAGAGGACAAGGATGAGCCAAAATGAAAATAAGTATCAATTAGAGGAACTAGGTTCTTCAACATACAAAAGAGAACCATGATCCTCAAGGGGTTGAATTCGATTACTTGAAGCCTTACATTCATTAGTAGAATGACCATAAAGTCTATGATATGCACAAAATGAACTCTTGTAGTAAAATTTCTTTTGTGTTCTTGGAGGGAGAGATATCAAATGATCTTGGAGAAGTCTTGACAATATACTCTATTGATAAATAGTAGAAGATGTTCCTCTATAGTGTGGAAAAGATATCTCTTGCATAGTACAAGGTTTCATACTTACACAAGACTCTTTAGATTGTGAGATTCTATACCATCCTTTATAGGAGGGTGTTAAAATCTATTAAATTTGAATCATAAGTGTTTTACCTGATGACATTAATGTTAAGCAAGGATTTTGTTGTTTATTTAGTTTCATGCAAAGGATAATAATCAAGTCCACTAGTTTCTATGAGTTTAGGATGCACCAATATTAAACTTGGCTTAGAAGAATTTTTTGTAAGAGTGTTGATATTAAGTGAAGACTTGCTTGTTTCTTTCAAGAGATGATAACCAAGACCACTATCTTTTCTTGTATTTGAGGCTCTATAGGAACACAAATACCTTGTTCTCTAGCACCACATCCTTTTCCACTATATGCAAGTTATTTCATCAGTTCATAACCTTTTCCATAAAGCCTTTGGTGGTTTTGCATAATCAACTTCATCAAAGTTTGTTGTACAATTTGCTTCATTTTCTAAGGTGGTTGAGGTGGATGCTTTGGAAGGGTCTTCTAAATTTTTTGTTGACATTACTGCTTTCTCTTTTCCCTTTTTAGAGTCTTTTTCTATGATATTGTAGTCGCCCATGAGGGATATGAAATCTAAGGAACCCCAGTCATCTTCTAATAGCTTAGAAACTTCCTCAATGTGTCTTTCTTTTTCTTTCTATTGCACATGTTATATTTGTGTAGTTGGTGTTGTAAGAATGGAGAGATTGAAGGTGTTATCATTCATGCCAACTGGTCAATCAATTATCAATTGATTGTTGTTGTCATTAGTTTCATGGATATAGGTTATTGGCTAAATATTTTGAGGATATTGAAAAAATTATAAAAAAGACATGTTGCAAGTGTTTAGTGGTTGCTCCTGGTTTTGCTCTAGATTTGCTCCTATATTTGTATGGTTCTGATATGTTGAGCATGGTTGTTGGAAGCTACTATATCCTAATTTTTTGGTTTTTGATTCATTGTACAATGTGAGTTGTGTTCACCAATTGTGAATTGTGGTTTCTTGTGTTTCTGATGTAGACAAATATTTTGGCATCTAAGGTCTTTCTAGCACTTCTAGGGTTTTTCCCCTAAAAGGAGAAAGATGGGCCAAAATGCAATGTTCACATTCAAATATTAATGTGATATGGATGTAATATGTCTAAATAATATGATTTAAATGTAGAAAAATAATGAAAAGTATTGATTATCAAATGGAAACTATTGAAATGCAACTTGTTGTAAAACACATTGTGTAATGCAAAAGCACCTAGAAATGAAAGTAAATTGTAACAAAACTTGATGAAACTAAAAGTGTGTGCCTAGAATATGGATGGAAATTGGAAATGAATTTTGGAATGTGATAATCTTGATTTTTAGGCCTGGTGGGACTCATTCACCATTCTAGGTGAATGAGTCCTAGTTTTGTGAAACTATTCCGGAGCTCATTTTGAACAAAAGGGTATCGAAAAATGTAGAAAACTAAAATTAGGCCTGCAAGTGGGACTCATTTACCACCCATGGTGAATGAGTCCACTTTTTAATTTCTAAATATTCAAAGGTGGAAACATGAGCTTTCTTTTTGTACTTTCTACTTCTTCAGGTATTTGGTTCTGAAACTATCAAATTTGGCCTGAAAGTGACTTTTTAAGGGTATTTTAACTTATCCAATGAAGAGAGGACTTGAAAAAATTTTCAATGCAATCCTCAATGATTTCTAAGCCTCTATGATGTCTAAATTTGCAAACACACAAGGAAAGAAATAGAAATGTTGAATGTTAGGGCATGGGGGTTTGCCTTGGTCAAACCCTTTTTAGGTGATTAAAGCAAATGAAGAAATAATGTAATGAAACATGAAATAATGGAGTAATTACCTTTCCATGATGATTGATCTTGAATTTTTATAGAAAAACATGAAGAATCTACCCTTGAATGTCTAAAAATTATTTTCTTAATGACTTGAAATGATGAAACCCTAACTTGCTTGACTTGAGATGGAAGAATGATGGATGAATCATGAAGAATGGTTATGATTTAGGGTTTAAAGACTTTATTTTATAGGAAATTCACCTTATTTTTCTGTAAATTGGATCCCCAAGGCCGACATGTAAAAATAACAAACTTAAATTTTAGTTTTTCCTGCTCAAAGGTCAAAAAAGGCCCAAATGGGACTCATTCACCACCTTGGGTGAATTAGTACCACTAGGTAGGGACTCATTCACCACAAAGTGGTGAATTAGTCCTAGTCGGGCCCATTTGATAGTTAGGATGCTAGGAAGTAAGGAAATAAGGTTTATATGGTGACTATGTTGGGTATTTCATCAAATATTGCCTCGGGATGCACAATATGAGGTAATAGGGGCCTATTAAGGTAATTTTAAATTCAATTAGGGCTTGGGACATATAATTCAATGTGAAAGTTTGATTACCTACACTTTACACCACTAAAATGAGGTCCACACAACCTAGGAAGACACAATATCCAATGTGAATGAGTAAGATGCATTACAACACTAGATTAAAATTAAGTTTAATTCATAAACCTTCTAAATTAATGTGAAAATATCATTAAACACATTTTATAATGTATAATTAAGGGAAAATGGGTTTATTAAGTCTTGAGAAGTGTGAAAGTCTTTTACAAAACTTTACAAAACCTTTACAAGACATTATTAAATGCATTTGAAAGGGTCCAAGACTTAATGCGAATGTGAAAAAAACCTCACAACAGCAAATCAAGGCCTTATTAAGTCTAATTTATCATCAATTATTCCCCAAATCAAGCAAGTTTCCTTTTTTCTATGGTACATTTAGCCCAAGCCACTTTAGTGAGAGGATTCAAACTTACACTAAAGTAGATAGTCAAGTGTACA
The DNA here is from genome assembly GCA_007258455.2 of Sequoia sempervirens. NCBI lineage: Eukaryota > Viridiplantae > Streptophyta > Pinopsida > Cupressales > Cupressaceae > Sequoia > Sequoia sempervirens. Next base: position 375,104,429 of record VDFB02270651.1, read on the forward strand.
AATGCAAATGACAAAGAATGAAAAAGATCAAGAAGGAATTCAATCCCCAAGGATCCAAGATCCTAATTCAAACCATCAAGATACATAATCATGCAATGGATAGAACTAGAGGAAATAAAAATTAGGTAATGTGCTCACTCTGGGGCCATAGAACATCAGGTTGTCCATGGGGTGAGATATCTGAAAGAAGTGGTTTAGTGAGAAAGTCATGCCAGTGTGTCAAATTCCCACCATATAATGAGAAATTCATGCCAATGTGTTGGATTCCCATTATATGAACCATACCAAAGTTATGCTTCTCATAACATTGATAACCTAGCACCACAATGTAATGCTTCTTGTAGATGTTTTTGAATGTTATGTAAAAGTTTTTCTAAATGTTATTTTGCTTTGTTCATGTAAGTTCTTCTTCTTAGGGAGAATTTTGCCTAATGTCTCCAAGAGAGGACAAGATAGGATGTCAAATCATTATCCATGGGATGCTTTGTTCACATCAAGCCACTTCAGTTGATCATACACTCTTGGAAGGAATCAAACCCAAGGAAACAACCAAGTGGAGGACATGTCACAAGAAAAAGTAAATCACACCATGAAATTTGTAAAAATATTTTGTCTATGTACGCTCCCACTTTAGAGTAGTTCCTAACACCACTACTGTGAGCAATTTCTTTAAAGTAGAAGAGAATATGAGAGCTTATTTGAAAATCCCTATGCCAAGTCATATGTTTTCAATAAGCTACCTCATAAAGAAAGGGAGTATGTCACATTAGATTCAATCTTAAGACATGTTGTCCACATCCGAAGCTTGCTCTTATACATTCATGAAAGGTTAACGACTAGTCAAAAAAGACAATGACAAGTGACATATGAGAACAAGGCTATCAAACCCCTTGCCCCCACTTAGTGAAGGAAAAAGGTGAGCCTAGAATGGATGACGGAATGCTGCCCCTTGCAATGGATGCAAAACATGCAATAGTGAGTATGCTATGATCAAACAACTATTGCATGGCAAGGAGTAAAAATTAAAGTTATTTATGTGGATAAGGAAACAATGTTTTGGCTTGATACATGTTTAATGAGATATCTATCAATTTAGGATGTACCAAGGTTAGAGTTTTCTTGGAAGAATCTTGTGTAATTGTATGAATGTTGAGTGAAGGTTTGTTGGATGGGTTGATTTGTATGAAAGGACAATCATGAAGACCATGATTTGGAAGAATGAGGTTGGGTGTATTGTGAGTTTGTTCCTTGTGTAGTGGTGGGTAAAGAATGATAGGATTCTTAGTTGTTCCCAAAATAACTTTAGCACACATAGGGGGATGATTAATGGTTGGATTTTTTTGAGTATCAATAGTGGTGATATGAGAAGAAGGCTTTAATTGGTTGTCTACTTTCTCTAAGATATCATTATTATGTGGCATAATATCAACCCTAGGAGGAGAGCTAATGTGTTCATTACATGTCATAATTGGATTTAGCAAGATAGCTTCATAGCTCATAGGAGAGGCATGAAGAGAAGGATAACTAGTAGTTTCAAGGTTACCAATGATGGGATCAAGGAAGGGAGGAACAAGTTTTTCACAAGTTTCACTAATGATATATTCTAACACTAAATTATCCTCTTCATGTGTAGAGAAGATATTAGGATAAGAAAAGGGTTGATTGTCATGATTATTGAAACTTACCTCCTCATGTCCTAGAATTTATTCTTGAGTAGGAAAGGTGGGATTTTTATAGATCTCAATCATATCCTCCACACAAATTTGTTTGTCATGATCATTCACAAGTCTACCCTTAATGACTAAAGGATTTTCAGAAGTAGGGGAGGTTTGGGAGATGAATGGGGACTCAATAAGGTAGTGGTAATTATTTTATCTTTGTGTGTCATAATGTCTTTGCAAGGGGGAGGAGAAGGAATAAAATCAAGACTTTCATGATCTTCAATGATTGTATCTTCTTTCATCAAGATACCTTCATCACCAATGGGAGAGATATCAGCAGTAGAACAATTATGATTGCCATGATTATAATCCATGCATCCTTTTGTGTCAAATATTTAGTGGATGATCTTAGTGATAGGAAGTTCTTAAGGGCTTCATCTAACATGTCTAAATCATCACTACTAAATGGCTTGGATGTCATGGTTTTTCAAAATTGAATCATTTTTTGAATTGGATTGTTTGATGTTTTTTGTTTTCTGATTTCATTTGCTAATGAATTTGATCTAAATGAACTAGGAACTAATGTTCAAAATTAAAATTGTAAAATTCTAAGTGCCATGAATGTAAACAATGCTTATTTATACTGAGTAAAATGTAATAGAAGCTATGCAAACTTAAAATCCAATGTAAGGATCTATAGGATGAAATGTAACTTTTCATATTTCAAACAAAGTAATTGATTGATGACACTATGCAATAATCTAAAAGATGAAAGATTGGAAGTGCAAATGTGAATTTTAACAATGCATGAAATCAACTAATGTAATCTAAATCTACTGAAATGCATGATACAGAAACTCTGCCAATTGATACAAATAACTAATGGCAGCAAACAAAAGCATAAAAATAGGGTTTTTAGCTATATAAAAGGCAGTTTCAGGGGTCAAAAGGGACTAATTGGTCCAGGGTGGCGAATGAGTATGAGTATGGACTCTTTTTAGAATTTTCAAAAAAAATTGAGTGAGTTTTATGTTTTCTAAGTTGTATGATGCAGACCTAAGTTAAAAATGCAGAATTTCAAAAAAATTAAATGAACTTGGATGCCAAAAATGCAACCTAAATGCACTTTTCATAAAATTTGAAATGTAGCAAGCAAATGAATCTATTAAAACCCTAATAAAAAATAAATGAGAGGATAGATCAATGATGAAGGACTCCAAATCAGAAAAGTATTTGAAAAGAAGGTTTACCAAAATGTAGACAAATATTTTGGTATCCAAGGTCTTTCTAACACTTCTAGGGTTTTTTACCTAAAAGAAGAAAGATGGGCCAAAAAGAAATGTTCACATTCAAAGATTAATCTGATATGGATGCAATATGTCTAAATAAAATGATTTAAATTCATAAAACTAATGAAAGGTCTTGACTATCAAATGGAAACTATTGAAATGTGACTTTTTGGAAAACACATTGTGTAATGCAAAAGCACCTAGAAATGAAAGTAAATTGTAACAAAACTTGATGAAACTAAAAGCGTGCACCTGGAATATGGATGGAGATTGGAAATGACTTCTAGAATGCTAATAATCCTCATTTTTGGGCGAATTAGTCCATCTTCTATGAAACTATTATAGAGCTCATTTCACACAAAAGGGTATCCAACAATGTAGAAAACCAAAATCAAGCCTAGAAGTGAGACTCATTTTCCACCCATGGAGAATGATTCCACTTTTCAATTTTTGAATATTCAAACATGGAAACATGAGCTTTCAATCTACACTTTCTGCTTCTCTAGGTTTCCAACTCTGAAACTATTAAATTTGGGCCTGAAAGTGACTTTTTAAGGGCATTAACTTATACAATGAAGAGATTACTTCAAAAAAAAATTCAATACAAATCCTCAATGATTTCTAAGCCTCCAATATGTTTAAATCCACAAACACACAAGGCAAGAAAGAGAAATGTTGAATGTTACATCATGGGGATTTGCCTTGGTCAAACCCCTTTTAGGTGATGAAGCCAAATGAAGAAAGAATGTAATGAAACATGCAACAATGGAGCTATTACCTTTCCATGATGATTGATCTTGAATTTTTGTAGCAAAACATGAAGAATCTTCCCTTGAATGTCTAAAAATTGTTATCTTAATATCTTGAAATGATGAAACCCTAACTTGCTTTACTTGAGATGGAAGAATGATTGATGAATCATGAAGAATGGTTATGATTTATGGTTTAGAGACTTGATTTTATAGGAAATTCACCTTATTTTCCTATAAATTAGATCCCCAAGGCTGACATGTAAAAATAACAAACTTAAATTTTAGTTTTTCCTACTCAAAGGTCAAAAATGGCCCAAATGGGACTCATTCACCACATTGGGTGAATCAATCCCACTTGGTAGGGACTCATTCATCACAGGTGGGGGATTAGTCCCAGTGGGGCCCATTTGATAGATAGGATACCAAGAAGTAAGGAAATAAGGTTTTTATGGTTACTATGTCTAGTATTTCATCAAATATTACCTCAAGATACACAATATGTGGTAATAGGGGCCTATTAGTAATGATGTGAAGTTAAATTAGTGCTTGGTACACAAAATTAAATGTGAAAGTTTGATTAACTACACTTCACAACACTAAAATGAGGTCCACACAGCCTAGGAAGACACAATATCCAATGTGAATGTGTAAGACACATCACAATAGTAGATTAACATTAAGCTTAATTCATAAGCCTTCTAAATTGATGTGAAAATGTCATTAAACACATTTTATAATGTTGAATTAAGGAAAAATGGGTTTATTAAGTCTAGAGAGGCATGAAAGTCTTGTACAACACTTTACAACACCTTTACAAGACATCGTTAAATGCATTTGAAAGGGTCCAAGTCCTAGTTTGGATATGAAAAACACCTCACAACACCAAACCAAGGCATTATTTAAGTCCAATTTATCATCTATTATTCCCTGAATCAAGCAAGTTTGCTTTTTTCTATGGTACATCTAGTTGAGGTTTAGGAGAAATGTTATTGGTCTAGATTTTTCTTTGATTAAGTCTCATGACTTTTGATTCTAGAGTTGAGTTGTTTTGATTGTATTAAAGTTAATTTTGGTACATCTAGAAATTTTATGGTTAATTATTCTATGTGTTTTACACTAGTTTTTTCTAACCTTGTGTGGAATAGTAATTTCAGAGTTAGAGAATCATGTATGATCTATTTGGGTCCTAATGAAGCATGTGTTTGGGTCACCCTCAATCTAATTCCACCCTAGGATGTTTTAGCACTAACCTAATTTGAATTTGAATTTGGATGGTTGACTTGGGATATGTTTCAAATTTGAAGATGGTATAAATGCAAAATGAGTTAGGGAAGATGAAGCAAGGAAGAGAACAAAGGAAATAGAGACAAGAGTGCAAAGAGAGTATAGGTAAGTGTAAATTAGTATGTGTGTATGATGTGATTATGATAGATCAATGCAAAGCCTAAATGTTGAGTTTTTGGAAGCACTGAGCTGAAGGTGCATTCTATCATTCATGCATGTCTACAAGTGGATTGAGTGAATTATAGTGGAATCCTTTGTTGCATTGAGATTTTCTTCTATCTGTATTAGGTCTTCTTTATCTTCTATTTATCTCTATGGCAGTGAGCCCTCCAGGTTGTTAGCCCTATTGGATAGTGAGTCCTTGTTTTGGTAGTGAATTGTTTCTCAGGTAGTGAGCCCCTTGTAATCAGTTTTGATATTTTTTATAGTGTGAGTTAATCCTCACCATGGTTTTTCCCTTATTGGGTTTTCCATTTAAATCTTCTGTTATTGTGTTTATGTGATCATGGTTTTTAGTTTTTGCACTAGTATCTAATGTTTAATCTACTAAGCAGTGTTAAGGTTTAGTTTTAGTGAATGAATAAAAGTTTAAATGTATGAGAACTAATTCACCCCCCTCTTAGTTGTCATTTTAAATAATTGGTATTAGAGCTTGATTCCTTGGTGAAGAGCTTAACTACTTGAGGAAGGTCTAGGATGGCTGGCAAGATGACTTTTGATTATTCAAGGTTTGATGAAACTAACTATGCTATATGGAAAATATTGATGGAAGAATGTTTGGAGTACTATGTATATGATGTGGAGAAAGCTTAAAATAATCCTTACACTCCTCTTGATAATTCTACAAGCACAACTAAAGAGATCAAAGCACATGAAGCAAACAATAAGGCGAAGTATATTTTGAAGAACAGTATGGTACATTCTGAGTTGATTAAGGTTCAGAATCTAAAGACTACTAAGAAAGTTTGGGATGATTTGGAAAGGGTGCATGAAGGTGATGAGAGAGTTAAAGAGGAAAAATTATAGAGTTTGAAGACAAATTTTGAGCTTTTGCATATGTCTAAAGATCAGATTGTTAAAGATTATGTACAAAGATTAGATGAGATAATGGCTGAAATGTGAGAACTTGGTGCTACTATAGATGAAACCAAAATTTTAAAGAAGATCCTTAGAACTCTCCCTGATGCTTATAGAGAGAAGTTGTGTACTATTGAATAGATTATAGAGTATAAGACCTGCAATAAAGATTTGTTATTGGGATTTTTGACATTGTATGAGATGCAGAAGACGAGTTTGAGGAATGGATGCAAATCAAAAACTACTTTTAAGGCTACAAAATCTAAAGATCTGGATGAAGAAAACTTTGATGAAATAGAAGCTATCTTTGTGAGAAGGATGAGGAAACGCTCTGATATAAGTATGAAGGTAAGTTACCATTTAAATTCTTTAGTTGTGGATAAATAGGTCATTATGTTGCAAAGTGTCTGAAAAGAGCTAAGAGGAATAAACAAAGATATGAAAAATAAGAGAAAGGAAAGAAGATTAACATAGAATATTATGTGAAGGGTATGTGCAGGATCATCATGGAAAAAATAGACCCTTAAGTGGCAAAAAATTCAAAAATATCAGAGTTAGGCAACTTGACATAAAAATTTGAATAAGTTATCTATATTATTTCAAAAATATGTAAGAATATAATCTATAGTAAATTGAATGTAGTTTCTAAACTATTAGGTTTATTTACTAAAAGAAAATTCTATTTGGTAAAAATTTGAAATTTCAATGTAGTAGTACTTAAATTTTAGGGGAAAAATAAGATGTAGGTGTCTATCTAACCACCCTAACCACAATTAAATGATAATATTTTTTAATAAGATTTTAGATATAAGTAAAGGAATCATGTCCCGATGTGATGGATATTTTTTTGTAATTTTTTTCCAAGTAAATAATTAATTCTTATTTTTTTATTACAAATTTTAAAAAATATAAAAACTTAGGTGTTTGACCCCCTTAACTTGGTCAAAACTTCATGAAATTAAATTTTTCTTTTTCTAATCCTATAGTATGCGAAGAATAAAATGTGACACATCTTTCAGATTCAAAAAATGTGATATCGTGTGAAAGCTATAGATTTTTTTCAATCAGCCTATCAATCAAAACTTTAGTCATAATTCAAAGAAAAAATGAATAATAATTATTTATTAAATTCAAAGTAAAGAATAATTTATATTGGTGGAAAGCTGAGAATATCCTTTAAAAACCCTTTTTCTTTTATCAATTTTGGTTAAAAAAAAGTTGTCAGCCACATACCCTACACATACCCATCACATCGCCACTTTTTGACCCATCATGATCTTGCACATACACTGAATGATTATTCTAGTATATCTAGTCAATATTTTGAGTCTAAAGATCATGATGATAATGAATACTTTTTCTTTTCTATAAAGGATGAAGGTCTACTTCTGCTAATTTTGAAAAATAGGTGACGAAAAGCCCTTTAGAGAAGGAGAAAAATGGAGGTATTGTTATCTCTACTCTACATGCTAAACAAGAAAAGAACTAAATTGGGTTCTTGATAGAGGTTGCTCACATCACATGACTAGTGATAAAAGTAAGTTTGTTAAGCTTGAAAAATATGATGGAGGCTTGGTTATGGTTGGAGATGATATGGTGCTAAAATTTGTGTGATAGGTTCAATAAGTTTTGATGGAAAGCATAATACTGATGATGTCTACTATGTTAAGGGATTAAGGCATAGTATCTTGAGTGTTGGTCAGATGTGTAGTAAAGGATATGATCTTGTGTTTAAGGATGAGAGGTGTGAGATTTGGAAAGGATCTGAAACATTGATTGTTGTAGGAAAGAAATATTAAGGAAAAATCTATCAACTTAAATGTACTAATGGATGATGCTTTATGACTCGAATTAATGATAGTTGGTTATGATATAGAAGAATACGTCACATGAATTGTGATAACTTGGTAAGTATTAGTTCAATTCAGGCCATGAGAGATTTACCAAGAATTACAAAGCCTGTTAATGATATCTATAGGAATTATTAGTTTGGAAAGTAAGCAAGAAGTCACTACAAATCAAAGTAACAATCTACTATTGGTCTACTAGATTTAGTTCATAAAAATATATGTGGTCCTATAAAAGTGAGAATTCTACAAGTGGAAAGGTACTATATTATCTTGATTGATGATTATTCTAGATATATATGGGTTACATTTCTTAGAGAAAAAATAGATGGATTAAATAGATTCAAGACATTTAAAGTTATGGTTAAAAATGAAGTGAACTTGAAGATAATTTGCTTAAGTTTTGACAGAAGTGAAGAATTCACCTCCCATGAGTTTAATATGTTTTTTGAAGTACATGGAATGGAGACACAGTTATTTGCTCTGAGAAATCCTCAATAGAATGTTGTTGTTGAAAGGTTAAAAAAAATATTTCAAGAGGCTACTAGATCAATGATTACTAAGGCCAGTTTATCAAAAATTTATTGGAAAGAAGATATTCATACTGCTGTTTATGTATTCAATCAAGTTCAAGCAAGAGAAAAAAATACAAATACCCCCTATGAACTATGGTTTGGAAGAATTCCTACTATTAAGTATTTCAAGGTATTTATAAGCAAATGCTACATCAAAAGAGATGAAGAAACTTTAGGTAAGTTTGATGCAAGAAGTGATGAAGGAATTTTTCATGGATATTCTAATCAAAGAAAACCATACAAATGTTTCAATAAAAGGTTGAGAAAGATTGTAGAAAGTGCAAATGTCAAGGTTAATGATACTATGAATAATTCAATTGACATTGATTGATATGTGTTGGATGAACCTAATTGTGTAAGAATTGAAGAGATTGTGGAAGAATAGAAAAAGGATGAGCAAGAAGAGAAGAATGGGAAAAATGAAGGATAAGAAGATGCTTTGGTGATGTCAACTAAGACACCTAGATATGTATAGAAGAATCATTCAGAAAGTCAGATTATTAGAGATAAGACTAAAGGAGTATTAACTAGAAGCAGAGCTGCTTCTGAAGTTAATCTATTTTTACTTTCTAATATTGAACTGAAGACTATAAGTGAAGCATGTAAAGATGAACATTGGATGGAAGCCATGAAAGAAGAACTTATGTAGATTGAGAAGAATCAAACTTGGGAATTGGTCCCAAGACTGATAGATAAAAACATTATTGGATTGAAGTGGGTATTCAGAAATAAGTTGAATGAGAATGGAGAAGTGGTTAGAAAAAAAGCAAGGCTTGTGTGTAAAGGTTACTTAGAAGTAGAAGGAATAGATTTTTCAAAAAAAAAAATTCTTCGATAGAAAGAATGGAAGCTATAAAGATGTTCTTAGCATTTGTTGCTCATGAAGACTTTAAGGTATATTAGATGGATGCCATGTCAACATTTTTGAATAGTGAGCTAGAAGAAGAGGTCTACATGGAACAACTAGAAGGATTTCAATTATCAGAGCAACTAGATTTGGTGTGTAGATTGAAGAAATCTTTATATGGATTGAAGCAAGCTCCTAGAGATTGGTATGCAGGGTTGGACATGTATTTGATTCAACAAGGTTTCAACAAAGGTATGACGGATAGTAATCTATATTTTAAGATTGAAAATGAAAAAATCTTGATTATGGTTGTATATGTTGATGAAAATATGTGCAATATGTTTGTATAGAAGAGATGAAAAAAAAAATTGAAATGTTTATGTTTGGAGAGATGAATTTATTCCTTAGGCTATAGAACAATCAAAAAGAGAAAGGAATTTTTATTTCACAGTCTAAGTATGTGAAAGAGATGTTTGGGATGGATGGATCCAAACCAATGTTTACTCCTATGGTCATTGGTCACAAATTGGGTAAATATGATGATTCACCTAAGGTTGATCAGAGAAAGTATAGATCTATGATTGGTAGGCTATTATATTTGACTACTACTAGACTAGATATTATGCATGTTGTTTGTCTTATGGCTAGATTTCAAGAAGATCTTGAGAAAACAAATTTTTCTTTTGTTAAAAGAATATTTAGATATTTGAATGGCACTACAGATTATGGATTATGGTATTATAGAGATACTAACTTTACTCTAAGTGCTTATATATATGTAGATTGGGTTGGATGTGTAGATGATAGAAAGAGTATAAGTGGTGGTGGATTATTTCTTGGTTGCAAATTGGTGGAATGGTTGAGTAAAAAGCAAGATTTATTCTCCTTGTCTAATGTTGAATCTGAATATATTGTTGTTGCATCTTATTGTACATGAGTTCTATGGATGAAATAGACATTTAAAGATATCATAGTGGTGTATGATGCTCCTATTTCTATCTTATGTGATAATACAAGTATAATCAACATTTCAAAGAATCTTGTGATGCACTCAAGGATGAAGCATATATCAACAAATATCATTTCTTGAGAGAGAAGGTCATGGAGAATGAAGTAAATCTTGAGTGTGTTCCAACAAAGGATCAGATTACTGATATATTTACAAAAGCTCTTCCTAAAGATACTTTTGAGTATCTTCGTGAGAAGTTAGGGGTCATTTCCCCTCCTTTCTTGAACTAGGTGCACATGGATATGCATCAGTTTGGTGAATCTATGGATCTATCATTCATTTGGATTGATGTTTTGGTGGCTACCTCTCAAGGGGAGCAGGTAGTATCAAGTGTTGTCATTGTGAGTATTTTGTTTTTGATCTCAAAAGGAAATCAATGTAAAATATTTATTGTCTTTGCCATTGATGTCAAAGGGGGAGAAGAAGCATGTGAAAAAGAAGAGGAAGCATGTGAAGAAAAGAGGAAGAATATAAAGGACTATCTACTAAGGGGGAAAAATAGAAAGGAAGAGAAAGAAAAATCTTGAGAAGTGTATTTAGAGTTGTATTGTGTCTTTGATGGTTTTTGGCATCATGTGTTACCATCAATGATAAAAGGGGAGATTGTTACAAGAATGGAAAGATTGAAGGTGTTATCATTGATGTGAATTGGTCAATCGGTTATCAACTGATTGTTGTCATTAATGTCATGGTTATAAGTTATTGGTTGTATATGTTAAGGATATGAAGAAAATTGTAATGAAGATATGTTGCAAGTGTTCAATGGTTGTTTTGAGTTTTGCTCTGGATTTTATCCTATATTTGTATGGTTTAGATGTGTTGATCATAGTTGTTGGAAGTTGATATATCCTGATTTTTTGGCTATTGATTCATTTTATAGTGCGATTTGTGTTCACTAGTTATGAACTGTGGTTTTTTATGTTTCTGGTTGAGGTCCAGGAGATATGTTATTGGTATGATTTTTTCTTTGATGAAGTCTTATGACTTGCAATTCTAGAGTTGAGTTGTTTTGATTGTAATGAAGATAATTTTAGCATCTATAAAGTTTGTCCTTAATTATTCTATGTGTTTTACACTAGTTTGGCCAACCTTGTGTGGAAAACTACTTTTGGAGTTAGAGAAGCATGTTGGATCTATTTGGGTCCTGATCAAGCATTTTTTTGGGTCGCCCTCATTCTAGTTCCACACTAGGATGTTTTAGCACCAGCCTAATTTGAATTTGAATTTGGGTGGGGGACTTTGGATATGTTTCAATGTCGAAGATGATATAAATGCAGAATGAGATAGGGAAGAAGTGAGGAAGAGAATAAAGGAAATAGAGACAAGAGCATAAAGAGAATAAAGATAAGTGTGAATCAGTGTGTGTACATATGATGCGAGTATAGGAAAATAGAGTGAAGCCTAAATGTTGAGTTTCCAAAAGCAGTGAGCTAAAGGCACACTCTATCATTTGTGCATGTTTGCAAGTGGATTGAGTGAATTATGGTGGAACCCTTTGTTGCATTGAGATTATCTTATCTTTGTAACAAGTCTTCTTTATCTTGTTTGTATCTATGTGGTAGTGAGCCCTCTGAGTTGTTAGCCCTACTGGAAAATGAGTCCTTGTTTTGGAAGTGAGCTTGTTTCTCAAGTAGTGAGCCTCTTGTAATCAGTTTTGATATTCTCTATAGTGTGAGTTAATCCTCACCGTGGTTTTTCCCTTATTGGGTTTTCTGAAAAAATCTAGTGTTATTGTGTTTATGTGATGGTTTTTATTGTTTAATATGCTAAGCAATGTTAAGGTTTAGTTCATGTGAGTGAATTAAAGTTTAAATCCATGACAACTAATTCACTCCCCCCTCTCAATTGTCTTGTTTAATAGTTAGTTTCAATGTTTTCAAAGGATTTTCCTTATTTTTCTCAATGTTTAAACAACTATTTGGTTTAGGGTTAGCTTCAAGTGTGTACACTTTGTAGTTGTAGACATAATTCATTCATGGTGAAGAGTAGAAGGCACCCCATTCATTCCATGAATCCATGGTCTACCTAAAAGAAAGTTGTATGAAAGATGATGAGGCATAACATGTATCAGTGTTTCTAGTGTGGTCTTTCAAGCTGTAATGGGTAAAGTGATCACACCAAGTGATTGTTTTCCTACATTATCAAATCCCATAATAGATAAAGAGTCAGGTTGAATTTTTAATTTATCCATGCCAAGCCTATCCAAAAGTGTCACACTACACACATTAAGGGCATATACATTATCAACAAGGGTTCACTTTATGCCTCTTCCCTTGTACTGAACTATTACCACAAAAGCATCATTTTCTTTTACACTTCCAAAGGAGGGAGATCACTTTGGTGGAAAACAATGTCAACATTTATTCCTTGAATCATGGTTGCTATGTCATTTGGGTTTGCACTAGAGGGGACCACAACTTGTTGCAAGGAACTTTTAATCATGTTATGATAATGAGGGGATGTTTGAATAAGGTCCCACAATGATATTTTAGTAGGAGTATTCTTTAGTTATTCGACAAGATCATACTCCTTTCCACTTTGTGAAGGAAAATGAGGAGGACCTAGTAAGATAGGGTTAGGAAGTGAGAGGGATGTTGAAGGTATTTGTCTTGGTTGCAAATTGTTTCTAGTCTTATATGTATGAGAAATGGTTTTATAATTTTATTGTTGTGAAACATTATTTTTAGGTGGGTAAAGGATATGTTTAGTTTTTTTTTTAGTTGGAGGTTTGTGTGAAGGTGGGTAAAGGATGAGTTGAGGTTGAATAATATAAGCATACCTTAATGAAGGAGAGTCTAATGTTACTTCATTATACTCATCTATAGAAACTATATCACTATTGTCAATGTTATCATTCTCTTGCATCAGGATATCCTCCTTAGGAGGAGAGCTTTTAGGAGAACTACAAGCTAGATGTTCATAACATTCAAAGGGTGGTTCTTCTAAAATGACTTAATCACAAGGGAGTTATCAATGGTCAAATTTTATTGTTCATCAATGATGTCATTGTCATGTTCAATAATATTTTTTCCTATGGGAAGAGGGGCAATTAAGATTCTCATGACTTTCATTGATTATATTTTATAACATCAAAGTATCGTCTTCACAACTAGGAGAGATACTAGGAGAAGAACAAATGTAATTTTTAATATTGGCATAATTTCATTCCCTTTTCCCATATTGTCTTCCAAAATAGGATAGGTAGGGGAGAAAACATATAGAGGGTTGTCAGAGATCTTAAAGTTTTGATCATCTAATGCCAACCTATTGTCCTCACTTTCAATTGCATCCTCTTTCACTAAAAAAATATCAAAAGAAAAAGATGAATGGAAAATAGGTAAGGTGATGTTTAGAAATGTGTCAATGATCTCATTCTCTTGTGCCATAATATCTTCCAAAGGGGGAGGAGAAGGACAAGCAACGCTTTCATGATTCTCAACAATTGCATCTTATTTCATCAAGATACCTTTGTCACAGAAAGGAGAGATATCGGGAGAAGAATAGTTATGATCATCATGGTTATCTATGATTGTATCCTCTTCTATCACATCATTCCCACAAGTAGGAGAGATAAGAAGGGTTGTGGGCTTAAGGAATTTTTTAAAATTTCCACTCTGTTGCACTAAGTGACTCTCATAACTAGGAAATATATTGAACGAATGACTAACGTGCTTATTGACTAAATTTTTCTTTGCAAACTTGGAAGAGACAGATACCAACATTTGAGAAAAGTAATCTATGCAAACATAAAATGGAAAGAGACTTAAAATGCAATCTAAAGACCTAGAATGAAATGTGTAAATGCAATTTTCAGATTTCAAATGAGGTAATTTATTGATTACACTATTCAATAATCAGAAATTGAAATGTTGTAAATACAAATTTAAAATTAAGCAATGCATGAAATGAGCTAATTTAAGCTAGATCTAGTGAAATGCATCTAACAAAAACTCAGCCAACTGAAACAAATAACTAATGATAGAAAATAGAAGTGTAGAAAAAAGGTTTTCAATGTTGTAAAAGGAAGTTTTAGGGATGATCTAGGACTAATTCTCCCAAAGGGGCGTGTGAGTCCTATTTAGGGTTTTTAGGGGTTCAAATGTTGAAAAATGCATGACACAAAAATCCCAAAATGTAGGAAAAACAAATTGGTAGGGACTAAATCACCTAAAGGGGCGAATGAGTCCTAAGTTAGGGCTTTTTCACCATTTTTAGCAAATTTTGTGTGAATGTTATGTTTTCTAGATAGGATGGTTTTAGGATAAGTGAAATTACAATTTTTAGATGAAAATTCAATGATGAAAGATGAAAAAATGCAACCTACATGCACTTTCACTAATGCAAGATTTAGAAACCATAGAATGCCAATTAACTAATGTAAACCCTAATGCAAAGTTACTACAAGATAAATCTAGGACTATGATGGACTCCAAATCAAAAAATTAAATGTTATAAAGTCAGGTTCACCAAAAAAAATTTGTAAAAAATTGTTGTCCTATGGTTTGGTACATAGAACAACAAGTTTTCTCCAAATAACACTCAAGGAAACCCTAGAGATCTCAATCCAAGGATGGAAATGGGAAAGATATCTACAATAGGGTTCTCCTAGGGTGTGATTAAAGATAATAAGAGGGTACACCACCAAGCTAGGGCTTGGAAAGACAATAAATGAATGTAATATGCAAAGTACCATGCAAAACCTAACTAAATGACCTAGGAAGTGAAACTAAGATGTAGAATAAAAGGCTAAGAAATTATAGAGGTGCACCTGGGAGAGTGATAAGGTCAAAAAAAGCTCCAAAACCTTGAAAACCTATTGTTTGATGCCCATTGGGACTCATATGCCAAACTGGGTGATTTAGTCCCAAACTAGGATTTTTGTGCCAAAACTAGAATTTGATACTATATGATCTGAAACAATTGAAATTTGGAAAAATACCTATAATGTGACTCATGGGTATGTGCATGATCATGATGGCCCAAAAAGTGGCAATATTATGGGTATTTGTAGGGTATGTGGCTAATGAAATTTTTTTACCCAAAATTGATGAAACGAAAAGGGTTTTTAGAGGAGATTCTTAGATTTCTACCAATATTAATTATGCTTTAATTTGAATTTAATAAATAATTATTATTTATTTTCTATTAGAATTACGACTAAAGTCCTAATCAATGGGCTAATTGAAAAACATCTATAACTTTCAAATGGTATCACATTTGTTGAATCCAAAACATGTGTCACATTCTATGCTTCACATACTATAGGATTAAAAAAAGAAAAATTAAATTTCATGAAGTTTTGACCAAGTTAAGGTGGTTAGACATATTAGTTTTTATATTTTTTAAAATTTGTAACAAAAAATTCATAATTAATTATTTACTAGGAAAAAAATTACAAAAAATATTTATCACATCTGAACATGAGTCCTCTACTTATATATAAAATATTATCATTTTATTATGGTTAGGGTGGTCAGACAAACATTGACTTCTTATTTTTTCCCTGAAATTTAAGTACTACTACATTAAAATTTCTAATTTTCATCAAATAGATTTTATTTATTTTTAAATAAACCTAGTTGTTTAGAAACTTCATTCAATTTTCTACAGATTCTATTCTTACATATTTTTGAAATAATATAGATAACTTATTCAAATTTTTATGACAATCTTCCTAACACTGATTTTTCTAAATTTTTTGCCACTTAAGGGCATGTTTTTCCCATGATGATCCTACACATACCCTCATGCCACAAGTGGTGTATCAATCCCCCTTAGATTTTTTGAAGGATTAAGTCTTTATTCTTATTTCCTAGTTTTTCTCTTTCTACCATACTTCATTTTTGGATATGAAACCCCGATTTGCAACCTGTAGGTGACTTTTTGTGAAGATAGCAACCTTGTAATGACTTGATGACTTTCTCCAACCTTGCAACTATAGAAGTTGAGAAATCTAACTTCATAGAACCTAAAGATTGCCTACATGCAAATAACTTGTCACAAAAAGGAAGAGATGGAGACAAAAAAGAAAGGGTGCTCTACAAGATTGAAGAGAAATTGTATTGACTGAATTATTAAAATACAATTGATACAATTCCTTTAAAAAGTCATAAGCATGCACAACCCTAAACCTAACTTGAGAAAAAAGATAGCTCAACTAGATAAGGATAACTAAATGCAACCTAGGAATTAAAATAATTCCTATGTAAACTTATGCAAGTGTAATTAAATAATTAATTACACCAACACCAGCCCATAAGTGCAACTTAGGGAGAAGATTATTATGAAAATGATGCAAAGATTCAAAAGATGGGTCCCAACAACAAGGCCATGTTAGGTACCCAAATACAACCAAATCTTTGTAAAGCATAGTAAAGGAGAAAACCAAGTGGGAAAAAACTCCTCTCCAAAAAGAGATGAAGAAACATGCTAAAAAAACATGAAGGAAGGAAGGCCTCACAGAGACCCCCCAAGGACAACTTCCTTCACCCCAGGCATGGAACACAACTAAAGATAGCACAGCGATGCCAAAGGTTTGGTGAAGATGTCTGCAACCTGCTCCTCTGTAGCAATGTACTACAAGATAAGGGAACCATACTAAATCAACTACCTAATGAAGTGCATGTGGATCTCAATGTGCTTAGTCCATTGATGCTTCACTAGGTTACGGGAAATGTGAATGGCACTCTGATTGTCACACCAAAGAATAGTGGGACTGACAGGAGGAAACCAAAACTCTATCATCAACTAATGAAGCCATAAAACCTCATGACTAGCTAACACTACTACTTGTTACTCAACCTCTGTAGATGATAATGCAATAGAAAACTGCTTCTTGCAAGACCATGTCATATGACTAGAACCAAGGAAAAAACAAAACCAAAAGTAGACTTTCGATCATTGACATCACTAGCCTAATTTGAGTTAGTGAAGCCAACAATATGTGGGGATCCTAAAGTGTGGTGAATGCCATAATGAGTGGTGCCCTGAATGTACCTCAAAATACATTTGGCCACTTGTCAATGGATCTCATGAGGATCATGGGAGAACCAAGAAACAAGGCCATCCATAAAGGAAAGATCAGGATGAGAATGTGTTAGGTACGACAAACTTCCAACCAACAACCTGTATAAAGTGGAATCTACTAAAGGACTAGTACAAGTAGAAGACATAACAACACCTGACTAAAATGGTGTGGGGGTAGGCTTGCAATCAAGCATTCTAAATCACTAAAGCATATCAAGATCATACTTCTGTTGAAATATGGAAATCCCATCCGAAGACAGAATAACTTGTAGCCCTAGATAAAAGTGGAGAAGACCAAGATCTGTCATCTCAAACTGCTCCATCAAAGCTCTCTTAACACTTTGAATCATGGAGCATGAGCTACCTATAAGAATTAGATCATCAACATATAGCACAAGAATCAAAATATCACCCTCCTAATGATGAATGTAAATTGTGGGATCAAAATGACATCATGTGAAATGAGAGGAAAGAAAGAAAGAGTCCATCTTCTCATACTAAGCTTGAGGAGCTTGTTTGAGACCATATAATGAATGTTGAAGTCTGCAAACCAAGGAAGAGTCCTACACAAATCCCTGAGGCTTCTCGATATAGATCTCCTCATGTAGGTCTCCATGCAAGAAAGCACTCTTCACATCCATCTGAAACATTGTCCATCCCTTTGAAGTTGCAAGTGAAAGTACAAAGAGAATAGAATTCATCTTGGTGATAGGAGCAAAGGTCTTGAAGTAGTCACTACCCTCTACCTAAGAAAACCCCTTCGCAACAAGACGTGCCTTATACTTATCAATCAAACCATCTGTAGCATACATGGTATGGTACACCCACTTGTACCAAACCAATTTTCTTCCCTTAGGAAGAGGAAAAATATCCTAAGTATAATTCTTCATCAAAGAAGAATACTCCTCATCCATGGCCCTATCCCACTCAAGGTGACTCATCACCTCTAAAAAATTTTGAGGATCATCAGAAATGGCATGACTCAAAAGACTAGAACCAAATGTCTGAGCACAAGTATGGCGAGTATTTGAAGGATCACCTCCCAAAGATCCAGCTACCTTAATAGTAACATGGGCCCACCTAGGAAAATATTGAGTGACTAGTGGTTTTAAAGATGGTGGATCATCATCTACATCATCCTCAAGAGATAATTAATCTTCAAGAGATGAAGAGGGAGGAATAGGCAGTGAGGGATAAGCTAGTGATGGATAATCCATCTGAGGATAGTGCTCATCAAATTGAACATCCCGCCAAAACAAGACCTCTCTAGAATTAGGATCAAACAGCTTGTACACCTTAACACCCTCATAGTAGCCAACAAATATGATTGGTCGGCTCTTCCTCTCCATGGATTTCCACGAGCATTGAGAATAAATGCCCAAGCCTCACTACCAAAAACTCAGAATGAAGAAACATCATGCTTGACATGGGTCCAAGCCTCCTTAGGAGTCATATGTCATAATGCCTTATGAGGCATCTGATTCTAAATATAATTGGCACAATTGACTACCTCAACCCAAAATGAACTCATAGCTTGAGACTGTATCAAACAATTTTCCATCTCTCCTAAGGTTCTATTCTTTCTCTTAGTGACACCATTCTATTGAGGGGTGTAAGGTATTGTAAATTGATGTTGTAAACCATGCTCAATGCAAAAATACTTGAAAGCTTGATTAACATATTCCCCCCATTATCTATGTGTATCCTCCTGATAGAAAGTCCAAATTGCTTTTCCACAAATGTCTTAAAAGTCTTGAATGAATAAAAGACATTAGACTTGTACTTAAGAAAGTACACCCATGTACATTTGGATAAGTCATCAATAAAAGTGAGCACATATCAAGCCCCTAAAAAAGGATTCAAAAAGGACAAAAGATCACTGTGTACCAACTCTAGAGGTTCCTTAGCACGTGTGGCCTGACCCTTAGGAAAAGGATCCAAGTGATGTTTTCTAAGAGTACAACCTCGACATACACCATCAGTATAGGAAATCTAAGGAAGCCCAATCACTAGTGCTAGAGTATTCATTTGTTGTAGCTATTTGTAATTGACATGGCCAAAATGCTCATGCCAAAGCCTACTCACTGAGTCTACCTGTGTTATAAGAGAGGAACCTGAACTACCTGAACTCTCAAAGCCATCAAATATGTATAAGTGAGATGCAGAATCAACACTCCCAGTAGCCACAACCAAATTAGGATCCTGAAGGTCTCGAATAAACACATAATATGGTGAGAACTCAACTGTCTTACTAGAGCTAAAATGGAAAATATGATAAATGGAAAGAAGGTTTGTAAAATTTTTAGGAACTAGAAGCACATCCTGAAGACAATCACCATCCAATGAAATAGTACCTAAACCCTAAACTAAAAGTTGTGCTAAGTCACCAACTGCAATGTGTGTAGTGCTAGTAGGGGCAAGTGCAGTGACCAAATCCTTTGTGTGTGTCATATGGTGAGAAGCACCATAATCTAGAATCCAAGTGGACCCTAAAGATAATGCTCATGCCAAAAGTGCATGACCTTTCCCTGTGGGTTGGGAAGGAGCCTGAGGTGAGGTTATATTATGCTACTACATGGCTTCCTCTAAAGCGTCTAATCATTTCCAACACTTGGAAATTGGATGTCCTTCCTTGCCACAAAAACTACAAGGATCACTGGATTTCTTCTTAGTCTTGGAGGAAGAGTCACTAGACTTAAAAGATTTTCCCTATTTAGAATTGAACTATAGTTTTGAATCAGTCTTAAGAGGTGGCTTGGAGGAACTCTCACTGCCTACTGAATCTATCTTGGGCTTCAACTTTTGCTTCTTTTCCCCTTTAGATGACTAAGCTACCAGTGCTTGGTTCTTAGATCATGTGAGAGCATCCAACTGTGATATCTTGGCCTACTCTCATGTCAAACGATCATAGAACACCTCAAAAGTACACATGGTAAAGCGTTTGGCCAATCCATCCATGGTGGAATAAAATTTTGAAGAGAATATCAAAAAAGGACCTCAAAGCTTTGAAAGAATCAGGTAAATACACTCCTCATCCATTTTGTTCTTACCACAACCCTGTAACAATGACCTCGGTGATTTAAACTTCATCAGAAAATCCTTAATGGTAGGATATGAATTAGGTACTAAGGAAGTCAACTAGGCTTTAATCTGAAGTGCTCAAAACTGATTAATGGTGCGAAATAGAGTTTCAAACTACAACCATATAGCTTGAGGAGTTGCAAAACCCTCTAGATGGAATAGAAGACTATATGAAATATGCAAGGATAGTAAACCCATGGCCTCATCCATTTTGTTTCTATGTTGAATGATCTCAATTTTTTTTTTAACTAAGGTTGAACATCATCCAAACATGACCATAACCCTTTTGACATGAGAAGTCTAGTCATATGTGCCTTCCAAGTGTGAGAATTGTGTGGGGTAAGGAACTAAATAAAAGATGAGTCTTCCATAATGAATGAGTTTTAAGAAAAAATTATGGAATATTTTTCTAGTTTTCTAATGTAAATGATATAAAGCAAGAAAAAAACCCACCCACAACACAAGAACCCAAACCCTAGTACAATTTTTAAAGCTGAAAGGTGAGAAAAAACAAAATATGCTTCAAACAATATTTTGTGTACCTGAGAAATTTCCTAATGAAATAAACTACAAATCTGAAAAGAGCACAGAACTACCTTTCCAACACCTACTCGTTTTCATAAAATGAAGTTCGGATAAAAAAGTTACACCCTCGGAAGTGCAAAAAGCATGTTCCTCCTTTAACAGGCTAAAACGGCATCAAAACAAAAAAATAACAAAATCAAACCTCTACCATCAGATCAAGCTCAGAACTAGCTTTCCAATTCCTATTCGTTTGGAAAAATCAGAGCTAAAAATCCCATTTTACACTTGATTTATTGAAAGTACTCCAAAAAGGCAAAAAAAAACTCCTTTAAGCCCTCAAGGGCAAAAAAAATTGGCCCCTGGTCACTTGGATGACAAAGGGGCTGCAAACTGGCTACTAGGCACATGGTAAGCCCTCAAGGGCTGTGCTGGGGGCAGGCAGCCTTGGCTAACGACGTAGCTGGCCGAGCGACCCTCCAGTGACCGCTAGGAAGTGTTGGGGTGGTCGCCTAGCGACGGTTGCCTTTTACAAGGGAGAAATTGCATTTTACTCCTTTCTTAAGATACACTTAGTTATGCATGTTGTATTTGATAACTATTTTAATTATTAAATAAATTTTCTATTTAGGGTTTCTTTAGGGTTTGCACAATCTCCTTTCATAAGGATTGATCATTATATTTTATTTCATTCTCTCTCTGAATAATATACTCTCTTTTTTCAGAGCCATTCTTGCTTTTCCTCCATTCTTCTCTTGTGATAGGTATTTTTGCATGAAAGTGTTCTTGGGTTCTGTGAAGTTGGATTTATCAACTTCCACAACAACCTAATCTTCAAAGGATCTTCAATCCTTAGAGCACCTAGATCTATAATAACACATGTAGAGAGAGAAAAACTTGTTGATTGTTAGGGAATAAGGGTTTTCCTTGGTCAAAATCTATTTAGGTACTAAAACCAAATGATGAGATAATGAAATAAGGACATGAAACATAAAAAATGGAACATGAAACATGAACAATGATACCTTGAATGATGTCTTCTAAATCTTGCAATCTAACATGAAGTGGCCATGAAGGATGTATAACTAGATCTTGAAATAAATGTAGAATAATGCTTAATCTTGGATCTTAAATGCAATATCACAGCACTAGCTCAACAACATGCTTGATGCTTGAGAACCTTGACATGATGATGGATCTTGAATTTCTACAATAATTGATGAAGAATTTTACCCTTGAATGTCTTAGAAATCATCTTGAATGTGCTTGAATGCTCTTCTAAACTCTTGTAATCATAACATTTCTATTAGGAATGCTCTCTTGAAATTCTTAGCTAAAAATGAGTGAAATAGCCTTGTATTTATACTTCTATATGCTAAATTTCTCAAAATTACAACACTACAAGGAAACATCAGATCTAGGAGGATAAAATCCCACCAAAATTTTCAATTAAATTTGATTTTATCCCACACAGGACTCATATGCCAGAAGTGGCGTATGAGTCCCATTATCCCTAACTATCAGACACATTTTTTGAAAATGCTTAGATTAATTGGAAATCAGGATTGGGGCATTGAAACCTAGATTGGACCCATGTGCCCAAGGTGGTGTATGAGTTCCAGATAAGTAAATATGGGCTACACAACCTAAAAAGACATGAATTATGATTTGATGTTGGTTTATGTCAGGATTATCCTAGAAGAAGGATGCATTAATTAGGGCTTGGGGATGGAAAATAGGGCCAAATAAAGCATAAAGAAGCCCAATTAATAATGAAAACCCTAGACAAATGTGAAAGTGTGGTACAACACTTTACAACACCCTAAATAAGGTACAATTAAGTTTAATTAGTTCACAAGAGCCTAAGACCTAATGTGAATGTGTTAAACACATTACAATACTAAATCAAGGTAACATTAAGCTCAATTTAACAAGGAGGACCCAAACAAGTGTGAAAATGTCACAATTGACATTTTTTGACACTACAATAGTTATGATAAGTTTTATTGGAAGGGTGATCCTTTATCCAGTGCAAAGAGATATCTTACCTTTACAAGAATTTGACTCTCAAACAATGGTGGTTATTCAAGATTATTTAAGGCATCATCAAGTTAAGCGAGACTTATTTTCAGAAAGGATGAAAATTGATATTCAAAAATTTGTGGCTAAATGTTTGGTTTTTCAAAAAAATAGAGAGACAACAAAGACACCATATATCTTAAACCCTTAGTTATTCCTAGTAGAGATTGGGAAAAGGTATCTATGGACTTCATCATAGGGATTTGAAGATCTAAATATATGAATATAATCAAGGTAGTCATAAATCACCTCACTAAATATGCATATCTTAGTATATTATCACATCTTTTATAAAAAGTATAGTGAAAAAGAATTTTTGTATAATATATAAAAGCTAAATGATACACTTAAGGTTATTGTTAGTGACCATGATCCTATCCTTACTAGTAACTTTTGGAAAGATTTATTCTCATTTTTGGGTACTCAATTTTCTCATAGTTCTTCATACCACCCTCAATCTTATGGGAAATTTAAGGTTGTTAATAAGTTTTTGGTAGGATATTTGTATTGTTTCACTTTGAAAAAATACTCTCAATGGGTATTTTTGTTACCACTAAAAAAATGATGGAAAAAAAGTTCCTTTCATAGTTTATAAAAAAATGTATTCATTTATGGCATTATATAGATATCAACCTCCTTTCGTCATATCATCATTGAAGATGTCACCAAGAATTCAGTCAATGGAGTATAACATGCATTATAAAAAATAAGTACTTTCAAGACTCAAGAATAATCAAGCCATGCAAAAAAATAGAATAAAGTATTAGGTGAACGAACAGGATAGTGAAAGAATTATATTGAAGTTAGGGATTGGTTTTTCTTGAGATTGTATCCTTCAAGAAAATATCACTAAAGAGATGTGAAAAGAACAAAAATGTTATTTGTGAATTATTATGACTCATACCAAATCATGTAAAGAATAAAAACAAAGATACATTTAGTTTTTCATGTTTCTTGTTTTACGAAGATAATTGGACATAATATCTCTACTCAAACAATCTTACCAATGCTTGATGAAAAAGGAAAGATCATATTGGAACTATAGTTCATTCTTCATACATGCACAAATAATCTAAGAACTAGAACACTCACTAAGTATCTCATCCAATGGAAGAATTTACTAGTTGAACATGTTGCATGGGAGGAAGAAGATTTCATTCAAACTCCTTCACACTTGATAACGATTAAGGACAATGCTTCTGTGAAGAGGGGCACATGTTACACCATTAATATTAGAGTACATAAGATTTGAATAGTTAGATTGTATCTATTTTGACTCCAAATTAAGTCATATTGTCATTATTATATTTATTATTATGTTGATTTGCTTGGCCTAAGGCTTATATAAGGTTATCTAAGTCATATTGAGTGATATCCTAGGCATAAGTAGGGTCAGCATAAGAGGTAGTGAGTCTTATTTTCTCATAAAATTGTGAATTGTATTCTCATTAGATATATTTGAAGGTTTGTCCCCTTGAAGTGGCTTATTATTCTCAATTATTATCAAGTATTTGTAGCATATTTCCTATCATATTCATCTCTAATTTAAATTATTTCATTAAATTAAGAATAGAAGAGTGTGTCACATATGATTCCCTCTCATTTCCTAGAGTGATATTAAGGATAAAAAAACCAAACACTCCACTTGAATAGACAGGTTTTTCATATTTCTACTCTTTATTCCATCCCCATGTTCTAAATTAGTGTGTATATATATATATATAAATATAAAAGATTCATACCTATAAATATACTTTAAGCTAGAATAAAATCAAGTATTAAACATAGATAATTCATTTAGCCCAAATCTATTTCATCTAGAAGCAAATTTCAACCAAATTCAACCTAAAAAATTTAAGCCATCCATTTTCACAAGAGGTTTAATTTCACTGAATTGATTCCCTTATTTCAAGAAACCTCATGCATCCAAAATCCTACCCTGATGTTTATATAAAATTTTAATACTATTATCTTCAATGATAATAATGATGAACTCATGACCCATAATAAGTATGAGAATTAATTCCCTTACTTCAAGAAACCTCATGCATGCAAAATCCTACCCTGATGTTTATATCAAATTTAAATACTATTATCTACAATGATGATAATGATGAACTCATGACCCATAATAAGTAAGAAAATTAATACAAGAATTCATTTAAAAATGAATAAGGTTATTCCTATACAAGTTAATTAGCATTTGAACACAAGGATCATTATATACACATATAGATTATGTAACTAGGAGAAATCATTCCCATTAATTACAATGCCAACAAATTAAAGAAAAAATTCATCCCACAATAGTGTGTCCCATATTTTGGGAAAAGTGGGACATTAAGTTATGTATTTTTAGGGTAATTGTACAAAGTTGTGTGACACTTTCGACCAACATATTAGCACAACTGAATTTAAGTATTTCTAACTAAAACTCAATTTTGGTTAAACATATGATCTAGTAAGATTCATTCTAGCTATGTTAGATATTTTCAAAACTTTTCCAGCAAAAATTGTTGGCTAAATACATATGTAGCACCAATTTAAGGCTAATTTTCCAAAAAGTGTTTTATTTTTAAACTTGAGGTTTCAATAACACCTACTCATGTAAATATTTTTTTTTAAATTATAAAACTTACCCTTTTGTAGATTAATAAGTGTAATTTTTAAAATATATATACTTCAGCAGTTTAAGTATTATTATTATTTATTTATTATTTTTACTAAAAGTAGGTTGTCAACACAAAATATTAGGTTGATTATCATGCCAAGGAAAAATACTAAAACTTTTTTTTTTAAATTGAAAAAAATGTGATGGACTAGATAAAAGAATCTATATCAAGATGACATGATTTTTTTTCTTTTTTAGATAAATAATTAATATGAAAGTTGACGTCAAATGGAAATAATTATCTTTTAATACAAACATTTTAATATTTATTTAAAAATATATTTATAAAAATTGGAAAAAATATATTCATGCAGTAAAGTTTAAAGTTATAAATACACACAAAAAATTTGAAAGCAAAAAAATAAAATTTACTATAAAAAGATTGATGCCTCATGTAACTTCATTTTTCAACATTTTATTAGCAACTAAATTATAGTGTTAATTTATTAGAAACTATTTAAAGATAAATTTTTTTATTTTTACTTTTAAATATAAACATAAAATATATTAAAAAATACACATTTTACTAGTTTACATCATTTCAAAATTCAAAACATATATGCCACTTTTTAGTGATTCAAGTTTAAAAGTTGGATTGAAACATTGGTTATTTCCTTTATAAAGTGTGTCATAGCTTTGTACTTTTGCCTGTTAATTTTTTTTAAATTTTTTATCACCCATATGAATGAAAAAACAAAAAATTGAAAGATGATGTGTGTGGGAGACTGCTAGTGTTCTCATTAGTGTTGTCATTGATGTCAACCCCTTGTATGTAGAGATTGTTGGAAAGTGTTACACTATGTTGTTGTGGTTTGATGTGACATTGATGTCAAACCTTGGTCTAGTCTTGATGAGGAGTTGTGGTGTTGACATCATCAATGTTGTCATTGATGTATTGTATGGTTGTGATGATCAAGTGTTGTAAATGCAACTTGGTTTCCAAGTAATTCTAAGAAAATTTGAATAAAAGAGTGTACATTGTTCCTGAATGATGTTTTGTGTTTTTCTTCACATTTCTTCGGTATCAAAGTTATACTTGTGTAGTTTGGATATGTTAATCAATGGTTTTCAAAGATGTTATATCTAGAGTTTCAATTTTTGGATCATGAAGCAATGGAATTTGTGTTCAGCAGTGTGTGGACAATGAAGCAAGTTGTGGGTAAATTCAAGAAGATGAGTCCATGAAATGTGGAAGTTTTTTCTTTAGGAAAAAAATTGAAATCGGCTTGCAAAAAATGTGATCCTACTTTTTAATAAACAGGATCCCATTTAGCTTCGAGATCTTGAGCCTAAATTCTAAATGAGATCCCGTTTTGAAAATTTTCCATTTTTGGAAAATTTTCAAAATAGGATCCCATTTTGAAAATTTTTTGAAAATGAAAATTTCCAAAAATGACAAGTCAAAATAGTATCCTATTTTGAAAATTTTCTATTTTTGGAAACTTTCATTTTTGAAAAATTTCCATTTTGGATACTTCTCGTTTTTGGAAATTTTCAAAAAAGGATCCCATTTTCTAGAACCATAAAAAAAAAATTATGAAATGAGATCCTATTTTAAAACAAGATCCCGTTTTTTAAAATATGAATTTTTGGTCAGGTTTTTGGCTTGCTTTTCAATTTATGAAATGGCTTGGGGACTTGAACCTAAGCTTTGGACCTAGTTTGACCTACAACTTCAAGGTCATGTTAATATCATAGGAAAATAGTGACTTTGGAAATATGTCTAAAGACATATTTTGCATAATTTTTTTACGAAATTAAAACCTATTATAGATGAGATAGTGTACATTTCAAATATGTAACTTTTTTTACAATTTGATTATTTGAAATTTTATTTTTCAATTAATTTCTAATGAAATTGGTCCATAAACTTGAATTGTTAGGGTTTTTTAGTATTTTAATAACGTTTTATTAAATATTTTTTGTGTAATATGAATTGCACCAAAACATACTTTAGTCAATTCTTTTCAATTTGAAAAGAAACTTAAAAAATTATAAGTTTAGGTCATCTTATGTGTGACGTACACAATGATTTTTTAAAACAACAAATATGGCCAATAAAAATTTAACAAAAAATACAATTCAATAAAAAAATACAAAATAATATCAAAAGCATGCTTCAATGAATTACAAATCTTTTCCCGAAAGAATTTAGAAAAATATGATTGTTTAGGTCAAAATATGGATGACATACACATGCATGGTATGGTAAAACAAAGGTGACTTTTAAACAGTGGTTTTTAGAAATTGCTATTTAAAATCAGTTTTTATCATCTAGGTATTAAAATAAATTACATATTTGGAAACTAGACTCCAGGTACTACATTTTATGAGCAGTGACATTTTCTAAGATTCCATCTCTAAGCGCTTCAAATTTTAAGGTCCAATGTGACAAATTCTGAAAATTAGGGAAAACACTCACTTTTTGGCCAAAAAGTGGACTCAACTTCTTGCACACACCCTTGTCCAAGAGAAATGAGATTGCTTTGCATTTCTTGATGTTGTTTAGCATCTTGCAAATTTGATAAAATGCTAATATTGTCTATATATACCTTCCCACAGATTGGTTCATGTCTGGTTACTCTACAAGGTTGGATTCACCAGTTGTTATTTATGACATTTTGATTGGTTACATAGGATGGTTGTGTTCGTTAGGTGTATGTGGTTGTGGCAGTAATGTTGGATATAATGTTCACGTTGGAATATTATAAAATGTTGTTTTGTGTTTCTATGTGATCCTCATGTTTTCAGACTTGGTGAAGCATGAACTTAATTGCTTATGGGAATTAATATAGGCTTGGCCAACCTAGCATGTTAACATTAATTATGCATGTGCTTTGTTTCTTGTGGAAGTGTGGTGTAATGTGTTGATGTACATTTGGGTCCTAGTTAACCCTTAGAATGGTTTTCCTTCATCTCTTTCCACCGCAAAGGTGTTTGATGCAGACCTATTTGTTGTTTATACATTTGAGATTCATATGTTTCATTGTAGTCGACTTGAAGATGTTTTTCAAGTTATAAATGGTATATATGTAAGGTCAATTGTTGGAGGTGGTGTGGCTTATGTTGAAGTTTGAAATGTGATCAAGTATTATAATATGAGTGCAAGCTTAAATGACTAAGGTTACTAGAAGCAATGAGAAGAAGGTTTCTACATTTTTAGTAAGCTAAAAGTTATTGGAAGAAGTGAGTTGAAAATTTTAGATGGTATGGAGTTGTTGTGGTTGATTCTCCTATAGCTCTAAGATAGTATTCTATCTATAATAGTCTTCTTCTTTCTTCTTTCTAATCTGGTAGTGAGCCCTTATTTATTTCTAGATAGTGAGTCCTCTAGGTAGTGAGCCTATTGTAATCAGTGTTGCTATTAATTTATATTATGAGCCAATCCTCACCATGGTTTTTCGCTTCTTAGGTTTTTCATGTAAATCTACTATTATATTATGTATGGTGTTTAATGTGTTGTTTTATTTGTTTTCATATGATAAGTCTAGATAAGGGTTTAAATATTATTGAGGGCTTGATGTTTTAATGCACAAATAATTCACCCCTCCCTCTTAGTTTTCTTATGTTTCTAACAATTAGTATTAGAGTTGTGGTTTCTCATAAGTATATTAATAGCTTGAGGTAGATCGGGATGGCACAAGGAAATGTGTCAAAGATCCTTTGTTTGATGGAAAAAATTATGCATTTTAGAAGAGCAAGATGGAATGAATTCTTGTCTCATTAGGGTTCAGTGTATGAAATTCACTTGAAACTAGATATAATCAACTTGTTAATGGCCTGACAAGTGATGATGACATCAAAGATTATGAGAACAATTTCAAAGCAAGGAATTCTCTTTCGAGTGGTCTTTTTGATTCAAAACTTGTGAAGGTGATGAGCTACAAAACTGCTAAAGAGATCTTGAAGAAGATAGAAAGTATCTATGAAGGAGATGTTAAAGTCAAGACAAAAAATATGGAGAATTTGAAGACCAAGTTTGAAACCCTAAAAATTTCAAAGGATGAAGATATTGCAAGCTACATGCGTAGAGTGGATGAAGTTGTCAATTCCATCAATGGCCTTGGTGGAAAGTTGGAGGAAAATGAAGTGGTAAAGAAGGCATTAAGAACTCTTCATAAATCTTATAGTGCTAAAGTTTCTACTATTGAAGAAGCTCATAATTTAGATCAGTATACCAATGATCAATTGTTTGGTACTTTAACTAATTTTGAATTAAGAGATTTTGGTAAAGATGATTCAAGAAAAGAGATTACTTTTAAAGATAGCTAGACAAAGAGGATGATGCACTAGATCTAAATGATCTTGATGAAGTGGAAGCAAATTTTCTGAGATTGAAAAAGGACATTGGAAAATACAAAGGTAAGTTAGCATTCAAAAATTTTAACTATGGAAAGATAGGTCATTATGCTTCAAAATTTCTATCCAAAGTTTTAAATGACAAATAGAAAGATCACAAAGGTAAATCTATCAAGAAGAGTTATTATTCTAAAGAGGATAGTATCATATCTAATGACGAAGAATATGAATACCTAGATATTGAAAGTGATGAATGCTTGTTCAAGGCCTTGAATGGTTGAAATAATTCTACTGACTTTGGAAGATGTATGAAGGAAATGGCTCCTAAAACAAGTCACACTATTAAAGGAACTATGATGACTACCTTTCATACAAGAGAGGAGAAAAACTACAGGATAATTGATAGTGGATTTTCAAATCATATGAGAGGTCATAACTGTAAGTTTGTTAAACTTGAGAAGTTTGAAGGTGGTCTAGTTAAGTTTGGTGATGATGCATTTTCCATGATCTATGGAAAGGGTTCAATTAGTTTTGATGACATGAATTAAAAAGATGATGTTGTTTATGTCAAGGGTCTCTGATATAATATTTTGTGTAGGATAAATATGTAGCAAATGATATAATATTTTATTGCAGGATGATGATTGTGAGATCAGAAAAGGAAGCTCCAAAACTATGGTTGTTGTAGGAACAAGGAAAAAAGGGAATATTTATTAGTTCAAAGGTGAAAATGGTAAGTTCTTTATGAATAAAATTAATGAAAGTTTGTTATGGCATAGAAGAGAGTGTCACATCAATTTTGATAGCCTAGTGAAGATCAGCTCTACTCAAGCTATGAGAGATCTACCAAGAATTACAAAGCTTATTAATGTAATTTGCAAATAATGTCAGTTTCCAGAATGTAGACAATAAAAAGGTTCAAAATCAAGGAATATTCTACTGTACGACCTTTGGAGTTGGTGCATATAGACCTATGTGGACCTACAAGAATAATAAGCTTTAAAGGTGACATGTATTTCATTTTATCAATAGATGATTACTCTAAAATATATTAGGTAACCTTTCTCAAAGAAAAATTAGAAGCTCTAGAAAATTTTAAATCATTTAAATCTATGGTTGAGAATGAAATGGATGTGAAAATCAAGTTTCTAAGGTTTGAAAAAGATGGTGAGTTAACATCCAATGTGTTTAACAATTTTTGTGAAGATCATGGAATAAAAAGGAATTTATCAGCTCCTAGGACTCCGCAACAAAATTGAGTCATTGAAAGGAAGAATAGTACTATTCAAGAAGCAATAAGAACTATGATGAAGGAAGAAAACCTACTAGATGTCTATTGGAGAGAAGTTATTCACACTGTAGTTTACATACTCAATAGGGTACAAGCAAGGATAAATAGTTTAAAGATTTCCTATGAGATATGGTATGGAAGAACTCCTACTGTTAAATATTTTAGAGTGTTTGGAAGAAAATGTTATATTAGGAGAGATGAAAACTTAGAAAATTTGATGCAATATCAAATAAAGGAATATTCCTAGGATACACTATAAATAGAAAGGCATATAAATGCTACAACAAGAGGTTGAAGAAGATAGTTGAAAGTGCAAGTGTCAAAGTGGATGAAGAGCCACATCGAAACTCAATACTGATGAAAGGATATGAATGTGATGATCCCTCTTACAAAGAAGAAGAAGAGGAAGAAAATGAAAAGGAAATGAAAGTGGAAGAGGAAGAATCTTTGGAAAGGAATTATAAGACTCCTAAGTATGTGTAGAAGAATCATTTCAAGTATCAAATCATTGGAGACGAGAAAATTTTCGTTGACAAGAAGAAAAGATGAGCTATGAAAGAGGAATAGGTAAATTTGTGCTTAAATTCTAATGTAGAACTTAAGATAGTGATTAAAGCATGCAAGGATGAAAATTGGATCAATGATATGGAAGAATAATTTATGGAGATTGACAAGAATTAGACTTGGGAACTAGTCCCAAGACTACCAAATATGAATGTGATAGGAACTAAATGGGTTTTCAGGAACAAGTTGAATGAGAATGGAGAAGTTTCCAAAAGTAAGGTTAGGATTTTGTGTAAGGGCTATTCACAAGTGGAAGGAATAAATTTTGAGGAGGCATTTTCTTCAGTGGTAATAATGGAGGCCATTAGGATGCTTTTGGAATTTTCAACACAAGGACTTCAAGGTTTATCCGATGGATGTGAAGTTTGCATTCTTGAATGAAGAGTTGGAAGAAGAGGTATATATTGAAAAACTAGAAGGATTTTGGTTATTAAAAGATCCTAATATGGTTTTCAAATTGAAGAAAGTGTGCTATGGACTCAAGCAAGCTCCTAGATCTTGGTATGCAATATTAGATAGGTACTTGTAAAAAGAATTTAAAAAGGATACCACAAATAGCAATCTTTACTTCAAAGTTGCGATAGACCAAATCTTGATTGTGGCTGTGTAATTTGATGACATAATATTTGGATGAAACAAGGAAATGTGTAAGAGGTTTGCAAAAGAAACATAGAATGAGTTTGAAATGTCAATATTTGGGAGGCTGAATTTCTTCCTTGGGCTACAAATCAGTCAGACAGAAAAGGAATATTCATTTCATAGTCAAAATATGTCAAGGAAATGTTGAAGAAGTCTAGAAAGAAAGGATCTAAACTAGTATGCACTTGAACCATCAATTTTAATGGAGGTTCTATGTGCTTCTCTTGCACTCTTAGGGTTTTTCACCTAAAAGGAGAGAGATAGAACACTAAAATTGAGGTGGTTCACTCAAACTAAGGTATGCAAGATGGGATTAAGACTAAATTAAATGATCTAAGTGCAACTAAGTGATGAAATTGATTAATTATGAATGTGAAACTAATGAAATATGCAATATTTGAAAACACAATGACATATGTAGAAATTAACTAAAAACATGAACTAATGCAAACAAAACTGAATGAGGTTTAATAGAGTGCACCTAGAACTTGATTGTTGATTCTAAAAGATTCTAAAAATTGGTAGAAATCACTATTTATCACTAGTGGGACTCATTCACCACTGATGACAAATCAATCCTCCTACTGGTAAAAGGACTAAAATTGCTTTCCGACTGTCGAGAACTAGATTCTGACAAAATAAACTATCCAACCTATAGGTGGGACACATTCACCACTGATGGTGAATCAATCCTCCTCCAAAAATCTACAAATTCAAGATTCAATTATGTAGGTCTAGATCTGCACTTGTCTTCTTGTAAGGTTAATGGAGTTAAATTTGTAGAAAATGGATTGTAGGTTGTCTCCAAGCTTGAATTAGGGTTTGGCTGACTTGAAACACTTTGATGACTTATTGACCACTTTTCAAGATCTATTTCCTTGAAAAATCTGCCTACAAAACCTACAAGCACACATGCCAAGAGGGGAAAAATGGTTAAGGGTTAGAGTATAGGGATTTGCCTTGGTCAAATCCCACTTTGGTAATCAAACCCTTGATAAAGAAGTGAAATGAGATGAAGAAAGGAATGATGAATAAACAACATGCAAGTGTCCTAAAATCACCAAAACCTTGTTGAATAAATCCAAAGATATGTCAATAGCTACTCCAAGATGCTTGATGATTGCTTGATTGAATGATTCTTTAATGAATTGAATGTAATTGAATGCTTGAATGAACTAGTGAGTGAATAGGAATTGGGGTTCAAATAGATGGAAAAACACTTATTTATACACGTATACCCTAATTACCCAATAATACAACATCACAAGCTGACATAAGGTCTTCTTGAATAAAAACACAAAAGAAAATTTGAATTATTTTGAATTTGGAGCCAAGAGGGACTCATTTGCCACCCATGGTGAATGGGTCCCACTCTAGGCTTGTAAGTGGGTGTTTGGAATTAAGTTGTATTTAATGTTTTTTGTAGAGTTTACATTCAAAAATATACTTAAATAAGTCTTATGAGTGCATAAAGGGGTCAAATAAAGCATAATAAAGGTGTAATTCGTGATGACAAGCCTAGAAAAGTGTGAAAGCTTGTTACAGGACTTTACAACACTTTAGAATACGACTTGATAAGTGATAAAAAAGGTGATTTTTAGATGAATTATAATGAGAAGAGTCTAGAAAAGTGTAGAAATGTGTTACAACACTTCATAACACCTTCACAAGATATTATAATTGGAATATTCAGGACCTAATGTGAATGCAAAAGTTACATTACAACATTAAATCAAAGAAAAATAGATCAAGCATGATGAGAGAAAGGCCTAAAAGACCATGAAAATGTCAATGATCCCTTTTTCTATGGTATAGTACTCCTATGGTTACTAGTTGCAAATCAAGCAAGAATGATGAACCTCCTAAGACTAATCAGAGAAAGTATAGATCAATGATTGGTAGACTATTATATCTAACTACTACTAGACCAGATATCATGCATGAAGTTTGTCTTATGGCTAGATTTCAAGGAGATCCTATAGAATCACATGTGGAAATAATGAAGAGGATATTTGAATATTTATAGGGCACTCTGGCCTATGGTTTACGATATCCAAAGGGTATTTATTTCTCTTTGAATACTTATATAGGTGTAGATTGGGCAGGTTGTGTGGATGCCAAAAAATGTGTTGCAAGGTGGTGTGTCCCTTTGTCTTCCTTTTCTAGCATGGTGCTTGAGTTTGTGACATCACTTAACCACCTCTTGTGGATCTTACATTAATTTGGCAGTTGTATCGGCCATTGACTGGTTGATCTTTTGGTGCAACAACAACCACCAATGCAACAATTGGTATTAGAGTTGAGGTCAAAGGTTCAAACCCCTCTCTTGCATTGTGTGGGATTGTTGCAAGATGGTGTGTCCCTTGGTCTTCCTTGTCCAACATGGCACTTTGGTTTGTGACATTACTTAACCACCTCTTGTGGATCTTACATAAATCTGGAAGTTGTACTGGGCATTGACAGGTCAATCATTTGGTGTAATGACAACCACCAATGTAACAAAAAGTATGAGTTGAGGTGCTTTATTTATTCAAAATAGATTGGTTTCTTGTTTAAGAAGCAAGATTCATTATTATTATCTAATGTAGAGGCAAAGTACATTAAAGCAACCCCATGTTGCACATAGGTGTTATTAATGAAGAAAACGTTGAAGGATATTAGATCATCATATGATGAACCTATTTCTATGTTGTGTGATAATACTAGTTCTATCAATGTTTTAGAGAATCTAGTAATGCATTCAAGCATAAAGCATATCTCAATCTGTTGTCATTTTTCTAAGAGAAAATGTTGTTGAGAATGAAGTGATGGTAGAGTATGTGCCTACAAAGGATCAAGTTGTAAATATCTTCACAAAGGCTCTTCCAAAAGATACATTCTAATATCTTTGGAAAAAGCTAGGGGTCATTTCCCATCCTTCCTTCAACTAGATGCATAATATTATGCATCTATCAAGGAAAGCTATTCAAGATTTATTCTTTGTCCTAGACTGATGGTGGCTATGTCTTAGGGGGAGCAGGTAGTGGTGTCTTTGGTTTTTGTAGTTATGGGGAGCAAGTGTTTTCAATATGTTGTATGCAGACCTTATTGCCCTTTGTTAATGTTGTCAAAGGGGAAGAGTGGAAAAGAAAAATTCTATGCAGGTGTTTTCCCTTTGAGAGAAAAATAGTATGTTTGAAAGGTGCAGATATTTCCCTTTTCTAATGCTGCCAAAGGAGGAAGAGTTAGTTGAAAAATCATAGTACAAGAGAAATAAAAGTTTGAAAAGAGTGAAAGATATAAATGCTTGTGTAAGGGGGAGTGTTATTGTTGAGATAGATATAAAGTTACTTTTTTTGTTGATGGTTTTTCATAAGGTGTTTCCATCAATGAAAAAGGGGGAGATTGTTGGGGATTGTTGGTGTTGTAATTAATGTTGTCATTGATTTCAACCACTTATATTTGGATATTGTTGGAAAGTGTCACACTATGATGTTGTGGTTTTATGTCAAATTGATGTCAACCCTTGGTGTAGTCTTAATGAGAAGAATTTTTTGTGGTTATATCATCAACATTATCATTGATGTCTTGTATGGCTGTGATGATCATTTGTTGTAGATGTAACTTGGTTTCCAAGTGATTTTGAGAAAATTTTAATAAAAGAGTATATAGTTTTCCTAAGTGATGTTCTATGTTTTTCTCTGCATTTCTTGAACTTATCAAAGTTATTCTTGTGTGGTTGGATATGTTTATCAAAGGTGTTCATAGATTTTATATGTATAGTTTTAGGTTATGTATTGTGAGGTAGTGTAAGTTTTGTTCACCAGTGTGGAATGTGAAGCATGTTCTCTAGGATAAATGAGATTGCTCCACATTTCTCCATCCTCAATTTTTATGTCATGTGGATTTGGGAATGTTCTAATATTTTTTGTATCCATCTTCCCTTAGAGTGGTTTTTGTTTGGTTGCTTCATAAGGTTGGTTTCACAGGTTGTTATTTATGGCAGTTTAATTGGCTACACAAGATGGTTTTGTTCTTTAGTTGTATGTGGTTGTGGTAGTGATGTTGGATATTATGTTGATGTTGGAATATTCATAATTTTGTTTGGTTTAACTATGTGGTCTATATGTTTTTTTTAGACTTGGTGAAGCATTAACTTAATTTCTTATGGACGTTAATACAGGTTTGGCCAACCTGGCATGTTAACACTAATTGTGTATGTGCTTCATTGCTTGTGGAAGCATGGTGTAGTGTCTTGATGTAGATTTAGGTCTAGGTAGTTAACCCTTAGCATGGACTATGTTCATCTCTTTCCACTATAGATGTTTTTGGTGTTGACCTATTTGGCATTTGAATGTTTGAGGTTCATATGTTTCATTGTAGTTGACTTGAAGATGTTTTTCAAGTTGTGGATGGTATATATGAAAGAAAAATAATTGGAGAAGGTGTGGCACATGTTGAATTATAAAATGCAATCAAGTATTGGGATCTGAGTGCAAGCTTAAATGACTAAGACTACTAGAGGCATTAAGTTGAAGGTTGCATATGGTATGGAATTATTATGGAAAATTTTCCTATTGCTCTAAGATAGTGTTCTCTCTATAACAATCCTATTCTTTCTTCTTTCTGAGACCTCTAATAGTTAGCCTATTGTATTAATTATTTCTATTCATTTATATTGTGAGATAATTCTCACTGTGGTTTTTCCCTTCTTGGGTTTTCAACATAAATCTATTTTTCTATTGTGCATGGTGTTTAATGTGTCATTGTTTCATTTATTTTTATTCATGATAAGTCTAGATAAGGGTTTGAATATTATTGAGGGTTTATCTTTTTAATGCACAACTGATTCACCCTCCCTATCAGTTGTCTTATGTATCTAACAACATGAACTAGTGATTTTTGAGAGTTTTTATGAATATTGTAAATATATTTTATTAAATATTTAAAACTATTTATAAATTTGGTTATTTAAGATTTAAAAACTTATTTTTTATATTTAAGAACTTTTTAAAAAGTGGCATTTATTCCATATCATATAAATTTTTAAGAAAAGAGCATAAAATTATAAATTCTTAAATATAGGTTGGTAACGCAAATATATACTATGTAGATATTTTACAATATATTTTGGCTGCATATTTTATTGTTATTAATTAATGAAGTAAAATTAATTATAATTTATACATAGTTTTATTCCATATCACATAAAAAAAATTATACATCCAAAAAGATATTTTTTCTATGCACCATAGAGTTTTTATTGGCTACAACACTTGATAAGGTACATGAATGAGGTATACATGCTTGTATCATGCTAGAAATAATTTTGGTATGGGATCATAAAAATAAAATTCTTGCAACCAAACAATGAGTATTGAAGGATCCATCAAATGTAATTTTGATTCAAGTAATTCATCAAGAGATAGAATGAAATTGTGTCATAGGAGAAAGGACCCTTTGATTGACCTGGGATTAATTCATGATAAATTGGAATTAATGAGGCCTTGATTCAGGTGTTGTGAGGCATTTTATGCATCCACACTAGGTCTTGGAGCCTTTCAAATCAAATAACATACTTTTAATGATGTCTTGTAAAGGTGTTGTAAAGTGTTGTAAGATGATTTCATGCTTTTATAGACTTAATGAACCCATTTATTTATAATTCAACATTATAAAATGTGTTTAATAACATTATTACATCAATCTAGAAGGCTTGTAAACTAAACATAATGACAAACTAGTGTTGTAATGTGTCTTGCACATTCACATTGGTTCTTGTACCTTTCTAGGCTGCGTGGACCTCATTTTAGTGTTGTAAAGTGTATTTAATCATACTTTCACATTGATTTCTATTTCCCAAGCCCTATTTTACATTCACATCATCACTAATAAGCCCCTATCAACCCATATTATGCATCTCGATGCCTAAATTGATCAAATACCTAACAAGGTTGTATTTTAGACCTTATTTCCTTATCTCTTGGCATTTGAGTTGTCAAATTGGCCCTTGTGGGACCCATTCACCATGAATGGTGAATCTTTCCCATCTAGGTTGGACCCATTCACAATGTGTGGTGAATGAGTCCCATTTCGCTCAATTTTGACCTTTGAGCAGGAAAAAAGTGAAATTTGAGTTTAATATTGCTTCATGTCAACCTGTGATGAGGCATTAATGGGTAAAATAGATGAAATGAATATAAATAGAAGTATTTTAACTCATTTTCACATCTCTAATCTATTTTCATTCATTAATCTTCCATCTCAAGTCAAGCAAGTTAGGGTTTCTTCATTTCAAGTCACCAAGGCATCAATCTTTAGACATTCAAGGGTAGATCCTTCATGTCTTTTTGCAGAATTTTAAGATAAATCATTATGGAAAGGTAATCAACTCCATTATTTCATGTTTCATTCCATTCTTTCATCATTTTGGTTTAATTACCTAAACGGGGTTTGACCAAGGAAAACCCCCATGTGCTAACATTCACCATTTCTTCTTCTCTTCTTGTGTGTTTGTAGATTTAGGTCTCTTGGAAGCTTGGAAAGAATTGAAGATCAAGTTTCAAGGTTTCTAAATTATTATCCTCATTCAACAAGTCTAAACATCAACAAAAACTCATTTTCAGGTTCAAAAATTAGAGTTTCGGAAGCAAACACCTGTAGGAAATCAAAGTGCGGATCGAAAGCTTCAGAATCCACTTTTGAAAATCCAAAAATATAAAATTGGACTCATTCACCATGGGTGGTGAATGATTCCCACTCTAGGGTCAATTTTGTTTCTTCTACATTTTTTAGTACCCTTTTGTCAAAAATGGGTTTTGGCTCAGTTTGATAGAATTGGGACTGATTTGCCTAGAATGGCGAATGATTTCCTCCAGGACTAAAAAATAGAATCAACAACATTTCAAATGTAATTTCCAATCTTAATCAAGGTTCTAGGTGCACACTTTTAGTCTAATTCATTTTTGTTGCAATTTTCCATTCATTTCTAGGTGATTTTGTACTACATAATGTGTTTTCCAACATAGCATAATCCTTAGATCTTGCATTCATAATCAATAAATTAGTTCACATAACTGCATTTAGATAATCTCATTTAGCTCATACAACATCATACATAACATAATTTGAATGAACCCTTTAGCATTTTTGGCCTACCTCTCTCCTTTTAGGTGAAAAACCATAGAAGAGCTAGAAAGGTGCAAGGTGCCAAAAATATATGATTTAGAAATCATTTAAGAAATATATGTTTAAAGATTTATTATCTTATAATATTTATTCTTGAATTTTCCCTATAAATAATTTTCCCTTTATATATTTCTAGTTTATGTACTCATTGTCATACTCATAAAGTAATATAAACCAATATATCATTCTACCTATGTGAGCTTACTTAAATAGGATTGAAAGTAGCTACCAAATTAATAACTTTGGGATATTATATGTGCTAATGTTTATATCAATCATATCATCCACAATAAATTTAGAACCATCCTATCACTATGGTATCACATGGAAAGTTGAGTTCCTCATCAATTATTACCTCATAGAGTTTTTCACCAACAAATCAAACATTAAAAAAAAAAAAAAAGTCTAATAACACCTCTAAGAGGATTTTAACTATGGAATTCAATTGATTTTTTACTATTTTTTATAGTAACTCTCCTTTCTCCCCAAAATACGTTGATGCACTGAGTTTTATGTTGAGACATTGTTTATGATATCATGATGGGATGGCATATCAATGCCACATAAATTCTACAATCAATTCATCATTCTAAAATAAATTCATTATCCTATGATCTTGTTGGTTATAGTAAATAAGTTTAGTGTATTAAAGGTCTAGGGTAATAATTAGGATAGTGGTGTCATTGAACATGTTGTTGGTGGTAATATATTCATACAAACTAAACCATAGGAAATAGGCATTCCACCTGTTGGGAGATAGAACTTTGGGCTTAGGACCTATTTCAGTTCATTAGGAAACCAAGCTTTCTCAACCAACAGACTCAATTAAGGGAAGGGGAGAGCTACTAAAAGGACTAGTAGGAGGTTTCCTTTGGTGTTACGAAAATGGGGGTTCAACATTAAAATGAAGCTTCAAAGTACAAATGCAAACTATCATACACTAAACACTTGGAACTTAAAACATGAAATCATATTACTAAACAAAGAGAAATAGAAAAGTACCTATAGGATAGGAGATGTCTAAGAAAGATCTAAAAAACCCCAAAATTTCTTGTTTTTGAAGTGCACTCAGACTCATATGCCAGAATGGGAAATTTAGTCTTGCTATAGGAATCTAGGAAAAGTCTATAATCTTCAAATGACAAATTAGGATCTGGGTATGTGCAGGATCATCATGGAAAAAATAGGCCCTCAAGTGGCAAAAAAATTAGAAAAATAAGATTTAGGCAACTTGTCATAAAAATTTGAGTAAGTTATCTATATTATTTCAAAAATATGTAAGAATATAATCTATAGAAAATTGAATGTAGTTTCTAAACTACTAGGTTTTCTTTTTTTTTTAAATCTATTTGCTCAAAATTTGAAATTTCAATGGAGTAGTACTTAAATTTTAGGTAAAAAATAAGAAGTAGGTGTCTATCTGACTGCCCTAACCACAATAAAATGATAATTTTTTTTGAAAGATTTTAGATATGAGTAGAGGACTTATGTCCGGATGTGATGCATATTTTTTGTATTTTTTCCAAGTAAAAAATTAAATATGATTTTTTTATTACAACTTTTTAAAAATATAAAAACTCATATGTTTGACCACCTTAACTTGGTCAAAACTTCATGAAATTCAATTTTACTTTTTTCAATCCTATAGTATGCGAAGCATAGAATGTGACACATGTTTTGGATTCAAAAAATGTGATACTGTTTGAAAGCTATAGATGTTTTCCAATCAGCCTATCAATCATGATTTTAATCGTAA
Source organism: Sequoia sempervirens (assembly GCA_007258455.2). Classification (NCBI taxonomy): domain Eukaryota; kingdom Viridiplantae; phylum Streptophyta; class Pinopsida; order Cupressales; family Cupressaceae; genus Sequoia; species Sequoia sempervirens. Next base: position 375,145,865 of record VDFB02270651.1, read on the forward strand.
TTCAAATAGAAAATGAATAATAATTATTAATTAAATTTAAAGTAAAGCATAATTTATATTGGTGGAAAGCTGAGAATCTCCTTCAAAAACCCTTTTCATTTCATCAGTTTTGGGTAGAAAAAAGTCATCAGCCACATACCCTACAAATACCTATCATATTGCCAATTTTTGGCCCATCATGATCTTGCACATACCCATCTACAAAAAACTTGTGACAAGAGGTATACTGGGACTCATATGCCAAAGGTGGTGATTTAGTCCCAATATTAGGGTTTGACAAAAACTTCTCTAGCCTCAAGAGGTCTTTTGTAGCTTTCATCTTGTCTGATCTCCAAGTTCGAATGGTCTAAATTGTGATTTGTAGGTCAGTTTCTATGAAGATGACAACTCCTTGACAACTTTGAAAAATTTCTTCAATCTTGCAACTTTGTCTTCAAAAGGATCTTCAAGCTCCAAATCACCTATTTCTACAATCGCACATGAAGAGAGGAAAATGTTGTTGTGTTAGGGAATAGGGGTTCACCTTGGCTAAACCCCATTTTGGTAATCAAACCTTGAAATGATATGAAATAGCATGAAGGAATGATGAATGAACAATATTCAATGTTACAACATACCAAGCCCTTGAAATAAAGGCTACAAACTTATGTGAAATTTCTCTAATGGATTTCAATCTTGACTCTTGATCTTGATGTGAGATAATGTATTTGAATTCTTGTTTGAATCATGAAAACCTACATTACAAAATTTAGCTCAAAAACACACATGATGCATGGAGACTTTGACATGATGCTTGAATATTGAATATAGCTCCAAATTCTTGATAATCAACTCTTGAATACTTGAATTGCTAGATTACACTTGGTCATGAAAATTTCTAGATGACTTGTAAACTTGATAGGAGAAAATATGTGAACTAACCTTGTATCTATATTTGTTTATACCAAATTTCTCAAAATTACAACACTACAAGCCGACATCAAATCTAGGATAATAAAATCCTACCAAAATTTGATTTTAAATAGGTCATGGTTAAAGCAAGACTCATTAACCACCTTGGGCATATGAGTCTCAATGTCTTAAACATGGGACACAAAATCCAAGAAGTGTCTTGTTTAATGTGATGTTTGAAATTATGCCTCAAAACCCAAGTGGGAACCATATGCCCAAGGTGGCGAATGAGTCTCAAATCACTAGATTTGGAACACACAAACTTAAACATTGAATTAGGATTTTGCATTTGTTAAATGTTGGCATTATCCTTAGAAAAATCCATTTAATCATGCTTGTGGATGTGAAATGAGACCAAATAGGGCATAAAGAAGCCCAGTTTTAGTAGGGAGGTCCCAAAAAAGTGTGAAAATGTAAAGGCATACATTTTCCTACACTACATTTAGCCCCACTTTAGTGAGAGGAGGAACTTGCTTCAAACTAACACTAAAGTAGATAAATTTGTATCAAGAGGGTTCCAAGTGTACCAATGCAAGTGAGGTACGATGACAACAATCAAGATGAATGATCAAGCCCCCAAGATTGAGATCCTATGGAAAACCAACATAGGCACAAAAGGACACACATGTGAATGATGTATGAAGCAACAAAAAGGAAAAAGCATACATTTCCAAAGACACTGTTGGTTGTTTTTTATGAACCAATTAGATCTCACCAAGTACCTATGAGCTTTCCAAACTCAATTCTTGAATACCTACAAGATAGTTGGACAACAAAAAAGATGTAGCACTAATGCTTCTTCACCTGCACTTTGGGCTCCATAAAACCCAGGAGGGTAATCCCACAATGTATATCCTATGACTCTTCTAAACAATTAATAGATACAATGCATAAAAAAGAAGTTGTATTCTCATCAGAGGAAAGGAAGATGAAATCCTTCAATAAATTGGCATTTCCTTGAAAGAATTACACATCTAAAGCAGAGAATATGATACAATACCAACCATGAAAAATGATAGAACAATTTAAAGATTATTTGTGAGTGATGTTCTCAAATTGGATGACCAGAACCACAAGGAATGCTTATAATAATTGAGATCAATTCCATATATGTGGGCTAGGAGTCAAAGTAAATTGAACTGCAAGGTAAATTTAATCCTAAATATCTATGATCTACGTGAGGTTGCTTTGCAATTCATGAATTAATAATCAGATTCCAAGACTACTTATCAAATCCAATTATCCTGCACATGAATTTACAATTTGATCAAAGCATTTTAACCAAATCTTTGAACCAAAGATAAAATCAAAGCATACATCAAAGTGTAATAACTATGAAGATTAATAAAATAATATTTGATTAGAGTTTTCATTAATAATTTAGATATAGAGTAAAATTGGAGAGACTACAGACTCCAAAAACTTGCATTATCATTCAGATATGCTTAGGAACCATACATTTGACAAAATTTACTAACTAGAATGAAAGCATAAGATAAGGACTTCAAACATATTTGCTCAATATTTTCAATTGCATAATTAAATTCTAGAATTCAACAAGAGACCCACACTAATGGCCTTGAATTCTCTTTTATGGTAACAAGGGAGGGAAACAAGCTTTAAGCCAAGAGTACAAATGTCACATCCTAATTGTACCGCTACAATACATATTCAACTTACAGTTATATTTACATTTTCCATTGGAGGGAATACACATGAGACAAAGATTGTTTCCATTTGTTGTGAGGAGAAAACCCACCTTCCAAAAGGCACATGTTGAAAATAATATCCTTTAAACCGTTGTAGCACATCTATTCCATCAAGAAAAATTAAAAAAATTGTAAAGATAGAAAAAGAAAACCAACTTCCCAGTCAACACCACATCATTGGTGATCAACATTTACCCATGGTACCTTTAGTCAAGAAACACATATCTTTATACATTATAATTTCAAAGGACAGACCTGTACAATACTTGACCAAGTATATTTGTTCCACTTTTGTTTCACAGATCCAATTCATCAATAAATATCCCTTTCCACTGATCATACTCTAACTCAAATGGATAATTGAAATCAATGATTTCATTAATTTTCTTTTTATAAGGAGAGTACTTTGTCATTACTAAATTGGCCTCCTTGTCAAAGTCTTCAAGAAAAGTAATGATGAAATATAATCTCTCTAAAGCATCTTTTAGTATGTCAATGTTAACATTCTCATAAATAAATTTTGCTTGAGAAGCAATTGTAGTGTCCACCTATTGCTTCCACATCTGTAGGGGCTTCACCTCATCATTAACATTTTGAATGTCAGCTAACAGTGTCAAATCTTCTTCATCATACTTATCCTTCAATTATTTTATTTTCTATTCTAATGGGGTAGCACACCCTTGAAACTATTATTCTTTAACCTCGCCAATAAACTTGTAGGCTGGGATCACCTTTGGATATCATCCTCTTTCTGCTTAGCCCCAACTTCCATTAATCTCAAATCACCAACCTTGGAAATCCATTTATCTATGAGTGGAGTTCCCAATTCCCTATCTCTTTGAGACAACCTTATTGCTCTCAGCATCAAAGAATAATTAGCATGCAAACTATTTAATATACCTTGAATTTTCTTATTTAGGTGCTTTAGAATAGTATGATCAATCCTGGAATTGTTCTCATACATGGTGTCCTATGTCTTCTCAAGAAATTTCTTGCATACCTCAACTTGCTGAAATAGTTGTTCTCTTGTAGGTTCAATAGATGCAGGTACACCTAATGTGTTGGGATCCTCTATCACAATGGGCTCCTGGCCCATGTTGTAAGGCACAATTGATAATGATTGTTTAGGTGGAGAATACTAAGGATGAATCATAGGAGGAATGGGAGTAGTATGGCTAGAGCTAGTTAGTCCTTGAGACCTCAACATTTCCACTTGTTATTTCCACAATTCTAGCTTTGTTTCAAGCTCATCAACTCTCTACTAACTCTTATTGTATTCCCCCAAAAGCCGATTGCATTTACTTCTATACATATCCCTGTCTTTAGTGAGATTTTAAACTATTTCTTTTTTGAACCTCAGAGCATTTATGGTTATGTCAGCTACTTCTAATGTTGGAGTATCTGCAACTCTTTTCATAATCAATCGCCCACTAAATTTTGCTAGTTCTACAACTTTGGGCTTCCTAGAACTAAGAGACTATGACCATATTGCTAGAGCATCCCATTCTTGACTAAATATAGATCCTTGAAGTGCCAAATTGGCTTCTTTTTCAGTTTGGAGTAAAGGATTCTCAATCCTTCTTACTGTATCAAGTACAACTACATCACCAATATCCCATCCAGGCAATAATAAGACAACACTCTTTTGTACAAGCTCTCTTCCTTCCTTAGGTGTGATATTTTTAAACTATTTCCTCATTTCTTCCATCACATTGTCTTGGATAGTTCCTTTAGAAATTTAGGATGTAAAATTCTCTCAAAAACAACCCTCTCTACATAGTTTGTAGCTTTTTCTCTCCATACAAAAACCCTGAATATTGGTGTTTCAATAAATGAATCATCCTCCATGAATTCTCTACAAGCCTCCTATCTCATGTCATCAATATTACTCAGACCACTTAATTTTTCCTTTCCTAGCCTTAGGATGCTTGTCCCATAACTTGATGTGACTTCCCTTGGGGGAGAAGGCATCTCCTACTACATATCTTCAAGAGTTATCACAATATTATCTTCATCACTATCAGAGTAGTCTACTACCATTCTCTTCTCAACCCTTTGTCTCTTAATTGGTGGCTACTCCAAGGGAGGAGAACTTATCGGAGGGGAATGAATATCAATTATAATAGGTGGGGATTTCTGAATAGGTAATGAGACTGATCTAGTTGGAGATGCTACCCTTGAATCCTCTAATGCAACAAGGGTTGGAACTATTTTCTCCTTTTTAATTATTTCCTTTTTCTAAGAATATACCTAGATATTTTGTGTTGGCTAATAGGAAGGCCTTTCCTCCTCTTGTGCATATTTTCCTTCTTTAGTTTCCAAAGCCTTTGCCTTATCTTTTTTTATTTCTTCTCTTATCAACACACCAACAATACTTTCAAAATTCCCCAATACATACCTTACCTTGTTCCATTTCCCTTGAAGGTTGGGTAGACACTCATAAGCTAGATTTGACTTCTTGATATTTTCTACCATCTTTTCAAAAGCAAGATACATAGCTTTCCTTTCCTCTTGCACTTGTAGATTAAGAATGTTTCTAATAACATCCTTAGGGTAGTAGAAATTATGCTCAAACACACCAAGTTACCTTTTTGTTTTTAATTCATGAATGAGTCACTCATGGTCATGGTTTCTAGGGAGATCTATCATCGATCTATAAGGTTTAAAGATCTCCTTAAAATCCATCCAACCTCCCTTTACCATCACTAAATCTACAAATTTTGTGTGCTCAGGGAAGAATGAACCCTTCTTATTTTCTATAAGTAACACATTTGAGATCCTCCCAATTGTCTCATGACTTCTATAAAACCAATCCTGAGAGACATGTCTCTTTGTAGCACATAAGGATAAACATTTGTCCCATATATTCTAGATATAGTTCTATCTAGATATGCAATGATATCTTCCCAATTGTGGGTTATATTCAACTCAGGCCTCCTTTCCATAGGCCTCAAGAAGTCATAAATTTATTTTGAGATACTTGGTGGATCATCAACTAGAAGTCTCCTTAGCTTGGATGCAAAAATGTGGCAAACCAAAAAATAAAAATGTTGGTCATCCATATGTACAAAATTTGGGTCCAACATTAGACTATTAGCTTAAGATCATCTTACACCTTCTTCAATAACATGTCATCACCAAAATAATTTTCTTTCCTATATAAGATCATATGCATCAAAAGGGAATACCAATGGAATTTTACCTAATGCTTCCCTCCCTTAAGGTCAACCAGGCACCTGTGCATATATTCTACCAAATAAGTAGCAAAATCATAGACTACATTGAAGGATACATGCTAAATATTGGCTACCATGTACATATATTCATTCGGTGTAGTATCAGATGCGTCAAAGCCAATAATTTGATACAAGGAGAAGATAGTCTTCCTAAAGTAGTGGGAAAAGTAATTCTAGGAAAAGGTTCCTTCTCATCTCTTCCAATCTTGATTTGCTTTCTATTCTTTCCATGTCCTATTGAATTAGTGTGCATTGGAAACATTGTAGTTTAGAACAAGACCTTGGTATTATCATATTCTTTTCTAAAGGTATGAAGGTCAATAGGGACCATGTCATCATTACAGTCCTATAGTTTAGAAAATTTTGCAGTCTCTTCCTTGGTAATTCTTACCACCTCAGCACAATTATGGGCTCAGGGTCATATTTTGTTGCAATATTCTTGAGCAATTCTACATCCATATACACATTTGGGACTACAAGTTTCCCCATATCTAATCTTTGGGTATTGCAAGTGGGAGCCCCACAATTCCTATTCCCAAACTAGTTTCTAAACATTTTCGAACTAGTATATGAAAATTTAGTATCCTTGATCTAATCTTGTTTCTCCTATAATCCTTCATACATTCTAGGGCCATATTATATTGCTACTCCTTCACTTCTCTTGTTGGTTGAGGGTTTGAGCTAGTCAACAATGTCTTCAAAGAGTAATCTAACTAGGGTTTTAGAACAAGACCTTTCTATTTTGGGAGCCATGCATAACTAGGTAGGTCTACAATGAACTAGGGTTCTAACACAAAGAAGCTCACAACCTAATTATTTCAATTGGAAGCCTAGGGCACACTTAGAAGATGCATACTTGAAAAAATTTGGCCAAGAACTACAATTTTATTTGTAATTTTAATGCAATAAAGAAATTAAAGCACGCAAGCCAATTCAATTGGAAGAAAAACAATCACAAGTTTCCCTAATTTAAGATGGTTTGAGTAAAGCATAAGATATGGTTTTAATTGTACTCATGGATTTTGGTATTTACAAGAACCCTAATTTGTTCATGTCACAGCTTGAAAATTTTGATCAATCACCCATTTGCTTTTCATTTTCCTACAATCTTCAATTGTATGAGGAAATAAATTTCATGCACTTTTATAACCCAATCATGATAACTACTAATGTCTTTTCAACCATTGCTACTCACTCGCGTGAAGCAAAATAACTCTAATATTCATGTGTGTGATTTTAAATAGCAAAATGACTTTAATATTTAGATTGAGTCAACATAGTTTGAATTTAATTTTCCATAGTTTTCCAACTCATTAGCCAATGAGAATGTGCTAACTAGAAGCCACATCACTCCTTCCCATGGGCTCCACTTCTTTCCCCAGCAGATGAAATAACACACGTGTCACTTTATCATGGATCTCGCATTTTTTCTAATGAGAATTAATTTATTGTTGTGAGGTGTGCGATGTGTGGTTGAGATTTAATCTTGTGAATGCATGTGGACCACCGATCTCAAAACCACCAAGTGTTAGGCATAATGAAAGAAAATCAGGCCCCACTATGGTAAGGACATGTGTCAAACAATCATGGACATCACACGCCTTTTGTCTACCATTCTTTAACTCATATGCGATGTGCGATCAATGACCAGGATTTTATCCTTAGATCCAACATATGGGATTTCTACACATGCTGATAAAGTTAGTTTTAAAACAAAACCATGACTAGGCCGACAAGATTTTGACCCTCATGGCAAAAATTTACTTAAGGAATTTTTTTATGAAAATATTTCAGCCCTACCTTAGGCAACATTAAAGTGACGACATAAGATTAGACAACTGACAACCCTAAGAGAAAGGGTTGGTAAAAGGATGTCTTCGATGGATTAAGTTATAACTTGAACAACCAGCGACTGAGTGAAGTAGGTCAACAGAGAATTAAATATCCCAAGGTTTAAGATGTAAGGGAACTAAAAGCAAGGTTATAGAACTACAACCCTAAACACTACCAATGGACATAGATGCAACAGAACACTACAAGGTACAAAATGACCTCAAAATTTCAAAATTTTAGGAGCTCTATCAGTGGCTCATGCTCAGTGATGCATACCCCTAGAGGGTATGGCAAAAAACAAATCTATTGGTGAAGTAGACCAATACAGAGTAATCCAAAAAAACTAGGAGCTTGCATTGAAAAGGCAAGTAGACACAACAAAAAGCGCAAAACCTCAAACCTATGTACAAAATTTACAAAGATATAGAATGTACATGGAAAAACATCCTATTTCATGAGAAATAGGACTTCATGACCTATCCATGCACTGAAAGTTCTAGATGTTCACCTATCAAGGACTACAAGAAATATGAATCCTCCACATGCATGACTACAATCATATATGGCCCAAGCCACAAAGGATCAAAATTTCCATGTTTCCCTTTGTCTTCCATCCTTGCATTCCACATTAAGATCATGCATCTAAATTTGAACTTCCTTTCAATGGCCCTCTTATCATACAAATGTTTAACTTGAAGTTGCAACCTCTCATTTCTTTTATGAGCTTCTCTTCTAGTTTCATCAAGCTCAATTAACTCTTCCATCCTATGTTGCATCTCATCACAAATGTTTGTACCATATTCTTGGACAAATTTATACATCTTTATCAAGTTGTTATGGTGTATCCTTGCCTCCACCCCATATATAAAATTAAAAGGTGATTTCCCAATGACTGTTTTTAATCTAGTTCTATCTACCCATAGTGCAATATATAGTTTTGAATCCCATGCCTTCTTATTTTTCTCAATCACCAATTTAATGATCTTCATCAAACTCTTATTACTTGATTCTTCTTGTCCATTCTCATGAGGGTGATAAGGACATGAATAATAAATACATGTACCATGTTGATCGCATAAATCAGTAAATTCTTCAAACCTAAAACACATGGCATTGTCAAATATGATTCTCTCTAGGACTCCAAATCTACTTAATATGTTACTCATCAAGAAATCAATCACTAATTTTCTTTCTTTTTTATTTTTTTCTAGTGGGAGTGGCTTCCACCCACTTTTTGATGTAATCTATGGCAACAAGGATCCAAGAGTGACCCTCACTAGAATTTTCTAACATCTCTCCAATGAAATCAATACCCAATTGTTGGAAAGGGGCCTGAGCTAAAATTGACCTAAGAAGAAAATTACAAAAAAAAATAGCTTACTGGTAAATCTCTAGAAAGCATCACACTTATTAACAAGCTTATGGGAATCTTTGAACACTGTTGGCCACCAAAAGGCTCCCCTCAATATTTTGTGAGCAATTGTTTTGGCCATGTAGTGACCTCCACATTCTCCCTTGTGCATTTTAGTCAAAAGGTCTTTTGCTTGGTCACCATCTACACATTTGAGTAATACACCCTTTGGGCTTCTCCACAAGAGTTCACCATCAATAATGAAATATTTGATAGCCTAAAATTTAAGGGTTCTCCTTTCATTATTAGGCATACCTTTAGGGAATTGCATATTTTGCAAGTATTCTATAATCCTCCTGCACCATCCACTGGTCTACATATCACATATGGGTGCAACATTCTCATGTTCAACTTGATTAATTTGGTTGGATTCCATGTTGGTCTCAACCATCAACTTGGCCAAACCTTGACCCCTTACCAACTTTGTAATTTGGAGATCAATGTTGAACTCTTGGATCCTATTGATCCACCTACATCTCTAACCTGTGGTTTCTTGTTGGGTGAAAATTTCTTTAACTACTATGCTTGGCACATAAGCTACAATAGTTGCTCCAGTAAAATATGGTCTAATTTTTTTTGAAACCTTTACCAAGGCATACACTTGCTTTTCTATGGCATCATATTTAATCTTAGTAGCTTGCAAGTACTTGCTAAAGAAAGCAATAGGCTACTCAAACCATTCATTATTTTTATGTAGTAACACCCCTGCCACTATATGAAATGAAGTGAAGGTGAAAAGTTCAAATGGTTTTGCATAATCAAGAGACTTGAGGACTAGTGCCTCCTTGATTTCATCCTTTATGGCCTAGAAAGCCTTAGTAGGTTCTTTCCATGATACCTTCTCTCCTTTCTTCAAAATTTTAGAAATGGGCTAGAAAATTTCAGCAAAATTAGTAACAAATATTCGTACAAATTTGATTTTCCCGAAGAATGATTGGATTCCTTTCACATTTCTAGGTTGTGAGATTTTACCTATAGCTACTACTCATTCAAGATTGATTCTGACTCCATATTTTGAGACAATATGTCCCAACAACTTACCTTCCTTAACTCTAAGAGAAATTTCTTGGGATTCAAAGAGATCCCACAGTCCAAAGCTCTGATAAAGATCTTCTTTAGATGAGAAAAATGATCATCCTTTTTAATGTGAGTAGTGAGGTCATCTTGGTATATGGCAAGGAAGAGATTGATAAAATATGCAAAGGCCACATCCATGGCTCTTTGAAATTTTGCACCAACATTTATCAGACCAAATGGCATTCTCACATAGATGTATGTTTCCAAGGTGTGGTGAATGTGGTCTTGTACTATTCAAATTCTCTCACCATAACCTAATTATAACCTAAGAACCCATCCATCATTAAAAGCAGTTCTCACCCTATGACTTTTTACAACATGGCTTCCATGTTAGGCAGAGGATAGTTATCCTTCAAAGATGCCACATTAAGATTCCTAAAATCTACACTTAACCTGATATCACAATTCTTTTTTTTGAAAAGAACTAAATTTGAAACCCATGATGAATGCCTGATTGGATTGATGATCCCATAATCTCTTAACTTTGAAAGCTCTTCTTGAATGCCTGATTGGATTGATGATCCCAACATCTCTTAACTTTGTAAGATATATCCTAGGAAAACCCACAAGGGGAAAAACCTAGCCTTCAAAATGCATTCATCTTTATCTTAGAATCTCAAAACTCATTACACATGCCTCTAGGGATTTACATATGCTAGGCCACAACCCAATATTAACAAATAATTCATACAATATTATTATTCCATCAACTCCTTCTCCTCAATTTCTCTAATCTATAACTTCTCTAGATCAAAACAATTCATCACCATTATTCATAACTTCACACTATTGATCTGGTACCTCCTCTTGATGCTTAGAAACAATCTTTCTCCTCTCATTTATATCCTCTACAAGTCTTCATAACATTATCAAGTCAACCTTATTGCAACGGCTAGTAAGGTAACATGCAAACTCAAATAGGTCGGCCCCAAACATAAGGCATTGCTCCACAAATACATGTGATTCTCTTTGAAGGTTGGCCATGTCCTTAACTTCCTTGAACAATACTCCTTTTGGCTCCAAAAATCACATAATTGCTCCACAAACCAATTAGACTTCATCGAACAATGTTGGCTTTTGTATGTGAACATAGGTAATCTTCTGATAATGTTAACTCTCCATAATTGAACCCAAATGATCTAAATTTTCAATATATCATAGCTCATGGTATTGAGTAACTAATTCTAGCTCTGAAACATCTTACACTTAAATACGATAAAATGGAATAATCTCCAATGTACCGTCTTGGCACTTTACAACGTTTTATCAACGATCTCAATTTGTTTGAATAAGTCTAGATGCTCTGACATCAATTGAGTGGACATTGCATTTCTAGGTTAGAGCTATCATCGATCCAAGCTATATTGGGCTAAGGTACAAGGAATGCATCAATGAAAATATTAGTATAAGATCCATATCTAATGCTAGTGGTTTATCCTACATTCTAACAACTAGATCAATTTATATTGTTCATGCCATAGTAACATATTCTCATCCATTAAGGGGTGTTGGGTTTTCTTTTTTATCTTTTTTGTTGCTCTTCTACTTTAGTAAGGGATTTGATTTTGCTAGTCCTTTGATGTTTCGTAGAGCTTCTCTTGCCACTGTGTTGGCCCTATTTCTTTTTTATTTTCCATGAAAATAGTGGTTGTCATGTTTTATGTTTTTAGGCTTGTCTTCCTTAAGGGAATTCCCTTTGGTTTGGCCCCTTTTCGTGCTACTATTTATTGGATTCTCTGCTATGGGGTTCTCCTCGTGTGTCTTGAGGTCCCTTGGCGTTTGGTGTTTTATGGATTTTTATCTTTGAGGGATGTTTTTCCTTCTGCTCTTTATGAGTTTATTTTGTTAGTTGGGTTGTCCTTTGTCTTTTATTTTATGGCCAAGATGTTTGTGGAGATGTTGGCAGCTTTTGTTGACCCTAATCTTGAATTGCTACTAATGGTTAGGCAATTTTTAATGTTAAATCTTTTATCCTAGAGTTTTTAGTTTTTTAAGAATTTAGTTTTTTTGTTGGTGGTTGGGATGTTATCAAAGTCTTTCCTCATGTACTAGGCCCTCTTGATTCCAAAGGAGGAGGTGATTGCAATTTCTATTGGAGTGGGTGCTTTTTATCAATTTCTATAGTAATTTTCTACTAAGGTGAAGATTGATCCTATCAAGGCAAAGCCCTCTCCTATTGAGGTGGAATTGGATGTTGTAGTTATGTTGAGAAGTATTCTTCTCTTTTGATGGCTCCTATTGAGGTGGAGTTTATGTGTGCAACAAGGTGGAGACTGTGGTAGTAATGGTTCTCATTTCTTCCTTTCCTATAAAGGGGAGCTCTATCCTATAGAGGTAGAGTATGAGTTGGAAAATCAAGATGGATGGTGTTGTTTGAAGACTAATGCTCCTCAGTGATCTGTGGTTCTCTCTTACTCCCCTATTATGGTGGGGAATCAGGATGGCTCAATGTTTCCTATACTAAGTGATTGGTATGCTATAGTCTGGATGTTGCAGGTTGTTTGTTGCCTAACAAACTCAGGTGGTCTTTATTTTTTATTAGATTTTTTGGTGCCTATAAAAAATTGATTATAATTTGGTTCAAGGTCCCTAGAAAAACTTGGTTGTAAAGGGTTTACTATTTCCCTCAAAACTAGATCTTTGTAGAATGGTTAGTCTATTGTATCTTATGGTTGGATACTATTGATGGACTATTGATTGTTTGTGTTCTTATCTATTTGCAACTTTCTTTTGATAGGGTTACAAGTCCCTTTAAAACCTATTTGAAAGGGGTTTTGAGTCCCCTTAAAATATGCTTTTCTCATAGTCAAAAATATATTCTCAGCTAGCATCACAATAGCATCTTCTCATTGAGTGCCACAATAACATCTTATAATCGAGCACAACAATAGCATATTCTCATCAAGCACCACAATAACATTTTATTAGTGAGATCAAACTCAAGATCAAGTTCTAGGTACTGCAAATTAAGAACCATTTCCTATTAGGGCTAGAACCTAGTCATAGAGGCATGCAATGGGACATTGAATGGAGGATCCTATTAAGACTAGAACCTAGTTGTAGAGGCATTTGAATCATAGAGTCATTCAATGGGCCATGGAATGGAGAATCCTATTAAGGCTATAACCTACTTGTAGAGGCATTCAATGGGCCATGGAATGGAGTATCCTATTAAGGATAGAACCTAGTGATCATAGAGGCATACAAGTCGTAGAGGGGTTAAATGTGCCATGGAATGGAGGATCCTATTTGATGAGTTAAAGGAGAAGGGCCGCCTGCCCTATACAGATGCATCCATATCAACAAGTAAATTGTCTCGGTGACTAGATCAACAACTGAACTATCCTCTTTCAAGGATCACAGAGGAATCGAATCCTCTCAAACATCTCCCTCGTGAAATGTCCTGCTGATGAGCTATCCCTGGTTAATCGAGAGCTATCACCACCAAATGCCTGACTATAGCTAGAGCTAGACATGGAAACAATGACAATGAATGCTGAGGCAAGAATAATGGTTCTCTAAAACACAATGGTCAATCTCAAACTGTCTACAGACCGAACCACCTGAAGGATTCCATTATATTTAAGATTCCAACAGAAGGGATTGGCTTGGAAGAGGATCATGGATCAAGGATCATTGCATCTGCGGGAAGGGATATCAGGAGGCATGTATGGGTGGATAGGCAAGTGGAATCAGGGATTAGTGGATCTAGATGGAATCAAAGGACATGCATGCATGGAAAGGCGAGTGGGGCACATGAGAATGACTAATATAGATCGAACTGAAATGACTTAGGTGGGAATCGAGTCTCTTACTTATGTGATAAGTCATTTCTCTATATTGACTGGACAGAGCTAAATAGGATGGTCATGACCAAACAGTCCATTTTATCAGGCGTGAAAATGGTTGAGTGGGCTACCGAGTCACGAAAGAGACTGAATGATTAGATTTAGACTCCAAACAATGGATGACCACTCGAGCAATTATTGTTCACTTGGATACATCAACTATATGACACTGGGTCCAACCTATTTACTCTATGCTTATCTGGTTGTGATGCCAAGAAGTGGGATGCGGGTCCTACTTTTTATCGAAGCAACAGGAATTGTGTGGTTTAGAAACAATGAGAAGGGAACCAAAGCATTAATATACTGGCCCTTTTGGAACTCATAAACTCCATTTGTCCCTTGAACAGAATCGGTCCATGGTTGTTTCAAGGACTCAGGCCCTCTTGTCATGTCTTCTCTACCCTCTCGGGGGAGATTCAGTCTCAAATACGATGCCAAAATGGGTAGAGATGGCATCTTAACCTGCCTAATATGTTTGGCTAATATCTCAGTTATTTGAGCACAACGCGTTGGTTTTGAAGCAACTATACGGTAACTCTTGAAGATGCTATGTGGTAATTCAAATCTATCTCTATCTATTGGTAGGAGGTCTATGAACACCAGATGAACAAGTGTGTTGGGGAATTATGGATTAGTGACAGAAAAACCTAACAGTCTCAATTGAGGCTATTATAACTTACCATTCTTTGAAAGGGTTGGTAGATGGAGGGTTGGTATTTGTAGAAGGATTCAAGGTTTGGTTAGTTCAAAATAGTCAGTAAAGGTAAAAAAAAGGTAGAGTAGTTAGCATCGTTCCTTAACGATTACAAGCCCCAAGTCTATTTATAATAAGAACGAACTGCAAACCCCCTGAACCCCATGCATTTTGTTTTTGTTAGAAGGTCAATCATCCCATGTGGAAATCCAACCATTATTTATCTCATCTCCCATCTGAAACCTCAACCCCCATTAATCCCATTCATTGTGTTGTTGTGAATAGGTCAAGGGTGTGTGACTAAGGAGAAGTGGAATAATTGTGGGAGGAGATAGATACCTTCAATTGAAGAATGAAATGAGAAAAAATTAGATCATATATATGGAGGTTGTTGGTTTGGTCTTTGGTTTAGAAATTCCCTTTCTACTAATAGCTATCTTTAAAGTGGCGGCTCTTCCACTTCTAAAACTTGGGGATAGGGTGGATTGCTTCTAGGGATTGAGGGAAGGGTTTAGCCTAAAACTAAAATGTGTGGAGGTGAGGGGGAAACGCCTACCTAAAGTAAATGTGCAAGTAGGTAAAGGAAAACACCTAAAAAAAAAGTAGTTATATCCTTCACTCCTTCCAATAAAGGCATGTTACATATTATATTATATGAGTATTTCTTGATATGATGATGTTGAATTAAGATATGTAACTACTTTACTAAATCTAGACACTTAAGAAAGTCTTGAATGATATGATGCACTCAAATTAGATATACTAGCACCATTTCGTTATGAAACCAATCCTCTTTTCACTTAATTCATTAAATTAGCCTAGTTATTTAATTAATTATGTCATTTAATTTATTTACCTAATTGACCTAATTAGGTTATTTCACCCCTTTCATACTAACCCTTTGTCTTGTAAAATTGGATAAATCAACTTGTTTAATTTAATCCCTAAAGTCCTCTTATTTAATTAAATAACCCTAACTTATTTAATGAAATATCATCACTTTCTCCTTTTCCATTAAATCATTTATTTAAAAAATATCATCTAATTTCCCTAATTTGTATAATTAAAACATTATTTAATTATAAAAATTACTAATTAAATATAATCCTCCCACTTGCAAGGGAATATTCATTCTTTGCAAATTCCTCCCATGAAATATTCCTTCTCCTTTGCACCATTTAATTTGGTTTTAATTAACTAAATATCTAATTTTCCTCACTCATGAGAATATTCTCCTTCACTCATTTGAAAAGGGGAATATTCTTTTTTGCAACAAACTTTCAACAAGACTTCTTGTGCAAGTTTTGAAAGTGCATTTGTTTGAAAGAATATGAACCCTTAATTTTTTTCTTGATCCATGTGATCATTGATTCTCATCCATTAATGAAAATCCATGATCCATGCCTCCATCTTCCTTCCTTTTTGACCATTGATTAACTTTTTTAATCTTAACCCTTCATTTCTCATTTGTCCTCCTATAAATGAGTCACTATTTAAAGACAAATTGATCCATCTTTTAATAGAAAACTCATGTTGTTAAAATCACTTTCACTTGCACTCATATTAAGCACTTATTTAACATATTTTTAGCTTAATTTACTTACATATTAGCTTATCTTCCATTAATGGCTTCCATGATAACATAGGTGCATACATTTAGGATATTTTATAATTAGGATTTTAATCTTTTGAAGCTTGCATACATTTAGAGTAGATTTACATACATCCATATCGATCATCTTAGCATTCATCATGTTAATTTAACATTTAAATCATGTTTTATTACACATCTATCATCGGTTTTGTCAAATTCTCTTCATAGAATCGATCAAAACAAACTCATTATCCAAAGGATTGGGAAAGGCTCATCATTCCACATCAATGTGACACCACTCCCCCAATAAGATAAGTTTCAATGGATTAGAATAGGTCTTTTTAAAGCTTTCATATTTTAATTTGTTAGTTTTAATGGATTCTTAGTTTGGTTTTGCATTGAATGATCTTATTGGACTAATGTTTAGTGGCTTAAATAAACTTCAAATCCTCATGGATCAAGTGTAGTCAACCCATACTACTTCATCAACCATATTTTGGTGCTAGAAGGAGGGCATGAACTAACCAATTTGATGAATTTCTTGTTAAAACTCTATTTTTCTTGTGTTTTATAGGTTTAGTGATGCTATTGATTATTCACTGATGCACTTGATGATGCATCGATATAGAGAGATGCATTTGAGATTTTATTTTAGCAATGCATAATTAATTTAGCAACACATATTAAATTTCATCATTACATATTAAAATAGTGATGTTAACTTTATCTTTCATCATGCCATAAATTTTAATTTAGCGACGCATTTAACATCACTATTTTTTTGAGATTGATGCCATCGATTTTTTTGTATAGCAACACACTTGCTATATAGCAATGCTATTGATAAAATTCAGTGACATAATTGATTTCAGTGTCGTGCTTTACTAGTAAACACAAACTAAAACTAAATTTTGACATATGCTTTATTTTTTTACTTTATGCGATTGCAAACATGTCATTGTCTTCTCATTTTTTTTTTAGGCTAACTTGTTTTGTAGGTTTGGACAATAACACTCGAAGTGAACGAGAATATAATTGTTTAAATATTATAATTATAACAACTATTTTGGCAATTATGGGGCAATTATAACCCATTTATGATGCTTTATTTCACATTTTAGGACCAAACTAGATTTCTTTTGGGATTTAAAATGAATGTTCAATTTGGTTAAAATTGAACTCTCACATCATTATGCTTGTTGGTTTAAAATTGAACAATACAACTTCCACACTTCAAATTGGTGCTTAAAACAAACTCATTTTGCTATGATGGATTAAAATGAACATATTTTTGACTTTCTTAAGTATGCTTGATGTGCATATCCGATCCCCTTGTGCTTCATATGATCTTGGGTGAAGAGAAACAGACAAGTATACCTTTTCTTCTTAGAAGTTCTTATCCTCTCCCCTTGCACCTATTGACAATCTTGGGTGACAAAAAGCATTTTACACTTAAAACATGTGTTACATTTAGAGGGCCTACCTCCCAACTTGTAAGAGGGAATGACCCAAGTGGTGCTTTCATTTTGGCTCGCTATATACATAATTTGGAGTGATGAAAGTCACTAACCAGTTGGTTGTTGTTGTCCCATACCAATGAATGTCTCCCTTAGTATCCTTGTGATGTGTAAAAACCTTCAGATATTTCTAAGGGCTTGGAGGCCTCTTAATTGAGTGAATCATTGTGTGTATGGCACTAGTCTATCCTGGATATGGTCATTAAAAGCCTTGTTGTTGATAAAGGAAAAAATAGATTTTGAAGGGACCTAGAACCCTTTAACAAAAGAGAGTAAGGCTACAGTAAAGACAGCAAGCAGCCAACGAAAAAGACCAACTCCAAAACAAGACCAATTAAGATTTACATTTTACACTTTTCTTGTGGGAGCAGAGAGTCATGTCGAAAGATGGCCAAGAGGATTTATCTTTTTTCCCTTAACTATGATCTAGCCATCTTCCACTTGCACCACCTTACCATGCCATGCCATCTCACTCATTAAAAACCTTGTTGTTGTGGCTAACCAAGTCCAAATTTTGAAACGTATTTTAAGGTAGTGCATTGGAGGAGCACCACTCCAAAAAGTTACTTACCATGTCCAATTTTTTATTGAGGCAATAAATCAAATGGGAAAGGGACTCCTTTGCTTAGTGTCTCAAGACATTACATTTCCTTGACATAGCCTATTTTTCCATTTCATCTTCATGGATTAATTGTCTCTTCTGATGATGGTAAGCCTACTAAGAAATATGCACTCATTCTATCTAGGATTGTAACTATTTGAGAGTTAGTTTAACACTTGCTTGATTCCAAAACAATTACAAACAAACATCAACAAGTCTTTTAAAAAATTATGAACCCTTTGGTCTAAGTATGGATACCCTTTGATAGAACCTTGATATTGATGCTTTTCCTCAGGATTTATTCTTAGAGACTTCTAAATATTTTGGTTTACATCTCAATCCATACTTCCCAAAGTAGACCTAGGTAACTATGACCCTAACATCATGATTTTCACAAAATGGACTTTCTGAAATTGATGTTTTTGACATAGACATTTAGTTTGAACTTAAGCAAAAAAAGTGTTTATGGTAAAAAAGAATCATTTTAGGAAATAACTTGAAAAATTGAACCCCACATGACCATTTGGCATGTGATCACTCCAGTTGAACAAGAAAACCTTATGCCCACTATCATTCAACCAAAATTTGAACTAATTGAGGAGAACAAACATATGTAATTAGTAGTATGAGAAGCTTCACTTTTGAAACAAAGGAAACACCATCCAATTGAGAAACATGTCATACATCTTAGATGAATAAGAGGAAAAAATTGATATGGCCAGAAGGCCCACATTACCACCTCCTATATGACAATAAATATCCTCTTTTCCATAAACATGAGCTCTAAATGATCTCTCAAAAAATAAAAATTCCCAAGAGAAGGTTGACATGTTGTCACTTCAAACTTAGGCATCATAGTCAAAAAGCTATCAAGAAACATCTTGTGGCTCTCTACTGCAACACAAACATTTTGGTAGGAAATTTTTATCAACTTGTTTCAATGAATGATATGGACATGTATACCCAATATGCACCCCTCATTTAAAATTCAACATTGGTCTTTTTGGATTGAGTACACTTAGAAGTCTAGCATGTTTCTCACCACCTTGGTCTTATAAAAAAAAAAAAGTTCCATTCTAGGTCAACATTGGGTCAAACATTTCATCCAACCTTTATCAAAATCCAAACTTCACCTCACCAAACCTTGCAAAATATTTTAACACACCAACACTTTTGGACTTATACATATATCAACCCAAGCCCTAACTTAGCTACTTTGTATGTGAAATGAAAACTTTTCCATGCACTTAGTTAAGCTAGTTATCATATTTGAACCCATTTCTCTTGAAGGTCACAATTCTACCCTAAAGAGTCACAAGTTAATAAACATCCTTTATCCAAACATCAAACAATCAAACCTAAGTCAAAAGTGTTGTCACAAAATGATTACAAAGATCACTCCCCACATATTTCATCTTTTCATCTACCACTACCATCATTTCTCCAAAATGACTTAGAACATCCCCTTTACCTAGATTTGAGTCAACTAGAGAGTTCAAACATTATAAATCTCAATTCACAACTCTCCCATAGGTGAGCCAAATTTTATGGTAAAGACGAGATCACAACACAAGAGAATCATGGAGAAAACCAAAGTCACATTAACCTCAAGTGATCCCAATCATCAAGAATTTGATCTAAGAAGTCAAGTTACCCCATTACAACAACCCTCATCTCCATCAAGGCCTTATGAGATATAAGACATTATGAAAAACCCATTTGAACTTACAAGGGAAGAAATCATGGAACACTAAGCCTTAGAAAATGTAGCTTGAATTTTTACAAAGATCACTCCCCACATCTTTCATCTTTTCATCTACCACTACCATCATTGCTGCAAAATGATGTAGAAGATCCCTTTTACCTAGATTTGAGTCAACTAGAGAGTTCAAACAATACAAATCTCAATTCACAACTCTCCCATAGGTGACCCAAAATTTATGGTAAAGACGAGATAACAACACAAGAGAATCATGGAGAAAACTAGAGTAACATTAACCTCAAGTGATCCCAATCATCAATAATATGATCTAAGAAGTCAAGTTACCCCATTACAACAACCCTCATCTCCATCAAGGCCATATGAGATAGAAGACAATACGAACAACCCATTTGAACTTACAAGGGAAGAAATCATGGAACACTAAGTCTTAGAAAATGTAGCTTGAATTTCTCCATCTTTTGTTGTGCAATCATTGACACAAGGCTTAACTTCACCTAGTGTAAAAAAAACTCCATCACTAGGGCTAAATCAAACACTCATTCCTAGCATTTTAGCTAGTATTGCTAAGGAATTTGGTCATACTCTTCCATTTGAAAGCAAAAAACTTACGGGAACCCTCAATACCAATTGATCTCAAAACAACACTTGGACACCAACATTTGGCACTCCCCCATTCCCAAGAATCCTGTACATCAACATAAACCACTTACACTTCATGAGTCTACAACAACCTCAACATATCAATGGTACCCCTCCTCATCCATCCCCACAAGTACCACAAGTGTGCCTAAGATCACACAAGGAAGTATACACCAAGTTTCTCAAATATAACTAGAAGGGAAAGCTAATCCCCTTATGCAAAATCAATCTTCAACACAATATGGAAAAGTTTCATCAAATCCCCTAATGAGTTCAACCATCCCATTGGTTACCCAAGACACATCCATCCCATCTATCTCCAACCGAACTCAAAACAACCCCTTGGTCATGAACCCCATCAACCAAGGTAATTCCTTGAACATATCCCAAACACAAGAAAATTCCTAAAACATTGGTCAAGGGAATCCTTTCAATCAATGGGCTCAAGGTCCTAATGTGCTATTGCCATCACAATACCTAATGGCATCATCATCGTATTTCCCCACAATCCCTCTTATCATGTAAAATAAAATAATACCTCAAACTTACATTCCTCCATCCCAATCCACCATCTTGAAAGGAATGTTAAACCAAGGGAATCCCCAACCTCTTATCAACAATCCACAACCTATGAAAAACATCAACCCATCATAGATGTCCCAACAACCAACTGATCGGACCACATTGCAAGCACATGCTCTAGCCTTGAAACAAGCATAAAACACATATCAACAAGACATACAACAACAACAAAAATAATAGAAAGTAGCCCTAGTAGCATAACAAGAACAACAAGAACAACAAGCTACCCTAGCGGAATAATAACAACAACAAGCAACCTTAGTAGCACAACAAGAACAACAAAAAGCCCTCATGTAACAACAACAATAGTAGCAACAATAAAAAGTATTATTAGTAGCACAAGAAGCATAACAACAAGCCCTCAAGGTGCAACAACAATAATGAGCCCAACAACAACATCAAGCAACCTTAGCAACACAACAACAATAGGAAGCACAACAAGCCTTACTATCTCAAAAATATTCCCAACAACAAGGTTCCTACTATAACCCTCAACATAACATTCTCAATACAAATATGCTAGGTACATATACGCCTCCACCACAATCCCCTTTGCAATATCATACACCCCTATACACACCATACAACACCTCATCATATTAGAATCCCACATACAACTCATCTATCTTTCCACCATATTTTCCTCCACCAAACCCACAAGATGATGTCACATCATAACTTAAGGTGTTAACACAAGAAATGTAGGATATTGAGATGGGAAAAATGAAGAAACTCCATACACAAAACTTATGCCCATATCCATTTGACCAAAACATCACAATGGTACCATTCCCTCCTGGATTTGAAGTCCCAAAATTTGATAAATACAAAGGAAGAGGAAATCTTGTGGACCATGTCAAAGAAGTTAACATCATGTGTATGGATGTCACCAAAAATGAGTCCTATTTGATGTACCTCTTTCCAAAAAGCTAATAAGAGAAAGTGGCTCATTCTTGATGAACAACAAGTGGCCTGATTATCATAGAAAATCTAGATCCTGATCTATCCTTCCACTTATTAAAGATGTAGTGCATTACCTCTTATGATGATCTTGTACCTAGATCCCTTAACATCGAGAGAGCTCTAATCTCACAAGGAAATACTCAAGCCTACAAAGACAACTGACCATCAACTAGTTCAAAATATAAGCCTTATGTCTATGCTAAGAATAAGAACATAACGAATGATAACATGGTAGATGGTAAGGTAGTCCTAAGTGATCCTGGGCCAAACAAAAATCAAATAGCTAAGATTCAACCAATTGTGCAACAAACAACACCATCACAAAACAATCATATCAACAACCTCAAAACACAACAACGATGAACACCTAATAGAAATAACTATCTAAAACACAAGTATACATAGTTTTCAGAACCTATTGTAACAATCATGAAGAAATTGGTAGATTCAAACCTAATAACGCTTCCCAATTTTGAAAACTACCAAGAACCACAAGATAAATGACCCTATTACAATGGAAAATATCTTTGTGAATTTCACAAAATCAAAGGACATAAAACATCGAACTATGTCATGGTCAAGAATATTATCCAAGATCTTATCAAAAGTGAAGACATAAATGTTGAAACCAGTCAGTAACCAGGATCTCATGAGATGTACAAGAAATCTATGGTAGATCATAGTAAAGGACACAACACTGGAAAAGATAAGGATTACACAAACACACAACATACCTATTCCAATGTAGTTGCTTCTTGTGATAGTGTCATCAGCATTGTCACCATCAAATGGCTTCAATATATGATGGTGAAAAATGTGCAAAATACCTATTCCAATGTAGATAGCTTGGATGGTGACAATGGATTTCTAGAACCTATCGTTCCTTAGAAACATCCAAAGAATATCGGCCTACGATGTACTACTAGCAAAGTTACCCTTATTGGTAAAGGTACTTCCACTAAATGGGTTGAGGCTTCCTCATGGTTACTAATGTCCCATGACATGACCCTAGACAAACTCCCCTTGATGTTGTTGACCTATTTGAGAATAAAACTCTATTCATGATATCTACAACATCCTTTGTCTTGAACGATCAACCAACTGAAATAAGGCTATTATACCCACAACTCATTGATTAGGACCACCAAGGACCACCGATTTTATATTTACTCAAAAACTATGAAGCAATCTTAGAATTCATGGGAATTCATGAAAAATTACCATGGGAAGATCATAAAGCGAGTTTTGACATAAAGCTAGACACTGGGTTGTACTATAGGTAGATGATTGAATCCTTTAGTCGCAAAATGGATAACATGCAACTAGCATGTAGACCTTTTTGTGAAAATCCCACAATGGCACTTTTTGATCCTAAAATAGTAAAAATAAAGGACGTATTCATGGGTGAAACCTCTTTGAGGTGCCCAAGGATGAGGGATTTAATCTCCCCCTAGTGCAATGAATCCAAAGAAGTTACAAAAGCTTCTTGAAATTGGATTCATCCAAATGATAGATTATCCTAATTGGGTTTCAAACCTAGTACTAGTCTCCAAACCCACTAGAGGCATTAGAATATGCATAGATTTCAAAGGATTGAACAAGGCATGCATAAAGGATGATTTCCCTTTGCCTAACATTGACATAATCATGGATTTAATAGCTAGGGATTAAATGCTATCACTCATGGATGGTCTCTCAGACTATAATCAAATCATGATCGCCATGGAGGATCAACAAAAAACTATATTCTTGTCTATGGGGGACATATTGTTGGAACATGATGGAATTTGGGCTAAATAATGAAGGATCAACCTATCAAAGACAAATGACCCTCATCTTTCATGACATGATCCATAAAGCAGTCAAAGACTATGTGGATGATATTTTTTCCAAGTCAAAGAAAAGGAGTGAGTAGATAGAGGTATTGGGACCCATCTTCAATAGACTCAAAGAGTATAAGGTATGACTAAACCCAAAAAAGTGTGCCTTTGGGGTTACATC
The DNA here is from genome assembly GCA_007258455.2 of Sequoia sempervirens. NCBI lineage: Eukaryota > Viridiplantae > Streptophyta > Pinopsida > Cupressales > Cupressaceae > Sequoia > Sequoia sempervirens. The sequence goes on from VDFB02270651.1 coordinate 375,170,244, forward strand.
AAGGAAGATTCTTGGCTTCATCCTATCACAAAGAGAGACAAAAATTAACCTAGAAAAATTTAAATCCATCATAGACATGGAACCACCATAAATGATAAAGAAAATGAGAGGGTTACAAGGAAGGATGCAGTCCATTCAAAGGTTCACATCCTAATTAGCAGACAAGATCCATTATTTTTTCATCTTCTACATAAAGGAATAACTTATAAGTGGGGTGAGAAGTATGCTAAAACCTTCCATCAAATCAATGACTACTTATTGACACCTCTAGTGCTCATGCTACTGATACCAAACAAACCATTAATCCTATATATCTCAACAACATCAGTAGCACTAGATGCTCTTCTAGCATAGCATGATGAAAATGGAAAAGAAAGAGCTATCTATTACATCAACAAGACCTTGGTGGCCTATGAAATGAACTATTCATCCATTGAGAAAGCATGCTTAGTAGTGGTTTTTGCTTCACAAAAGTTCAGAGACTACATGTTAATGCATAAAATCAAGATTATTGCAAAGATTGACCCATTTATCTTCACCAAAGTTGACATATAATATTTGGAGTGCAAGGAAATAAAAAGGACAAGTAATCACATACCAACTAGTAGATGCACCTATATATGTTAAGAATTCATTGATATCTGAACTCCCTGATGAATCAGTATTCCTTGTCAATACAACAGATCATTGGTAAATGTATTTTGATGGATCATTCACCCAACATGGATCAAGGGCGGGTATTCTTTTTACTACCACTCAAGGTGATTGCAAGCCCAAGTCATATAGGCTATCATTTCCATATACTAACAACATTGCTAAGTATGAATCCCTAATCATAGGTCTAAAGATACCAATTCAATGGAAAATACAAGAGTTGAAAGTCCTAGAGACTCACAACTGGTTATCAACCAAGTCAATGATGATTACTAAAATAAATATCACAAGCTTAATACTTACAAAAATATGGTAGAGAGTCTCAAGGACCTTTTCATTGATATGAATTTTGACTAGATTCCTTACATGAACAACCAAGTAGAAGATGTTATGGAAATAATTGGATCATTATTAGACATGCCACACAATGTTCTTCAATGCAAATTCTTGGTAGAACAACTTCTAGTACCAAATTTTGAAATCACAAAATATGAATTTGTTTGTGTCATTGTTGGTCTTGGATCCTTGTGATATCATGATATATTCACCTTCCTTATTAGAGGAACCCTCCCAACTACTATCACTTCCAACCATTAAAAACCCTTTGTTAAAAAGGCATCCTAATTTGTGATCCTAGGTAATACCTTATACCATCGAAGCATCAAAGGGGCATTACTATGATGTATTAACCAAAGGAATTCTAGACCTCCTTAACATAAGTGCATGATGGCATATGCACTTCCCATTCTAGTGGTATGACTTTAGCTAAGAGACTATTGAGGATGGGGTAGTACTAGCCAACCATGGAAAGAGAAGCCCATCAATATGTGTAGAAGTGTGTCCAATGTCAACAACATGGAGATCTTATTCATGCTTCAACTTAGGAGTTGCAACCAATGGTAAAATATTGTCCTTTCTCACAGTGGGGGCTTGACCTCATAGGAAAGATTACTCCAACCTCGTCTAATGGCCACAAGTTTATCATAACAACTATTGAGGACTTTACCAAATGGGTAGAATCCATTCCTATGACCTACATAATAGGGAATAAATTTGTTAAGTTTATCCAAAATTATCTTATCTATCATTACAATGCTCCACAAGCCCTTATCTCAAACAAATGAACACCTTTCAAGAATCAGGATGTGAAAGAACTATGTCAAGAATTCAACATCCATCATTGATTCTCTACCTCATATTACCCTACCTGGAAATGGTCAAGATGAGGCTACAAACAAAACCATTATGAAAATCCCAAAGAAAATGGTCAATGAAGCTAGTCGTGACTGGCATTTGCAATTAAATCTTTCCATATGGACCTATCAAATGGGTATCTACATTCCTACAGGTGCAACCTTGTTCTCCTTGGTCCACAGATTAGAAGCCATCTTGCCTATTGAGGTTGAGATCCTATCACTACAAGGTTCACTACAAAATATGACCACTAATGAAGAATACATAGTATCTCGGCTAAATGAGCTAGGATTATTGGATGAGCATCATCTTGATACTGTTAATCACTTACAAGTATATCAAAAATGACTGAAACTAAGCTATAACAAGAAGATCAAGTACTAGTCTTTCTAGGGAGGGGTTCTTATCATAAAGCATAATCAGAAAAATCTTGTAGATCAAGATAGTAAAGAAAAGTTTGAGCCTAATTGGTTAGGTCACTTTATCATCACAACAAGCTATGGATCAGCAACATACCAACTATCAAATCCTAAAGGTGAACCCTTGCAAGAACCAACCAATAATTTGCATCTTAAAAAGTTTTATGCCTAGACTTGAAGGGTGTAAATCTGAAAAATATAAAAAATGTTAAAAAATGATTAAAAAAATCCAAAACAAAGAGAAAAAGGATTGAAAAAGTCAAGAAAAACAATCATCCTCTAGTGAAAACACTTTGGTGGTGCTTTGGGCAAGTACCTTGGTGAAAACCTAGAAAACAAGCACCTTGCATAAATAAAGCACCTTCATCTATTCTTTGGGTCTTTATTCTACCATTCTTGGTATCACATCCATCCATCACATCATTCATCCTATTTATTCTATCAAACATTCATGTTTGTATCATGGCTTGATATTGTGAATTATGATATCCCCTTTAGTACTACTTGGCATATTCCTAAGGTTAGTTTGTCCTACATATATTGAGGTAGTGTATCACATCACGTTAGGAAAAATTCATCTTGGATTAGATCAAGTTCTTGTATATCTTGAGGTTATTAGAAATTTTAGCTAAAATCCCAAAAAATTCATAAAAAATCCAAAAATATTCAAAAAAATGAAAGTCAAAATCCAAAACATCCAAAAAATATCAAAATCCCTAAAAAGGTAAAAACATCAAAAATCCAAAAGCATTACCTTATCAAACTACATTGTTTTTTAGATTGAACATAGGAAAGGCCATCACTGATGTGCCCCTAAATCACCCTAGGTTAATCCTTTAGGAGATTGCCATAATAAACCGACATTCCATCAATTGTTCATATCTCATCATCAATAAGTCAAGTCAGTCAAACTATATGGTCTTTGCATGTATAACGTAGGAAAGAATCATCTTTAATAATCCCATGTGTCCCTTAGGACAATATTTTAGGTTAGGTTCTTTGTTGAAAATCTCAAAAAACCCCTAAATATTCAAATATCAAAAAACAAAAAACATTTGAAAACTCAAAAAATGCAAAAACATTTGAAAACTTAGAAACACAAAAACATTCAAATATCAAAAAACACAAAAACATTTGAAAACTTAGATAACAAAAAAACATTTGAAAAATTATAATACACAAAAACATTTGAAAACATAGAAACACAAAAAAATTGGAAAACTTAGAAAAACCCTAAAGAACCTCAAATAATCGAAAACCAAAAATATTCACATAAACTTTCAAAAATATCAAAAACAACCTCAAAACATTTTCAAAATATCAAAAACATTGAAATATTCCAAAAAATACAAAACCGTTCATCCCATTTCTCTTTCACTTGCAATAAAAATCCATCCATAATAAATAAATCATTACCTTCACACTTTGGTAAAACAAGTAGAAAGCAAGTATATCAGGTCATAAAGTTAAAACCTATGTTAAAATGTAAAGTCTATATCATAGATAAAAAAAGTCAGTGAAGTTTGTATCAATGGCTTATCACACACCCCATCCTAATCAAACCATCTGATAAACATGTCCTAGGATGCATCCTTCCTAATGGACATCAACACCAGAAATCACCTTTGCTATATTAAACGGGAAAGAGATATAGATAAAACTCACTATTTTTCTTTGAAATTTTCTTATGATTTATCTTATTGAACAATTCGAAGAACCTCTTGATAATTTGTAAATGATTTAGAGAGAAAGGAATGGGGCATCAATCATTATCTTTCATTTTCTATGCTCGTGGGTATTCTTGTAAAATAATTTTGGTGCATACTTGCTTAGTTGCATGTAGGGAGGCTATTTGGAGTAGATTGTTGACTATTGCATATGATTTTGTCTAAGACATTTTGAACTACTAAACTACATTTTGACGAGGTTTCGGTATGTCAAGGTGTGAACAAGAACTATCCTACCTATTTGTAGAATCAACATCCATTACACTAGATACAATGCCATCCTAGTTATTAGTACATTGATGCATTATATCTCTGTGTTATATCAAACATAAGTAATAATGAAAAATACCAATCCCAAGATATGAGAAAAATCATCCATCTCTCATCACCATATCTAATAAAGTCTTGATGCATTATGGACTTGTTGGACTTCTAAATCAATCTCAAAATCAATGATCAAGCCATTCATCTTATTCTTCTTATTCTTCTATCTTTACTAACATTTCTATCCAACTATTAAATTTGTGTGATATGTCAAAATATACATGAGCCTACCCATGGATGATGATTTTATATACATCATCAAATATTTCTACATCTGACATCTAAGCTTTCTAGTCCTCTTTGAGCTAAATCAATATTGTACCTTTTTCGAGAGATCAACCGAAAATTGAAAAAAATTGCTTGATCTCTTGAGAGGGTAGGGAGCCAACTTATTCCTTTTGCTGAGGAAATAGTGGGGCATCTAGAAATTAGAATTATTTTATTTTTTGATTAGATCAATAGTTTTTAATCCAAAAAGTGGTAGTCTTTGAACCAATGTAACAAGTACCCCGCTTCAAAGAGGGACAAAATGTAGACACTTAAAAATGTTTTGAATGATATCATGCACTCAAATAAGATAACTAACACTGTTTCATCCTAAAACCCATCTTTTTTTTCTTAATTGATTAAATTGGCCTAGCTATTTAATTAATTATGTCATTTTCATCTATTTACCTAATTGAACTAATTAGGTTAATTCACACTTTTCATACTAACACTTCATCCTCTTAAATTGGATAAATCAACTTGGTTAATTTAATCCCTAAAGTCCTCTCATTTAATTAAATAGTCCTAAGTTATTTAATTATCATATCACTTTCCCTTTTTTCATTAAATCATTTATTGGATGAATATCATCTAATTCCCCTAATTTGTATAATTAAAATGTTATTTAATTATCAAATTAATAATTAAATCTAATCCTCCCACTTGCAAGGGAATATGCCTTCTTTCCACATTCCTCCCATGGAATATTCCTTCTCCTTTGCACAATTTGATTTGGTTTTAATTAGCTAAATATCTAATTTTCCTCACCCATGAGAATATTATCCTTCTTCACTCATTTGAAAAGGGGAATATTCCTTTTTTTGCAACAAACTTTCAACAAGACTTCTTGTGCAAGTTTTTGAAAGTGTGTTTGTTTGGAATATTCCCACTTGCAAGGGAATATTCCTTGGGAATATTCATTCTTTGCGAATTCCTCACATGAAATATTCCTTCTCCTTTGCACCATTTAATTTGGTTTTAATTAACTAAATATCTAATTTTCCTCACCCATGAGAATATTCTCCTTCACTCATTTGAAAAGGGGAATATTCCTTTTTTGCAACAAACTTTCAACAAGACTTCTTGTGCAAGTTTTCAAAGTGCATTTGTTTGAAAGAATACGAACACTTAATTCTTTTCTTGATCCATGTAATCATTGATTCTCATCCATTGCTGATAATACATGATCCATGCCTCCATCTTTCTTCCTTTTTGACCATTGATTAACTATTTTAATCTTAACCCTTCATTTCTCATTTGTCCTCCTATAAATAGGTCACTATTTGGAGATAAATGGATCCATCTTTTAATAGAAAATTCATGTTGTTAAAATTTCTTTCACTTGCACTCATATTTAGCACTTATTTAACATCTTTTTAACTTAATTTACTTACATATTAGCTTAGCTTTCATTAATGGCTTCCATATGATAGCATAGGTGCATACATTTAGCATATTTTGTAATTAGGACTTTAATCTTTTGAAGCTTGCATACATTTAGAGTAGATTTGCATACACCCATATTGATCATATTAACATTCATCATGTTAATTTAGCATTTAAATCATGTTTTATTACACATCTATCATTGGTTTTGTCAATTCTCTTCAATAGAATCGATCAAAACAAGCTCATCATCCAAGGGATTGGGAAAGGGTCACCATTCCACATTAATGCGACACCACTCCCCCAATAGGATAAGTTTAAATGGATAACACTAGGTGTTTTTGAAGCTTTTGTATTTTAATATGTTATTTTTAATGGATTCTTAGTTTATTTTTGCATTGAATGATCTTGTTGGACTAATGTTTAGTGGCTTGAATACGCTTCAAATTCTCATGGATCAAGTGTAGTCAACCCATACTACTTCATCAGTCACACAAAATATTTGTGAAGGTATCTTGTAAAGGTCCTTATAGTTTTGATAAGGCATATCCAACCTGAGAGTGTGATCATACCAAAAGGTTTCACTAGATTCTATATTTGAGATGCTAATGGACTCCTTGAACCATCTTACCATGGAAGATTTGGCATCATGCTAATAAAGTATGTTATATTGGGGTATGCTTAGGTGTAACTACAAAAACAAACTATTTGCAAGAGGTATATCTTGAGGGGATTTAGTGATGTTAAAGGAAATTTGAACTAAGGAAAAATTACCACATGCACTCAATAAATAGTTAGTTCCTAGGAAATATGAATATCACCCCTATTGTTTGATGTGATGTAGCAAAGCCTACATCTTAAATTAGTGTGTATCCTCTACAATCCCTCACAAAGAGAGATGGCATCAATAGTCTTCTAGTGAGTAGACAAGTTTGCATAGCTCTAGTGTCGAAATTTTTGTTATGAATTGGTATGTCTCTTGTAGACCTAATCATGATCAATTTATAAAGTAGACTATATGTGGTGCTTGAAGAGGTTCATACCAGAGCAATACATTTATTGCAAGCAATCCCACTATTTTTTAGATTGGTAGTTACAAATTTTATGCACAAGGAATAGTGTCTCGCACCCCAAGCTTGAAGAAGTAGAGGATAGCTAATCAAGTTTTTTCTTTATGTCAAATATGATTGGGGAAGGGGGAAATAAATTGATGGGACAAGGGGAAAAACGTTTATGTACAAGAAAAATTCTAGGGGTGGAGGGAAGAAATGATGGAAAAAATATCTTGTGATGTTATAGTATGGTAATGCTAGAATAAAATATATCTCTTGGGTAAAAGTACAAAACTATGTCACACTTTTATAAAGGAAACAACCAACATTGTTCCAACTTTTAAACTTGAATCATAAAAAAGTGACATATATTTTGAATTTTAAAATAATATTTTGTGTTTGTGTTTTTTTTTTAATTAATTAATTAATTTATTTATTTTAAAAAAATTGATAGTATAATTTAGTTATTGATAAAATGTTGAAAAATGAAGTTAAATGAGACATCAATCCTTCTATGTACTAGTATATTTTTTTTCCTTAAAATTTTTGTGTATTTATAACTTGAAACTTTAGTGCGTGGATTTTTTTTTTCTAATCTTCATAAATACATATTTTTAAATAAATGTTAAAATGTGTTTGTATTTAAACATAACTATTTCCATTTGACGTAAACTTTAATGTTAAATATTTATTTGAAATAGAAAAAAATTGTGCCATCTTGATATAGATTCTTTAATCTAGTGCATTATAGTTTTTCAATTTTTTTTATTTTTTTAAAATTGTTGACATGGTAATCAACCTCATATTTTGTGCTAATAACTTACTTTTAATAAAAATATAGAAACTTTAGGCCTTTGGCCTTTTATCAAAAAAATAAAATAAAATATCAATAATAATTAAACTATTAAAATGGGGTGGGGGGCCTAACTATATTGGCTAAAGCATCCTATTGTAGGCAAGAGGTCACAAGGCCTAGTATCCCCCAAAACTTGTGGTACCAGAGGGCGTGCCATTCCAGCATGGCCAGTCTTGTGAAATTTTTTTACCAGGTGCACTGCAATTTATAGGGGGATGGATACCCGACCGATTCCTACAGTCTTAAAATTAAAATAAATAAATAAACTATTAAAATATATGTTTTTGAAAACTATACTTATCAACCTAAAAAATAGTATTTTTATATTTTAAAAAAATGTTATTTACATGAGTAGGAGTTGTTGGAACATCAAATTTTCAAATAATTTTTTTTAGTAAATTGGCCTCAAATTGGTGCTACATTTGCATTTAACTCACAATTTAGTTGGAAAATTTGTGGAAATATCTAACTTAGCTAGAATGAATCTTACCAGATCATATGTTTGACCAAATTTGATTTTTAGTTAGAAATACTAAAATTCACTTGTGCTAATAAGTTGGTTGAAAGTGTGCCATAAGATTGTACTTTTACCCTCCTCTCACCACCCAAAAAATATTTTTGAGTGGGGGAAATTATTGCTAAATAAAGGGTCAACAACCCAAGGATAAGGTTCACCACTAGGGAGTAGAGGGAACATCTAACATTTTTCTCTAATTAATGATAGAAGGAAGGTGGTTATGACTTCCCCTTCTCATTTGCAAGGGTTTGGATAGGGTAGGGACCTTATTTTGACCTTTCTAGTAGTTTGGATACAGAGGCACTAGGTCATAAGGAAAGTGGTGGTCATGAGGAGGTGGGGCATTTATGATCAACTATGATAGAGAGGGTAGTGTATCCACCAACATAGGAAAACACTTTTTCATAACTCACCCCATAACTTACACCCATTAGTAGTAGTTGTTGAGATGATTTAGCATTGTTGTCATTGATGTAAAAACTTGGGATCTAGAAGGTTGTGCTTTGGATGACATACATAAATGATCTATCCTATCGACCGCTATGATGTTACGTAGTATGGATGCTATCTTTGATCTGGATATGGTAGTACTTCTTTTTGGGACATCTATGGAAGTCAATTAATGCAGGATAATGAAGTCTAATCTTTTGATGTTGGTTGTTGTGCTCAAAGCCTACTTAGATAACCTTGCTATCTAGACATTCATGTAGCATGTTACAAGTTTTGGTGTGTCTAATTATGTTTCTCCAATTGACATTGAAATTGATGCTAATAAAGATTTGGACTTGGTTGTGGCATTCTTATTGGCCCTAGAACATATTTCATGTAATTCAAATTTTGTTATCTTTTGATAACTATGTTATGTAATGAACCTATCTTATGTATGACCTATTTATGGGTCCCTTGGTAACATGGTAAGAAAATCTTTATGCGCAACCTATCTTTTGGGTCTAGTGCTAGCGTGCAAAGCCTTATTGAATATTTCAAGGTTTTTCTTCATGCCAACATGTTTTGTGGTGACCTAATTCAAATTTTGTTTGCTCGACTTAGAAGACTATGAAGACATTATGTCTGGATGAACTAGAAGATTATGAAGGAATGGAATGGTATAAGTAAAAGTAGTTTTTTTTATGAAGTAAGAGGTGTGGTGTATGGTGTGTGTGAGTAGATAAAAGGGTGTGAAGAATTATGCAATATAAGAAAGCTGAAGACAAGTGTTAGGAAGAAGTAATCTATTTTGTAGAGGTTGTATGAGGAAGGTGTGTAAAATATTCTTGACCAGATCTGTTGCAGATAGTTTTTGTGCTCTTAATCGGAACTGAATTCATGCATATGTAGATGCAACTTCATCAGTTCACTTATGTTAGTGAGATTATTTTGTAATCAGATGTATTAATTGGGTAGTGAGCCCACCGGTAGTGAACCTTACGTACAGTGAGCAATTTGGCAGCAAGCCTTTATAAAATACACCTTAACCAATGCTTATAATTGAGAATTAGCATTCTATGTGGTTTTTCCCTTCTTGGGTTTCCACATAAATTCTGGTGTTCATTGTGCATGGTGTTGTTGTGTTCTTTCATGTTCATTTCTGCATTATTATTATCTGATTGATATAAGCTTGCTCCAAATTAATTAAAGTAGCTTGAAATTTGTTTTAGGAAAACCGATTCACCTCCCTTCTCGTTTATCCAGACTGTTCAACAATTAGTATCAAAACTTGGTCACTCACAGTTCGAGCTTAACAACTTGAGGGAGATCTTAGTAGTTTGAAAAAATGGTATGAGCTTATCACATTCAGGAAGAACTAAAGATAATTTTAGATGATATGGAAAGCATGAAATCTGAAAATGAAGAATAAAAGAAAACTTCAAGGAGGAAAAAACTTGTATCGCAAAGATAAGGGAGCAAATCTGGAAGTTTAAGGTAATACATAAAGAGGTTAGCCAAGAATTAAAGGATTCAAAGGAAAGTATTGTGGATTTAAAGAAGCAATTGGATGAATCTAAGAAGATTGAAGATAATCTCAAAGATACCATCAAACAAAAAATGGATGAATGGAAGAAGATTAAAGAAAATCTCAAGGATACCATCAAACAAAAATTAGAAGAAAATGAGAAGTTAGATCAAGAGTTAAGAAGGTTGAAATCATAAGCAAGAGTATGTGAAAGTAGCATAATTCTAGATCAACTCTTGTCACTATAGAAATTTCATGAGGATAAGGGAGGACTTGGCTTCCCTGGTGAAAAATAAAACTAGAACACTAAAGGTGAAGAAAAAGTAGTTGAAGTTGAAGTGAAATCTGTTGTAACAAGCAAGGTTCAAAACTCTAGAACATCTATAAAAATACCTTCGATCAGTTAACCAAATTCTCAAAGGTACTTATAATTTAATGGCTATTGTTTTCTATGTAAAAATTTTGGACATAAGACTATAGAGTCTAAAATCAAGAAGGAATTGAGTATTCAATGCTTTAATTGTCACAAGTTTTATCACAAAAAAAAGTCATTGAAAAAGTGAATTCTCTAATCCATCTAGAAGGAATGGAATGAATAATATTTTTCATGGTAATTGATATTTATGCCATGGTTATGGTTAAAAAGGTAATCAGTGCAGATCTAGGGTTCACTCATTCAAGTCAAGACAAAGATGTTACAAGTGCAGTCAACCCAGATATTATGCTAACACATGCAAATATGTTGCTCCGAAAAAGCCTTAAAATAAAAAGAACATTGCAGAATCAAATGAATCTAAGAATAAAACCATGATGGTTTTGAGGAAAAAGGAAAGAATTGTGGGAGATCTTTTGTGCTATTGGATCCCAATACAAGCTCTTTTGAGATTTGAGCCAACTTCCTTGGCTTAGGAGGAGCTTTTCAATGCATATCTTGTTAGTTTCCCCTCTCTAAAATAATATTGATGTGTTTTCAACATGGCTAAGTTTGATCTGGTTAGTGATGTACATATGATGAAGCTTAATCCAGATGATTGAAAAGAAAAGTATAATTGATGGTGTCATTGATGTAATTTTTTTCATCATGAGCAATTAAGCTTAAAATTTGGAGTTTTTTAAAGTCATTTCTCACAATTTGAAAAGAAGAAGTTTTATTGAGTGATAAAAGTTTGAAGAAGATAAGCGCGATGATGGAATCCATTGATAGATAATTTAGTGGTAGTTTCTGCTAAGGCTTAAGGGAGTTTTACTGAGTTAGAAAAATTTGATCATCAAAATATCAATGAAATGGAACTAGGGTTGAGGACTAATGAACTGTAGAATGTAAGTGCCCTAGTTATGGATTTATGAGGAGAATTTCCTTGGATTGTTGACAAAGATTCTATCTTGTTCTTGTTGAATCAATTCAAGGATAGTAGCATCATTTTGGACAAACCTTATCTGATCACTAAGGAATCCATTGAAGCTAATACTGGATTTGAAGTGTTGGTGACCTCCCTAGGAAGAAAATGGTGAAATATAGAGATGTGGAAAAACTTACTGGTATCAACAAAGACCCTCAAGCTCTACTAATAAATACCATTGTTGATCCTACATTGAGGTATGTTTCTTATGGTATCACTTACAAATTCTATTTCCAAAAACATGAAGGTTCTACTTCGGCTATTGTTGTGTATCTTGTACATAAGATGGTGAAGGAAAATAAGCAGTTTGACTTGTGTAGCCCAATAATGGGAAACCTAATTGAGAATGTTAGAATTTCTTTGGTTGAGAGTTATCCTTTCTAGTTTTGGTCTCTGCTCATATTTTTAGTATTTTACTTTCTAATTTCACTACCAGCAAAAGAGAATGTTAAGTGGAAGTTCAATATCCTTGTAAGAAAGTAAGTCTACAGGTATCTGGAATGTATTGAAGATAAAGCAGGTGCATGCAAAGTTTATTTATCATCCTTGCAGATGAATTTGTGCTTTGGTGTGATAGTGTTTAGTCAGTTTGAGAAGGGTCCCTCCTTTGGTAAGAAGGAGTTAAAGGTTGTCATTGGTAGTTCCCCTCCAGAACCTAAAAGGAGAAAAATTAACACAAATGATGTCGTTACTATCTTAGAAGAAAAGGATAATGAAGAAAAGTATCTACCTACATCTTTCTCTTTCAATCTAGATGAAGTTAATTTGGTGTTCGATGAAGGTGATATGAAAAAGATTGGTGAAATGTGGTATGTCTGCTCTCCAGTTCATAGGCCTAGAATTGAACATGCTTTCATTGATTATTTGCTCAAAAAGGGTATTGTTGTTTTAGTTGTTTCAGACTCACTATCAAATGATTTGGTAGAAGTTTTTGAAGAAATTTTATTGTAGGAAGGATCTAAAGTTCATAAGATCCAAGCTATGATTGAGAGGATTTTCAAAGCAAAAAAAAAGTTATTCAAACACATTGGTGAGACAAGAGAATGCATTAAGGAGATGTCTAACATCTACAGGTATTATATCTGGTGGCCTACTACTATTGATAATTTTAGAATTAGAATTGAAGCTATTGAATCTGAATTGAATGGTATTGGGAAGTGTTTTGAATTCTTCAAAAATAAAGATGGAAAATAGAGGATAAGGGTTGGAGAGTTGCAAGCTGAGTTATTGTCTACTCAGAGATAGAGGGAAGATTTGGTTAAAAAATTTTAGTTGGTCAAAGAAATTGTTGGCATCCAGTTGGATCATCTCTTTGGGATACTTTCTAATGTAGAGGATTGTGAATGATACTGCCTATCTCTAGACTAGTCATCTTCATTTATGTTGTTGACTCTACTAGATAGCATGTGTGCCAGAATGGTTTATGTAGTGCAAGCTTGGAAGAGGATTCTTCCAACTGTGAGAGAAAGGTACGAGAAATTTTTTAATGTGAAAAGTGTTATTTTAACTTGATCTCCCAAATTTTCTTATTTGCTCGTTTTCCTTTGATAGCAAAAAGGGGGAGAAAATGAAGAGAGAAAAGAAACAAGAAGAGGAATTGAATTGCTTGACAAAGGGGGGGTGCTTGAAGTTTTGGATTTTTGTGTTTTTTGATTTTTTGTTGTTTGACATCAATGCTAAAGGGGGGGATTATTTAGAACTTATTGAGATGATTAAGCATTGTTTTCATTTATTTCAAAACCTGGGATCCAAAAGGTTGTGATCTGGATGACATACCTAAATGAAATATCCTATCGAGTTCTATCATGTTACAAAGTATGGATGTTATCTTTGATCTAGATATGGTAGTACTTCTTTTTGGGACATCCATGATGGAAGCCAATTAATGTAGAATAATGAAGTCTAATATTTTGATGTTGCTTGCTCTGCTCAAAGATTACTCTGCGTAACCTTTCTATCTCGACATTCATGTAGCATGTTACAAGATTTGGTGTGTCTAATTATGTTTTTTTGGTTGACACTGAAATGATGCTAATAAAGATTTGGTTGTGGCATTCCCATCGGCTCCAAAATATATTTCATGTAATTCAAACTTTGTTATCTTTTGAGAATTATGTTATGTAATGAACCTATCTTATATACGACCTATTTTATGGGTCCCTTGGTAATGTGGTAAGAAAATATTTATGTGTGACCTATCTGTTTGTTCTGGTGTTAGTGTGTAAAGCCTTATTGAATATTTTAAGGTTTTTTTCCATGCCAAAATTTTTTGTGGTGACCTAATTTAAATTTTTTTTAGACAACTTAAAAGACTATGAAGACATTGTGTTTGGTTGACCTAGAAGATTTTGAAGGCATTGAATGGTATAAGTAATTTTTTTTTGTTCAATGAAGTACAGGTGAGGTGTGGTGTATGGTGTGTGAACGAAGATAAAATGGTACAAAGAATTATGCGATAATAAACATGAAGGAAAGTGTCAAGAAGAAGTTTTTTTCTTGTAGAGATTGTGCAAGGAAGGTGTGCAAAATATTCTTGACCAGATCTGCTACAAATAGTTATTGTGCTCTTAATTAGAACTGAATTCAAACATATGTAGATGTAACTTCATTAGTTAACTATTTTCAGTGAGAGTATCTTGTAATCAAATGCATTAATCAGGTAGTGAACCCGTTGACGGTGAGCCTTACTTGTAGTGAGAAATTTGGCAATGAGCCTTTGTAAAAATCACCTTAACCGGTGCTTTATAATTGAGAATTAGCATTCTCTATGCTTTTTCCCTTCTTGGGTTTCCACATAAATTCTAGTGTTCATTGTGCATGGTGTTGTCATTTTCTTTCATGTTCATTTCTACTTCATTATTATCTGATTGATATAAGCATGCTCCAGATTAATTAAAGTAAAGAAATTGTTTTAGGATAACTAATTCACCCCCCTTTTAGTTATCCAGACTATTCAAAAGTAGTAAGGTAATACATAGATAAAAAAAATAAAAAGCTAAGTATTAACCCCTACATAGGATTGAATACCACCCTTATAAAATGGGTCATAACCCTCTTTATACACATAATGTCAACCCATAGGTGGGAGATGTAGGATGTAGACATAAAATACATACCTATAATTTTTGATTTTTTAGTTAATTTATATTTATAGAAAAAAATAACATTTCCTATTTAAGGGGAGCTAAGCTTACTAGAGGAAAGTCTCATAGGCCTTAAGAATGAAGAGGAAGAAGATTAAGTGTTCACAAGTTTGATTTTTTTATATAGTTTATGAGTTTGCAAAATATTTAAATGTTTGAAAAAGCGAAGGATTCAAACTTTCAACAAGGTCTTTTTATCATGAAGTTTACAAACTCTTTAAAATTATGAAAATGAAAGTGATTTTTTTGGTATGTTGTAAAGGTTGAAGGTTCATGAAATTGAAAAAAGTGTAACAAGACAAGGAAAAAATTTCCCAGGTTCTTTATGTCACAAATTTTATAAGTTTGTTAACTATCTAAAAGTATGAAAAGGGAAGGTAAGTGTAATATGTTGCAATTTTTTAAGGTTAGTGAATTGTAGAAAAGTGTGAAAAGGAGAAGTAAATTATTTTCCAAGTTAATGATTTCACAAGTTTTATGGATTTGTGAGCTTTGTGAAAAGAAATTGCAATTCATGAAAAGGAAAAAGGTTTGACACATTGAAGAGAAGGTAAGAGAGAAGGTGAGAAGAAAGAAAGAAAAAGGTAGCAATGTTGAAGAATCTTTAAATATCACACATGTTGTGAGTTCATGAATTCTACAAAAGTGCGACAAGATGGAAAAAATGGAAAATCTATAACATATGGTAAAAGAAACTTCAAAATTCAAATTTAAGCAAGAAAAAACAAGTTTAAGTTTTAAGAAAGAAAAAGGAAATGTCTTGTAACAACATCTACACATGTCACCTAATAAGTAGTGAAGGATTCATTAATATCCATATATTTAGCTACTTAAGGAGTAAATGTATTAAATGAAAGGATGTTTTTCATTCTACACTAAATACCCTTGTCAGGACTGTTTGAGCCTTATGCTCAAGAAACTAGATTTGAGGAAAAACCCTTTGGTTTCAAGAATTGGAGTATTAAAACCCTTTTGTTCTCTTTGGAAATTGTATCCAAAGGCTTTTAATGTGCTTCATGACTTACATGTTCTAGTTGTTACAAATTTGTAAATTGATAGATTTTTTATATGGTTTCGTGTATAATATTTTTAGTTGGTTGTTGTTTTAGCTACTATTTTTAGTATATTGCAACAATATTTTATGTGTTTCAAATCTCATTATATATGTATACTTTAAACTAAATCTATCAAATATTAGCTTGTTATGTTTATATGGGTTATAATTTTTAATGTAAATTTTGAGAAGAAATATAGGTTTTTTTAATTTAAAAAAAATAAAATACACATTTTATTTGTTTGAAATAATCCATTAGAGTTATTTTATTGGTAACATTGTTGTGATATTTCTACCATGTGTATCATGGATTCACCAAATATTATTGTCAATTTTCATATAGAGATTCAAATCAATTTTAATATATGCTAAACTCTATCTATATAGATTTAAAGAGAGTTTTATTTTCTACACCTCAAGGAATTGATGAGATCATTAGAAGAAGAAAATACTATTTTTTTTCAAAATATTAAAATATTTGAAGTAAGCTTTGTCATTAGAAATTTATTTTTCAAACTAGTTAAAGTGGATAAGAATAGGAGGAAAAGAGAAAAGAAGAGAAAAATATATCATGGAACTTGAAATGATTATGCCAAGCCAAATATTTATGAGAGGATTTGGGAATTGATTATGGAGAAATAAAAAATAGAAGAATTATTAGAGCTCAAAGAAAGTGAGGACATATAGACCATGGAGGTATCCATCAAATAGATGAGAGGTGTGAAATTTACAGAAGAAATGGTTATCTTATTGACTTTCAAGTTTACAAATTAGAAATATAGGTTATTCTTATGAATTCAAGTAGGAAGAATCACTTGTTGAATGTACAAGTGAGAAGGTTGTTCATTTTTAGTTCACATCCATCAATCCTTTAATAATTGATGTTTTGTATGATATTTGTGAAAAAATATAAGAAAAATATTTCAATCCATAAAGATGAAGATGACTTAAACAAATAACCAAGGAAGGAAGATGATCACTCAAAACATTTATGTTATTTTATAGTGAGAAATCAATTGACTTGTGAGATGGAGTTTCAATAAAATAGAAAAAAATTTCAATATTTTTTAAGTAGCATAACTTTTTTAGATAGATGCAAAGATATTTTGATAACCCAATTTTTTAGATGAATATTGAGTTTTAAATTCTATAGTATATTATATTGTGAGAATTACATTATAGAGACTACAAATACCACAATAATGATCAAAGATTTAGAATTACAAATTCCTAACCTAGTTATAGGGTCTAGGTATTTTTATAAAACACTTGATTTTAAAGTTTTAGAAAGAGTTTGAATTGAGTCCTTTCTTGATACTATATTATATTGGTTCTTCTTTAATTCATAGTTTTGATCAAGGAGATTGCAAAGAAACTCTTATTGCTATAAGGTATTATAACTAGTCCTTGATTCTTTGGTAAAAATAGTGTAGTTTCCCATGGGAAAATGTCAAAGTTTGAGGATTCATAACCTTACTTGTGTGGATAAATAAAGTTAATCATAGTAGAAATTATTAGTATTAGAACCATATTATCTTGGGTATGCAAATAATCCTAACAAAAGGAAATATCTCTTAGTAAGCAAGAAGTTCATGTAGCATTTACATATAATTATCCTTCCTTTACAGCTAAGAGAAGGAAAAGAAATGATAATTTTCTAATGTTTCAGAGAGGCCTAAAGAGGTACATGAATGAAGGATAAACTATTGGAAAGGGAGTATTTAAAGAGGTGGAAGCCCTAAATTAGCTTGATAACATGAAAGGGCTCTTTGGTGAGATAACTTTGCATTTTACAAGGAGTCTTCGAAGAAAATTAAAGTCAATGTTAGTAAGGATAAGAATGTAGTCACTCTTATAGATATAAAAGTTGTGAATAATACTTTGGAAAGTAATAAATTATTATACCTACATTTGACCAAAGAAAGAGATAGGGTCATCAAGTTTGTAGAGATGGATATGAATGCATATAAGGAAAGCAATGATTTTTTTTATGGACTCACTTTTGAGCCTTATTATGTTGGAAAAAGGGATCTATTGGGTAAATCAAATTTGTTCCAATATCACAAGAGAAAGAACTAAAATTGATATCAAAAACCCACTTTGTGACTAACCTCAATGAAAGAACCAAAATGGGGGATCATAGTTTCAGTCCCTTATGATGTGTGTGATGATGTGATTAATTAATTGTCAATTGATTTAATTTTATAATTCAAATATATATATAGATTAATTATGAAAATATAGAAAACTATTATGATTTCTAGAAAATAAAAAATTAAAAGACATAAACAGAGTTCATAATAGAAAAGGGTAGTTACAAACGAACCTATCATATGAATTTGGGCTTGATTTGGCTAAATAGTGGCATTCGGCACCCTACACATGGAAGAAAATACATAGACTCAAGTTTCAAAATCTTGTTGCTCCCTATTTGTATGTTCTTCTTTGGACTTAGTGTCAAACCTTTTTCTATCACTAATACAATCTACTTTGTGTAAATTATTGACTTGTAGGACTTGAATACTTGAATGAATAATGAGGTCTTCAATCCTCTCCAATGTAAATACCATCATCTATAACCCATTGACTTGTACCTCATAGGAATAAATACAATAATCTACAACTTGCAAGCATCTCCTTTTATTTTAGAATTTAATAAAGCCTCATCCATTGATCTAAAATGTATCGTCCTCTTTTGGAACTTATCAAAAGGATAAGAACCTTGTCTATACAGCTGAATATCAACCCTTGATTCCATCATTTAATCCAATCCCTCCATTTTCTCATTTAGAATTTACTTATTTAAGAATTCCTGAAAAATTGATTTCAATCTATCTATCATTTAGTATCCTAAAGATATCAAAATAAAATATAGGAAAAGAATCGCCCACATACCATCATGCTTCATCTTTGAGCAAATATACAAATTGTAATGGAGTTTTGATGGAATTTTTTATGTTACAATTTGCATTGCATTGTTACTTATCTTGATTATTTCTCTTTCTCTAGTATGACTTGTTATTTAGGATTTGGTTTTATTATTACTTCTAACTCATTATTTACTACTCAAATAAGGGTTCCATAATTTGATAAGAATATTTTTTAGATAAATGGGATGAATGTGACAAGTGATTAATTAGATCAAACATACTTTAGATTGTGCAAGTTGATTAATTAATTAGTTAATTTATTTAAGTTAACTAATTAAGGGAATTTTTTAGAGATTTAAAATATATTAGTACTTATTTATTTTTTGGAGGTTGAGGATATGAAGGGTGAACATAATTTTTAAAGTTTTGAATTTATTTAATTAAGAGTGAACTATGGAGGAAACATATATAAATGATAAATCAATTAAATAAATTATTAAATGTATTTAAGTAATACTAGAAACATATAGGAAAGGTCGGTTAAATAACTGGCTCTATTTAATTAACAATATATGAGTTAAAATTGATTGTGGTTGTGTGTTGATGATTTTAGGTGTCAACGTCATAAATATATGAATAATATTAGGATTGGTGATATTAAGTTTACAATATTATGACAATGTATCTTAACTTTAGTATTTTAATAGCCAATTATTATTTCATGATTCTAAAAATCATGGAAGGGGAACTTGGACATCCCATATGAAGAGAAATACTTTTCATAATTAAATATTACTTTCTAGACAAGTAGAATATTCTTTCCAAGTTGATATTGAATGATAAAGTTTAATTTGACCAAAGAAAATATCTTTGGACATTTGTAGATGAGGTAGATGCTTGTGAGTTTTCTTCTGAATTCTACATTGAGATCACCATTGGTTGTTTTTATTTTTTTCTTTCTTTTGTTGTGATTACGTATTCTCCCATAAATGAAGGTGTGAACTCTATGGAACCCCAATCATCTTCCAATAAATTTGACACTATTCCATATCCTTTTTTTCTCGCTCCATAGGTTCTATGTTTGATGTTGGAATTAATGTGTTTAGAGGACTTGTCATTCATTTTTCAACTTATCAAAAAAATTTACGCTCATGGTCAATTTCAAGTTGGTATACATTTATTGTTATAGAAATACTTCATTATACAATGAAGAGTTGAAGGCACTACATGCATCTCATGAATCCAAGGTCTCCCTACAAGAACATTGTATGAAAGATTATCAGGCATGACATGTGTTGGTTATTTTTTAAGAACCAAACTAATCTCTAGAAATACCTATGGATTTTTCCATTTCCAATTATTAATAATTCTAAAGGGATTGACCAACAAATGAATAGATGTTGCTAAACTTCTATTCCTACTCTTTGGGCTCTATGAAACCTAGGAGGGTGATCCCACAATGTATACTTAAATACCTTTCACAATTACAATCAAATACATTGTCTATAATAGATATCTCTCATGGTACCACTTAATAGTAACATTAAATAAGTTGGCAACTTATTATGTCAATGTTATATATATCAGATATGAGAGAGTAGACACAAAAAAAAATAACAATAGTATTCCCCTAAGATTTTATGGTTAAAAGTTTGAGTAGTTAATGAATCAACACTGTAAGTGTAACACTAATACCCTACATGAACCAATGTATTTATCCCAAGCACAGAGTCAATACCTCTTGACATAACCTAATAAAAATTTAGATAATAGCACATATAACCCCAAGAAATGTTGCATTACATAATTCCTTTGTGATGTAAGATAGGGTGGTCTTGAAACATAACACACAATTAATTTCCAATTGGTTTGGGACATCTTGATTAGCTCTAAAGGTGACTTCCTTCCTTAAGCCACCTACTTTCTTGTAGCATAGGAAACTCACTTTTTCAATACTAACTCTAGTTTTTGAGCTCTCCCTTCCTTGTTATACATAGATTCAAGAAACCATTTGGCTATTCTATGACATATCTGATCATCAACTAGGGTTGTCTTAGAACTTCTTTACCCAACTAGCCCTTTATCACTTTCCAAAGGCCTAATTAGGCATCTTTTACAAAGGAGGTATCCCAAATCTTGCTTTCCAAAAAACAAAACCTTTATGGAGACTCTAAACTAGTCACAAAACTAGCTTCTATCACCTTAGACTCCATCAAACAATCTAGATTTTCACTATCTTGCTCAAAAACTAGTAAATCCAACCATGGCAATCAACTTTCCAATGATTAAGCATGTGCTATTGATTGGTAATTCACTCCTTCCTACACTCTACCAGGCCCATTCCACCCATTTATTAAGAAGAAGTGAGGTGGAATGGCCTTATTTCTCCATTATACACACAAAACCCTAAGAACCCTAGTTAAAGAAGCACCTATAGAAAATAAAACTTTTCTCCCTCAAATCCTTACGAAATCCCCTCTAGTATGATTTGAATGGAAGCTTACAATGTGCTCTACAAGATTTTAGAGGTTTTTCATTACTTGCAAGAGGTACGGAACTATATAGAATGAAGAAACACAATTTTTGCACAAAATTAACACCAAAACAAAGAAAAATTGTATTCTCTTCAAAAAAGTCTCATGCCAACTTGCCTCAAGATTTATTGAGTCTTTTTATCATGTTTTTTACATAATACCAAGAGTTCCAACTTAAGTTCCAAGTGTGGAGACCATTGAACTTCCAATTGCCATTCAAATTTGACACTAAACATAAAATAACCCTTAATTATAACCCAAATTGACACCACACACACATATGCTTATGATTTTCACCCATATTTATGGTCTCATGACCTTATTACAAACATAAAATAGACACGCTACATACACATTGAACTCCTTAACACATCTAGACCCAAAATTCTCAAGTTGGTGCTCCTGCACCATATAGCTAAGGGGAAAAAGTTTCATCCTCTAGATAAAAGGAGGTCTGCAAAAGATTTTCCATGCTTTGCAATGTCTTCTTCAGTCATCCAGGTTTCCTCTTCTTTAGGAAGTCAAAGCCACTTGACCAAATGTTCCTTATACACCTTTCCCCCTTCACCTCCCTTATATCTAGGATGGTTTCTAGCTGCATAGGTTGAGCAGATGGAAGATCCTTAATCCAATCCTCATCAACATTCGCAGGTTCACCTACATCTTCTCCAGCAAAACCAGATCCCTTAGAGGGGTATAGGTTAGTGACATTAAAGATAGGTGATATGGAAACTCTTAGTGGGATTTCAATTTCATAAGCATTGTTCCCATACTTATGGACCACCCTGCAAGGTCCTATTTTCTTCATCATAAGTTTGGTGTATTTCCCTTTAGGAAATCTTTCTTTCATGAGGTGTGCTAGCACTAAATTGCCTATCTTGAATTGGACATCCTTCCTCCTCAAACCTTCCTTCCTCTTTTACTTATCCACATTTTTGTCAATGGTTTCCTTCACTTGTTTGTGAATATCATGCATGACCACAGCAAAGTCCTCTCCTTGAGCTCTCCTATTATCTACTCCACTCAGATCTCTTAACTCATAGACACCCCTAGGATACATCCCATACACAAATTCAAAGGGACTCTTTCCAATAGTCTTGTTAATAGAATCAGTGTATGCATACTATGCCTATGGTAATATCATATCCCAAGATTGTTGATGTTCTTTAGTTAGGCATCTTAACAAATTCCCCAAAGACCTATTCACAACCTTGGTTTTCCCCTCTATATGGGGGTGATAGGCAGAACTATAGGTCATATTAGTTCCCAATTTCCTCCACAATGTTCTCCAAAAATGGCCAATGAACTTGGAATCTCTGTCAGACACTATGGATAGTGGAAACTCATAAATTCTTACAATTTCTTTGAAGAATAAGCTATCAATGTGAGAGGCATCATTAGTAGTCTTACAAGGAATGAAGTGTGCCATATTACTAAATCTATCTACTATAACATATATTCTATTATACCCCCTTGATTTCCTACGTAATCCTAGGAAAAGGTCCATGCTTATAGCTTCCCATGGTCTGCTAGGTGTTGGAAATTATTGGTATAAACCAACATTCGAGCTAGTCCCTTTTTCCCTTTGAAAGATGACATAACCTTCCACAAATATCTTGATATCCAGATGCATCTTAGGCTAGTAGTAGAATCTTTTTACCGGATCCAAAGTCTTATCACAACCAAAATGTCATCCTAGGCTCCCACTATGTTTCTCCCTTATCAAATTTTCCCTCATTGAACATCTTGGAACGCATAACCGAGCCCCCTTAAAGAGAAACCCATCTCATAACACATAGTTTTCATACTCACTATGAAAATACCCTTGATATTGCTCACAAACAGTAAAAAAATCATGAAAATATTCATCATTCTTGTACATGTACCTCTAAGTGAGTCTATACCCACACTTTGGAGTTGCACCTCTTGCACTAATATTGCCCTCTTGCTCAAGGCATCAACCACTTTGTTGGATTGTCCCTTCTTATGTTTGATAGTAAAAGTGTAGGCCTGCAAGTACTCAACCCACTTCATATGCCTATGGTTCAATTTCTACTGACTATTTAGAAAACTCAAGGCATGATTATCAGTAAATACCACAAATTATTTAGGCAATAATAATTGCCTCCATTTCTTAGGGGATTGTACCATAGCATATAATTCTAAGTCATATGAGGAGTATCTTTTCTTAGCCTCATTCAAAATTTCACTAAAGAATGCAATTGGTTTCCAATCTAGACTAAGTACTGCCCCTATGGAAAAACAAATAACATCACATTCAATAGCAAAGACTTTATCAAAATCAGGAAGAGTAAGGATTGGTTCCTAAGCCACAATTTTCTTGAGATATTAAAAACTCTGATTATCCTCCTTGGTCCATTGGAATCTAACTTTCCTCTCTCCTTTGATGGTGTCTATCATGGGTGCAACAATGGGACTAAAATTCCTCACAAACTTCCTATAGAAGCTTTCTAATCCATGGAAGCTCCTAACCTCTCCAACTATTCTAGGAGTTGGCCAACTAAGAATGGCCTCAACCTTATTAGGATCCATCTTCAATTCACCTCCTGAGATCACAAAACCCAGGTACACCAACTCTTGCTTCATCCATTCACATTTCTTAAGGTTTATCATCAACCTTTCTAAATGTAGCTTTCCCAATAGCCTATCTAAGTGATCCAAGTGGTCTTCCTTTGTTTTTTTGAATACCAAGATATCATCTAGGTATACTACTACAAACTTATTCATGAAGTCCTTTAACACCTCTTTCATGAGTCTCATGAATGTAACTAGAGAATTAGTTAGGCCAAAGGGAATCACCAACCACTCATAGAGGCCCTCATTGGTTTTGAAAGTTGTCTTCCATTCATCACCCTCTTTGATTCTTATCTAGTGGTAGCCACTCTTTAAATCTGTCTTAGAAAAGTGCCTTTCCCCTACCAAATTGTCCATAAGATCTTCCATCCTAGGTATGGGAAATCTGTACCTGAAAGTTTTTTTTTAATGGCCCTTGAATCTGTACATAACCTCCACTCTCCATCCTTTTTGGGTGCCAAGATAGTTGGCATAGCACATGGACTCAAACTTTTCCTCACTAAACCTTTGTCCAACAATTCTTGCACCTGATTTTTGATCTCCTCATTTTGTTGAGGTGTCATTCTATAAGTAGCTTTATTCGGGAGACTTGCACCAGGGAGTAGATCTATATGGTGGCTAACATCACAGATTGGTGGCAAGGAGTTTGGAAACTCATCTACAACAATGTTCTCGTACTTTTCAAGTAGGGTCTACATTCATCAGGGACCTTCTCACTATCATTTATTGCTGCCTCATAAATTAGCTTTCCCACAATAGCATATCCTCCTCCATCTTCAAGACTCTTCAAAAACTCCTTATCTTTCACAATCATGAAACTAGGTCCTTCATGGTTTGCACCTTCATCTTCTTTTAGAGGTGTGAGGGTATATGATACCCCATCCTAATCAATTACATAAATGTTCTTTTCACCATCATGCTTGGCCTTTCTGTCAAATTGCCAAGGCCTGCCAAAGAGAAGGTGGCATACATCCATTGGGATGATGTCACATAGCACCTTATCCTTATATGGTTCAATGTTAAACTCTACCCATGATTGTTCACTTACAAGCATGTTGACCTTTATTAAGCCAAGAGATCTTATATGGCGTAGTGTGAGGGATTATTTTGAGTTTGATCTTTTCTACCATTTCTAATGAAACAATATTATCAGTAGAACCAAAGTCCACTACCACTTTGCATACCTTTCCTTTTACCTTACATGTAGTTCTAAATAAAGCCTTCCTTTGTGGTGGTTCCTTGGTAGTTGGGATCTTGATTAATTTCCTCCTCATGACAAAACTCTCTCCTACTTCTGGACTTGCATGCGATGAGGGTGAATTTACACTTTCTCCATCTTCCTCTTGGACAATTTGTGTCCTTCTTTCTCCCCCATGTGAACTTGTGTTTTGTTTATCAGGACATCTCCAAGTAGAGTGGCCAATTTTTCCACATTGGTAACATCTCCCAGCAAAAGTATTGGATCCTCTCATTTGGACCCAACTCTTCTCCTTAGGCCCCACCTTGAGGGGCTTCACTATCCTCATCAGTGACCCTCCTTCTTAGGTTTTCTTCTAAAGCAGCTATCCTAGCCAACATGCCATCTTGATTCTCCTTTATTGTGCTCACTTCCCTTTTGAGGCCTAGATTCTTAGGAGGCATCTTACTCTCTTCTACAAACCACTTCTACAAGTTTGGTTCCACACACAAATCTCCCAATCAAAACCTAGGCTTTGATACCACCTAATGTAAGAAAAGGTGGTCTTGAAACATAACACACAATTTCTAATTGGTTTAGGAAGTCTTGATTAGCTCTAAAGGTGACTTCCTTCCTTAATCTACCTACTCGCTTGTAGCACAAGAAACTCACTTTTTCAATGCTAACTCCAGTTTCAGGGCTCTCCCTTCCTTGTCATACATAGATTTAGGAACCCATTTGGTTATTCTTTGACATATTTGATCATCAACTAGGGTTGTCTGAGAACTTCTTTCCCCAACTAGCCCTTTATCACTTTCCAAAGGCCTAATTAGGCCTCTTTTACAAAGGAGGTCTCCCAAATCTTTCTTTCTCGAACAAAAAAACTTTATGGAGACTCTAAAACAGTCACAAAACTACTATCACCTTATATTCCATCAAGCAATCTTTATTTTCACTATCTTGCTCAAAAACCAATAAATCCAACCATGGCAATCAACTTGCCAATGCTTAAGCACATTCTATTGATTGTTATTTCACTCCACCCTACCAAGAAGGAATAGAACACACCTTCCTACACCCTACCAGGCCCATTCTACCCATTTATTGAGACGTAGCAAGGTGGAATGGCCTTATTTCTCCATTATATACACAAAACCCTAAAGACCTTAGTTAAACTAGCACCTACAAAAAATAGAACTTTTCTCTCTCAAATCCTTATGAAATCCCCTCTAATATGATTCAAATGGAAGCTTACATTGTGCTCTAAAATATTTTAGAGTTTTTTCATTACTTGCAAGAGGTATGAAACCATACAAAATGAAGAAACACAGTTTTTGCACAAAATTAACACCAAAACAAAGCAAAATTATATTATCTCTTCAAAAATGTCTCATGCCAATCTGCCTCGAGATGTCTTGAGGATTTTTACAATGATTTTTATAGAATAACAATAGTTCCAATTGAATACAAGTGTGGAGATGGTTGAACTTCCAACTTCCATTCAAATTTGGCACTAAACACAAAACATCCCTTAATTATAACCCAACTTGACACCACACACACATATTCCCATTATTTTCACCCATATTTATGGTTTCATGACCTTATTACAAACATAAAATAGACACCCTACATACACATTGAACTCCTTAACACATCTAGACCCAAAAATCTTGAGTTGGTTCTCCTGCACCACTCTATGACATTTGGGATTATCACTTCTTATAAATATACTAGTGCATAGTACTTATAAGTTCTCAATCTCATATAAGCATTTACATCAATTCATTGAATCAATAAGAAAACATTTAACTAAACATCCATCAGATAATGACAGAGACAAATGAAATAAATCCTTGATTACTTTCAATCATAACTCATAAAACACATACAAGGATAAAGAATAACCACGAAACTGATATTACTTTGTATTATAAATGTTATATCATTATCAATCTTACATGCATAAGTATGAATTTCAAAAGAAACTTAAAACAAAGAATCTAAAACTTGCTTCATATTGTCTTGACAAAACTAACAGTATCAACCCAAAACATTTCTAACTCCTATGCTTTTGGTCCTGAATTCCTTCTTATAAAGATGGAGGAGCAAAACAAGCTTCAAACTAGATAACCCACATGTCATGATCCTATTGAACTGCTTGCAACAATATTCCCTTTTCAGCTATGCTTGAGTCTTTAGGTGGAGAAAATAAGCATAAGGAAGAATTATCCTCAACTCTTCATGGAAAATAGGTCCCACCTTAACAGACATCATTAGTTTGTTACAATAGTTACAAGATATTCTCCATGTGCTCAAAATTCCAACTATAAGAAAATCAAAACAACAAACTTATGAAGCAAGAAAAAGAAAGCAAAAAAAAGGTCAAAATGCATTAATCCACATTAGCATCACATGCTAATCACTTGAGTTTAAGGAGAGAATAAACTTTTACCATGTTATATCAAAAGCCTAATATGTATTGTATTCAGACTATGCATTATTCTTCTCCTATCCATTATTCTCCTTATTCACTCTATGTATCTCTCCAACCAAATGTTGTATTCTTCTTTAGTGGGCCATTTAACATTCAATAAATTTTGCACCTTGGTAATATATTGGGAGTACCTTGCATCAATTAAAATCATGGCTTCCTTAACAAATATATCCATTTTTTATTCAATTTACACCATTGTATCAATGTTTGGATTGAGCAAGATGTAATTGGTGACAGAAAAATGCATCATAGCCACTCTAAGAAGTCCTCCCAAATCTATCTTCTAGGTGTCAAATGGATGCAATTCACCTTTTGAATTCAATATTTGAGGCATACCACGATCCTACATCTCCTTGGATATTTTCAACTTACTCTGGAGCTATGTACACAACTTTCCATGGAAAGTAGTTACATCATTTATTGAGTCAATAGTTTTCAAGATGTCTGGAATATTTATGGGTTCCTCAGGATCCTTATTCATTTTTGCATCATTTCTTTCAAAGCACTTACCCTAGTAATCCAATTATTCCTTCATTCCTAAAGGCCTCTTGTACTAGCAGATACTTTGTATTTGCCCCATGAATGTTTGTATATGTGGCCCACACATCAGTAGCCCTATGGAGCAACCTGGTCACCCTATGCTTAAGCACATATTCAAAAATTTCATTGGCCACCCTAACTGTCTCCAATTTGGACTACCTGACATTTTCCTTCTTAACAGTTAACTTTTCATTCAAATCATCAATCTTGAGGGCCAAAGTTTCCCTATCTTGTGTATACATATCAAATGAAGAAGAACAAGAAGGCCGAGTAACTATTCTTTGATTATTCTGAATGGTAGCTCTCATTTGACACAATTCATTCAAAGCCTTATTATATTCCTTAGCCAAAGATTCATATTTATTCTGAGAAATATGGGCAATGTCCACACTAAGCATTGCAACATGTGCAGATAATTCAGTTGCCTTGATTGGTGTTATGTTAGTCACCCTTTTGACCACTATTGAACCAATAACTTCTTCAATAGGCCTAGCAACCTCATCTTTACTAGTATTAAGTTCCATACACCAAATTACAAGGGTATGTAGCTTTGGACTATATCCAGAACCAAATACTTTATTCTCAAATTGATCTTTCGATATCAAAGCTTGAGCATCTCTCCTAACTACATCATATGCTATGGAAGCAGTGATGGTATGATAATATTCCCCATAAAACATTAATATCATTATTTGTCACTTGTGAGCTGATTCCAGTTTCACGGCGATTAGTTCAACGTCTGCGTGAGGACGCCCCACATTCAACTATCTTTACTTCATCGTTTCCAGAGTGCTCATTTGCTGGGGAGTGACGGGGCACCCTCCTCTCCGTTGATTACTGGCGTCATTGCCACCAGACCATGACGGCATCGGCACGTGACCTGGTCAGACGGACGACGCCGCCATTCCACTGCAGACAGATTTCACACACGGCCGGTTACAGTCGATCACACCATATTATGACGCAACATCATCGACCATGTCACGAGACGAACTGATGCTGCCGAAACGTTATTTCACGACAGATTACAATCGTTGAACAGGTGATGGCGACGGTCATGGAATCACCATTCGCCGAAGTGCCCCGCCATGTTGCGGTTCCTCTCACAACACACCACTTCATCGCTTGATGATTACATAGCGCACAGGTACACAACCGCCAGGATGTAGGATTTGCAGGTTCGATTCATTCGCCGGTTAGTGAATAGTATGAAATATCATAACTCATCGGCTAAATGCTGAGAGACGATGTTCTTCTCGTCTTCACGATGTGTCACAGTTCGGTATTGTTTACTTTGTGTAATTGTTGTCATTTGTGTTTTGCGTTATGTGTTATTTCATATTTTGTCAAGGTAGCATTGTATAAGTTATGATTCATTTTAATGATGAAATAATTATTTATTTCAATGTTAGATTAAATTCTTTTATATATTTTTAGATGATTTAATTATTTTGAAAATCATATATTGCAATTAAATAATAAACAAAATAAATAAATATATATATAACATTTAATTTAAATTTAATAAAACTTTAAATCTAAAAAAAAAAACCCAAACTTCACATAATGAAACGTTAGATTAAACAAAGCCCAAAAAAAATTAAAAAAAATACAAACAAAATACAATTTTAAAAGAAAAAAGGTCGACGGCCTTTAGACTGCCCGCAACAGTCTACAGACTGCTGCATGAGGCAGTCTTTAAGACTGCTGCGCTCAGCAGTCTATCCGACTGCTGCGCGCAGTACAGGCGCAGTAGGGGACAGGGGAGGGGGTACGGCTCACGCCGTCCCTCTCCTCTCCAATACACATCAATGTTTTTTTTTATATATATAAATATATGTTGTTTTTAAAACAATTTTCGCTTATAAATTTTATTTTATCTTTAATTTATTTTTATACAATAAAAAAATCCGTCCTTTAGTAGGTACGGGCGCAGTTTGGCCATGAACTCGAATTTAGACAAAATTTTAGATAAATTTCAATGCAAAGAATGAATATATATATATGTATATGTGTAGATAATTTATAAAAGTCTGTATAGAATAGTATTTCAGTCATAGGAATAGAAAGAAAAAAGGACAGGATTTAAAAATATTCATACACCTACATTTATATAAGGATAAATTCCAACACATAAATAAATGTTTCGAGAGGTAGACTAATTTTTCCAACAAAATTTCAATTTGTAAATACAGAGTTTATTTTCCCAGACTCAAACAATCTTTTCTTCAAAGCCAAATTGCAAGAATAATTGTATAGCAACTTTCATAAATACCTAATTTGGTTCTTTCAATGATTTTACTATTCAAATAATTTCTACCCTACAGGTTTTCTCTTTCTTTCATCAAATAATCATATTTAATCATTTATTTCTCTAATTTATTTTTGAAACAAAAACTGAAGGGAAATAAGAGGAACCTGGATTCCTGTGTTGTTGACTGTTGAAGAAGCTTGCTCAACCCCGATGGCCTCCACAAACAACTTCTCATTCCTACTTACAAATCCCTTCTCCTAAATTATGTGCTTGAACTTGAATCCACTCCTTTGTTCAGAAGACGTCTCCAAAGCAACCCAGTAACAGATTTCCAATTCCTTTCAAGAACTCTCCTCCAAAATAAAACAAAAGAATCCAATATCCTTTCTAAATTTTTAGAATACAAAGCCAAAATCTTATTCAACTTCTGTAACAATCCTTCCCTGTGTGTGTGAAAACTTTTAAAAAATTCTTAATTAAATAAAATTATATTGTCCATCTCTTCAAAAAATCTAAAAATCAAAAATAAAAGAAAACAATTCTTTAAAAGCAAGCTTTTTAATTAGATCTGTATTCTTACTGGCTCACACAGTCTTTTTACTCTTTTATTTGTTTTATTGCTTTAATTCCTGTTTTGCAACTTTTCTTGCACCTCACATTACATATTTATTTTAAATAAATTATTCTCATAATTATCCACCACCCAAATAAATGATTAAAATAATTAAGTCACATTTAATATTTAATTATTATTTAATTGCAATATACGATTTTCAAAATAATTAAATCATCTAAAAATATATAAAAGAATTTAATCTAACATTGAAATAAATAATTATTTCATCATTAAAATGAATCATAACTTATACAATGCTACCTTGACAAAATACGACATAACACATAACGCAAAACACAAATGACAAAAACTACACAAAGTAAACAATACCAAACAACGAGACGACCTGACATCATGGGACGGGAGGACTTCATCGTCACCTCTGTATCAACATTTAACCGTTGGGTTATTGGTGCTCGCCCTGTCTTGCCGAAGCAGGTGGAATCGAGACTTATACCTACAAATCCTGCATACAAACGAAGTTGTGTACATGTGCATACATATATATATATATAATCATCAAAGCATTAAATCGAAGTACTGTATTGTGAGAAGGAATCTCAACATAGCAGGGCACTCGCGAACGAGTGATGCCATATTGTCCTTCATCACACCTATTCTAACAATTATAATCTATTTGATAAAATAACATTTCTAAACTATCAATTCATCTCATGACATAATTCCTTAAATCATTGCATCATAATATAATTCTGAAAATCAACTAACATAACCAACCATAATGTCCTATAAAATAATCCTGTCTACTAATGGAATAACAGCATCATCAAATGTCTAACTAACCAAATCACACAATAACAGTACCATCATAGTCACAAGTAGCAAACGAACGCATAGCAAAGTAATAAATCCAACTAGCAAGAGGAGGGGTACTACATCCTCCCCCCATAAAATCGGCTTACTCCTGGAAGCCGGTAAACAAAAGGGAATAAGATTCCCAAATAAAGGAGGCATCCTCACACCCAAGATGGTGAACTAATCACCATTAGAAACTAGAATCAAGCTCACACAAAGAGTAACAAATAATAATACAAGTATTAGTAACATGGGGGTATTACAGTACATCCTGGTAATAACATGACTCCACTATCTTTAACAATTTTGTGAGCTTTAGTGGGAGTAATAGCTATAATTTCAGCCCTAATATTTTATTCCTCTGCTTTCTTAGCTTCCTCCTGATGAGAAGGTTCAACATTGACTTGGGTTGATTCTAGTCTCTCTATTATTTCCTTACTCCACTGTTGAATCATAAACTCCTGAAATTCTTTAGTCTACACAAATTTATCATCATCCAAAAACTTGTCACACTCCCTAATTCTAGGATCATCATCATTTTCTCTATCATACTATTGCTAGACAATCCTTTCATGAGGAACATCTGAACTATGAGTCTCTTTAATATGAGGAAGGGTAAATTTTTGCTCAACCTCCTCATTTTTTGACACATCTTCTGCCAATTTTTCTTCCCTAACCTCTTGAACATCTTCAAGTTGTTCTAGAATATCCATAGCTTGTTGTTGCCATTGTTGCTCTAAGAGGACCTAGGATTTTTCTACAACCTTCTTTACCTTTACATTAAACTCACTAGACTGATAGTCCCTTATCATGGTAAAGGTCCTCTCCAATGGGTTTGCAATTTCATTGTATGGAGTGATGTAGAAGGCATTCCTCTTCATAATATTTTCCCCAAGATTTTTCATAGCTGTTTAATCCCTTCTCCTAACCATGATAGCCTCATCACTTGTCAGATTCCTTAGCACATCATCTCTATAGAAGAATTCATGATGTATGATGCCTAAGTTCTTTTGTCTTCTTCTTCTTGCCACAAATCCTTCTAGATAAAAACTCTAACCTCATTGAGAGATACTATGAAACTATTCATCATAATTCCCAATTTCTCATACCCTTCAAGGGAAATGATCTTAAAATAAGCAATAGTACATTGGGGATTTACTTAAGAGACCTTTTTGTCCTTTCTAAACATTTGGTAATCCATAACATTGATTTTCCACATGAGCTCCATGAAATCCAATCTGTCTGAGACATACAAGGGTAAACAACGGGGTGCCACCTTAGCTTCGTAAACCTTGATCAAAGTATATTCAGAATGTAGAAACTAGTCAGCCCAATTATGTGTTGTTGTAGAGCTTGGTACATCCTTTGGGTGCATAAAACTTCTAATATCTAGAGAAAGTTTGAATCTAGGTGCCACACCCACTAACTCTAAGATACCATGCCTTATAACATTGGAAAATAAGATGTAATTAGAATTGGATCAATCTTGATCCCAAATGTATGGCCACATTTACATAGGGATAACCTTATTTTCACTGTCCTTAATCTTCAGATTTAATTTCCTTTTCCTCTCATAATCTCCTTCCCATAAGAGAATATGCATGAATAAAGAATAATGGGGGAAAAATAGAGGGAGAACTTCCTTTTTCAAATTGATAAAATCCTCATGCATTTGTTCAACAACAAAATTAGCATAATCAAAACCAGTGTTTCGATTATATTCTTATATATCTTCCACCATCACCAACAAATTAGGGGCTATTCTAACCTCAAAATCCCAAGCTAGCTCTTGGTTTAAACAATAGTAATTTTTTTTGAAATAATATTCAAAATTTTCACACTCAAAAGGCTCAACATCCTAAACATTGAATTTTTTCCTACTCCTATGTCACACAAGTATTGCTTCTTTGTATGCAAATTTTCTCCTTTCATATTCAGCGTACAAGTCAACATGCCTAAACTTTGTAGTATAATTGAGATTTAACCCAAATATATTTAACATTTTATCCTCTGTCACCTCCAGAATTATATCACCATTCTCACTTGATTTTCTTGTCAGTACAGTCATAGTGCCTTGCTAGCTCCATCATTAAATCAACTTCTACAAACAAATTTGGAACCACTAACTTTCCCAGGTTCAACCCCCACAAATAGCATGGAGGCTTACTATAATTTCACCTATTGAAAGCATACTGAAACAATTGTCATCCACTCTGGGGCTAGGGTTTCTCACCAATTTCCCTAGCATTATCAATTAGCCTAGTGGTAACAACAACTTGTCTTGTTTGTATTTTACCAATTTGTGACCTTGCCTCTTTGATACCTCCAAAAGTTTCTTGCATAAACTTTTATGTTTCCTTCTTTGTGCTTCTAGATCTCATGGAAGCCATTGGAGTACTAGGAAAAGGGTTAGAAATAGTCACTAGCTTAGGCTTAATTTCAGCTAAAGCATTCTAAGTTTTAAGTATTTTAACCCTCTTTTTCTTTGGTTTCCTTTCCGGTCTAACACTGGATTCACTAGGCTCTGGGTCACTCATGCTTGTAACACAAATGTAAACTAGGGTTTACAATTTCTTACAGCCAAGTAAAACACTTCACAATTATGATAGGATTAAACACTACTATTGAACAGGACACCTTTCTTTACAATTTAGATAGTGCTCAATTATCAAATTGAAATCCCCAAAAAAGACTAAATTGCACATTCCATCAATTTTCCTATCAACTTTCCAGGGCATTCACCTTACTACCATAATTAAAAGGAAGTATCAATTTTTCTTACCTAGATGAGAGTAGTTCCATTTTGGTTGGTGATAATTTCTAGAGATTTCCTTACAAATTCTTTGGCCTTTGGTATTCTTTCCACTAGCTAGTGATTTAGGGTTCACAATAAACCAGATATCTACTTTTTGTTATGATCGGGAGGGGAGCATGTCACCATTAATATTCGATAGTAAGCTCACGCGAGAAAACTGACACTTAGCTATTTAGTTTTAAAACTTGATCGTTGATCCTTCAACTTTAAGACTATATGAATGGTTGTCAATCCACCTCACCACCTTCCTTTTTGCTTTATATGAAATCCTTAGGATTTTTCCACATTTCCTCTTCATGTTGTGGTTGTCACCAATCACTAATTTACTTCATTCTTGTCCATCTTAATCAGTGATGCAAGGGCCTCATGTGATAAAATCAAAACCCTTAGATCTATAGCTAGTTTCCCAATCTCATCCATCTCCATCGCTCCTCACTAAATCAACTTTTCACCTTGACTTCCATCAACGATAAGAGATGTAAGAACCATAGTTTGACACATACACCTGCATAACATTCAATTGCACAAAATATATCACAAATAGGATGTAATCAAGTTAGTGACAGAAAACTCCTTAAAAGGTACCATATCACTCATCATTAATGCTCCTCTTAGCACTCAAAACAAGTCTATGAGATGCGATGCAATTGGAAAATCATCTTCTCACTCATCGCTAATTTAAAACAATCTCTTTGTAAAATATTGGTGTTGAGCGATGAAACTACAATCATAAATTTAGAGCTTATTGCTACTACAAATTTAAGAATTCAAAAATCATCAGTAATGAGTGATCCCTTAAGAACCTCGCTCATCACTATTTTCTATCAGAAGTTCAAGGAGTAATTCATGATGAGCGATATCAAAGAGATATCACCTCATCACTTGTCACTGATTTATAATAGATATTTCAAAAGTGATCAACGATGAGTGATAAGCACATAAGGTAGATTGAACTTAAGTGAAAACTTTTAGGCACATGTTCATAAGTTGTTTTAATGGAGGGGACTTACTAGGATGATACAATAGATAGAAAAATACTTAAGAACCCCAAAATCATTATAACAAATTTTTCTGGACCCATGATGAGGGAATCAGTTCCCTAATATAAAAAATTAAAATAGTGACTGACAATGGGAAATAGGGAGTTAACAACAAAATAGAATGCTCAAGTGATTTCAAGGAAACAAATCCTAAAAGCTTCGTAAATGCAACAAGGGTTTAAGATGGGACACGAGAATTAAGGTTCCAGCAGTGGCTTTGAATAGGGACGTATGCCTCTTGCAAGAATGGTGAGATCTCAAGAATCTTAGGTTGAAGTAGACCAAAATGTGGATTATAAGCAAAGGATCCAAACTGGGGAACTACACAAAGAAGGTAACAAAACCCACAGAAAAAAAAAAGCAAACACACCTATATATATAATATACAAAATAGAATGTACAAGGAAGATAACATACTCAGGAGAAGTATGGATTTAAGAACTATCCATGTACTAGCAAGTCAAAATCTCATTTGTCAGGCTCTAAAGAAAATATGAATCTTCTCTATGAGTGTTGACTATCAAATAAGGTCCAATCCATAATGCTTCAAATTTTCCATGTTTTCTCTTATCCTCAGCTCTTGCATTCCAAGTTAACACCATGCTGCTATCTTTAAACTTCTAGGGAAAAGATTTTCTGTCATATAAGTGCTTAACCTAGAATTGCATCTTCAAGTTTCTAGCTTGAGCTTCCCTCCTCGACTCATGCAACTACACCAAATTATTTATCCTATGTTGCATATCATCACAAATTTCTTCATCATATTCCTACGCAAACTTGTACATTTTGAGTAGGTTATTCTATGGCAACATTGCCTCTAGACCATATACTAAGCCAAATGGAAAATAACCAGTAGCCTTTTTCATAGTCACTCTATCTGACCAGAGTGTCATTTTTAATTTTGAATCCTAGGATTTTGTGTTCTCCATAATTCTCTTGATTATCTTCGTCAAACTCTTATTACTAGACTCATCTTGACCATTTCCTTGAGGATGGTAAGGTGAAGAATAAGAAACTTGTATGCCATGTCTTTCACAAAAGTCCTTGAATTCATTTGACCTAAAACACATAGCATTGACTAAGATAATTCTTTAAGGGACTCCAAATCTGATAAGAATATTATTCAATAGAAAATCAACTACCACCTTGCTTGTTGTCTTCTTTGTAGGTATTGTGTCCACCCATTTTGTAAAATAATCAATGGAAACAAGAATCCATGAGTGACCTCCACTATATTTTTTTGGTATTTCCCCGATGAAATTAATTCCCCATTGTTGGAAAGGGGCTTCAACTGCCATAGGTCTGAGTGGTAAATTTCTTGAGAAATTCAATTTTCCTGAGCATCATTGATAGGCATCACAAGTTTAACAAACTTGTGAGCATCTCTTAAAACATTGGGCCACCAAAATCCAACTCTTAAAATCTTATGTGTTGTAGTCTTTTCCATGTAATGACCACCACATACTCCATTATGCATTTCCTATAGAAGTTACAATGCTTGTTTTCCATCTATACACTTTAGAAGTACTATGTCCAAGCTTCTCCACCATAGCTCATTTTCAATAATCACATATTTGATAACATGTAATTTCAATGTTATTTTTTCATTGTCAGCCATATTAGTAGGACATTGCATAGTTTGTAAATACTGGATAATTCTTCTATACCATCCACATGTTTTCATATCACAAAGAGGTGCAACATCAATTATCCAAAGTTGATTAACTTGATTTTCTTCCAAATTTGGCTCTGCCATTAACTTTGCTAGGATCTGTCCTCTTACTAATTTGGTAATCTAAACTTCAATGTTAATTTCTTGGATCTTGTTGATCCATCTACATCTTCTACCTATAGTCTCTTGCTAAGTAAAAATGTCCTTCACAACTACACTTGGTACAAAAGCTATAATTGTAGCCCCTTGTAAGTAAGTACTAAAATTATTTACAACCTTTACCAAATCATATGTACTTGTTTGTCAATAGTGTCATATTTCAATTCTCCAACTTGTAAAGATTTGCTAAAGAATGCAATTGGTTGTTCAAAACCTTGTTCATTTTTTTGTAGTAAAACAACAACAATAGTATAAAAAGAAGCAAAAGAGAAAATGTGCATTGGTTTAGAGAAGCTACGAGACTTCAAAATTGGAGCCTCTTTAAAAGATTGTTTTATCTTCTTGAAATCTTGACTAGGCTCTTCACTCCAAAGTATCTTTTCACCCCTCTTCAGCATTTTGAAAATACGTCTTGTAATTTCTGCAAAATTGGTTACAAATCTTCTCAAAAAATTTATCTACCCAAAAAATGACTAGATACCCTTGACATATTTTGGTTGGGGAATCTTGTCAATAGCTACTACTCTTTCAGGGTCTATCCTTACTCCTTCCTTAGACACAATATTCCCTAGCTATTTTCCCTCGATGACCCCAAAGGCACATTTCTTTGGATTCAAAGATATTCCATATTCTAGTGACCTAACAAAAACTTTCTCTAAATGCATGCAATGATCCTCTTCTTTCTTAGAATAAGTGGTCAAGTCATCTTGATATACAACCATAAATAAATCAATAAAATCTGAGAAAGCTACATAGCTATCTAAAAAGTGGCATGAGCATTTGCTAAGCCAAAAGACATCCTTACATATACATAGGTACCTAAAGGAGTAGTAAATGTAGTCATGTACTACTCAGACTCCTTCACTTTTACTTGATTATATCTTGATAAATTGTCTATCATTGACAATAGCTCATAGCCAGTTACCTTTTGTAACATGGCCTCCATGTTTGGTAAGGGATAATTATCCTTTAATGAGGATACATTCAATTTCTTGAAATCGACACATGGTCTTATGTCACCATTCCATTTCCTCACTAGTACCAGATTAGATACCCCTGAAGAATGTCTAATGGGTTTTATAATACCAGCCTCTCTCAACTTTATCAACTCCTCTTGCATCTTGGGAGCTAAAGTAGGATTAATTGGTATTT
Organism: Sequoia sempervirens; assembly: GCA_007258455.2. NCBI lineage: Eukaryota > Viridiplantae > Streptophyta > Pinopsida > Cupressales > Cupressaceae > Sequoia > Sequoia sempervirens. The sequence goes on from VDFB02270651.1 coordinate 375,208,928, forward strand.
TCTTCTACTTGGAGGGTTTTGCATCCTCTTTTAAAGGAATTTCATGTTCCTCCTTGTAAGCTTTCAAGTCATTGTATGACCAAGCAAAGACATGCCTATATTTTCTAAGCAAGGAAAATAGCATTTCCTTTACCTTTGGTTTCATCCTCTTTCCTATATAGACCTTTTTTTGGGCATTTTCAGTTCCCAAATTTACTTCTTCTAGGTCCTCTGGGTGAGTAGTAGTTTTTTTTCCCTTACTGGTATCTTAACTATCAAAGACCCTTTCAAGAGTGACAAGGCCTTTGGGGATTTTATTTGTTTTTAATTGGATGACAGGTCTCTTTTTCAAACACTGTATCTTATCCATCAATATTATCTACAAATCCAATAAAATCAATCTCCTAACCTTCTTATTTATTAGCACATTTTAGGAATCTAAGGATATCCTCATCATTATTAAAAATCTACCAATTGTATACATTATCAGGGATAGAGGGCCTTGTTTGTATCTCAACCTTTGAAATTCCTATGAAAGTTATATTATTAGGTTTCAATGCAATATTAGCTAGTAGATCAGCCACTATATTATGTCCTCTCTCCATCTAATCAATTCCAAAAGCATCAAAATATTCAATGGAATCCCAAAAAACATTCCATTATTTCCTCAATCTATTATTTTTGCAAGCATACATAGCTCTTACTTGGGATATTACAAGCTCAAAGTCACCAATTACCATTAGCTATTTTATTCCATATTTTTTAGCAAGTCTCAATCCCAATAACAAGGCTTCATATTCTGCTACATTATTTGTACAAACAAAAGATAGTGTAAAAGAGAACTTATAAGTATTTCCAATAGGTGATACTAATAAAATCCCTGTACCAGATCCTTCTTTAGAGCTTGCACCATCAAAGTACATTTTCTATAGTTCTTTATCAAAAATTCTTGAAACTTCATTTTATATAGGTGCAAGACATCTTTCAATCTCTCTTGGTGCTTCTTCTACCTTGAACCAACCATTGTTGATATCTATGAAAATAATTGTGTCACTTGCAGGGACATGTTCCAACATATGTGGGACCCTAGATTCTATCATTACTTGGATATTCCTACCATCGATGGGAAATGTGGCATTAGACATGTCACATTTCATACTGCCTCCCATAGATGCACTCCATTTTTGTGATAATAACATTTCATAATTAGGTGGGATATCAACCACTATCACACTCATTTTAAACTCTTTATCAAGGAAAGTTGCTAATCTACATGGAAGCTCATTTATCACACCTACCATAGAGACCTCTCTGGCATCCATGGCATAACACTTACCATGAGTGCTATCAACTTTTAACCCTAATGCATCCATGATTTTAACTGGCATGATATTGTTTGATGCACTAGAGTCAATAATACTATTCTTAATGAAATTTCCCCCAACTATCAAGGTAAGAAAAAATGGATCTATATTCTTATCTAGATAAATGTTCATAGAATTTCCATGAAAAATGTGGCGAATCTCAAAAACTAGTCCTTCAACTTCCTTACCTTTCTTGTCCTTTTCACTCAGTTTAAAAGGAGTGGGTTCTACCAAATCATTATAGGCTATAGTAGCACCGGTGTTAAGGGCCATTGCCTTTTTTTTATGTTCCTCTATCCTCGTCATTTCAAGAAAAGGTACATACACTTTAACTTGGATAAGTTACTGAAACATGTCAACATGAGTATACTTGGTAAATTCAATTGAAGGAATACCTTGTTCGTTACTATTATCTCCCTATTGAATTCTGGTTGCTTTAGCTTTGTGTTTAGCATCCTTCCTTATGGCTTCAGGAACATTCTTTTGTATCTTTGATTTTTTAGCAAAAAAATTTGTGTCCAGGAGTAGCTTTTGACTTGCCTATTTTCTTGGCCCAAATTTTATCTCCCTTTCCTTCTTCATCTTTGGTAGCTTCTATTTTTTCATCAAGTTCATGTTCTTTTCCCTTAGCATTATGTTCCTTGATGAATAGACTGGATGGATTACTAGGTTCACCTCTAACAGTTCTATTCCTTAAGTGATAAGAACTCCTAGCTTGAGCAGCTAAGACCGCAATGTATTTTGCAATTTCTTCCACAGAAGGTCTTCTTAATGAGACACCATATTCAATCACCTCCAAATTGTAAGCATCAACATCACTAATGTCATCCTCATTAGAAAGAAATTTTTGATGATATGTATTAACAATTTTCCTCTGATTTCCGACATCTACTTCATAAGAATCTTCATTTGAAGAGCATTCACTGTAAGCAATATCAGAATCACCCATAATCATAATTACATCATCCTCCTCTTGATCCTATTGATCACACTCCTTGGGTATGTTATCTTCTACTTCCACCATCTGTGCTACTACACACTTTTGTGATGAATGTGGTATTTGAAAATTCATACACCAAGGAGTATCCTCAACAAAATTTAATGAATTATTTTGCAAAGGGTTTGCAGGAACTTTGTTTTGGGTATTTCTCTGATTATTTCAGATAGGATTCCCACTATACCAATCGATATTGTAAGGTTGATCTTACAACCTAGGGGGTATTTCATTCCTTTGGTAATTTTTTGGTTGGGCCTTCTCTTGCCTTTCAATTTTATCATTGATAGTTTTCATGAAGCTATCAAGCTTGTCCTCAATTGTTCCCCCTTTAGTGTATGAACTATTTTCTTCCCTTTTTGAACTTTTGAAAAGTTTCAGATCATCTCTTTTTCCAACTTTACCAATTATTTTGATAATATTTTCAATATGTTCTACTATCTTAAAAGCTTCTCTTAAAGATTGAGGATGCTTATCTAGCAAATGGTAACTCATTTTTGCATCAAAAGAATTGTAGTAATTTACCAAACATACATGATCATTTAAGTGTAGATGAGGAGGCAACCTTTTTCTAGCTTTTTGAAACCTTGTATTAAACTCAACAACAAATTCATTAGATCCTTTTACAATATTATTGAATTGATTCAACAAAAAATTGGAATCAGTCTTATTACTATATTGTTCTCTAAAAACCCTTTTGAACTCCTCCCAAGAGCCAATGCTCTCAATAGGTCAACTCCTGTACCACTCTCTTGCGTCCTCAACAAGAGACTACATGAATAAATTCATCATGAAATCTTTTTCTTCCACCTCAAAATCATCCATAACATTAGTGAATGCTTTGAGGTGGTCTTCACCAATTAGAGCATTATTTCTAGAGAATTTGACTAGAGCAAGCCTGAAATCTTTAGGAAATGGGTTAGGGTAGCTAGCTATTCTACTAAAACATAGTTGTTCATATCTATCTACTTGGAGTGGCCTCCTAGTATGTCTATCCCTATGATCATCTCTGTGTTCATCATCTTTCTTCCTATCAGAGTGGCTACCATCCTTTCCCTTTCCACTTTCACCATCACTTTCTCCTTTCTTACCTCCATCATCATCTTCAAAATAAGACTTATCATTCTTGTTCTTTCCTCCACCACCACCTCCTCCATCTCCACCACCACTTCCACCAAGATTTTTTCCATCATATTTCTTCTTTTGCAACTCACTATTAGTGTTTCCAGAGCTCGAAGCATCTAGAATATGGGTGGAAATTTGAAGGAATGCATTTTTCCTTGTCATTTCTGCATTAGAAGCTAGTATTTCAGCTTTCTTCAAATCTTCTCTCAACTTTTCACTTTCCAACTGTAACCTTAATATCTCAGGATTTGGAGATGCATTAGATGGGATCATATAAACTTTGGCTTTATTTTTGGGGACTTCAGTAGATGAAGTATTGGTTTTATCATTGTTTTTGAATGTAGTTTTTGTGGGTTGGTCAATAGATCTCTTTCCATGATCTACAAATGAGGTTTTCTTAGTAATAATAGGATAATATAAGGCTCTAGTGGTTGAGACAAATGTTACATAGCTATCAATAGCTGAAGTTCCCATCAATATTATTGCTCTAGGAATAACATCAATCATTTTAGAAAGATTTTCCTCAGAGGTTCTACACCTTGCAGCCTCTTCTCTCATTTCCTCCAAATTTTTCCTTCTAGCATCTCTCTCAAGTTCCTTAGCTCTAATCCTATCTTCCTTCTCTTTCAACTCTTTCTTTCTTTTTTCTTCTTGTTCTTGGAATCTTAACTCTTCTTCTTCAATGGATTTTATGTCATTATCTATATCTTCCTCATTTTCTAGAATATCCTCATGTTCACTCAGGGTAGGAGTAAAGTAAGGTTGGTCAATAGGGTCCTCCTGAAGAGGAAAGTGGATTAGCTCATCAAGGGATTTACCTCATGGATTAAAATTATTTCCATTGAAAATAAAACCAATTCCATGGGTTGAAGACTCAGAGAACTTATTCTTTTCCCAAAACTCCCACCTATCCTCCTCTCTTGAGATATTTAACTCACTATCAAAAAATTCTTCTACTAGAAAACTTCCCTGGTCTATGTTAGACTCTTGAACATTATTTCCTTCTTCATGGACACCAGTACTACTTATATCAACATGAAAAGTAGGAGATACATTAGGATGGGAATCAAAAAACGTACTTGATTTAGAATATTTCCTGACCCATTTAGGTTGCTTTTCCTTTGTAGGTTCATATTTTTCCTTCCGCCCAAGATGCTTCTTGGCAATAACTTCTAGTCTTCCTCATAGTGTCAAGTAGTGCAGAATCTTTCTTGTTGTTTTCCTTTTGAGAACTAATCTTCACATTGTTACTAGAGAACTCAGAGTCGCCACCCAAAACACTAGGAAATAAAAAGTGATTGCACTTTGACTTTAACCATTACCTTACAAAAAGTGACAGAATGAAATAACACCTAACACATAGGACCTAGTATGATGGGACTAATGTAACAGACTTAGAATTGAATATTCCTTAAACAATAAGTATTATTCAAAATGAACAACTAACTCTAACTATACCTAATCTGAACTTAGATACTTTGGACTTAGCTAGTCCCCAATAGAGTCACCAATCTGTTGGTTATTTTTTAAGAACCAAACTGATCTCCAAAAATACCTATGGATTTTTCCATTTCTATTTATCAATAATTCTAAAGGGATTGGCCAACAAATGAATAGAGGTTGCTAAACTTCTATTCCTTCTCTTTGGGCTGCATGAAACCTGGGAAGGTGATCCCACAATGTATATAATTAAATACCTTTCACAATTATAATCAAATGCATTGTCAATAATAGATATCTCTCATGATACCACTTAATAGTAACATTAAATAAGTTGGCATCTTATTATGTCAATGTTATATATATCAGATCTGAGAGAGTAGACACAAAACAACTAACAACAGTATTCCCCTAAGATTTTATGGTTAAAATATTGAGTAGTTAATGAATCAACACTGTAAGTGTAATAGTAATACCCTACATGAACTAGTGTCTTTATCCCAAGCACGTAGTCAATACCTTTTGACATAACCTAATAATAGTTTATATAATAGCACATATAACCCCAAGAAATCTTGCATTACATCATTCCTTTGTGACGTTCAGGATTATCACTTCTTACAAATATCCTAGCGCATAGTACTTATAAGTTATCAATCTCATATAAGCATTTACATCAATTCACTAAATCAATAAGCAAATGTGAAATTGAATATTCATCAAATAATGAAAGAGACAAATGAAATAAATCCTTGATTACTTTCAATCATAACTCATAACACACATACAAGGAGAAAGAATAACTGTGAAACTGATATTACTCTGTATTATAAATGCTATATCATTATCAATCTTACATGGAAAAGTATGAACTCTAAAAGAAACTTAAAACAAAAACTCTAAAACTTGCTTCGTAATGTCTTGAAAAAACTAATAGTATATGTATACGCATAAAAATGGTCATGTCTATAATCTTGACAATTAATTAAATATTTATTATTTAATTAGTTTTCTAAAATCCTCTACATATGATTAAATTTAATTAATTTAATTATATTGTTCATTCATATTATTCTTCCTTCATAATTAAATAAATTTATTTTATTTAATTATTTTCATACGTCCACTTAATTAATTAAATAAATACATTTTATTTATTTAAATTAATTATCATTGTTTAAGTTTAAATTAAATCTTTTGATTTAATTAAGTTTAAATATCTCTCTTTCTTCTATTTTAATTTCTTCTTCTAATTAATTAAATATTTCATTTAATTAATTTCATAAATGTGATTTAATTAAATAAACCTTATTTAATTAAATATCTTATGCTTTCTTTCTAAATCACAACTAGATATTTTATTATCTTCTGTTTTCTTCTCATATCATAATTAAATATTTTATTTAATATGATATCTTCTGCTTTCTTCAAAAAAATCCTGGTTGAAGCTTTCTTCTTATCACCAACTTTCTTCTGCTTTAAAAGCTTAATTAAATATTTCATTTAATTAAGAAAAAGTTGCATGTCATCCACAAGTAAATAATTGAATTTTTAATTCATTATTTATCATTTTTAAATCTTTCTAATATCTTGTAAAAAAAAAAAAGATTATTTTCTATCATCTTATCTTATCTTTCTTTGAAAAATAAAACAAAGCTTGTTTTTTGTTTTTCTTCTATCTTTTTCCTTAGTTTCATCCATCTTCGACCGTTTGATCTGTCAAGAATTATCATAGCCATTGATCATATCATCCAATCAGAAGCTTTTGAAAACTCTATAAATACAACCTCTCACAATTCATTTAGGGGGTTGATTCTTAAGTATCCTCACTCTGTCAAAATTATTCTTCAAATATTCTATCTTTCATCCATCATTCTTCTTCAAACCTTTATCACATTGTTATGCTACAGAATTGAGCAACCAACATTCCTCCAACATTCAACCTTTGAAATATTGCATCCTTGTGCAGATGGAGAAGAGCCATGGAGATCAATCAACACTAGTTTGAAAATTGTTTTGCATGTTATTTGTTTACTATTCTTTTCTTTTCATTCTAGTTTGTACTTCATAGTGCTTGATAGGATTTAATTTTTTTATTATTGTCTTCAATGCATTTAAACCTTTGATTGATTATCTACCTATCTACATTCTGGCGCCCACCGTGGGGCCTTGCCCCATTTTAAACATTTATTTGTAGGTTTTCTGACAGTATTTCGTGTTCTAAAATTCGGCTTTCTAACGAAAATTATTATTTTAGCACATTTGAGGGTTTCTGTAGTGCATACAAGGCTTTTAATGGTGTTTTTATAGGTTTTATTGACTTTGTTTTGCAGATCTGCCAATTTTTGGACAAAACCGTAGGTTTTACAAAGTTCTTCATATCTTCTACACAGCTACAAATTTTTTTACAATATTTTTATAGAACCTTGTAAATAATTTCAAGAGGCTACAGTAAAAAAATTAAGGTTTTATGATCATTTTTGTGGAATTTATTTTGATTTTAATTATTTTCATAAATTTTATTTTCTAGATGTAAATCGATGAATTTTTCAGAATTTTTTACATTTTTAAAAGGCCCATGAAATTCTAAGTTGAGTCTATGTTTTACAGATTTAGTTTGGAGGTCAAATATAATGCAAAAAATTTTGATCTTCATTTTCTATATGGTTTTCACAAATCCGCGTTTCTAAGAGCAAAACAGGGAATTTTTCTTATTTCTTTACATTTCTGGAAAGCTCTCAGAAAATTAGTAGGGGTCTCCTCTTTGATTTTTCATGTTTCAAATCAGAAAAATCATAAAATACTAAAATCTAATTCGGCTATGTCAAAAGTATCTAAAATTAAAATTTTCTGATGAACTTGTCTTTTTCTTTTCTTTTTCTTTTCTTTGGATGCATTATAATATTGTTTTTTTTTATCTTGTAGGTGATCATAAGGAGCTCTAGTAGCAGCAATATCACTCACATCAACAATTTGGAAAGCGAAAATAACCAGGTACACTCATTTCATCCTTCATCTCTTAATCTTGTTTGTGACATCTTTCCATTTTGGGACCTAAAATCAAATCTTGTTTGATCACATCATTGCAATTGGTTTAAAAAAAAAATCTTGTCTTCAATCACATATCAAAAAAAATCAAGGCTAAAATTAGTCATTATCTTCCATCACATCTTGATTTGGGGATAAAAAGAACAAGTGTTTGAATTTTTTTATAAACATTGCAAATTTTTTTAAGGGAAATTAATCATTGTGAGTGTGAATCAAGTGTGTGTGCGATCACAAACCCCTCACTTGGTTTGCTTTTGTCAAACCATTTCTAGGAGGCCTGCTAGGGGATTTCATCACCCCTAGGGACGACCTCAATCAAAGTGTGAATCGAAAGACACACTTGTTTGGAAGTTAAAATATTATCACTCTTAGATAAGCCCTAAAGAACTTTATACCTTTGGGAAGTGAAGGTGAAGGGCGGGTTACCCCTTTCTCCTAGCTGTGTGGCAGGATTTTACTTTCAAATCATCCTTAGTCAGCCCTGTGTAAACTAGCTTGAGATCTAATTGGCCATACTCCACTTGACTAGTCATAGGGCTTGTTGTTGTGTATTCAAGTGTTTGCCTAATCATAACATTTAATCTTCAAAGACAAATTTATTATTGTGTTTCGTGTGTGTGTTCATGCATTTACATGTGAAATATTGTGTTTGATAGTGCCCAAGTCAAACTTCCAATAAAATCTTGCCACATCATCCAAATCATACAATCTTGTCATTCCATATCATATCCTAATCATCATCATCTCTTTAAACCAATCAACATCATTTTACACCATGAAAACATTGGAAGATCTAGCACAAGATGTTGTTAACATGCTTGACATAGCTAAAACAATTCAAACACCTTTTCCCCAACAAATCATTCACGAAGTCCATGACGTAATACAAAAACTTCAAGCACACAAGTCACCTCAAATCCAACACCTCCTAGATCACGCCCAATAATTCATAGCCACATGTCAAATCCAACAACCACCACATCATCCCCTATCCATTTATTATCACCCTTCCACCTCATACCAATCTAATCCATCCACTTCTTCATGTGTCAATACCACATCAACCTATCAATCCACATCACAACAAACACATGTGAATTTAAGTCCACCTAGGCAACAAAATCAAGAGCCTTTAAGCTCTAATGCAACCATTCACAAGGGGAACACTGATCTAGGTTATGTACTCTCGAAGTATATCATACCACTATATAGTAAAAATAAAAATCCTAAGCCAATGCCTTCCACCCCTACACCTCCAAAGGATGTCACCCAAGGGCTACAAGCAAGGAATCAATTGTCACCATGTCATTCAACACATATACTTGAACATACAAAAGAGTCCTCAAACACCATGCCAAGTCCTTCAAGTCAACCGTGTCATCCACGACCCCTTGAGCCAATTCAAGAGTCTTTTGTCATAAGTCCAAGTCACCCTCTTTCATGCTCCTATGTTGTTGATCATCAAGAACATGTCAAGTCTCTCCATGAGAAATTCCCTTCCACTCCCATTCAAGAAAACCAAGAGTTATATCAAGAGTCTACTCCCAAGCATGTGGAAACATCAAGCCCTAGTCCTAATCAAGATCAAATCATTTTCATCCAACCTATCTATAATCTATATCATTTTTATGATCAAGATGATATCCATAATGATGAAGAGCCTATCCATGAGAAACTTGATCCTATACCCATCCATGATAAAGATATTCCAAATTCACCTCCACCTAGTCCCATCCATGATGCACAAACATCCACTTCCCTTGATGAGACATATGCCTCCCAAGCACACATAGAAGATCAAACAAATACATTGGATCTAAGTGAACACAATGCTAATCAAGATCCTAATGATCCCCCATCACCCATTATCGACCCCATTTCAAGTCCTCCATCCTATCCTATTGATCTTTCCACCCTCATTCATGAATGTTCCTCCTTAGAACAACAACAACCATTATCTTCCCTTGCTTCATTTTCTCCATCCAATAAGGCACTCATGTCTAGTGTTCCACCTAAACCTAGTCCCATTATCCATTGCACACTCCAAAACATGAACCACCAAGGTAAAGTTCTAGACCTTCATGAACGAGATGTTTTGGAGCCCATCCATGTCAAAGTTCCTCCATGATCTTATGGCCTTGGACCTACACCCCAAGGACAACAACCTAAAGATGTTGGTATTTCCTCCACGCCTCCTAAGTTCACTTTTCATCATATAGCCTATTGTACACCCAAAACATATGTTGTCATTCCACCACCGTCATCCTATAAATGTCAAAAGCATGTGACCATACAACTTCCACCATCCATTCTACCACCATTGCTTCCAACTCCTAATATCCCTCGATCCACTCTACCACCATTGCTTCCAACTCCTAATATCCCTCCATCTAATCTACCTCCACTTCTCCCAACACCTAATATCCCCATTATCCAATCCCCTTATCCCTCCATCCATAAATACCCTAACATTCCTAATCATGACCAACAAATGCACACATTGTATAAACATGAAGCTTCCACTCATTCCACCAAACCCAAGGGATTCAAAAGCAATAATTCCAATGCCTCTACCTATAAAGTCAAAAATCCTAAGGGTTCTTGTGCCTTAGGACATCAATACAAAAAGTCAAAGAAAAATCCATCTAAAAAGCTATATAAGCCCATACCTCCAAAAGAAAAGTCCAAAACTAAAATGGTTTGGGTACCTAAGAAAAAAGAAATCAAGTCAAATGAGGCATTCACATCACAAAAATCCCAACCATCCACTTCCATCCCACATTCTCATTGCATTCAAAAGTCTCAAATTCCTAAAACCCACAAGCAAAACAAAAATCATAAAAATACTAAGTCTGTGGGTACCTAAATCACTTCATCCACCACCTCCTAAGCAAACATCTCCATTACTTCCTACACCCCATCCACATCAAAAGATTCAATGTTTATCATAGTGTGTGCAACCATTGGTCATGGTTCCCTTCCATTTCACAACAATTCCACATTACCTCCATCTCCCCATCCTTCACGCATTATCCTACATATTTCCCCCACCATCTTCCTATGGTCCATGCTTTTGCATAAACCTTGCATCCATCCTTTTGCACAAGTCCTCTTCAATCCACGTCATCATCCACTATTCCCCATCCATTCTTACATAAGACTTTCATAATCCGCCATCTACCTAATCCATCCCTTTCATGTCATCCCTTACCAACATCTATGAGCATAATGACATTTGACATGGTCCATGCAAGGACATCCATATCTAGTGAGACTACCACCTTTCCTGGGTCTAGACACTTGAGTCCCTCCCATCCATATTCCCCTTCTCCTATCCAAAAATTCAAAAAGTCAAAAAAAATAAATAAATAAATAAAAGAAAAGTAAAGAGAAATCCCTTCATCCAACGGTGAAAACCTGGTAAACAGGCGCCCTGGATAAGTACCATGATGAAAACCTAGCAAATAGGCGTCATGTGTAGGTTGATCTTCTATGTCACTTACACTTGGGGGCACAATGTCTTATCTATCCAACCTATCATTTTCATGTCATATCATTTCCATCCTACCTACCATCTTTATCCATCATACATACCTATTATATTGAGTCCATTCATCCACCCTTCTTCTTTTGATCTTGATTAAGATATAGGGGAAAAATGTTGAAACATATTTTTTGGGTATCTCTTGACATACCTCATCCGATCTAAACCAATCATGTCATTTATCCTGTTGTCATACATTTTGTCCAGAAAAATTCTAAGTCTTGTACCTAAAATGGGGCATGTTATTCCTATGCGACATAGTCTTTGGAGATCACATCCTTACTCTCTTATGATACATACATCCATACCATCCATCCATATATCATGAGCCCTTTTCCCATCAACCATCCTTTCATCCATCAATCCCATCTATCTCCTTGCACCTAGACTTGGTTTTCCCCTTGTCATTGGTCTCTAGCACAAAGGCTACTCAAATTTTCATCCTTTGACACATCAAAACATTTCAAAAGTCCAAAAAAATCAAAACATCTCAAAAGTCCAAAAAAATCAAAACATTTCAAAAGTCCAAAAAAATCAAAACATTTCAAAAAGTCCAAAAAAATCAAAACATTTCAAAAGTCCAAAAAAAAATCAAAACATTTCAAAAATCCAAAAAAATCATAAAATGTCAAATATCCAAAAAATGAAATATCCATCAAAACATTCCAAGCAAATAACCAAATGCAAGTCAATCCTTAATCCATACCAATCAAGTCGATCAATCTTGTTAAATTATCCAATCACATCCTTTGGTCTTGATTCTAATCTTGTCGTAAACCAAATCAACCAATCAACCAATCAATTATCATCATCCTTGTGTTTCTCTAGGGATATATCACTTCCCAACAATGACAACACTATCATCATCATCAATCAATCTATCAATCAATGGTTTACAACTTGACAGGGCAATTCCTTGTTTGTTTTTGTATCATTTGTGCATGCTTGCTTGCTTGCTTGTGTGTGTTATCATTTTATCTTGCATTTGTATCAAATCCATATCATTCTAGCTAATATTCATATCTTGTGTATGTTGGAATATCTTTTTGCATTATCCTTTGCATCTCAGGTCACATAATACCTTTTCTGCATTAGGACTTTAATGCTCTAAGCCTCTTTCCTCATACGTCTAGACAAGGTTGTATTATGCTAGGGCATGAGACACATCGTCACCTTGGTCCTTATACCTTGGTGCATAACATCTAGTGCTATATCAAACATCACGGTTGCTCATCTTTCATTGCAGCATAACGTATCATTCATCTCCTTCATCCACTTTCTATCTTGTGTCATCCTATCTATCCTTATCATTTCATTTCGAGAGCATACCCGTGTTTGTCCAACCCACCTATCCTCTCGAGGGGGCATCATCAATATCAAAAATCAGAAACATATTAGGGGCAAATTTTTTATTTTCTTTGAAGCAATGCGTTTCACACATCACTTCAAAGAGGGGCAAAATGTATACACATAAAAATGGTCATGTCTATAATCATGGCAATTAATTAAATATTTATTATTTAATTAGTTTTCTAAAATCCTCTACATATGATTAAATTTAATTAATTTAATTATATTGTTCATTCATCTTATTCTTCCTTCATAATTAAATAAATTTATTTTATTTAATTATTTTCATCGTCCACTTAATTAATTAAATAAATACATTTTATTTATTTAAATTAATTATCATTGTTTAAATTAAATCTTTTGATTTAATTAAGTTTAAATATCTTTCTTTCTTCTATTTTAAATTCTTCTTCTAATTAATTAAATATTTCATTTAATTAATTTCATAAATGTGATTTAATTAAATAAACCTTATTTAATTAAATATCTTATGCTTTCTTTCTAAATCACAACTAGATATTTTATTATCTGAAATCTGTTTTCTTCTCATATCATAATTAAATATTTTATTTAATATGATATCTTCTACTTTCTTCAAAAATCTAATTAAAGCTTTCTTCTTATCACAAACTTTCTTCTGCTTTCTTTAAAAGCATTTAATTAAGAAAAGCTGCATGTCATCCACAAGTAAATAATTGAATTTTTAATTCATTATTTATCATCTTTAAATCTTTCTAATATCTTCTAAAAAAAGATTATTTTCTATCATCTTATCTTATCTTTCTTTGAAAAAGAAAACAAAGCTGTTTTCTTTTTTTCAGTTTCATCCATCTTTTGATCTGTCAAGAATTATCATAGCCATTGATCATATCCAATCAGAAGCTTTTGAAAACTCTATAAATACAACCTCTCACAATTCATTTAGGGGGTTGATTCTTAAGTATCCTCACTCTGTCAAAATTATTCTTCAAATATTCTATCTTTCATCCATCATTCTCCTTCAAACCTTTATCACATTGTTATGCTGCAGAATTGAGCAACCAACATTCCTCCAACATTCAACCTTCAAAATCTTGCATCCTTGTGCAGATGGAGAAGAGCCATGGAGATCAATCAACACTAGTTTGAAAATCGGTTTGCATGTTATTTGTTTACTATTCTTTTCTTTTCATTCTAGTTTGTACTTCATGGTGCTTGATAGGATTTAATTTGTTTATTATTGTCTTCAATGCATTTAAACCTTTGATTGATTATCTACCTATCTACATTATCAATTCAAAAAAATTCTAACTCTTGTGATTTTGGTTCTAAATTCCTTCCTAAATAGATGAAGGAGAAAAACAAGATTTAGACTAGATAGCACACATGCCATGATCCTATTGGACCGCTTGCAAGAATATTCCCTTTTCAATTATGCTTGAGTCTTTAGGTGGAGAAAATAAACATGAGGTAGAATTATCCTCAACTCTTAGTGGAAAATAGGTCCTAGCTTAAAATACATCATTAGTTTGTTACAACAATTACAAGATATTCTCCATGTGCTCAAAATGCCAACTATAAGAAAATCAAAACAACAAAACTTATGAAGCAAGGAAAAGAAAGCAGAAAAAAGTCAAAATGTGTTCATCAACATTAGCATCACATGTTAATCACTTGAGTTTAAGGAGAGAATAATATTTTACCATGTTATATCAAAAGCCTAATCTATACTGTATTTAGGCTATGTATTATTATTCTCCTATCCATTATTCTCCTTATTCACTCTATGTATCTCTCCAACCAAATTTTGTATTCTTCTTCAGTGGTCCATTTAACATTCAATAAATTTTTCACCTTGGTAATATACTGGGAGTACCTTGCATCAATTAAAATATTGGCTTCCTTAAAAAATATATCCATTTTTTATTCAATTTCCATGATTGTATCAATGTTTGAATTGAGCAAGATGTAATCGGTCGTAGAAAAATGCATCATAGCCACTCCAAGAAATCCTCCCAACTTTTAATTCCAAGTGTCAAATGGATGCAATTCACCTTTTGAATTCAATATTTGAGGCATACCATGATCCTCCATCTCCTTGAATATTTTCAACTTACGTTGGAGTTGTATACCCAACTTTCTGTGAAAAGTAGTTACCTCATTTATTCATCCAATAGTTTTAAAGATATTAGGAATATTTGTGGGTGCCTCGGGATCCACATTCATTTTTTGCATCATTTCTTTCAAATCACTTACCCTAGCAATCCAATTATTTCATTCATTCTTAAGGCCTCATGTACATGAAGATACTTTGTATTTTCCTCATGAATGTTTTTATACGTGGCCTAGACATCATTAGCCATGTGGACCAACTTGGTCACCCTATGATTAAGCACATATTCAAAAATTCATTGGCCACCCTAACTATCTCCAATTTGGACTCCTTGACATTTTCCTTCTCAACAGTTAACTTTTCCTTCAAATCATCAATTATGAGGGCCAAAGTTTCCCTATCTTGTGGACATATCAAATGAAGAAGCAGAAGAAGGATAAGTCACTATTCTTTGAGTAGCCTGAATGGTAGCTATCATTTGACTTAGTTCATTCAAATCCTTATTATATTCCTTAACCAAAGATTCATATTTCTTCTAAGAAATATGTGTAGTGTCCACACTAAGCATTGCAGCATGTTTCGTTAACTCAGCTGCATAGATTGGAGTTATTCCAGTAGCTCTTTTAACCACTAGTGAACCAATAAATTCTCAAATAGGCCTAGGAACCTCATGTTTACTAGTATTAGGTTCCCTAGACTAAATTGCAAGGGTATGTAGCTTTGGACTATATCCAGAACCAAATACTTTATTCTCAAATTGATCTTTAGATATCAAAGTTTGAGTATCTCTCCTAACTGCATCATATGCTATGGTAATAGTGATGGTAAATCCCAGTAATAACATGATTCCACTATCTTTAACAATTCTTCGAGCTTCAGTGGGAGTAATAGCTATAATTTCAACCCTGATATTCTCTTCCTTTACTTTCTCAGCTTCCTCCTAATGAGAAGGTTCAACATTGACTAAGGATAATTCTAGTCTCTCTTTTATTTCCTTACTCCACTATTGAATCATAAACTCCTAAAATTCTTTAGTATGCAAAAACTTATCATCAGCCAAAAACTCATCACACTCCCTAATGCTGGGATCATCATCATTTTCTCTGGTATACTGCCACTGGACAATCCTATCAGGGGGAACATTTGAACTACGAGTCTCTATAATATGACGAAGGGGAAATTTCTACTCAACCTCCTCATTTCCTAGCACATGTTCAGCCACTTTTTCTTCCCTGACCTCCTAATTGTCTTCAAGTTGCTCTAGGATATCCATAGCTTGTTGTTGTTGTTGTTGCTCTAAGAGGACCTGGGCTTTGTCTCCAACTTCCTTTACCTTTACCTTAAACTCACCAGACTGATAGTCCCTTATCATGGTAAAGGCCCTCTCCAAGGGGTTAGCAATTTCATTATATGGACTAATTTAGAAGGCATTCCTCTTCATAATCTTTTCCTCAAGATTTGTCATAGTTGTCCAATCCCTTTTCCTAACTATGACAGCCTCACCACTTGTCAAACTCCTTAGCACATCATTCTATAGAATATTTCATGATGTATGATGCCTAAGTTCTTTTGTCTTCTTCTTCCTGCCAAAAATCCTTCTAGATCAAGAAATATATCCTCATTGATAGGCATTCTGAGATAATTCACCATAATGCCCAATTTCTCATACCCTTCAACTACAATGATCATAAAATAGGAAAAAGTACATTGGGGATTTACTATAGAGCCCTTTCTGTCCTTTCAAAACATTTCATAATCCATAACATCGATTTGACACATGAGCTCCATGAAATCCAATTTATTTGAGACATACAAGGCTAAACAATGGGGTGCCACCTTAGCTCCATAAACCCTGATCAAATTATATTCAAAATATAGAAACCAATTGGCCCAATTGTGTGTTGTTTTAGAGATTGGTACATCCTTTGGGCACATAGCACTTCTAATCTCTAGAGAAAATTTGAATCTAGGTGCCACACCCATTGACTCTAAGATACCATGTCTTATAACATTGGCAAAGAAGATGTAATTAGAATTGGAGCAATCCTGATCTTAAATGCATGTTCACATTTGCATAGGGATAGCCTTATTTTCACTATCCTTAATCTTCATAATTAATTTCCTTTTCCACTCATAATATTCTTCCCATAAGAGCATATGCATCAATAAGGAATAATGGGGGGAAAATAGAGGGAGCACTTCTTTTTTCAAATTGAGAAAATCCTCATGCATTCGTTCAATACAAAATTAGCATAATCAAAACCAATGTTTCAATTATATTCTTGTATATCTGCCACCATCACCAAAAATTCAGGGGCTATTCTAACCTCAAAATCCTAAGCTAGAACTTGGTTTAAACAATAGTCAGTGTTTTTGAAATAATCTTCAAATTATTCACACTCAAAACGCTCAGCATCCTGAACAATGACTTTTTTCCTGCTCCTATGTCACACAAGTATTGCTTCTCTATATGCAAATTTTCTCCTTTCATATTCAACATACAAGTTAGCATGCCTAAACTTTGCAGTATGATTTAGATTTAACCCAAATACATTCAATATTTTATCCTTTGTCACCTCCAGAATTATATCACCATTCTCACTCTTGACTTTCCTGTCAATAGGGTCATAGGGGCCTTGCTAGCTCCATCATTAAATCAACTTCCACAAGAACATTTGGAACCACTAACTTTCCTAGGTTCAACCCCCACAAATAGTATACAATCTTACAAGAATTTCACCTATTGAAAGCATACCGAAACAATTTCCATCCACTCTAGGGGTGGGATTTTTCACCAATTATTTTAGCATTATCAATCAACCTACTGGTAACAACAACTTGTCTTGTGGGCCTTTTACCAATTCATGACCCTCCCTCTTTGATACCTCCAAAATTTTCTTGCATAAAATTTTATATTTCCTTCTTTGCACTTCTAGATTTCATGGAAGCCGTAGGGGTACCAGGAAAAGGGTTAGACACAATCACTAGCTTAGGCTTAATTTCAGATGAAGCATCTTGAGTTTCAAGTCTTTTAACCCTCTTTTGTTTTGGTTTCCTTTCTAGTCTACCACTAGATTCACTAGGCTCTAGGTCACTCATGCTTGTAACCCAAATGGAAACTAGGGTTTACAATTTCTTACGGCCAAATAAAACCCTTCACAATTATGACAGGATAAAACACTACTATTGAACAAGACACATTTCTTTACAATTTAGACAGTGCTCAATTATCAAATTGAAATGATCAGAAAATACTAAATTGCACATTTCATCAATTTTTCTATTAGCTTTCCAAGGAATTCACCTTACTACCTTAATTAAAATGAAGTATCAATTTTTCTTACCTAGATGAAAGCAACATCATTTTGGTTGTTGATAATTTCTAGAGCTTTCCTTACAAATTATTCAGTGTCTAGTATTCTTTCCACTAGCCAGTGAATTAGTATACATGATAAACCAGATATCTACTTTCTATTATGGCTGAGAGGGGATCATGTCACCATTAATATTCGATAGTAAGCTCGCGCTAGCAAACTGACAATTAGTTGTTTAATTTTAAACCTTGATCATTGATCCTTCAGCTTTAAAACTATATCAATGGTTGTTGGTCCAAATCACCATCTTCCTTTTTTCTTTATATGAAATCCTTAGGATTTCACCACATTACCTTTTCATGTAGTGGCTGTCATCAATCGTTGATTTAGTTCATTCTCATCCATCCTCATCAACTATGCAAATGTATCATGCGATAAAATATCATCCCTTAGATCTATGGTTTGTTTCTTGATTTCATCCATCTCTATTGCTCCTCGCTAAATCAACTTTTCACCTTGACTTCCATCAGCAACAAGAGATGTAAGCACCATAGTTTGACACGTACACCTCCATAACAATCAATGGCACAAAAGATATCGCAAATAGGATGTAATCAAGTTAGCAATAGAAAAATCCTTAAAAGGGACCATATCGCTCATCACTAATCCTCTTCTTAGCGCTCAAAACAAATCCGCGAGATGTGATGCAACTAGAAACTCATCTTCGTGTTCACTGCTAATTTAAAACAATCTCTTCGTAACATATTGGCAATGAGTGATGAAACTATGATCATAAATTCAAAGGTCATCACTTATTGCTATTACAACTTTAAGAATTCAAAAATCATTAGTGATAAGTGATCCCTTAAGAACCTCACTCATTTCTATTTTCAATCAGAAGTTCAAGGAACAATTTGCAATGAGTGATATCAAAGAGATGTCACTTCATCGCTCATTGCTGATATAAAACATGTATTTCAAAAGTGATCAACAATGAGTGATAAGGACATTTAAGGCTGATTAAACTTAAGTGAAAACTTTTAGGCACGTTTTCATAAGTTTTTTTAATGGAGGGGACTTCCTAAGATGATATGATAGATAGAAAAAGAATTAAAAACCCCAAAATCATTATAATTTTTTTTTCTAGATCCATGATGAGGGAATGGGTTGCCTGATAAAAAAAATTAAAATAGTGACCAGTAGTAGGCAATAGGGAGTCAGTAGAAAAATAGAACACTCAAGTGATTTCAAGGAAACAAATCCTAAAACCTTCCTAAATGCAAGAAAGGGTTTAAGATGGGACATGAGAATTAAGGTTCCATCAACATGAATGGGAGTTTGCAATGTAGCCTTTCCAATTATAATAGGAAAAGTAATCACACCAAGCAGTTGCTTTCCTACATTATCAAATCCTTGAATCAACAAGGAATCAGGTTGAATTCTTTATTTATCCATGCCTAGTTTATCCAAAAGGGTCACACTACACACATTAAGGGAAGATCCATTGTCAACAAGGGTTCTTTTTATCCCCCACCCATCATAGGTAGTTGAATGCATCATTTTTATTTCTCATTAACAAAGGAGGTAGCTCATGTTGATGAAAAGTAATGTCTATGTTAACCACATTTATTCCTTGAATTAGAGCAACCACATCACTTGTATTTGTACTAGAGGAAACCACAACTTGTTTCAAGGTGGTTTGAAGCATAGTTTGATAATTAGGTGAATTTTGAATTAGGTCCCATAGCTTGGATATCTTTGCAGGAGTATTCTTAAGTTTTTCAACAAGATCATACTCCTTTACACTATTCGAAGGAAAATGAGGAGCACTAGGAGAGATGAGGTTAGGAAAAGGTAAAGATGTTAGAGTTGGTTGTTTTGGTTGTGGATTATTTCTATTATTATATGTATGAGCAATGGTATTATTACTTGATTGTTGTAAATAATTATTCTTAGGTGGTTCAAGGGTGAAAACGGATTTTTTTTGAGTTTGAGGTTTGTGTGAAGGTGGGTAAGGGATGAGTTGAGTTGGAATTACATTAACTTATCTTGGTTTTGGTTGGTTATAGCAAGCCTTAGTGGATGAACCTTATGAGATGAAACCCTCAAGGGCTTCATCTAACATGTCAAAGTCATCACTACTAAAAGGCTTGAGGGTTAAGATAACTTGGAAAAGGAGATTTGAAATAATCAAATAACTATTGTTTCTCCAAGTGGTTCATTGGTTTTATTGGTGGTTTTGGTTCTTTCTTCTAATGAATACCAAATGTAATCTAATCCTATCAAACTATGAACTATGTAACATGCGAAATCAAATGATAAAACCGATGTGCAAAACTTAAGTAAATGACCTAGAAATGAATGCAAATCAAAACAATAAACTGAGAAAACATAGAGGTGCACTCAGAAACTTGTAGAATCTTGGAACAAGGTCAAAAATGCTGAAAATGCTAACTGTAATCCCCATTGGGAATCATACACCAGGCTGGGTAATTTAGTCCTAGATTGGGGTTTTTGGGTAGGAACATAAATTTGATAGTGACAAGTCTAGAAGTCCTCAAATCTGAAAAATTCACTATACTAGGACTCATAATCCACAAGTGGTGTATCAGTCTTCTTTTTCTTTTTTAGAAAGTCAAATTTTGAATCTATTCTTCTATCTCAACTCTTTCTTTCTAACCTAATTTTCAGATCTGAACCTATAAAAAGACCTATAAAATAGAATATAGGGGTATGTGTAGGATCATCATGGAAAAAATAGGCCCTTTAGTGGCAAAAAATTCAGAAAAATTAGAGTTAGGAAACTTGACATAAATTTTTTAATAAATTATCTATATTATTTCAAAAATAGGTAAGAATAGAATCTATAGCAAATTGAATGTAGTTTCTAAACTACTAGATTTAAAAAAAAAAAAACCTATTTGGTGAATATTTGAAATTTTAATCTAGTAGTACTTAAATTTTAGGGAAAAAATAAGAAGTAGGTGTCTGTTTGACCACCCTAACCACAATAAAATGATAATATTTTTTTACAAGATTTTAGATATAAGTAGTGGACTCATGTCCCGATGTGATACATATTTTTTTGTATTTCTTTTCAAGTTAATAATTAATTATGAGTTTTTTATTACAAATTTTAAATAATATAAAAACGTGTATGCCTGACCACCTTAACTTGGTCAAAACTTCATGAAATTCATTTTTCTTTTTTTAATCCTATAGTATGTGAAGCATAGAATGTGATGCATGTTTGAGATTCAAAAATGTGATACCGTTTGAAATCTATAGATGTTTTTCAATCAGCCTATCAATCAAGACTTTAGTCATGATTAAAATAGAAAATGAATGATAATTATTTACTAAATTCAAAGTAAAGCATAATTTATATTGGTGGAAAGTTGAGAATCTCCTTTAAAAACCGTTTTTGTTTCATCAATTTTGGGTAAAAAAAAATTCTCAGTCATATACCCATCATATCGCCACTTTTTGGCCCATGATGATCCTGCACATATCCATAGTGTTGATTTTCTTATGGGGGGTTTTCCTTGGTCAAACCCCTAGTTTAGTAGTTAAACCTTGAAAGTAAAAATAGATCTTGAAAGTAATTGTGAATACAACCCCTAATCTTAAGTGTCTCTAAGATTAGGAAATTTGAAATGTAATGCAACCCTACTCTAATGTGCTAGAATGAGATGCATGAATGAAGCATAGATGTGATGAATCACTTTTGGACATGTCTAATCACCCTAATAATCCATAATGAAAAATGTAGCTTCCTTTAGCTTCCTTTTGGACAATGGAGGATGGAATCACTTAGGAAATAAGTCATTAGGCTTGGATTGATGGCTAGTTGCATCTCCCCAACCTAGAATCCATCATGATTCACCATAGGTGACCATTATCAATCCTTAACAATGCTAGACTTGAATGAAAGTGAGATTAAAGGCTTGCAAAAACACCATAATGCTTCTCCAAGACTTCAATTTTTCATGCTACTTGCTCTTGAATGCTCTTGTGAAAGTATGCTTGAGTGCTTGTGAATTCCTAGATCTTGAATTTTCTCTCTTAGATGAAAATAATGATTTGAAACATTTTTTATATAGGAACTTCATCTAATTTACCATTATTTAGTTCTCAAATACCAACATCAACCAAAAATTTAAATTAAAAACCTTAATTTCCCACTCAAACCCTAAAAATAGGCCACATGAGACTCATACGCCACTTGTGGCATATGGGTCCCACCTAGGGGGACTCATACGCCCAAGGTTGTGTATGGGTACCACCTAGGGGGACTCATATGCCCAAGGTGGCGTATGAGTCCCACCCTAGTTTTTTGAGGTGGGCCAATGTTGGGTTGTTAGAAAATTTAATGCTTTTATTGATGTTATCATTTTTTCAACTAAAATAAGCCTTGAGATCCAAAATAAAGGGTCTTAGAGGCATATTAATGATGATTTAAAGGGTTATGAATGCATGGATACTAAAATAGGTCCAATTTAAGTGTGAAATTATACCATCTCCAAGAAGGGAGTACAATTTTCTACACTACAATGTCTACAATAGCAAAGTATATGTACAATCAAATTTCACCCTGAACTAAATAGTTTTTTGAACATTGAGAAAGGCAGGGAGAATCCTTTGAAAACATTAACACCAACTACACAAGTGGAACCCATGCAAGAAAAATAAAAAGAAAAAAATATTGAGGAAGTCATGAAGTTATTTGAAGATGATTGGGGTTCCTTGGATTTCACACCTAGCTTTGATGGGAAACCAAAAATATAATAAAGAAGCATGAAAAAGAAAAATCAATAATGTCAACACAAAATTTGGAGGAACCTTTACAAGCATCCTCCTCAAACACTTTAGAAGAAGAAGAAAATTATACAACAAACATTGATGAAGTTGATTATGAGCAACCACCAAACCAAAAAGAAATGAAAAAGCTTTATGGAAAAGGTTATGAACTCATGAGACAACTTGGATATAGTGGAAAAGGATGTCTTGCTAGATAAAAAGGTATTTGTGTCCCTTTAGAGCTTAACATGTAAGGAATGAATAATGGTCTTGGTTATTGTCCCTCAAAAGATGCAAACAAGCGTTCACTCAATGTCAACACTATTACAAAAGATTCTTTGAAGACAAAATTAAGATTAGTACATCTTGAACTAATAGACACTAGTGGTATTGATTATGGTCCTTTGAAAGAAACAAAGAAGTATTCGCTTAACATTAATGTCATAAAACAAAACGCTAATGATTCAAATTTCATATATTTTACACCCTCAGGAATAAAGGAGTACAAAATTGCACAATCTAAAGAGTCTTGTGTAAATATGATATCTTGTACTAAGCAACATATATCTTTGTAGAAAAATAATGAAATATCCTCTACTTTTGATCAAGAGATTATCTTGGACTGAGAATCCTCCAAGATCATTTGATATCCCTCCCTCCAAGAACATGAAAGAAATTTTACTACAAGAGTTCATGGTCATTATACTAATGAATGTAAGGATTTGAGTAATAAAATTCAATTTCTTAAGGAGTGTGGTGCTCTTCCTTATGTTGGGGCATCTAATTCCTCCAAT
Source organism: Sequoia sempervirens (assembly GCA_007258455.2). NCBI lineage: Eukaryota > Viridiplantae > Streptophyta > Pinopsida > Cupressales > Cupressaceae > Sequoia > Sequoia sempervirens. Next base: position 375,232,772 of record VDFB02270651.1, read on the forward strand.
TAATACTGATTTTCACTCTAGCATGTTACTCATCAATAATCCTAGCTCATCATTGTCTTGCACCAAGTGGGAGGAAGGGGTTAGGTAGCCTTGTCTTCGTATGAAACTTGTTTTTGTATCTTTGGCTAGTTGACTACCTTCCATGTATATAAAACAACAATCATGGGATGTGGTGATGTGACATACTAAGTTTTGAGGCCAACCCCTTATCCATGATGTAGTTTCATTTGGAAACACATGACTTGGAATAGGGTTTTTTCAATAGTCTCTCATGTCTTCTACTTTAAGGGAATTTCTCATAGTAATGGTGTTATCAACCACTTTAAAGTGGGGGAATACATCAAAACTCATATTTCACTGTGTATTTTTCTTTCTTCTTACAATTTGCGTCCTTTTCTTGGTGATTTGATTGGGTTTGATATCCTTCAAAAGTGTGATATTTCCTTGACTTGTCCTCTCTTGCAGATATTAGGAATGATGTTCCCTAAGAAGAGACCTTACATGAGCTAAGAAAAATCCCTTTGAACATACTTTACACTACTACATTTACAATATTTACTATATGGCCATCTTGCATAACACACTTTGCTTACATGTGTAGCCATCCTATTTGTTCATGAGTGTCAAGCATACAAATATTTTCTTGCCTCATGAAGCTTGAAGTTATTTTTTTTGTGTCACACTATCAAAGTCATCAGGAGGTATAGCTTTGGTATGGTTGTGCATATGGGATTAGAACTTAGGTGTGAATTTCCCATCATAACTTGCTTGTGTATGTGAGTGCATACCGGTCACATGCATATGTTTCTCACCACATTGGGGGCTCACCTAGTGGATGGCCTAAGGTTCTAGCTCTTGTGAGTGTGTATTTGGTTTGCATAGTGGACATCAAGTTCCACTTGTAAGCCACCCTTTTTGGATACTCACCCAACAGACAACCTAGAGTTCTATTGCCTTAGAGTGGGCATGCATTTTTTGACAAATAGCTTAGATCTAATCCACAAGGTGCAAGACAAATGGTTGAAGCTTGATCCACCTTTCCTTTCTTTTTTCTTTCTTCTTTGTGTCTTTAACATTGTGTGTTTGTGTATCTTTCTTTGTTGCATATCATATACCTTGTGTGTGTCTATTGTGTTTATGTTGGTTTCATGGAGGATCTTAGATCTCAGGGCTTGACCACTCGCTTGGTATTTTTCATCCTAGACCATCCACATTAGTACACGTAGACCCCTGTTGAATGTCTAGTTTAGTGTGAGTTTGAAGAAAGATCCTCTTCTCACTAAAGTGGGGGCTAAATCTAGTATAGAAAAATATCATCCTTTACATTTTCACACTTTATTTTGGAATGATTAACATTAAAATAAACCTAATTTTTCCTTGATCTAGTGCTGTAATGTGTTTTACACATTCACATTAGATTTAGGTCCATTTTAAGCTAAATTGACCTAATTTTTCCCTAATTTAGTGTTGTAAAGTGTATTTATTTACATCTTCACATTGATTTTTGGGCCTTCTTGCATTTATGACCTTAATATAATCATTAATAGGCCCCTCAGACCCTTCATTATGCATCATGAGGCTTATTTCAACTGAGATCTTGATATAGCCAATAAATACACTTAATTTTCTAACTTCTTGACATTTCCTCAGCCTAAAAAGCCCTAGTGGGACCCATGTGCCACCTTGGGCATATGAGTCCCACCCAAATGGGACCTCTATACCACCTTGGGTGTATGAGTCCCATATGGCCCCTTTTTGTGGTTTTGAGTAGGAAATCAGGGTTTTGGATTCAAATTTTATGAATGTCAACATTTGGGATCTAATAAACGGTAAGTTAGATGGAATACCTATATAAACAAGGTTTCAAATCATCACCATTTCACCAAATCAATCATATTATCAACTTAGAAATCAAGAGTCAAGTATCCTAAGACTTCACAAGAGCATTTCTAAGGAATTCAATGGAAAATTTCTTCATCATTTGTTACACAAATTCAGGATCCATCATCAAGTCAAAGTAATAAAGCATCAAGCATGTTTTTGAGCTAGTGTTGTGATCTAGTATTCAAGATCCAAGTTAAGCATTTTCTCATATCCAATTCAAGATCAAGATCTACATTCTTCATGGCCACTTCATGTTATATTGCAGATTTACATCTCAAGACATCATTCAAGGTATCATTGTTCATATTTCATGTTTCATGTTTATGTTTCATTATTTCATCACAAGGTTTAATTACCTAAATAGGGTTCGACCTATGAAAACCCCTATTTCCTAACAATCAACAAGTTTTTCCTCTCTCTACATGTGTGATTACATATCTAGGTGTCTTGAGACTTGAAGATCCTTTGAAGAAAAAGTTGCAAGATTGAGGATTTAAGTTGTCAAGTTGTCACAAGGCTGTAATCTTCATGAAAAGACATCTACAAAGTAGAATTCAAGCTTTTAGACTTAGATATTTGGTAGGAAGAAAGCTATAGGAGATCACCAAAGAATACTAGAATTTTAGCCAAACCCTAATACTAGGACTAAATCACCACTTGTGGCATATGAGTCCTAGTACTACCTTTTTTCTACATTTCAATAGATTCATATTAGTCACTAACAGATTCTAGTTTTGGCACAAAATCCCTAGTCTAGGACTAAATTTCCTAGACTAGCGTATGAGTCCTAGTGAGCATCAAATAACAGAATTTTAGGGTTTCATAGCTTGTTTTGACCACATCTTTCTTTCAAGTACCCCTTTTCTCATTCTTAGTTTGTTATTTTGCATTTTAGTTTCATATTGTATGTCATATAGCTAGGTTTTCACATTGCATTCATCTCTTTCTTTCCAAGCCTTGCTTGGGGGTGAACCCCTTTATTATCTTTAATCACACCCTAGGACACCTTATTGCACATCTCTTTCCCTCATTCCATCCTTGGATTTGAGATCTCTAGGGTTCCCTTCAATGAAACTTCAAGGAAATTGATTGTTCTATGTCCTAAAACATAGAACAACAATTTTCCATATTTTAGGTAATTCTTAAAATTAGGCCATGAAATGCATAATTTAGGAAATTAGGGGTTCAAATAGGTCCAATAAATTAAGGGCGAGCAAAGCATAGTATGTATTATCAAGGGTGACAATTTTCAACACTACAATTACTATTCATTACATTTCAAAACTTACAATATTTAATAATCATACAAAAACCATTGCTAGATACAACTTTCCTAAAACTATATTTATTGTCTAATGTTATCAACATATACTTTTTAAAAATTGATATTTATAGTCATTCATGTTTGTTAAAAATTACCAAATATTTTAATTGTGGTATGTAGAAATTAATGTATTAATGTCCTAGACTATAAACAATAAATGATACAAGTTATAGACAATACTAATGCATAAAGAATGCCATAAGATATTATAAATTGAATAAAAAATGCATGCTTTCATATCTAATGAGTATTACTAAAACCCTCACTAATATGTGAGAAATCATGGTAATATTGTTAGTCTATAGCATTCAAAATCCAAAAAAATAGAGATCGATTTGAAGGGGTGAATATGCTTAAATTGTTTTATTAAAGAACAAAAAATACATATATAAAGAGGAGAAATGTAGTTGAACAATTTCTAACCACATAACTACCTAATAACTATAAAACCAAACAATGTAATAGGAATTGCTAACATTCCCCCCTTATTAAATTGTTCTTATAAAAGTATCCCTCAAACCACAAAATCACCTTGCCAAGGGACCGCCGCCCTCACCCCCCACTCCCCCCCAACTCAAGGCTTACATAGCAAAACTTGTTGATTACATAAACAAATATACATTCTTTAAAAGATCTTCCTTTAAATAAACAAATATTGAATCAAGTGGAACTCCATCATGCTTCCTTGTCACCCTTAGAAGGGTGTAGGTTCGAGCTAAATTCTTGTGTTCTTGGATTACCACTTTCTATAACTCTTGAATCATCGATTCCCAAATTAGAACAATAATAATCTATATTGAGTTGTGACAAAGCTCCATCAAGTTGCTTGATGACCCTTGGAAGGGTATTAATTCTCTATCACAATCTTGTAAACTCATTACAAATATCCATATTTAGTTTAACACCAAATCATTTGCTTGTCTCAAAAAATGTGTATTCTTGAAATCCATCAACATCAACAAGAATTGCTGAAAGGAAAGAAGAAATAGAAAGAAAAAAGTGCTTCTCATGCAAGCACAATTTGAAAGTAAGAAGATGACTTGAAATGAAAAAAATCCATCCATCCTCTAGTGCCACCACTCTCCAATAGAGAAGGATCAAAGTATGAACCCATTATTTGTCGGGTTATATTTTTCCCATATGACTTTTCCTGCTAGAGTCACAAGACCATATTCCTTGACCTCATGTATGCATCCTTTTGTGATCTCACACATATTACAATTTGATTTTTTCTTCATTCTAACAATATCAAGATTGTAAACCCATTAAAATAATTAGTTCATACTTAAGATGTTCCCTTGAAAACCTGGGTCCCATAAATGTAATCTTAGCAGCCATTTGTGTGTAGTGCTTGATTGTGTTGATTAGCATCTTGGAATGAGTTGTTGAATCCTAGTCCAACAAGTAAGTAGACACTGATCCTTCCTGAATATTATCATTCATTTTGCATCTAGTGGTATTTTTCATGCATAATAATTGTTTGATTTATCAAAGATTTCCCTGCATAACGCTTCTTAGCAAACATCTTACACTCGAAACCAAGAGTCTTTTTGAAAAGAAACATATCGCTTGTGTTCTTCACGCGTCTCCTTATACTTCTTTTCAAAATGATCCAACCAGTATCTTTGTGGCTTCCTGTGAATTCATTCTATATATTTTAATGGTGAAAGGCGTAGACTAGTCAACATCAATGAAAGGCGACTTAGTGTATGGATCTTAATAGTACAACCCAAATGCCTAACACTAATTCTCCTACTCGTGTAACACTCAAACTTCAGACACCATTACCACTGTTGTTTGCTACACAAATATGGACTAAAAACCAAATAAAATGCCTCTTATAACTATTTATGTAAGGAGTGAGTAGCACAATATCCACATGAATTTGATGTAAGACATTTTTATAAAGCATATTGACAAAAAGGAAGAACATCAATTCAAAATCTTGTACAAATATTTACCCTTTTTTTATTGCAATTCAAGATTCCAAAGGTCATGCGTCATGGAACTATACCCTCATTGTTTCATACCCCCATAATCAAAACCAATCTCCCAATAGATGTTGCTTCTATATGCAAACGATTCAAATGCCTGGTTGATTCTTCCGTGTGGTGAATTATGTTACATGTTGCTACAAATGGCCGTGAATGTTTGCAGTTCTTGAATCATGAGTGTTTCTCATTTCACAGGACCATGACGAGTGAACAGAAGGTGATCGAGTAAGTTTTGCTATTCAAAGTAAAAGAAAGCGCGGTGCAGAAGGAAAGAGACACACGACTGTCTTCCCTGAGTGCGCTCGATTAACTGGAGTGCATAGAATACCTGCAAGCAAGTCCTGCTATCGCCACAAATCATTGAAGAAATACACACATGCCTTATACAAGTGCTACAGAAGCTATGAAGCCTTGACTCTATACACCGCCCAGACTTGCCTTACACTATTATAGAAATGAAGCCGCGTCTTACACGGCTCTGATACCAGATGAAGGGGTGAATATGTTTAAATTGTTTTATTAAAGGAAAAATATATATATACATATATACATATATATATATAGGAGAAATGTAGTTGAACAACGTCTAATTGCATAACCACCTACAAAACTAAACAATGTAATAGGAATTGCTAACACAATCATGGAAGGTAGCTTAGTATAATTTTATATAACTAAACAATGTAATAGCGATTGTGTTTTTTATATAACTAAACAATGTAATAGCAATTGCTAACACAATCATGGAAGGTAGCTTAGTATAATTTTATATAAAGATTCATTTTCTTGATTAGTTATGTTTGCTATTTTGAAAATAAAAATTCACATGAAAGATTAATATGTTCAAAATTTAGTAAAATAATTTTCAATTGACATAAACAAACACAAAAATTAGATATTCTTTGTAAATAAAGATATTCAACATCGTAATTTTCAATCAAGAAAACACATATATGACCATGCATAATAAGCATTGTTGTTAAAAGAAAACTGAAGTTATAGACAATTTTCTTGAATTTTGCTATAAACATATAAATTATAATGGTTTCCTTTCATACAACACATTGTTGATCATAAATGCAATTAATGAAATCAACACTATCAAGCCATGAACAATGGTCTATTTTTTTTAATCAGTATTGCAACAAAGCATTTTTGACACATGAATTAATAAAAAATATATATAATAAATTATATCATAAAGAATCGCTTATTTGTTGTCAACTTGAAATCTTGCCTCAAGTAAAATATAGTTGCTTTTGAAGAAATGTGATATCAAAAGTACATTGAAGTCTTATAAATCTTTCTTTGATGTTACAAATGACCATCCTTTCCTTTCAAAAGGCACATTGGAGAGCTTGTATCCAATGAAAAACTCAACATTATCAACCCATGACCATTATTATTTGTGAGAATTGTAAATGACCACTCTTAATACAGGAATTGAGAGAAAAAGACTACAAATTGAATAAAAGGGTATCAATTATTCGTTAGGATGCTAAGACACTAATTTAAGAAAATTTGACTTGATTTTAAATCAACACTGTATTATTCTTTCGAAAAATACATGGCATGATTAGTTTGATATCACAATGCAAGAAGCATTATTAACATGATGAAACATTACAAACGTAATTGATTTTGCAATGCAACTTGTTCTCATTGGAGAAAATACTAATACATGTTCTCATGACTGAATTTGAACTTTAATCATTGGGCTTTGCTAGTTGCATTGCTTAGAGATATTACATTTTTCTTATTATGTTATGAAGTTATCCAACTTGAATGAAAAAATGATTTCATTTTTCAAGACATCAATTCTTTTATCAAGTTCTTTTATGAAGCGCTCAACAAGGAATGTGCTCTTAGAACTTATAATTTTTTGTCATCTATTTCTATCCAAGAAGAACCTCATAGACCTTTGGATTGAATCAAATGATAAATTTAACTTGAAATCATAATTCATTCAATTGTGCCATAAAAACATAGCTATAAAAACACATCTAACTTCAAATCAAAACATATATTTAACTCAGAATTTAAATTTCATTCAGATGCCCTATTAAAACATAATTATAAATAAGAACTTTATTCTTTCTTATCATCTTCCCTCACTCTCTCTTAAACCTAAACTTGACAAGTGTACAGGCAACAACTTGCAGCCGTAGTCATCAAAAAACCCAACTGAAATCCAACTTCGAACTCCCTCCTCAAAATCTCGCTCCGCAGTTGCAGCTCTTGGCAGAGACTGCTGCTGCTCCGCAGCCTTTTTTATTAAAGCTTTCGGTATTCATATATTTTATCCCCCTCTCGACATAAGTATTTTAGAAGAACGTGGGAACACCCTTATTTTGCAAGAACATAGTGAATGGAGAACACTAGAAAAACATCACTGGTATACTTCAAAAGGGATTAAATAATTAAATAAAGACGGTATGACAGCAAAAGTCTTAATGGCAGAAAGTAAACGGCCGATACTTTATGGGCAATTTTCTTAAATTATGCTGAGATAATGTCTGATTGTTTAAGTTTTGTGAATAATTTCAGTATAAAAATTTGAATAAAAATATTTTAAAATTAAAACAACAATTTATCATACTACTACCTTCCATTGTCATGATAATAAAGATTATTAGAAATAATAGACATAAGATACCATCTAAGATGCAATGAACTCCTTCAAGTGCCTATAATGATTAGTGTAGGGGATAATCTAAATTCTTTCCAAAAAGTTGGAAAAAACTTACTTCTTGATCATGGATCATTTATCAATTAAAAATGTACACAATTAATTACAAAATAGATATTTTGTATAACTTGAAACAAATCTACATTGTGATATTCTATTAAGAGTTAAGCATATAAGAAAACATAAATATATAAATCTTATAATTAACTGTGCAGGTTTTTGTGACATGATTAGTTCATAAATATAATTTTAGTCATTTGTGTATCCAACATATAGGACTATTCACTTTCTAAGTGTTAGAGTGAATAATTTATCTATTCACAAGACTTAAATGTACTTAGGTTGATAAGGTTAGACAACATCTTGTTTAACTGAATGTGCAAACTTTAAGCTTATAGAGGCTACCAAGTTATTTGGTAAACTTCATGTACTACCTTTTTGAAGTTGGAAGACTTTACATCTCACTCCAAAGGTCACTCAACACTTGGCATCAAGGTTGATGAATTGGTCAAATAGGTTGTTGGTTTGAACATTCCTAGTGATCCTAAGGTTGACACCTATAAGACACTTCTCTATTCATTTGTGCCACATCATGGGGCACTTGTCAATCCGCATAATAGGTGGATTGTCTCTTCCTTACCTATATATGCACAACTTCTTCATTTGTACATTTAGGTCAACTCTATACAATAGCTTATATTGTTCTTTTGTGCTTGTTTCTTATCTCCATAATTTCATGCTTCTTACATGGTATCAGAACAATGTAACAAAACCCTTCCCAAAATCTTACATCAAGCATAATGAAAGTTCCATAAAATTAAATTTGCATTTAAAAATGATCTTCATGTGAACATAATTGTTGGATGCATGCAATCTATAGTAAACTGATTTATTTGTTAAAAATTGATTTTTGTAAATCTGCCCTTTGCCAATCAGTCATTTTGGTAGAAAATTTGTAATCTCAATATCTCTTTGTAGGATATTATTGTGGTTTTGTTGGCATATTTCACTGGTTATTACAAGAATCTGAGGTTTCGTGGCATTTTTTTGGAGGTCGAAGTTGTCTTTGTTTCTGCAGAGATCCACATACTTTGCAGAGTGCCACATATTAGTCATACCTTTGTCCACATCTGCAACCAGGTGGCTCACCATTGCAAGGACTCACTCTTCCCTCCACAGCGGCCTCCACCAGCTCTGTACATAGTAATGAAATCTCTAGTGAAGAGAAGACCCATCGACTACGCGATATGGGCACTTTGGACGCGGCATGGAGAACTACAGCAATAACTGCGCAACATAAGGCCACCGTTTTTAATCTTCTGCAAGTCGACTTCTAGTCTTCTGCCAGTGGGAAAGACAAAGGCAAGCATCTGAGGTCTGCACATTTGGAATTAAGCCTTTGCGACCTCCCTGCTCTCTCACAAAGCCCACGGCCTCTTCAACAATGATGCCACATGCATATCCATTATCCTATACGGCTCTTCATCGATCTGCAGATAGTTCCTCCATTTGGTGTGATGACCACCATTTGGCACTTAGCGTAGGAGTCTTCAACTGTTGATTTGACGTGCACCTAACATTCTGGACTTATCTTTCCAGTGCTTGCATGCCATCTCTAGCTCTCAAAGTGCCTATCACACTACCACGCATAGTCTCACCTTGCAGTTTGACTCGGCCTCAAGCCTCTAGTACCTGCTCAAGTCATTTCTACTTACACTTGATCAAATGGTTTTTTTTCCCATTAAATAGTTAACATTTAAATAGTTATCCTAACATTCCATTTCTATGTTGGTCACGAATAATAAGGGAAAATAGTTTGATTTAACAGTTTAAATGGGAGGTGAATTTTCTTTCCATAATTAAAGAATTGTAAAAAGAGGAGTCAATTTTTCTTTGTATGGGCAAAGCTTTTTTGTTTGTTTTGCAACTTCTTGCCTGGAAACAAAAGGGGAGGAGTTGTTTAATGGAGTTTAATTTTAGTTTCTGTCACTTTTTGAGGTTTAAAAGACATATGTCTTCCTTTAATCCCACCTCATGACATAAGCTTTGAAAGAGCTCATAATATGCCAATTATGTTTTAAAATGCACTCCATAGAAATGTCACTCAAACTAAATGTGTGTTCCATATGGAGGAATTTTTAAGCAAGGTCATTGCATTCAAATTAACTCTTTGATTATTCCTTTGATAATATTAGATTAGGTTGATCATTGTAGCCGCAAGCTTTGAAACTGGAAGCACGAGGTTTTGGTTGTTATGATCTTGCATGAAAATCCTAACACTAAATTCTTGATAGTACCTATCAAACATTAATTAATTGCAAATTATGAAAATATTATATTCTGATTTAATTAGTGAATAGATATAGTCAAATGTACATTTGGTATATATGAATAGACAACCCATTCAAATGTAAGATTGTTCAATTGGGTTTATACTTATAATAAATTGCCTGGATACCATAACCATTTTTTGTGTACTGTGCTTGCTTTTATTATTTATTAGGTTTTCTGGATAATATGAGGGCATTCAACTAAGATTCAGGGACAACCATTCCATCCATAAATTGCACTGAGAGGAACTGCGCTACTGAAAACATCTTTTAAAGGAACATTTCTTGTGGTTTATGTTTAGCGCAGTACATACATAAACAGCGTACATATTCTGAAAGAAAAATGCACTATTTATAGCTTCTAGGGGAGAGGGGTCAGTAGTCATGTGGGCAACTTTGTTAGCATGTAGCAATTGATTGGAATATCATAGGACCTTCATTTTTTTGAAATGTGGACTGGTCCCTTATATATCTATAACTAAGGTTTGGAGGTGTGACTCATAATGCAACTTTTCATCAACACATTTGTTGAAATGTCTCCAATTTGACCTTTTAAAGATTCAGTAAAAGTTAATCATGGTACTATAGAGGAGGGGGATGGATTGCTCAAGACCTTAGGTCACGAGAGGGTCTAGAACAATCAGATGCCCTGATCTACCTTGTGCTAAGGAATTGTTTAAGATAGGTTTGATGCTTAAGGGGGTGAAAAGGAAGGAAAATTGATCTTCCTCTATCCTTCTACCAACCCAAGAGGTTTAAGAAGTCATGTGAGCAAGTTCCTAAAGTCTAGACTATAACTTAGGCAGCTCACTCTCAGAGGACTCTAGCATGGGTTATAGATGATAGTGTGGCATGCTAGCATCCAGTTGGGCATTGGCATCTATACAAACAACAAGTGTAAGTTATAGTCTAAGAACTAAATAAACCTACTAACGACCTAAAAAATGCAACTTAATATAATAATAGAAAATGAAAAGCACCTAAACTACTAAATGACAATGAATAATACTTTAACTTGAAAGATAGATTGATTATGAATGAAATGATGAGAAAGGGTAGTAGAAATCCAACTTATGGTCAATCCAACCTCTTGTAAGCTCCACATGAATGAAGTACTTACACACACAGTGAAAGGAAAATTTTTGGGCTATGTATAGTGGATTGCTAGAGTCAATCCCCCACTTTGGTGTTTCCACCTCCATGGATAGCTAGTATAGCAATGATACAGAAATGTGATAAACAAAGGTATTGAAATGGAGGTACTATGCACTATGCTAAACAACGATATGCTATGAAAACAACACAATGATGCTAAGTGGAAAGGAAATGTCTAGTGGTATCACCTTCAACCACATGCACTCAAAGAAAATGGGAGAAGGAGTGAGCTCGCAAGCTTGCAAATGTCGATGTTGTCACACCAACAAAGAGGTTGAGTCCACAAAACACCAACTTTCTACTTCAATGGAAGTGAGAATGATCAAGTAGAATGCAAAGAAGATCAAGAAGTTGCCAAAAGAAAGTGAATGAATGAAGGAGATAGTCATTTGAAGGTGAAATTGGAGGCATAGGAGCCATTTGAGGTCAGTAAAGGGTGCAGAAACCTTACACTTCATTGCCAATGAAGATTTGTAATGCCTCTGCAAATTCTAGGGGCAAGAATCCTATCAAGAAGGAAACACATTCTGCTAGCATCTCCGGTAGAATATCCTCCACCAACACTAAAAAAACTACCAATTGGATAGGAAGTGAATAAAGGAAGTGGAATAGCATCATCAGATTTAATTTATCTAAGGTAGGAGGTACATAAATGGGAATTTACGAGGGGTGAAAATTCACACCATTATAGGTACCCCTAGTAGTTGAACAAAAAAATATCATTTGTTACTTGTAGAATTTCATATTTTTATTTAAAATAAGACTTATATGTAGCCTAGATGGACTAAATATCTATCAGTAACCATAAACCCTTTTCAACTCTATCTTTTATATTCAACACAAATGGACCAACAGTCGAACACCAAAAAACTATTTGTGTTATAAAAACCACATAATTATTTAAAATATAACTGATATCAAACAAAAATGGACCAATAGTTAAACATTATAACTTATTGAAAATCCTTCACATTTATTGAGAAAAGATATGGTATTTGTTGTGCTTAACTTTTATATTTGTACATTAATATGAAATATTCCAATGCTTGTGGATTGCTACCCCAATAGTTGTACACATAAGAACAATACTTTTTGACTATGATAACAATGCTTGTTTAAATGAGTGTCTTATTTTATTAAATAGGGATTTTATTTTATAAATGACACACTTATAGTGGATAGTTATGATATTTTATTTGAGACAAAAAATTACTTATTTCACTTCTTCATAAAGTATTTTTGTTTTTTTTGTATAACATTCATAGGTTCTCATGTGTTCAAGTATGGATCCATTTTGATCGACATTTGGTTATTTTTCTATTTACATGTGAACTATTTATTTACAATTTCTAGTATAAATATGTGGTAAGACTGAGTATTATTCATGCACAAGTGCTATAACAACAATTGAACCCTACACAACTGCTAGTCTCTCTGAATACTCGAGTAAAAGTACGTGAATGTAACCTATACATATCAAATTTCACTGTTGCAAAGAGAGTATTTAATAAATTAACAATATCAATCGCAGGAAACATTTATTAATTTCATAAATTCCGACTTTCATTGTTTGTGTGAGAAATCAAAATAATCGGTACATAAGTTAGGGTTTGAACAGTACCTATAGATACAGAGGACAAAATTGGTAGTGAGAAATAACTATGAAAAATTATTACCGACACAGAAAACATTTGATCTATTTATTGCATTTACGATTATCACAGCACAGTATAGTTGCTCTTGTTCCTATGGACTACATCCAGTAGTACTTTGAAGGGAAGCAACGAGCACAATATAAAAAAAATAACATGCTTAAGATAAGAATTCATCTACAAGTAAAATACACCTCTTTGTTAAACTTCACAATCCGAGGCCTATCAAGAATCTCAATATCAATGGACTACAACATTCCATATAATGAGATCACAGGGATTTAATTAGAGTGAATATTATTCATATTGGCAATAATGGTGCTGAAGAAAGTATGCAATGAGAAAGGAGGCGGCTGCGGCGGCGGCTGCAGCTGAAGGAGGCATTGAAAGGAAAAACTGGGCAAAGAGAGGGCGGGACCCATAGATGGAAAATTGAAACTAGTGGAGGGGCAGAAATAAGTAGTATTGTAATTGTCATAACTAGACTTACCAGGCAAAACCTGATCAAGAGGGTGTTTGGGTATGGGCTTCAAGGACGCAGGAGCGGTGGGATTTGCTGCCATTTCATTACCATTCTCATTAGACAAAGATTGCATTCCTGTGAATTTTTGTACCTTTTCCATGTAAGTAGAAACATCTGTGGTCACCACTATAGTCGGGGGGACTCTCGATGCCCTGCACCGCTTCTTCCCGCCTTTCGAAGCCTCTGCCTGTTGTTTGCCATGAGCTTGAAACCTAAAAATCTGTTCCTCTCCATCTTTAGACTCTGTGGAATTCATTGTTACAGATGATGATAAAGACATGGTGTGTAATCTCTGTTTTTCCACCGCAGACTTCACTTTTGTAATGTTGCAGACGTATTACCCTTCCCTATATATCACCCGTCACACATGGTGGTCTGGTCGTCATAGCCGCCAAGACATAAGGGGGAAGTAGGATATCCACACACACAAGACACACATAATATAATGTATACAATGATGCAATAATACCAATATCAATAATGCACAAATACTCAATATCTCTTTGGGTACTACTCAAATCTACTCAGCATACGGCAAATTCACTACCAGCAATTCATCGAAGGAAAATTCACCGCCAACAATTCACCATGGGAAAATTCATTGTCATGACAATTCCATGAATTTTTGGCGGTTAATTTTCCGTGATGGTGAATTGGTGGTGGCAGTGAATTTACCCGTGGTGAATTGTTGATGATGAATTTTCGGTCGGTGAATTGCTGGCGGTCAATTTTCCTAGAGGAAGTAGGGTCAAATCATAGAGAGCAAGAGAGGGAGTGTCATTGCGGACACTCACGTGGGGCTCAGTGTGGAACCAAGTACTCTCTTGTATAGACAAGAATACTGGACCTTACAAGTCTTATGCTCTTTGAGCAACTTGTCTTTCTCAATCATGCTTAGCCTAAATCATGAGCACTCAAAGCATGAGAGGGATACCATTATCTTATTAGTTTATTACCCCAACTTCATTAAGTTTTCACTTTACATTAAGTAACTCCCCACACCGTGATTGGCTACGCATCACTTTGGGTCGTTCACATTGAGATCCACTCCTATCACTCTCTCTAACATTTAAACCTTAAGCTCATCACACCCTCCAATGAGTGTGGCACAAAAACCAATGCAAAATTTAAACTTTTCAAATTCAATGATAGTTTCGCATAATGCATGTTTTCACATTTCCCAATGTTCCATCATTTCAAATATTCATTTTCATTCAATTTCATATCAAACATTCAAATTGTCTCATTTCTCAACAATGCAAAAATCAGAATTTTACCCAATTCCACCATGAAAATTTCATCAAATTTTCAAAATTCAAACATAAAAAATATTAGAATACCATTTGGTTATAATCATGCCCAACACCCTTTCTAAATTATAATTTTAACATTTTCTTCATTCTAAGAAAGAATGGGCATGGTAACCCTACATATGTGTGTATTCTCAAAATTTAATTAAATCAATTACCTCTACAACTTGAAATGCTACATAAAAAGATATGGGAGGTTGAAACACCTCCTCAATGCATTTCCTAACATTAAATTTCAAAGGAAATACCTAAATTAATTAAAAACAATAAAAATACCTCACACTTCCTCCAAATTTCAAATGACAAGTGCATCAAAAACACCAAATGAGAGGCTGTCAAAATCAACTCAAATGATACCCTCTGAATTCATGTTCCATTGAATGTGACCTTGTCAAATTTCAATGAGAAATGCATTTCCAACAAGAAAGTCTTTAAAATGATCAAAAAAATGTTTTTTCTTCACTATTTTTGCTCTCACAAATAACATATTAAAAATGAAATCCCTTTACCTTTTTTACCCAATTTTTAAACACAATTAAAATATTACTAAAAAAAATCATTTTCCTCATTCATTAGTTCAATTCCTTAAACTATTCCCATAATGCAATTTATTCACCCAATTCATTTCCAAAACATCTTTAATACATGATTTGACCTTGAAATCCATTTAAACACAAAAAATGAACTAATTTTGTGAGAAATTGAAATTTCATTATTTGAACACACAAACTTCATTGGGATTTTAGAATAAGGCTATGGAACTTGGAATCATATCGAATCTGACCAACATGGTTAAATAATAGGAAAATCATACTCGAATTGAGTATGGCAATTAAGGCTAACAAATTGACAAATATAGCGTATCCCATATAACCACCACTAGAGAATAAAGTAGCCTTGTGAAACCAAGTGGAAAAATTCCCTATACTTGTATCCACTCAACTAATGTTAAGCACGTACCTATCCATATACATATAATCGCCAAAGCACATAAAGATTCCCAAATGGGGTATAAAGCATAATCATCAATTACTAATCCTAATCTACATGTGAATAATCATAAATACTCATCTAATCATGCATGTACATAATCAAAACATACAACCATATAGTCCATTAGAACATAATCATAATATAACTATATCAAAAGGTGCATCTAACTGATTCCAATACAAAATAATCATGTACTACTATGAAATGTCTTGAATTGAATATGTAGGTATAAGCATATAATCAAAATCAAAATATATAGGCAAGGATAGAGGTAGTTGGATAACCACATTGGTTACAATCATTAAATGACTAATGCATAATATTAAATGCCTAGATAACTATATGCAGGTACTAATGAGATATGATCCCAGTAAATACTAGTTTCTAAAATGCCACCTAGGAAATTTTTTAAATTTGAATAATCACAAGAATGAACTGTCCATACCTCTTCAGGAATCTTATAATCTATTGCAACTGATGGTCACAAATTTACCAAATAAAAATTTATAATGATTGATTCTTCCTACAACTCTTGTTGTAAATTTGTATTATTGAGCATGCTCCTTGCTCTCTTTAGAAGAGTCATATTCATGCATTCAAAAAAACCATTTTGCTGGGGAGTGTAAATATTGGTTTTATGCCTTTCAATCCCAACTTCCTTACAATATTTTTCAAATTCCAAAGATGTGAACTCACTTCCATTATCTATTCTTAAACACTTGATTGATCTTCTAGTTTTTTTTCAACCAAAACTCTATACTGCTTAAATACACTAGATACATCGGCTTTGCTTTTAAGAATATAGACCCACACCTTTGTAGCATAATCATCTATAAATATTATAAAATATGACAATCCTCAAAAAGAAACTGTAGGGGAAGATTCCCAAAAATCTAAATGAATATAATCTAAAATACCCTTACTTGTATGACTGCTTGCTTTAAACTTCTCTAAATTACTTTTCATCAATACACTTCTTATAGAAATTCAAATTCAAATATTTTAGATTTGGAAGTAAATTATGGCTCAAAAGTACCTTCAACCATTTCTCACTCATATGACCAAGTTGTTGATGTCATAAATGAGTAGATTCATTTGTTTCCTTAGATACCATTTGTTAGTGTAATTAATATTTAATTACATTTGCATAATTTTACTTAGATAATATTTTAATTCCTAGGTTAATTATTCTCATCCTTATCTTGTTGAGCTATCTTGTTGCTCAAAATAAGATTAGGGTTATGCATACTTTTCTTTTT
The DNA here is from genome assembly GCA_007258455.2 of Sequoia sempervirens. Classification (NCBI taxonomy): domain Eukaryota; kingdom Viridiplantae; phylum Streptophyta; class Pinopsida; order Cupressales; family Cupressaceae; genus Sequoia; species Sequoia sempervirens. Next base: position 375,249,885 of record VDFB02270651.1, read on the forward strand.
ATAAAAAAAATCATCTCATGTAATTATAAATTCCTGAATAATATTATTTGCACATCTTTATGCAATAGCTTTTCTTTTTTAGATTTTCTCTTTTGTGGAAGGCTTTTTGGTTTGCATGTCTAATATTGGTTTCTAACATGGTATTAGAGCTTTGATTTCCAACCCCTTCTTAGCTTTTTTGGAGATTTTCAGTGCAAAGTTTGTTCAAGATTCCTTGAGGGTTTCATTCTTTGAGCATATTGATGCAGCGTCTTGGATCAGATTGAGGTTTTCCATTGGATTCAGAGCACTAGAAAAAATCAGGATTGATTTTTATTTCACTAATTTTTCTCATTGTTGAAGAAATCTATGAGGGTTTCAAGTTCGCCGATTTTTCTAAGAGATATGGGGGTTGCCTAATTTTTGAAGCACATTGGGCTCAAATGGACCTCTCCATTGGATTCGCAGTGCCCAAACACCCCTATTTTCATCTAAAATTTGTCCATTCTGGACACAATCGATTGGGGAGGAAAAAAATATTGTCTGAGGGCCATACAACCCCAGGTACATTTTTCGAGGCTCAAATATTAAAAAAAAATAAAAAATTTGATTATAGTCTGGCACTTCCAATTTAAATAGCTTATGCCAGCCCGGTGGCCACCGCTAGACCACTACCGCGATTCGGCTCCCTTTACGCCATGGCGGAGTTCCACCTCACGACACCCGTGGCCCCGCACATCTAGCCCGAGTAGGCTCTCACACTGATTCTTGGTCTTATTGAGACCGGGGAGCTCTGGGCCAACCCTCGTCCGATTCTTAAGCCCCCACCTAGTCATTGGTGGTCGAGCTCCATGCGTGGAGTCCGGACTACCGATACGGTGACGACTAGGGCTTTATTTTAGCCCTAAAGAGTTTGTAGAGCATGTTGGGCAAAATCGAGGCACTTTCCTTGGAATCGGCTATAACTTTTGCATATGGCATCATTTTTTTTACAAGCGAGAGATATAGTTGGAAGAGTAGTTCCAAGCTCTTCATAATGGTTCAAGTGTGATTTTTTGGTTTTAATTTTTATGTCTTCTTCAATACCGAGATGCATGTTAGCATTTCCTCTAGGGAACATGTCTTTCACTTATCATTTTTTAAGCCATTCTTGCGGCATTGGAAACTAGTTAGGTCCTCTACGCCGAATCTAAAGTCTTTTTTTTTTAGTATATAATTATCCTTTTATAATCATTGGGTTATTGTAATAAATGAACTGAGATAAAGTTCCATCAGAGGGGTTTCTTGCATAATAATCTGATTAGAGTGTGCATGCACTTTGATATTCATCTTGTTATTGATGACAACTCACATGGGTTATATCTAGTTTCCTAGTTTCTTTTGGCCCACATCTTGCTCTAGCTTGACACATATCGGATTCACATCAATTCACACTTTAGATTGGGAGCCTATGGTTATTGATCTGCATTGGTTCAGATCCATCTCAGTTTGAGGGCCATTTTTTAATGGTTAATGTTCCAGAGTCTTTATGGTACTTGTTCCCATGGAAGAGTTTTGTCTCAATTTGGCATTAGCGCCGAGATACCGCGGTTTCTAGATTTTGTCATCATTCTCATCTATTGTTGCTTTTTATGGATTCGGGTTGTTCTGGTTGTAATTTTCCATTGTTCCGCTGGCATTAGGGTCTGGTTTTGCATTATTATGATTAAAGCTTTGGTTTCTTGTAGATAGAAGTATCTTTCCTTGCTTGCTATATTTTGGTTTCAGTGTTACTCCACAATGTTCTTCCAGTGCTTCTTTGAAACATTCATCTCATTGTAGGGGGTTTTTGTCCCTCTGGGTTTTCCTTCTCTACCTCCTTATTGCATTTGTACATGGGTACCTGATCAGGCCTTCTTGTTGGAACCCATTCATGCTTTCTTGCATTCATCTTAGTTTTAGGTGAATTCCTATTTAGTCTCCCTAAGTTGCATTTATGGGGGGTGTTAGTGTAATTAATATTTAATTACACTTGCATAACTTTACTTAGGTAATAATTTAGTTCATAGGTTAATTATTCTCATCCTTATCTTGTTGAGCTATCTTTTTGCTAAAGATAAGATTAGGGTTATGCATACTTTTCTTTTATAAAGCAAATCATCTAATGTAATTATAAATTCTTGAATAATATTATTTGCACATCTTTTTGTAATAGCTTTGTTTATTCAAATTTTCTCTTATGTGGAAGTTTTTTGGTTTGCATGTCTGATCTTGGTTTCTAACACTATTGGTGCTTCATCTATGACAATACTCCTTTCTAGATTGTAAAGGTTTCTAATATTTGTAGCCTTCATGACCACCAAAATTCCCTTGGACACTTTCATTGATCCACCTTGACTAGTAAATTTATAACCTCCAAAATCCAAAATTCCCAAGGAAATTGAATTACTTCTGAGTTTTGGCACATGTCTTACCTTTGTTAATGACCTCACAATGCACTCAAACATTTTAATATTAATAATCCCAATGCCAACAGTCTTACAAGAGACATTATTTCTCATAAGAACAACACTGCCATCAATAGCCTAGTAAGAAGAAAACTAATTCTTATGTGGACACATGTGATTAGAAGTATCATAATCTAATAACCATTATTTATGATACTATAAGGAATTACAAAAAAAAAACACTTTATAAGGCATACTTGAACTTGTCTCAACTAGATTTGTTTCCTTTTTGGAGTCATTATTGTCTTCTTTCCTCTTCCAACAATATTTCTTGAGATGCTTTGATTTATTGTAGCACCAACATTTTCCCTTACCCTTTTTGCATTTTGACTTAGATATCAATGTAGCTCTCGAATATTCTCCTTTTTCTATGAATCAACCCCTAACCACCATTGCTTCTAATTTGTAGGTTTCTATGTTATATATTCTTCACACCTCTTCAAACAACAAAACTCCCTCAAAATAATCAATTTCAAGAGTTTTAGTTGTGCTAAAGCTAATAGAATTGACTAAGCGATTCTAGGATTTGAGCTATGAACACAATAATGCAACTTCCTTGTCTTCATCTTTGGCTTTTACACCCATAATAGATAATTGACATATATAAGAGTATGAAAAATATTTAAATGATCTAAAATCTTTATACCTTCTTTCATTCAAAAACTATACAATTTCCTCTTCAAGTAGATCCATTTTTTCAAGGATTTTATCATATAAAGACTTTCCACTTTACTCCATAAGCATGATTATGTTTTCTCTCCAACAATCTTGAAAAGAATATCATCTGCTAAGAACAATTGAATTGTGCTAAGAGCTCTTGTATATAAATCCTCCCAATCTTCATTAGTCATATTTGTAGATTTCATTGACTTCCCTACTAATGCTTTGTGCAATCCTTTATGCACTAAATTAAAAAATCATGCATGTTGAGCTTCCATAGCTCAAAATTATTCTTCTCATTGAATTTTTCCACCTTGAACCTTGCATTCCAAACCTTTGCCATTAGATGCTACAAAATAGACACCAAATCCTAATAAAGACTACAAAAATAATTGATTTGATACCACTTGTTGTGGAAACAAAAACATAAAACCCACGAGCTTCAATAATATTGCAACACAAATTAGTTGAAAAGAAATGAAAAAGAAAATTAAATGGAATCATAGAATAATTGCCAAGACATAGATTTACATGGCAAAAGCTTGAGAATATGCCAAGTAAACATCCAGGAGGCAAAGTATCGATATTATTATTACTTAAAGTAGATGATTATAATCTTCATACAACTGTTGCTCTTCAATTACAATTCATTATCATGATTTAGCCTTCAAGAAAACAAGATATATATAATATCTTCAACCTATGTCATGTTAGAGGAGGAAGAGTAAATAGTTACAACAAACAAGAGAAAAATGTTTTTCATAAAGGGGGATAAATGGGTTTTCTGAGGGACCGAAACCACAGGTAACATTATAAGAAAAGACCAAAACAGAGGTCCAAAAAATAAAAAGGCTGCTAAAAAGATAAAAACCAACATAAACAGATAGCCACAAAAAGCCACCAAAAAAACTAGAAAACGGCTAGCAAACAGACAAAGCTGGGCCCAGCCACATCTAATTCATAGATTTCAGAAGCTCGTCCACAACCTCTTCCAGGTCCACCATATCCTGAACCCCCTCCATAAAGATTTGAGTCATATTTGAGGTTGTCAAGGCTTTTCTTTTCATGCTTGATCTGGTTCGTTTAGAGATCCCAGCTTCCTCATCCTGGTATTTCTCTTGATCAAGGTCGACAATCAGAGCTCTCTTCTGGGTTTTCTCCAGTCTTTCAGACATGGCTTTGATGATAACAGAGTTATGTCTAGCAATTCTACAGTTTTGATCAGCAATTTTTTTCATGGTTCCTTTAATTTTTTCAATATCATTTTCAACTTTGCTGTCCTTTTGAGTGTTATCCTTCACATTGGTATTCTTCTCCGCTTCAAGCTAAATTAGCCCTACAACTTTGGCTTCAATTTCCCCCAGCTTACTATGAAGAGACAATTTTTTTGTTTTCAGCTCACTTATTTCATGAAATAACCATTTGGCAGAATTGAACTGGTCCATAGAACAACTCTTGGCATTTCCAACAAAGTCAAAAGGGGGGTCGCTTTCAGTATTGACCCCAAAAATCACCAACTCCACACCTTTAGGAGGGCTATAGTTCTCCTATTGGATATTCTGAGGGACGTGGGGGTGCTCAAGACTAACTCCAGCTGCTTTAGCAGAAACAAAAGGGGAGTCATTAGGGTAGGAGACAATCTTATTAACCAGAGAGCTAGAACCTGACCCTTTGGCATTAGGGTTAGTGCGGCCAGAGGCAGAAATAGAGCAGGCACCAGAAGGCTAAGGGGAAAGGCCAGAGGTAGAAGGGGGGCAGAGGAGGCAAAGAGCTCTTGACGCAGCCAAGGGAAACTTTAGTATCAGAAATGCTAGGCTCAATATCTTCTTCATCAAGCTCCAAAGGGCTATAGGGTTTGGAAGGGCAGGCATATTCTAAAAGTGCTCATAAATGAGCTTTAAAAGACCCGTGTGAAGAATTGGGTATCTTTTAGGGCTTCTACTGTGATCAGAAAAGCTATTTCTTAGGGAACAAAGCAAGAAGAAGGGGATAGAGACACACACCTTATGTCGGAAGTGATTGAGTAGCACGAATTGGTATCCATAAACCCTAGTGAAGCAGCCGTCGAGAGTGATGTACTCCATGATAACCCTTAGCATTTTTCTCCATAATGCTTTTATAGTGTCCACTTTATAGTAACTGTTCATCATCTTGACAAGTTTTTGCTTCTCTGTCTCAGATTTAGGGAACCTCACCACAGCTTCATCAAAAAATTTCTTGTCTCTAAACAATTTATGCTCTTCCATCGAAATTCCAGTCACCTCCGCTATCAAAGCTTCATCAATCTGAACTTTCCTCCCAAAGAGGAGAACCTCCCCATTATTCCAATTCTTCTCAAAGAAATCTGTAATATCCTCCTTAGGGCCATGGAATTTCTCAATGAATGGAAGTAAGCCACCCCTTCTTATTTTACATCACGCTTTGGTGTTCTTAGTGTGTGACTTCAAGCTGGTAGGTTCAACCCTCTTCCGCTCCCTGCCCATTTTTGAGATCTTAATTTGAATACTATTGCAGATAGAAAACCTGTTCTAGATAGTTCCTTTACTTCACAAGACCCACAAAGCGTGCCAAAGTAAATAATTTATCTCCCAGATCCTCTTGGCCCCATTATATCTTCTAATTTTGTTAATCATGACTCGTACCTTCCTCATTATTGCAAGATGCCACCTCTTTTCCATTCACCATGTCGAGCTCCAATAAAGCTTAAACATTGAAGTAGAGGTCAATATTTTTGTGCCACATGAGGATTTTGTCACTCTTAACTCCCTCATTAGCAAAAAAATTGACAATTGCATTCGCCTCACGGTAAGCATGAGTTATTTTTATTCTATCGAACTTACTAAGTAAAACCTTGGCATCTTCTATCCAATTTTTAATCGACCATGCAGGCTGGGACCTACCACAAAGGCTATCAATTATATTTTTTGAGTCACCTTCAAGCCATAGATTTTTACATTTAATTCCTATAGCCAGGTTGACTATGTAATAAGCCCCCGCCACTTCTGCCATGTGATTGGTTTGGACCCCCAGAGGAGTGGTAATAGCTCCCATAAAGTTTCCTGCCGAATCCCTTAGGACCCCATCACACCCAGCCTTCCCTGGGTTTCCTTTGGTCGTGCCATTGAAGTTGGATTTGGCCCAGCCATCCCTGGATTTTTTGGTAGTATTAGGAGCATTGGATATATCCCATTTAATTCTCCATTCCCTGGCATTCAAGCTATCAAAAGGAGAGCAAACCACAGTCTCAACCTTGTCCTTCCTAAAGGGAACAATAGAGAAGTTTTCTTTAATCATCCTAAGAATTCTCTCAAATACAATTTCTCTAAAGACTCCTTATCCCTGAAGATCCGGTTGTTTCTCTCTTTCCAAATTCCCCAAGTCACATGGGGGAATGAGAAACCCCATACTTTTTTAATAAAGGGGTTGAAAGAAGGGGCTTTCCATTGAACAAAAAAATCCTCAACTGACTCTGGGGGGGCCCAAGAGAAATGCCAGCATTTCAGAAGCTTGTCCCAAACCAAGGAGGAGAAAGGACAGTAGATAAAGAGGTGGTTAATTGATTCAGCATTGCTTTTACAGAGGTAGCATCTATTGGGGAGCATAACTCCTCTTTTTCTAAGATTGTCCATAGTTAGAATTTAATTTTACAGCAAAGATCAGAAAAAAATGTTAACCTTAGGTAAGAGATGCTTAGTCCAGGCTTGCGACCACAAAGGGGGGGTTAAGAGCATGATAAATCTGGGCAAAGGCAGAAGAGATAGAGAAGCACCTAGAAGGCTCATACTTCCAGATAAGACTATCCTCCTGATTTAAGCAAAGTCTGACAGCATTCAAAAAGGAGTAAACAGAGACCAACACATGGTTTATCAAGGGAAGATTGATCCACTTACCATCCTGCCAGTAGTCTTTAACAAAAAGGCCAAAAGTATCTTTGCAAAACTTAGCCCATCTACTGAGATTCCCATCCTGAGACAAAGGTTTATTATGCAGCCAACAATCATCCCAAAATCTAACTTGGTTACCATTGCGAACCTGCCATTTCAATCCCAGTTTCACCACCTTTATCCCATCAGTCATATAATTCCAGCAACTTCATCCTTTCAGAAGGTTAGTATTCTCAATAAGATCTTTGAGGGAATTGTTAGTCTGCAAATACTTGCTTTTAATTATTTCACTCCATTCTCTAGAGGAAAAGAAAGTCTCCATATCTATTTAGCTAGGAGTGACTTGTTCAGTAGTCTAATTTTTCTTAGCCCAAGGCCTCCATCTTTTTTAGATCTGCACACCAAATCCCATCCAACAAGAGGAATTTTTTTCTTTCTTCGACTCCAAACCAAAGGAATCTCTTTTGAATCTTCTCAATGGTTTCACCATATTTGGAAAGGATTTTAAAAAGGCTGAGAGCATAGATAGGGAGATTCTACAGGGAGGCTTTAAGAAGCTAGAGTTTTCTGGCTTGGCTTAGACGAACTCCTTTCCAGCTAGAGAGTTTTTTCCAAAACCTATCAACTAGAGAGATCCAAAAAGTATCCGGGGGTTTTAAACAAAGAGGTAATCCCAAATAAGTAGTAGGAAGGGACTCTATCTTGCAACCAAGAATTCCAGCTATCTTTCTCTGTCTATGCAGAGGTGTGTTAAAGAAATACATCGAGCTTTTTTGCTTATTTATCACCTGACCAGAAGCTCTACCATAGGTATCCAAATTTTTTTTCATCTCTTTAGCTTCCGAGATAGTAGACCTTCCCATAAGCAAAGTGTCATCCACAAACTATTGATGAGAGCATATTAGATTGTTTGATGATGGTTTGAGCCCCATAATAGATGTTTGAGCAACCAATTTACTCATATTCCTACCAAAAACCTCAGCCATAATCGTGAAGAGGATAGGAGAAATGGGATCTCCCTGTCTAAGCCCTCTTGAACTATGGAAGAAAGTGGAAGGGGATCCATTAACAAGAACTGCCACAGAAGCAGAAGTGATGAGTTGTTCAATAAGTTGCAAAAACCTTTCATTGAGACCAAAAGAATTTAAGATCTTAAACAGAAATTTCCAGTCCACCCTATCATAAGCCTTCAAAATGTCAAGCTTAAGAAGAAATCCTTCTGATTTAGAGACCGAGAGGGAGTGAACATTCTCATGAGCGTGGAAAATAGAGTTAAGAATTTGTCTTCCAGGCACAAAACCATTCTATTGTGGAGCAATAATAGAGGGCAGAATAAGAAGTATCCTAAAGGTAAGCACCTTCAAAATAATTTTATAGAAAGAATTACAAAGGCTGATAGGTCTGAAGCCTTCAAAATCCTGCACTCCAGGTTTTTTGGGAATGAGAACCAAGAAAGTGGCATTTAACTCTTTCAACAGATTTCTAGAGCGGAAGAACTCTTTCACCACCTTCTCAACATCCTCACCAACAATGTCCCAAAACCACTAGAAGAAAAGTAAAGGGAAGCGATCAGGACTAGGCGCTTTGCTTCCTTCAAAAGAGAAAACAACTTTTTTAATTTCCTCACTGGTGGGTATATCAGTCAACAATTCATTGTCTCTAGATTTAACAATCCTTGGGATAGCCTCCAGTAACTAATTTTGATCCTTCAAGTTAACACCCTCTTTCTCAAACAGGAGATTCTTGAATAATAGAACAACTTCTCTTCTAATATCCTCTTCCTCCTCATAAGTTCTACCAACAACCACAATCACTAAAATTTTGTTAGCAGCCCTGTGTTTAGATGCTGAAAGATGAAAGTATATAGTGCTTTTGTCTCCATCCTTTAGCCAAAGAGCTCTGGATCTTTGTCTCCAAAATTCCTCTTCTCTAGCAATTACCTCCTGAAGTTTTGAGAGGATCTCGTTTTCCTTTTCCTTAGTTTCATTCAAGTAGCCTTCCTTCTGAATTTTGTTTTGGATTTCAGATAGCCTAAACTAAAGATCAGATTTGATTTGAAAGATATTGCCAAAAGACTCTTTTTTCCACTTTCTGAGATTCATTTTAACTTCTCTTAGTTTTTTGGTGATTCTAAATAAGGCAATACCCTTAATTTTAATATTCCACCATTTCCTTATTTCCTCTCGGAGGAGAGGATGGGAAAGCCACATTTTCTCAAAGCGAAAGGGAGTATTCCTCTTAATTTTTAAGGGGTCAACCACAAAACTAATAGGAAAATGGTTAGATCCAATCCTAGGGAGGGTTTTCAAAGAGAAGCAATAATTTAAGATCCAAATATAAGAAACAAGGGTTCTGTCAAGTCTCACCTGGATCATATCAGACATAACTCTTCGGTTCGACCATGTGTAAGAGCTCCCTTGCAAGTCCAGGTCGATCAAGGCCTGATTGTTGATGAAATCCAAGAGATCTTCTTTACTTTCTTCATTAATTTTAGAGCTGCCAAACTTCTCACCCTGAAGGAGAGGTGAGTTAAAATCTCCCATGTTAACGCAGGGGTCATTTTGAAAGATATTCCAGAAAGTAGCCAGCTCTTTCCAAAAAGCCTTCCGAGATTTTTTACAGTTTGGAGCATAAATATTAGACTGGATCCAGCTGAAGTTGTCCCTAATATGAGTAAATCTAGTGGCAACATGATTAGGATGAGAAAAAAGAGGATCACCTCTTATGACCTTATAGTTCGAAAAAGTCGCAACCCCACCAGAAGCACCAGCAGAATCACTGCCCTGAATGGAATAGTGCTGGAACAAAGAAATTTTTTCCACCTTTTCACTTAACATTTTGGTTTCCTGAATGAGGAGAATATCAGGCTTTTGGTCCCGGGCAATATTCTGTAAAATATCCTGCTTGTGGGGGTTATTTAGTCCCCTTATATTCCAAGACAATAACTTCATGGGAATTTAGGAGAGAGAAGGAGCTCTGGGATGGTTTTTTGGAAGCCATCTGCAATATCTTGAACACTATGGTGCTCTCTTATCAAATTTTTGGGTCTTCTTCCTTTGGCCAAAAATATTTCCCCACAGTCTGCTTTTGCTCTCGATCTTGTCGAGATCCCATAAGGGGTGATTTTGATTTTGATTTTTGATTTTTTCTTCTTTTTCTTAGATAGCACCTCTTCTCTATCTGTATCATCTTGACTATCTGATTCTTTGCTGGATTCCCATTCTTTTTCAGATAGGAATTTTTGTTCCCAGGGGAGGGTATCCATGAGTCCATTCCCATAAGGCAGGGAGATACTTCTTTCAAGGAGGCTTGCCTAGCTAGGGTCCGAATAAGTGTCTTTAACAACATAAAAAGAAGCCAGATCTGAGCCAGATTCAACACCTGGGTTATTTGTCCCAACCGGAGACACAATCAGGGGAATGCCTACCTCTAGAGAGAGGCCCTGAGAAGGAATATTGTCCAACCTTGGCGTCATAGGGTCCCAAAAGATGGGTCTCATCTCTGAGGTAAAAGAATCATCCGACTTGCTAGGGGCTAATTTCCCAACTTCCCAATCCACACTTTCATCTTTGTCCTCAGAATCAGAGATAAACTCCGAAACCAAAACTTGGGGGTTTTGAATGGTAGAGCCTTAATTTTCATCTTCATCAGAGATATTGTATTGAGAAACATCTGCCTTACTTAGAGCCAAGTTCCCAGCATTGCAATCCATTCCTTCTCCATTATCCTGAGAACCAGACTTAATCTCAAGAACAAAAGCTTAGGGGACCTAGTAGGTGGAGCCTACAATTCTAGCGTCACCCAAGAGGTTATCAGGGGTATCAGCAACCTTTCCCACTATCTCTGTAATAATTTTTTTCTCCTTCTTTTTCCATACAACTTTTAAGTTCCTTTTAGGGTTTTCCATTTCTTTTACAGCCTTAAGGGGGCAATTCTTTGCCCAATGGCCATATTTCTGTAGTTGAAGCAAGCAAAAGGGATAGTCTCAAACTCAATAGCCTGTGACCAAGAACCAAGTTTCAAGTGGATCTCCATAGAGGAGGGAAGATCCGCTTCCTGAGAAACACCCACACATATTCTGGCAAACACCAGTCTCCTTCTTGTTGCTGTCATAGGGTCAATCAATAATAGCTCCCCAAAGGAGCTAGCAACCCCCCTGAAAACATCCTCATTCCAATGTTCCAAAGGAAGACCATGAAGCCTAACCCAAACCGGAGGATTCTCAAAGATGGAGTCCGTTAGATCTAAGTTTGAAGACCTTTTTTTAAGTGCAAGAGTTGATTTCCAAATAACCCATGGTCCTCCGCATCTAACAGCCTTAATGTCTTCTCTATTCGAGAACTTAAAAGAAAAAAAAACTTTTGGGAGAGCCACAATAGAGACACTACCATTTGTTCTCCATTTTTTCTGATGAAATCCCTAACAATCTCAATAATTGGCCTTTGGCCTATGAATTTGCCAACTAGGGAATTTTCCATTATAGCAATATTATGATCAATGATCTAGTCTGTTATAGAGATTGCAAATTTCCTAATTCTAAGGCTGGAAATAATGCGCATAGGGGGAAAAAAGACTTACCATTAGGTTTTACCCCAAATAGTGAGGCCCACTTCTTACAATGCCTGCCATTGATGTCACCAGACCCCACTGCACCTTTGAGGTTATCTTTAGGGCAATCGTCGACAAATTTAATAGGGGGAGGAACCAAAATATTCTTCCCCCCAGGGTCATCCACATGCTTTTTTGGGGAATCCTCCCATTCTGGTTCCTCCACGCTTTTCTTCTTACTCAAGGCAGGCCTATGATCCACCTGGGCCTTCACAGATCCATCACCATCACCCTGCTCAGTACTAGAAGATTCGAAACACCCTTTTTCCCACCCAGCACTCCACTCCCACCCGTGCTCCATGAGTTAATTTCATATGTTATGTGGTAGGGTTTTACAAGATCCCAGTGCTTCCATTACCCTAGTGGAAACCCCACACACTACTTATCATATTATTCGTTCCCATAGTAAAACCCTTGCTAGTGAGGGAACCCCTCCTAAACCCATTAAATGTGTCTGACTATTAAGGCATACTGCTATTTCTACTTTTGAATTAGATAATTTGGATAACTCGAATCATGAGTCATGGAATCCCACCCCTACACACTCCCTTATTCATGCAAAGAGTTTTGATGCCCCAAACACCCCTATCATTAATCCTAGCTGTCAACATTCCACTAATTTCTACATCAATTTGGAGGGGACCCATGCTGAACATAGGGTGGATTTTGACAATTGGGTCTCGAGCATCTCTCTTTACAATAAAATTAATGAAATTTTAGATATGGTTGATGTTGAGAAGGACATGCTCTAGTGGCTCTTGGGTTAGGTTTTTTCTGCCAAAGAAAGAATCCAAATTGAAGAAAACAAGGTGTTGTAGCAACAAGCCCCATGGTCCAGGGTGGTGGAGGACATTGGCCATTGGGATAACATAGCCTCCCTGGCTAATTCATTTGAGCATTATACCAATTGGGATAATGAAATAGAGGAAGGTTAGTTTTATAGTCTACAAAGAAGTTGTTTTCTTTTCGTGTAATCCTAGGGAGAGGATTGTCAAACGAAAATATAGCATTTATCCATGGCTTGAAGCTTGTTCCTCCCTTGTTTGTATAAAATGAAATTCAAATCCATTTGTAAAGGATCTTGGATTTTTTTAAGTAGTGTGTTTATATACAAGTGTTCACAAAATTAGTTTAAAGTTTGTTATTAAAGATCTAATTAAATTTTCTTTGATTCTATTCCCAAGTTTTAAGGAACCATTCTCAATATAAATTTGTTTATCTTTCCATAATCAATAAAATGCAAAATCATGTTTCCTACATTATTATAATTTATTTCATAATAAAATTATTTCTATATTCTTTGTACTATTAAGTAGAAATTACAATGAATCTAGCTAATTAGGTCTATTTTATTTATAATTCTTGGTCACTCTAAGATAACATATCTATTTTAAAGCAATAGCATGAAATGAATTAAGTGAATTCCCATTTTATATTGTGAAAGACCACACTCCTAGAATGTGTAGAGACCAAACTCTAGAGGATAAAATTGTTAAATCCTTCTCATTTTTATTGGTCAACCCCATGAAACATTTGAGCATAAGAGATGGGTACTCCTTTAGATCATTTCAGAAATAAGTTGGAATCATAAAAACACATCAACACTATCATTCATTGAGAAATTGGATTCTAACTCATCTAATCAAATATATAATAGAGGCATTCACAATCTAGCAGTTCAAGGATTATAAGTGATAGAAAATAGATAATAAACTAAAACACAAATATAATGATAATTTATGGTCAACAAAATGGAGGACAATATTTTCATTGCCTCTAGTTTAGGTTTATGTGAAAATGAATTACCAATGGATGCCATGCATAGCTTTTGAGCTAGTTGCTTAGCTTGTGCTTATCTTGGTGTCCTATTATTGGGTGATCCTAGTTTCCTCTTATAGTCAATGATAAAATAACTCTAATGATTTATTCCTTTCAACCATTGGATATTTTTCAATAGCCTCAATTAAGTCAAACATTCATGATTACCTCGACAATAATTTTATCTCTACATGTCCATTAAATTTCCAGCTTGGTATTACTGTACATCCATTGTAGTGCTAAAAAGTACCTTTCTCTTAACTACAAAGCTCTATCCATTAAATATAAAGATAAATTTATTAGAAAAATTCACAAAAATTACATTCTAACCTAAAGGTCTACATTAAATATTAGCTGAAAGGTCATTATAACAACCAAATTTAAATGATTGATATGGTTCAATTCCTCTACAAGTATTTCAATATAAAAATTTACCTGATTTAAAAGTATCAAATTAAAACCCTAACTGAATGTCATATTTATAAACTAATGTATTACTCTCGAAAGATAGAAATTTTCTCTTTTTAGCATATATCAAATTTAATCACATTATTTACTAGATCATTAATTATTCAATTATTAATAATCATTAATTGACCATTTATTATATCATTAATCAAATATGATTAATTATGATTTATTTCTATTTATCTATTTATGCAGTAAGTGAGAAAATAAGCCATTAGGAAATAAAGTTTCACTTTTATTTTAATAGTTAACTACATCTTATCTCATTATTTTACTTTCTCTTGTTTTATAAACTTATTCTTTAGTCATGAATGGACTTTTTTTCAAATAGAAACATATTCCTCTCATTTATTAATTTATTAAATCAAAAAAATCATTTTTTATCTTCTCATGGGTTTGAAATGGGCAATTTTTTTATTAGATGAGTTGAATCCACAAAATTTTTAGCCAACTTATGTATTTGATCTTATCCTTGTCTTTAATTTGATTTTTCTACAAATTCTATCCATATCATCATTCCATCATTACTTTTATCAAAAAATGTTTATGTAAATCCACACTATTGAGGAACTTGTCAATCTAACAAAAGCATTATGCTATTGATTTAAATGTGCATTCTTTACTTCCAAGTGAACATATTCAACCCAGTAAAGATGTTGATTGTGGTTGTTTGATATCAATTTTAATTGAATTATATTTATGATTTCAAGTTACTATTTATTTCATTTTATTTTTTATAATTAAATAATAATTATTTAAATTCAATTATATTTCTTTTATAAATATTTTTATTCATATTTTTTAAAAAAATGTTGTTGCTATTCAAAAGAGATAATAATATTCCTCATATTAATTGATAAGTAAAATCAACCAGTCATAAATTAATCTAAGGTTTAAATTCAACTATAGTTGATTATATGGAGTAAAATTTATGTGATTATATAATGTATATTACAAGGTAAAATGTCCCATGAGAGTACTAAATCATGTCATTGACTATATACTTGTGAAAGCAAAAGAATGATTGCTACTGACTAAACATGGAAAAATTTCTATGTATGAAATCTATAAATTCTATGTGTAGTTACATATATGGATTAGAATGATAATATTATTGTTTCTTCATAAGATACAAAATAGAATGTTCTTGAATAGGTTTGTGCATTTACCCAACCTCTATAGCCATTGAATCAACATCAATTTAATTCTAGGTTCCCTTGTGTAGAAAAATAAAATTTTAAGTAGTGGTATTGTGTATTGCACTCTTGGAATTATTCTATAAAAATTGTAATATTTAAAGATATATTGAGAAACAAAAATCTTAAAAGATTCCCTTAAATCAACCAGAATGATTGCTAGAAAATTTAGACGCATTTAAATGATGTTTATTTAATATGGGAGTTTCCTTTCTTGATATGAGTATATATTTGAGTTAATGTATTTAAGGCTATTTAAATGTCATAGAAAAACTATTTTATTTTATCATTATAAGATAAAATGAATGATATTTTACACATAAATATGAAACAAAATTCTAATGGTTTGCACAAATACACTCTAGAACGAAAGTGTAATACATGGCTTGTAAGATTAGTATACTATTAAATATTAAAATTCAAGGACGATGATCATGAATATTATCAATATCTAATTTTTTTAGTGTCCATATTTGTAAGGCCCCACCTTGCATTTGATTAGTAAAGCACTCATATGTTTTATGCGTTACTAGATAGATGGTAAGATGTATTATGGATGACAAATAGTGCAATTATTTTATAATTTTTTCTTGTGTTTCATTCTAAAGTTTTACGTATGTTATCATGAAGGAGTTAGAAATTGTAAATTATGAATATGAGTTGAAATTGTAAATGAAATGGTTGCAAAATTAAAAGTTATTTCAGCTATAAAATTAGTGCGGTATACGATTGTTCCTTACGATTTCATTGGTAATGTGCAGGAAAGGAAGAGTTGGTATGAGAAGGGAAGACCATTGAGTAGATCAAAACACATCTCCTTAAGGTGATAGATTTCAACCTCTTTTGAGACTTAGAAGGAAATAAAGTTGATAGAGTAAGGTGGTAATGGTTGATATAAAAGAGATGATTTATATTTTGGGTTGAGAGAGTATTTATTTATGTGTCAAATGAGTTGTAAGTTGTGGCGTAAGGTTTAGAAACCATTATCGAAGTTGAAATTCGGATAGATCCTTAGATGGGTCTTTAAAGAGGGTTGTTGGTCAATTTCCTTGGTTGGTATGGAAAAATAAACCCTCTAGAGTGTAGAAACTTGTGGTAGGGGTCAAGTAGGCATGCGATAGTTCCCCTAGGACATGATTTGACCCCTGAAAAGTCCTCATTATAGAGAGTGACTATTTTTGAAAAGAGGATGCGGTGGAAAGATGGAGGGGTTTTCCAAATTCATGTTTCTTCCTCAATAAGGAAAATACTCTCATTGATGAAGGTAGGTATACTCCACACCTCCCCATCCATGGGCTACAAGTTGAAATCCCTATATATTTTTGAGAGGAAGAATGAGAGGGGTGTTACCTACTTCTCCTCTTGGAGAACTTTAGTGGAGATGGCAGAAAGAATGAGAGGAGAGGAGTCCACTACTTTGGGAAGATAGTGATCAAGATGGCTTAGAATGGACAGGAAAGGTGGATTATAGAGTTCAATCCCTTCACCTAAAAGAAAAGAGATAAGTTCTTATTTTCCATTACCTTTGTCTATTGGTTGTAAGAAGGTTACATAGTGTATGGATCAGGGCTGAAGATAGAGAGTAGAGATTCTAGATGTATGGAATTTGTGTTATGCTAGTTTTATTCCTCTGTAAAAATGAGAAAAGTATCCATTTATCATCATTGATCTAAAATAATTCCTTGCTTTGGGCTATGGCTAGAGCCCACAAGGCTCCATGACACCATTACTGTAGGGTGGAGAGCAAGTTTTTCTTAATTGTATTCCTCTTATATTCCTAAATTTTAGTTGTAACATGGAATAGCTTGTATTCCATTGCAAGATGGAAAAAATAGAATGAGAAAAGTTTAGTTCATTTTCATGTTAGTTACATAATCTTGAGTATAAATTGAACCGTGAGAAGTTTATAGAAGTAATTTTTTTACCTTGTTATAGTGAAAAGGAAGACTGGTCATTTACATCTCAAAATCTTTGTGAATGCAAGACTAAGGATTAGTTAAAATGAACTTCTACATAGTATTATTATATGAGCAATTAGTTGTTGCAAGTAATCAAGTTTTGAATGAAACTCCACTTATAGCTACTACAGTAATAAATGGGCCTTGAATGATTTTTGTTGTACTTGCTTTGGAAACAAGTGGGCTTAAGATGATTTATGTGTATGTTGTAACTTTGATGCAATTAAAATTAATTTTGTCTCAAAATAAGAATTAAAAAAAAAAAACTAGAAATGGCATTACCCATGTATAAAATCAAACAGTTATTGTCAAAAGTCAACTTTGTGTATATATGTACATACTTTTCTTTTTTCTCCATTAAAACAATAATTAAGTGTTCTTTTCATTAAATATAGGATATTTATAGAGCTAAGAGGAAAATAAGGAAGAAAACAAAAGAAATAGATGAGCTAGGTTTACTGTTGTTGTTTATCTCAAGCTTGTTGGGTCTATAGTCCTCCTTATAGCTCCGAATGAAAATAAAGAATGTGTCACAGGTTGTTTAATGATCTAGAATTCATGGTTGTAGTTTAGTTTTTATAAGTAGCCCATAACAACCAAAATTATTACTAATATTAATGTCAAGCGATGAAGTGATTAATTGGTAAATTATTTAGGAGACTTGGATTAGCTATTGGAATTATTGCCCTCATGATTGTTATATATATCCATAATATTAATTTTGTGAATGAAATTAGTGCTAACATTAACTTGGTTTCTAAGAATGGGGTTCATAATTGCATTGGAAGTAGATTTGGTATCGAGTATGACCTTAACCTTACATGGAGAAATAGTATGGAAATTACTAGCACACGAGAATAATAGTTAAACCATGATTTATATAAAGAAAAAAAAAATATCAGATGGGGTAATCATGTGCCAAGCAATTTAACATCAATTGTATTCATCCCTAGTAGCAAACGTCTGGCAATCTTGCAAAATATTAATACTAGGATCCTTATCTTCATAACTTGAGGATGTCCGTGATGAACTCCACAACTTTGCTTGTCCATCAACCTTGCTCCTTGCTCTTGAGTGGCATGTCGATGGTCGAGTTGTGCAAGAAACTCCACCTGATGTGTACATTTTGTTACCATGTGTGTGCATGGTTAACAATTGTTAGTGCTTTTTCACCTTTCAAAAAAAATAGTTGGGTTTTTTTGGTGTAAAATTTTGGGCATGACACTATCTCCTAGCATCGGGGTTGGGCCTATGGGTTCCACATGGCTAGGTGGATCTTGCACCTTACACTATTGGGCTTTCTTTGCTTATTCATGATGGAAAAATCTTCTAGTTCAGAGAACTTGTGTGTATTTGTGGATTTGTTACTTCTCATATGTTCATTGCATCAATAGGACACTATGTGTTTATACTCCTCATTTGTAATCAAGGAGGGTTCGTGTATATTGTAATTCTATCATTTTGTATGATCTATCTCATCTTAGAGATGGTCTTTGTAATGGTATATGGACTTAATGTAATCTTTGGAAGAATTCATTATTGTACCTTGTTTATTATGCAATGGGTCAATGTTTTGATTTATGTTGTTTATCAAGAGGTAATTTTATATGCTATGGTTCAATTTTGCAAGTTGGGATTCAAACGTAGGTGCATTGCATGGCCTAGTGTTTATAGTAGATTACTAGTTTTTATTTCTTTTTTTAAGAAAAACATTATTACACTTCCCTATTGTTGCAACATCCTTTAGGTTATGTGGTAGGGTTCTACAAGACACCAGTCCTTCCATTACCCTAGATGAAACCCCACACACTACTTATCATATTACTCATTCCCATAGTAAAACCCTTGCTAGTGAGGGAACCCCTCCTAAACCCATTAAATGTGTCTCACTATCAGGGCCTACTGCTATTTCTACTTTTGAAATAGATAATTGGTATAACTCAAATGACGAGTCATGGAATCCCACCCCTACACACTCCCCTATTCATGCAAAGATTTTTGATGCCCCCAACACACCCTATCATTAATCCTAGCCATCGACATTCCACTAATTTCTGCATCAATTTGGAGGGGACCCATGCTGAACATAGGGTGGATTTTGACAATTGGGCCTCTAACAACCCTCTTCACAATAAAATTAATGAAATTTTAGATATGGTTGATGTTGAGAAGTACATGCTCAAGTGGCTCTTGGGTTAGCTTTTTATTGCCAAAGAAAGAATCCAAATTGAAGAAAACAAAGTGTTGTTGCAGCACGCCCCATGGTCAAGGGTGGTGGAGGACATTGGCCATTGGGATATCATAGCCTCCTTGGCTAAGTCATTTGAGAATTAGACCAATTGGATAAGGAACTAGATGAAGGTTCATTTTATATTCTACAAAGAAGTTGTTTTGTTTTCATGTAATCCTAGGGATAGGATTGTCAAATGAAAATATGGCATTTATCCATGGCTTGAAGATTGTTCCTCCCTTGTTTCTATAAAATGAAATTCAAATCCATTTGTACAGGATCTCAGATTTTTGTAACCAGTGTGTTTATATACAAGTGTTCACAAAATTAGTTTAAAGTTTGTTATTAAAGATCTAATTTAATTTTCTTTGACTCTATTCCCAAGGTTTAAGGAACCATTCTCAATATAAGTTTGTTTATCTTTCCATAATCAATAAAATGTAAAATCATGTTTCCTACATTATTATAATTTATTTCATAATAAAATTATTTCTATATTCTTTGTACTGTTAAGTAGAAATTACAATGAATCTAGGCAATTAGGTCTATTTTATTTATAATTCTTGGTCACTCTAAGATAACATATCTATTTTAAAGCAATAGCATGAAATGAATTAAGTGAATTCCCATTTTATATTGTGAAAGACCACACTCCTAGAATGTGTAGAGACCAAACTCTAGAGGATAAAATTGTTAAATACTTTTCATTTTTATTGGTCAACCCCATGAAACATTTGAGCATAAGAGATGGCTACTCCTTTAGATAGTTTCAAAAATAAGTTGGAATCGTAAAAAACACATCAACACTATCATTCATTGAGAAATTGGATTCTAACTCATCTAATCAAATATATAATATGTACATTGTTCATTACCTTCAACATTGGAAATATAGGATTAAATATAACCCAAGGGATTTGAATACAATTTTTTTTTTATGGTAGATCATTCTATATTAGTGAGAGTGAACATTATTCTACTATGAGGATTCTTTTTCATAAGTCCTAGTATATCGAGCCATGTTTATCATAGCCATAAATATACATTGTTATAAAGGAGTATTTTATTTGAGGATATCATTTTTTGTACAACATGTATGGTCAAATAGGAGATTAAGATCTTTGGTAATAATTGTTGCTCAAATTTTTATTAATTTTATTGATTGTGGAAGGTTTGAAGTATAGTGTAACATATCTTAATTATTTATTAATATACATTTTTAAATTATTTTATACAATAAGTGTTACTTCAACATCAAATCTTTAATATACATAAGACAACAATTTTTATAATTAAAATTAGCATTTATGTTTCCTAATGTAAAACAATACTAATTTAACATATATATTTGTATACTATCATATGGAAAAAAATCATAACATTTTTGTAATTATAAAGGTTGATAATTTAAATCTATTGTTATGAATTTTAATATTCAAACTAATTATTTTTCTACTAATCCATTCTTTCTTCACTATTTGGTTAAGGTATTTTTAATTATGTAACAATATATCCTCAATAAATTTCATTTGGAAAAATATTATAAATAAATAAGTTCACTTGAAAGAGAGGGCCAAGCCAAAAAGTGATGCAATTTTTTTCACTATTCAAATTTGGTAAAATAAGCATAAAATATTCCAATCAGTAAATGAAATGGTGAATTATAGAAAATTAATTTAATTTAGGATTTCAATGGAAAAGCTAAAGAGCATCTTTCTTACTAGATGTTGAATCTCCAACATCTTTCTAACTAGATTTATACTAACAATATTTTTATAATGTCATTGAAGATGATACAACCTTCTTGAACTGGAGGATGAGAATGTAAAAAAAGTGAACATAAATATTGCAAAATATATTGAAGTAATAATAAACCCCAAAAAGATGATACCACGCAAAGAAAATTCCTAAAGCAAATAAATCATTTGCTATCTCATGGAGGGTTTGAAACCTTGGATCCATGATAACTTTATTTTATCATAATATAAAATAATACTAAAATTAAAGATATATCTTTTTATATTATCATATTTAAGCTCTTACTGGATTAATCTTTGAGAAATAAAATCACAATATTTTCATAATTACAAACTTAAATTATTAAAATCCGTGATTACTCATCAATTTTGATGTTGAAATGGACTATTTATCTACCATTTGATAGTTTATTCACCATTTATATAAGCATATCATTTTACAACATATCAGCAACCAATTTCCTTAACCAAAATATAATAAATAAATACATTAATTTCAAACCAAGGAACATGCCAATAGGAGGCTCTAGTTTTATTGAATATTCATGAACTAGAACAAAAAGGAATTTAAGTCTACCTTCGTAAAGGAGACATCAATTATTTCAAGCACTGAATCAAATAGTGAGTGGCAGGAAAAGAATTGATTTAATATGATTTGGGTGACTATGGATTGGAATATATTTCAGCGGTTGTCCCTACATTGAGTCTTAGAAACATGTGGGCCTGTAATCACCGAAGAAAGCCACACATATGCTTATTTATAGTCTCGTAAAATAGCCTTCTTTGGGGGACATCCAATTTTGTCATTGCAACTCGGTGTTGTAGCTAACTTCTCAATATTTGTAAGCCCATTATTCTTGAGGGGTGGAGGAGGACATCCAATATCACTGGTACAGCTCAGTGTTGAAGCTAATTGCTCCATACTAGCAAGCCTGTTATTGTTAAGTGATGGTTGAGGAGGACATCCAATAGTGACGTTGCAGCTGGGCGCTTTAGCTAACTACTCCAAAGTTTTAAGGCCAATATTGTTCCTAGTCGAGACATGGGCGAGAAACATAAACAGGAACACATGAAGTAGTGTTGCTAGTTTCATATGCATTAGACTCCTAATATCTATTATATTAAATGCACAAAAAAGTCTGTAGGTTTGTAATACCCCTCATGTTGTTTGGATTTGATACTTTCGTGGTTTTCCTTGATACTTTGAGACTTTGGTAGTTATTGTTTGTTTGTTGGATTGGTAGATTGGATATTTTAGATTGATTGATGATTGTGCTTCTTCATTTTATGAATGGATATTATTATATGACTTTATGATTACATTTTGTTTGGTGATGTTTAATTTGATTTATAAATACATTGTGATGTGGTGATTTAGTAATTATTTTATGATATGATCTATTAGCGTAGCAATGTTTTTGATAAAAGGGTAAAACAAGTTTTATAGGGACCTAAAACCACAAAGTTTACAAAATAGAGGAGAGGACTAAAAAGTCCAACCACAAAAACTAGCTGCTCAAGAAAAGATCAACAACAAACAGCCGAACTAAACCAAAAAGGATGAAATAGAGGACACAGAAACCCCAGCCACTACTTCAGAGTCTTGAGGATAGACTATGTCTCCTCTAGCTTCTGCATATCATTGACACCCTTTTAAAAAGTTTGAATCATCCTAGAAGTAGGGGGGACCTTGCGTTTCAGGTTGGCTCTAGTTCTTTTGGAAATTCTTGCCTCTTTGTCCTAGCTTTTGTCCTCTGTTTCCTTCAGATCCACCACCAGAGATCCTTGCTGGGTTTTATCGAGCTTCTCACCCATTGCGTTAATGATAATGGCATTATGTCTAGCCATTCTCTTGTTTTTCTCAACAACTATCTTCATGGTGTTAATTATATAATGAACCTTGGAATCAATGTCTCTGTTACTGTTACTTTGGACCCCCCTGTCAACATCTTTCTTTTCAATCTCAACAATTTTAGCAACCAGATATTCAATTTTTCTTTGAAGGGCCCAATTTTTTATTTTCAACTCATTGATTTCAATGAAAGTCCACTCCAAGAGTTTGGAGTGGGACTCGGAATTGGCTTTGGCTAGGTTCAGAAAATCTAGAGAGGGCTCATCATTGATATTAGGAATAGTTTTCTCAGTGTTAGGATTAACAAGGGAGTCATCTTTAGCATGTTTGTCCAGTAGAGGTTCACAATTAACCACAGTTAGTGTAGCAATGTTACTTTACATCTAATGTTGTATTTGTTAGTATAGCTTTGATGAGAGGACAGTGTAGCACCACTCGTTTACAAGTACCCTGCTACACTGCAATTCCTTCTCATGATATGATGTTTTTTTTATTATATATATGTTACTTGACATTTATTGGTATGCTGAAATTGTAGGAATTAAGTCCTTATTCCACCTGTTTTGATAGGACAGGGCGAGCATTAAATAAACCCAACGGGTACAATGTTGAAAAAGGGAGTTGATAAGGAAGTGTCCCCATCCCAAGTCCGTCATCATGTTTCGGGTTTTGTTGTGTCATGATTGAGGTTTTGTCCTTGTCTTTGTGTAGTTTGATTGTTGATTAATTATTTTATGTTGGTTAGTGGTTATTTAATTAATCTTTATTGAACATAAGATTAATTAATGTTGTCTTGTTACTTTAATTAATTGTAAGTTAGCTAAATGTTGATTTTTAATTATATTGTAATTAAAAAGTTATTTAATTAATTAAAAGTGTAAGTAATTAATTTAAATTAATAATGATGATGATAATTATATATTATCTTTTTCCTAATATTAAATTAGAAAAATCTATAGAGAATATCTTGAGAGAATAATTAATTTTTAAATAAAAATGTGAGATAAGTGTGTGCTTTTAAAATGCAAGAAAATAACCAATGAATGGAGAGGATTTTTGAGGAAAAATATGATGAGCTTTATTTATTATTATTGATTTTTATTGAGTAATTTTTTACACACACAAGGGTTTTTTCTGGTTTTTGTCTGTAAAAGAAAAGAAAAGAAAAAGTTTTTTTTTTGTGCTTTTGGGTAAAAGAATTATTTTGAAGAAAAGATTGATTTAGAAGAGAGATGAAGGCAAGCAATTGAGAAGAAGCTACAAAGGGGATTTTACATTGAACGAAGGACTCTAGGTTCCCTTAAACTTATTGTTTTCTTCTTTTTGGATTATGTGAACAAAATCTAGTTTGTTGTGTTTGAAAATCCATTCCTCGATTTCTTTTGAAAGTGGTTATGTGATTGAAAACTTGTTTGTATTAAACCCTTGAATCTTCTATGTGAAAATTTAGTAAAACCTTTCTTTTGAAGTTCTTCAATATAGTTTAATAATTGAAATTTATTGTTTTGAAATAAAAATCAGTTTGCTGGTGGATTGAATTTGCATACCAAATCTATATTGGGTTTATTGAAAAATTTGTTGTTATATTATTGTTCTAAATCTCTTGTTATATATATATATATATTTAAACAAAATTAGATATACATATATATGTTTTTTTTGGTTTGAGTTATTTAAATATATATATATAAATCTTGTGTACTGTGTGATTTCATTTTATGTGAAAATAATAAAAAATTATATTTTGTATTTGAGAGTATTGAATTATAAAAATATATATATACATATATATTTAAATTGTGTATTGGGTTTAATTTTGTTTTGTGAAAAGAATAAATTATATAAATAAGTTGCACGGAATTTCGTCATGATGTACAAAATATATATTAAGTTGTTATTTTCGAGGTCATTTTAATACAAAATCATATTTAAGAAATAAATAAATAAATATATAATATATATATATATATATATATATATATATATATATATATATATATATATATATATATACTATACTATTTTCGGGGTTCATAATTTTTGTTTTACGAAAGTTTTAAGATATTTAAAAAAAAAATTATTTATATGTGAGGGGGGGAGTGGTTGGCGGTGGCCGTACCACCCCTGACCCCCCAGCGTACTCTGCAACAGCCACTAGGCTGCACATAGTAGCCATAGGCTGCTGTATGCAACCTAGTGGGGGTTGCGGCCTCCCCTTGGGAGGTACGTAGTACCTCCCTACTGCGTTGGCCATAGTTCTCAAATTCATTTTTATTTTATTTTATTTAGATTTGATTTCATTAATTCAATTTTGTTTTATAATATATATGTGTGTGTGTGTTTGTAAATTTATTATGTAATATAAAGGTAGTTTTTATGATATGTTTTAAATGCAATGATTTTAATATATATGTTTTATTTTATATATATATACATATATATGTATATACGCATAAAAGCATATATACATGTATACGTATATAAGACATCATATGTTTTTATTTTTTATTTTTTAATTTTTAGGCTGCAGAAATTGGGTTTGTATAGCACGACTCCCTATAAACTATAGCACGCCTGGTAAACTTTTTAACCTGACTGGCGGCACTGGTACGACATGCCCTCCGGTACCACGGGGCAAGGGAGACTAGAACTCATGACCAGCCTCGTGCAACAGGAAAGACTTAGCCAACCAAGCTAGGGCCCCCGCCCAAGATGTCATATGTTGTGATTATGGATTTAATATGATATTTTTAAGAAAATTGCAATGTTAGAGTGTAGTTGAGAAAATTAGAGATAAATTATGTGTTTTTAATTAAATTGAATTTTCTAGAGTAATTGATTTATAAAGTTCGTGAAATTTAGTGTACATTGTAATTTGTTTTATGGCATTGTTTTATGTTTTGTTTACACTCAAGATTATATGTTTAACCAATTGTGGGTTTCTTTTATTTGGGTTTATGTCATGTGGAAAACCCTAGAGTTAGCTTATCCTATTATAGGAACTTAAGTTGTTCTTTAGAACTTCCAAAGGTGGGGATACTGATGTCATTATTGATTTTACAATTTGAGACTTGACTTAAGCTTTGACTATGGTTGTGATTTTAGTTTTCACTAGGATTGTACCATTTTGTGAATGTTATTTAGATGATTTTGGTGCGAGGATTATGCCTCGCCAATGTTCCATTTGTTTGTTTTATCTTCTGGTTGGTTCAATCCTTTTGTATTGGATATTTGTGTTTGAGTGTCTAGAGAGAGTGGCTCTAAGTGGGGGTCGGCACATAAAGGGGTTGTTAGGGTAACCCACATAGAGTTGGAGTAATTAGTGATAACCCAAGTAATTAACCATGGGTGGGTGGTTAAATATTAATAAGATAATTATGATCACTCATCCACCTGTTAGTGTTATCACAGACTAAAGGGGACTGAGAAGGCCATGGTTTGTGAAGCATCTCTAAAATTTGCAAAAACTCATAACCTCAATTGCACATTAAGTCATGGGTTAGTCATATGAAAATCTATCAAATTCTTGTATGAAATAACAATGCCATTCTCCAAAGATGCAAACAAATAAAAAAAAAGATAAATAAGACATATAGAAGCAAGACAAGCACCTATTCCATATTGGATTGGTGTCAAATGTTCCAATCACCCTTTCCCAATCCTTGCTAAACACTGAAATGATGCAATGCACTATGATGAAGAGAAAAATTAGTTCTCAAACTAAGAGAGTAACTTTGCATGAAGATGTAGATGAGTTCATGAAGAATGAGGCCCTTCATTTATAGAATATTTTGATGAGAGAATAGCCAAATGGATGAATGTGGGACTAAAAAAAGACCAATGAAAAGAGGCCACTTGCCAACTTGTGAATGGTTGAGGAATGAGAAAGTTTTGGCCAATGTGCCCAAGAGAGGGAGATTTCAAATTTGAAATTGAGAGTTAATGTTGAGTTTGACCTTTGCAAGGGATATGTAAGAGACATGTAAGGCCTCATAAATACTTTGTTGGATGTACATGTCCACTTGTTTTTGAATTCAAACTTGAGGGAATATTCCTCAAAGATGCCATGTTGATGAAAAATAATTAATTTATAAATGAATTAAATTGATTTATTGGTGCAAGTGGGGAAAGCTAGAGTATGTGATGGGTGGTTAGGTTAGGCTAATCAAGATTAGATTAACTTAATGATGATTAGATGCTTTGACCCCTTTGACTTGAATATTTTGATTTATTTAAATCAAAAAGGGATGAAAGGTGATTTGAGACTTAATTAAATAAAGGATTCATTTATTTAATCAAGGAGGGTGATGTTAGAATCAAATTGATTTATTTAATTTAAATTGATGACTTTAGGAGATTGATAAATAAACTTGATTTATTTGTTGAATGGATCAATATGACCTAATTGAATACATTATGCCAATTTTACATGTCTACATTTTTCCCCTCTTTGAAGCAATGTACTTGTTGCATTGGTTCAAAGAATAAAATTTCTGTGATCAAAATTTAAAAAATTTCTAATTTTTTCTTCGGTTGCCCTAGTGGAAAGAAGTACACTAGTACATTGCCCACTCGAGAGGTTGAGCAAAAAGATTCAATTTGAGGGTCGATCTCACGATAAAGAGGTTCAAAAATAGATGATTATGGATGATGATTCAAATGAGATGCTTTTAAGATGCTTAGAATAACAAAACTATATTATCCTAAACAACTTAAATGATGATATGATGTGATGATGGATGAGATGGATGGTGTGATATGCTATGCAACAGATTTTTTATGCAAATATATGATTTATGAGATGCTTAGACTAATAGATCTATATTATGATGATGATTATGCAATGCTTGTGAAATGATCGGTGTTTCCTATTATGTATGATATGAATGATATGTGGTATGCTGACAATTTGTGGATGAAAGATGTATGTATGATGGATGGATTAGTGATGATGATGTTAGTGTGGAAATGAGATGATGACAAGAGGATCCCACAAGTCCATGATCTGACAAGACTTTATTAGAGATGATGATGATTTTCTTATCAAGGATTAGGATTTTAAAAGGGCTACTTACCTTATGTTTGATAGCACACATAGGTGCCATGCATAAAGATATAAAGAACTAGGATGGTGTTGCACCTAGTGAGATGGACTTTGACTTGACAAACGGAAACCTTGCTAGGATGTGCCTAACAAAGCAAGTATTCACCAACTTATTTTACAAGAATGTCCAACAAGGATAGCATACAAAAGATAATTACCATTTCCCCATTCCTATCTCTCTAAATCCTTTGTTCGGATATCATCGAGAGGTCTTTGGACTGAGCGCAATAAGATAAATCAAAAGAAAAGATCAAGTACACAAACAAGCAAATGCTCTTCATACCTTTAGCTAGAGGGATGTTTTTTGATAGGATAAGAATCCAAAGTGATATCCAAAATGATGCCCATTGTTAGAACGATATATGGAATGTGATAAGTGGATGCTTGGATAGGTGTATGGAAGGATGGTTATGGTAAGTACACAAAGGATGCCAAGGATTATCTTGTGATAAGATAAGGGGTTTGGATCAAGAAAGCTCATTTGGATAGTGCCTCACGGGTCAGATAATGCTACATAGGATAAGATAAATTAAAATGGCTCATGTCAAGATGTTTACCATAAGCAAGTGCAAAGTGTGCACCAAAATTGTCAAGATCAAGATTAATGGGATGATGGATGTAGATGGATGAAAATGGATTGGATAAATGGTTATGGATGAATAGAATTTTTATGGATAAGATGGATGGAATGCTCGATTTATTACAAATGGGATGAGATTCTTTCACCTGAAGTGGCACACGTAGATGCTCGATTCTACACATGATGCTTGTTTTCTAGGTTTTCATGATGGTCTTGACCAAAGCGCCACTGTAGTGGTTTTCACTAAAGGATGATTTTTCTCTTTACTGTTTTCAATCCTTTTTCTAATTTTTTTTTGGATTTTCATAATTTTTTTGGTTTTTCTAAAAGATTTTAAGCTCATGATGAATCACAAGATGTTGCTAATATAGATGCCCCTATCATAATGTGCCATCGATATCCTTCCTGAAGAAGTTCCTTTGCTAAGATACATGCACTTGAATGAAACTTTTGGTATTCTTGATCTACTTTGTTGATACCGGAGTTAACTTTATCTTTGTGTGCACATCGCAATAGAGTGCCTTCTAAATCCTTATGATAAAGGGTCATTGCCAACACATGGTCAATGTGAGAATTGGAAATTATGCATGGAGGTGTGGATGGAGTGTGTTTAGGGATAAGAGATGGATTGGTTGATAGTTTGGAACCTTTGACTCTCCAAACTTGGGAAGATGAGCAATGATGGGTGGATACGAAAGTGTGCATGGAATTAAGACCAACTACTTGATATACCTTGTACGTCACTTGAAAATCCTATTTTGCTTTTACAGACATCTTTGATGGATACTTTTCCATTTTTTATTTTTCCCCATAGTTTCTTTGACTGATGGAGTTTGATAGGGATGATGTTTCTTTGTATTTTTTGATATCCATTTGTATTTGATTTGTCCATTATACTTCTTAGCTTCTTTTTCTTTGATAACATTCTTCGTGCCTTGATTCAAATCTTTCTTTCGATGTTGGTCCCAATTCATGGATGTGGTGATGGGTGGATGAAGATTCATGACATGGCTAGTTGTAGTATTGGCATCAGTCTCATCATAAGAATTCTTCGTGCTTCCTATGTTGATGTTTGCTTGAGACGAAGCTGCCCCTAGTATTGTGGAAGTAGTACCTTCATGCTTTGATTTTGCTTGTTCTTAGAGCCCTTGTTTATAATGCATTCTTTGATAAATGAACACCGTAGGCGATGTTTAAATTTGTTGCTCTACTAACTCTAAATTATACTGTTTTGTCTAACTTGTTTCCTTGAGCAAATAATGTTGGATATCCGTATACCTCATGTCCTCAGTCTTAATTCAGGATATATCTGATCCTGATGTTGATAACTTAGTTTGACTATAGGAGTTGATAATCTACTCTTTTGTGTAATAATATTAGGAGTAAAGGAATCTTGTTCTAAATGAAGATCATCTATATGTCCATCCGCATAAAGCATCTCATGGGTAGATGGAGGAGTATGTGCTACATGGATATGATCATCTTGCATAGATAGGAGAGTGTCCAATAGATTATTGTAGTATCTTGAAGATACAAATTCTTGATCTTGAATGATTTTAGAGTTGCTTTCATCATGCTTTGGATCAAGTTCTTGACATGGGTCAGTTTCAAAGGATGGATGGCTTATAAAGGATTCTTGGATGTCATCGCTAGGCATGGGAAGTAACTCAATATCCTTTTGATATTTGAGTAGACTTGGACCAAGTGTCAAGTTCAGGTTTCCTTCAATATGTGTAACCATCAGGTCAAAGGATGTCAACATATCTTGGAAAGGACCATTGCTAGACTTTGGTGATAGATTTTGATCATACTTTGGGATGAATTCATGAGATATGTCCTCTAACTCATAAGGTGATGTAGAGACATTTTTAATATGATCATTGGTCGATGGATCATGCATTATGTCAATAGAATTGAATAATTTTAACACTCATTGAAATAGATCACTAAAAGGTGGCTCTTGATGTATGGTGAGTTGATCATTGGATGGGGTAAAAACATCCTCAATGTGATCCTTAATTGAGAGATCTTGAACATTGTTTTCAATAATTGTGGCAAAGAGATTGTGAATGTCTTCAACCATAGGGTCAACTGATGTTGAAATTTCTTGAATTGGATCATTTTTTAGTATTGTTGGTGTATTTTGATCATGATTGAAAAGTGACTATTGAACTATGTTGATTTGATCTTCGACTGAGATAGAAACATCTTCAATGTGCTCTTTGATGGATAGATCTTGATCATTGCTTTCAACAATTGTGGTGGGGAGATTGTCAATGTTATCACCAGTTGTTGAATGTTCATCGTTATCCCCAATGGTTACCATTTTTCGTGTTTGTGCTTGTGTTTGTTGGGTAGCTTGACAGGCTTATGTAGCTTGAGAGGCTTGTTGCACTTGTTGAGCTCGTGTTGTTTGTTGTGTGGCTAGATATTGTTGGATGGCCTTTTGGTAGGCCTGGTGAGGTTTTACCGCAGCTTTATACTATCTTGCTTCATTTGGTTTTGGTGGTAGTGGTGGTGGATTAGGAATCTTGTTGGATGTACTAACAAGTCATTGAGATACGTTTGGAGTGATCACGAGGGTTTGAGATATGATGGGATTGATCAAGGTGATAGGTCTTTGGGAGACCATAGTTTTATTTTTCAGCATTGATGTTGTCATTTGATTAGATACCATCTGTTGGTGCGATGTCAATGGTATATTCAAAGGACTTGATGTGGTAGCTTGATTGGTGTTAGGCGGATTGATTTGGATGGAGTGATTGGTACTGGGTAAAGGGGGAAGCCCTAAACCAAGGAATGAGGTTGATATGGGTAATGGTGGTGGAGATGTCTCTTGGCGCAATGACTCAACTATTTCGGTAAGTGTAGCAATTTGATCTCACCAAATTTGATCTTGATTTCGAGTTTAACTCCCTTGATATAGTTGATTTGGTTTTTGTTCAAGCAGATTTGGGATGCATACTAATGTTTTTTGAATGGGATCATGGAAAAATTGATTTTGAACGATGTTCTGATTTGGGATGATGTTTAGATTTGGCATGATAGGTTGAAATTGGACATTGTCTTGATTTAGGTAACTTTTATTTTGCATGGTGTTACGTTGACTTGGATTAATACATGGATTTTTTAACATCGTGTTTAGATTTTGAACAAAATTTGTATGATTTGCAAACATATTTATCCCAAATTTTTCCGGATTCATGTTTGGAAAACTTGTACTTGGTACATTCTCATTTTGCATGTAGGGATTTGGTGGGATGACGTTGTTCATTTGAAGAATCATGTAATGAATGTTCAGTTGGTGGATTTGTAGGTCTACCATTGGGAAAGGTGTCCCAAACTTTGATTTGGGAAAGGTGTACTAGTGACATTTGTAGAAGGTAATGATCCCATGTATGGATTGTATAAGTGTGAGTTTTGATAATCAATTGGCATTGTAAGGCTTTGAAAATTCAATTGATTTGGATTACTCATGATGTATGGATCAAGTTTGTATTCCATGTTCCTCTTGTGTTTTGACCTTGTTGCAAAAGTGACCTCTAAGGTTCTTAGGACCAATGACGAGATGAAGGATGAAAAGGGGAAAGGATATGAGTGTTGAACGTTTAGGGATTTTGGATCAATGCTAGACTTAAGGTTTGATTTTGATTGGTTTGATTTGGGTAATGAACTTGTAAACCCTAAAATTTTGGATGTGATCTTAGGATGAACTTGTTCAAAGGATTGCTGGTTTAATTAAATGTATGAGAAAGGATGCATTCCCATACACCTAACTAAACAAGATGTTTTTGATTTTGATGATTTACCCAAGTCTAGAATGATGTTTGCAAAGCTCTAAAGTTGTTTGGTGGGATGGGATGATAAATGTTTGGAATGGATGAAGTGTTTGATTTAAGCCTAAATGAACCTAGGAAGGACTTGTTTATGAGACCAAGATAGTGAAGAACATGCCTTTCTCTAAGAGTAATTCAAATTCAAAAGAGAAATGTTTGCATGAAAATCATATGACCAAAAGATGCCAAGCACATGTGTGGGGTCCAATTGATTTAATATTTACTTAATCGATTCTTTTTTACCACAAACACACTCTTGATTAGATTTTGAATCTAGATGTCTAATGTCTCAACTTTCCTCTTATCCTGCAAAGTGTATTATGTAGAAACCAAGGAAATTTGAGGAAGAGTTACTTATTGTTGACCTTAGTAGGAGCAAATTGAGATGAAATTCAAATTTTTAGAAGCCTCTAAGGATACGAATCCCAAGGGAAAGAAATAACATGTGAATTTATTCAAGGATATTTGCTTCTCCTAAAGGGTTTGAGATTTGATGCTCATGTTCAATGTTTTTTTTTTAATGTTTTCGATCAAAGCACTATGTTTTTAAACCACGAGAAATATGACATCCTAGCTCAATTGGTACATTTCTCTTGGTGGGCTTGCCTCATGCCCTTCATAGTAGAAGAGATTATTTTACATGCAACCAAGGAAAAAATATAAAGGTATGTTAAGAATTAAGTCTTAACCTCTATATTTTAACCAAGATCGGACATGGCAAGTAACTTCTTGGAATCCAAGTTCCAATGCACCACTTCGATAAAATCATTAGATGAACTAGTTGGCTACTACAAACAAGGGTTCTAGTTCAGAACTTCCATTCATGGAGATTGACCCATATAGCGAGAGTCCCCTTTCAGATCCATCTTGTCAGAATAAATTGCATGAGATTGGTGTTTACTCCAATACCCACATTTATATTTTGGTTGGAAATACTCTTGGCTTTAGAGTATTACTAGTTGAGTCATTCCCTTGGCTGAGTACTTTTTCCCCAAGGTAGGTCCTCTAAGATAGAAAAAAGTGAGTAAACATATTCATAGTTCAATCAACCTTCATTTAGAAACAAAGGGAGAACACATGCAATAAGTTCACTCACACTCGGAAAGTGTTTTGTTCAATTTTAGTTCCCAGATTTAAAAATGTGGAAGCAATATTTTATGAAATTTAATTTCACCATAAAGACTTTTGATTCTCAAAGTCATTGTGAAGTGTGAGAGAAGCGCATACGCCTTTTTAGGTGAGATTATTTTGCGAAAAAAAATATTACAAAGCATAAAAGACACATGTTCATTTTAGCCTCAAAGCAATGATGAGTTCATTTTAGAAGCACCAATATCAAGTGTGAAGTTTGTTTGTTCAGTTGTTAGACCAAATCAAAATCTATTAGGTGTCTAAGTTCAATTTTATCCCAACTTTAAAAGAAAAGAAAAATGATCTAGTTGGCCTAAATAGAAAATGAAAGTCAAAAATAGATAATATAGACCATTACAATGAGCATTTAAAAATGCTTTCTAGGTTCATATCCAATGCCCCCTTTCAAACTCAAATTTTCTTGTGATTTATCCACTTTATGCAAAGTACCTATAACATAAGAAAAAAAACAATGGTTAAAATGCTATAAATCAAATTTTAAGAAATCCCAAGAAACAATATGATCAAAGATAGTTTAGATAGCAGGATTTAAGTATGACAACACATTTTATACATCAATTCATTTTAAGCATGAAAAATAAAAGATTGATCCACAAGATTATATTAACCATATATATAGCATTGACTATGTATTTATGGATTTAGTAATTGATCAAATCAAATTTATGAATGCTTCTTTCCATACTTACCTGACAGTGCATTTAATATTTCAATGTCAGTTCACATCAACATTTTGAATCCACAAATCTCATTGAACCACAAAAGTCGATGTATGTAGCTTAAAGCATAGGGATCTGAATGTTTAGCACCTAAAGTTGTAAGTTTCCATGAAAAACAACAATAAAGATCTTGTCCCTATCAAAGCATAATTGACATAAACAACAAAGTACATGCTACAGCGCACACAACTATGAGCTTAGCGGGAATTTGAAATGATATGGAACAATGCTAAAACAAGCAAAAAGTGGGAATTTGAAATGATATGGAACAATACTAAGACAAGCAAAGAAATTGATGGGAGAAAAAACTATATTCAATTCTTTCAAATGATTTCCCCTCTCCAATTTGGCCCGTAGCTGCAGTATCGGGTATTCAATTCTCACTCGATCCACACCATCTAATGCTTTTTTAATGTTAGGTTGATTGAATTTTCTAGACAATGATATGACAAGAACAAATATTTATGTGTAAAATGGAAACTATCCCTCCCTGCTTAGCACATTAGTTTTTCCTCTGCAATGGCATTATATTGAACAAAAATGAAGCAACTGATTAACATAAGAAAATGAGCTCACTCTCATTGCTTAAGATCTAGTGAAATCCCATTAAATTCCTCTACATCTAGCCACTCAAATACCTTCCAGCCTCCTTGCCAGTTGCTATCGATGGGTTGTAGGGTGTTGTTGGAATAAACTTTTCAAGAAAATAAAGTGTTGATTAACAATATTAAAAAGAAATCATTTTTTCCCTATCAGCTGCAAAGAACTCTAGGAAAGTAGTATCATGTTAGGGTATCATAGGTGGATATGGAAGATAATAGGTGCAACCTTACATCTCTTTTATCTGACTTGAAAGATCAAGTATTAGCTTGTATGCTTGGTGCAAGGGGTCTGGAGCTTTCAGAAACAAGGAAAGGAAAGCTTCATATCAGAGGAAGAAATCAAAATGCAAATGAAAGTGTGGGTAATATGCATTCAAAGAAATCAAAAAATAGAATTTCATCGTCCACTCAATCAAGCCAGAAGAAAGTTAAGACAAAGAAGAATCCAAGTCAATCTTTGTCTGCTTCTGCATTTTTTCAACAAGGAAAATTGTCCTAAAATGGATCCTTTTGTCATTTAATATAGCCAATGCCACATGGTGAGTAGTATTCTAAAACTAAATGTGAGAGAAGCATAGCATATCTTTCTATTATTTTTAGACCCAATGGTATGGTTGCACATGAGCTTGTTACTTCCCTAGATAATAATTGGCATGACTATGCAGGAACAAAGTCTTTTGCTTCAAAAGGATTGATCTCACCTTGAAGAGGAAGAAGGTGAGATCAAAAGTGCAGAAAGTTATGATGCCTTGTATGAAGAGAAGAGGTTGGAGGACCATCAGAATGTAGGTTCTCAATTAAAAACCAAGTCTATGAATCTTCCTTAAAAAACTATTCCATCTTTAAAATGTTTGATTGTACAAGGAGATTCAACTGATCAACCTTGCTATTAAGAGGGAACAGACATTGGAATTGCATCAACTGTAAAATCTAAGGAAAGATTTGTTTCTGAATGCAACTACTTTTCATTGGACTGCAGGGGAAATGATAGTCCAACCACTCTAATATCTAATCCTTCTGATTGTGGACAACCCACTATGGAATCTTTATCGACTTGCATGACACATTTAAAGCCACATAGTAAATTGTCTATTAATTCTTCCCCCAAGCCTGATCTCACTTCAAGATTCATGCAGGTGGTTAGCTACCAAGATACATCTTTGGCGTCATTAGCTTGTAAGGCTATGGGAAAATTGGATGACAAGGAAAGACTACAGAAGAAGTTGAAATTTGAGCAAACAAAAAAGCCAGCCTTAGATGATAATGTAAAATTAGAAGAACCTCTTTTGACATCTTCTGTTTTGCAAGGTCACACTAATGTGATGGAATCACAAGGACCTGTGACTAGTGATCAAGTGTTGGTAAATATGACACTGAGATCAAATTTTATCTCATCAATCATCAGGGGTGTATCAAATTGAGAGTTCACAGGTAGAAAATAATAAAATCCAATGCAATCCGCCAATGTAAAGCTTAAAAAAAAAAGTTCAAGGAAATGCATTTGGTAAGTGTAAAGCTAAATTCCCAACCTTTACCTAACATCCTCCCTACCTGCAAAATGAAAATCTTTGGGACATGGTGTAGATATTTATCAAAGGAAGAACATAAAAGGCATGTGAACTGTCTGATAAGATGCCTCAAAGTCATGTATCTATGATTTTTTGTATGAGAGGTATAGGAGATGTCGCCTCAGCCAACAAGAATAATAACTTCACTTTGGGATTTACACCTTCCTCAACCCCTTTCTCACACAAATGATGGAATCAAGGAAACTAAACAAAGCATATAAAAAATATGATCCAACTTTATCTCATAGTGGATTGGTTCTATTGTGGAAAATAGCCCTTTCCCAACCCTTGATAACCTTGATGTTGCAAATGATGGTGGACAAAATTAGTTCTCAGTTTAAGAGAATGACTTTCACGAAGATTGTGGAGTTGTGGAGGATTTGTTGATGAATGAAGCTCCATATTTAAAGATTCTCAAGTTGAAAGAATACTTATGACATAACAATGTGGGATAAAGATTTGGCCAATGAGAGGAAGTCACTTGTCAACTTGTGAGTGGTTGAGGATTAAGTTTTGGCCAATGTGCCCAAGAGAGGGAGATTTCAAATTTGAAATTGAGAGTTAATGTTGAGTTTGACCTTTGCAAGGGACATGTAAGAGACATGTAAGGCCTCATAAATGCTTCGTTGGATGTACATGTCCACTTGTTTTTGAATTCAAACTTGAGGGTATATTCCTCAAAGATGCCATGTTGATGGAAAATAATGAATTTATAAATGAATTCAAATGATTTATTGGTGCAAGTGGGAAAAGTTAGAGGATGTGATACGTGGTTAGGTTAGGTTAATTAGGATTAGATTAACTTAATGATGATTAAATGCTTTGACCCCTTTGACTTGAATATTTTGATTTATTTAAATCAAAAAGGGATGAAAGGTGATTTGAGACATAATTAAATAAAGGATTGATTTATTTAATCAAGGAGGGTGATGTTAGGATCAACTTGATTTATTTAATTTAAACTGATGACCATAGTAGATTAATAAATAGACTTGATTTTTTTTTGAATGGATGAATATGACCTAATTGAATGCATTATACCAATTTTGTGTGTCTATAGTTGTCAAGATTGTTGCCTTGTCTTCATGAAAGGTTAATGATTCTGCATGAGTAACCCTATGGAGTGACACCTTGAGATAGACTATTAGGAGAACCATAGATGGAGGTGGCACCTTGAACTAGTTTTTCTAGATAATCCGTGTATAGATGGATGTGGCACCTTGTGATAGGTTGTCTGGATAATCCATGTGAAGCCATGCGATGACACTCTCCTCTAACATTCCATTTGTGTTGTTTTATTGGAGTCCTCTAGAAGTAGTCTTTTGATATTACGACTTGAGACGTATTGATGATGTGTTTCGTGACTTATTGTTGTAATATCTAGAAAGTGATTTATTGTTATGTTTCAAAAGCGGTTTATTGTTATGTCTGTTGGAGAATGATTCTCATTTAGTTTTTTGTATGGTCTTTTGTTGTTATCTTATCTTGTCTAGAGTTAGTCCTATGTTACTATTAGATGTGCTTGGTCAAGGATCATTCCTTGTTTACTCCCAACATGGGGGTGGTTGGGTAGAATGTGCTTCACACCCCGTTGGGTACCCCTTGGGTGCAGTTGTATCTTTCATTGCAGGGTTTTGGCAGATGTTGTTGACCCATTGTTTTTATGTACCAGATGTATGTTTATACTTCAGATGTAATTTACTTATTGATGTATTGACTCCCATGTATGTTGGGAAGATTTATGGTGTAATTTGTATATATGATTATTGGGATGTATTTTTTGATGGATGTATTGTACTATAACACAAAGTGATTCATTCTTGTACTACCATTTGTAAGCATTGTAAATTTGTGCTGTATCTATCAAAATATATATATATACTTTATATCTTGATGATTCATTTATTGTAGTATGTGTGTATGGTTTTATTTGGTATATTTACATTTGTCATGATATCATGAATGAATGTTTTAATTGATGTCATGGTGATTGGATTTACGTAATTCTATATATAATGTTTAATCTATTATCTTTGTGATGGGTTAGTTTAGTAATGTCACCTCGTGTACCCCAAGGGATTTAGTTGTGCAACTTAGAAATTTTTTATTTTGGAATACTTAAGTACATTTATTATGTTCCTTAAAAAAAAATTGTTGTCGTTTCATTTGTTCCTTTTGTGTTTGCGCGGCGGGGCGTTACAAGGTTTGAACTATTTAAAAAATAGAAATATCTTCATGTTTGAACTGAATAATCAATTGCTAGATGAAAAATTGTTTTGGACTGAGCGTAATACTGTAAGATTTTTGTAGTTGGAGCCTAAGTTTCACATTGATACTACCATGAGCTTCCTACTAGAATGAGGCATTCAAAGTCTTATAGCATAGTGGATACAGACTAATTTACCATCCAGTTTGTATTCAAACTAGAACCTTCACTTTGTAGAGCAGTATTGATGAAGCTGTGAAATAAGTGCCAAAACATATTTCATTCTAAGTTTTACTTTGGATTCTTTTAATTTTAATTTTGTTTCAAGAGCTTACTAGTTGTGTATCTTTTAAATTTAAATCATAATTAAAATGTGGAAAATGTGCAAATTATTAGGGTATTTAAGGAAGGATAGTTTAACATGTTTCTTGAACAACTTTATGGTATCTTCTTCTTACTAAATCTATAACATACATCTTTTTTTCCTCTATTGTCTTATGCGAAATTGAAAGAAACCAATGGTTACAGGTATATACAATTCATGCAATATTTTGCAATCTCTATTTATAACTATTTTCTTCTATATATAATGTAGGTTCAATGTAGGTACAATGAAAATATTTTCATTAATGGTAAAATATATTTTACATATATCTTTAAATCTAGTTATATTAAAATTAGAACTAAGGAAATATTGACCACTATAATAGGGGCATTCACAATCTAGAAGTTCAAGGACAATAAGTGATAGAAAATAGATAATAAACTAAAACACAAATACAATGATAATTTAATGTCAACAAAATGGAGGACAATATTTTTATTACCTCTAGTTTAGGTTTATGTAAAAATGAATTACCAATGGATGCCATGCATAGCTTCTGAGCTAGTTCCTTAGCTTGTGCTTATCTTAGTGTCCTATTATTGGGTGATTCTAGTTTCCTCTTACATTAAGAGATGCTCTTCTATCAATATTTTATGTCTACCAAAGCCTCATTTGATTTCATTTTATTTGACGATTAACCTTTTACAGTCAATGATAGAATAACTCTAATATTTTATTCCTTTCAAACATTGGATATTTTTCAATAACTTCAATTAAGTCAAACATTCATGATTACCTCAACAATAATTTTATCTCTACATGTCCATTAAATTTCTTCAACAATAATTTTATCTCTACATGTCAATTAAATTTCCTGCTTAGTATTACTCTACATCCATTGCCACGCTAAAAAGGTGCCTTTCTTTTAACTACAAAGCTCTATCCATTAAATACAAAGACAAATTTATTAGAAAAAATTTGCAAAAATTATATACTAACCTAAAGGTCTACACTAATTATTAGCCCAAAGGTCTTTATAACAACCAAATTTAAATGATTGATATGGTTCAATTCCTCTACAAGTATTTCAATATAATAATTTACCTGATTTAAAAGTATCAAATTAAAACCCTAAATGAATGTCATATTTATAAACTAATGTATTGCTCTCCAAAGATAGAAATTTTCTCTTTTTAGCGTATATGAAATTTAATCACATTATTTACTAGATCATTAATTAATCAATTATTAATAATCATTAATTGATCATTTATTACAATCTATCATTTATTATATCATTAATCAATTATGATTAATTATGATTTATTTCTATTTATCTCTTTACGCATTAAGTGTGAGCAAATTAGCTATTAGTAAATAAGATTTTCACTTTTATTTTACTAGTTAACGACATCTTATCTCATTATTTTACTTTCTCTTGTTTTATAAACTTATTCTTTAGTCATGAATGGATTTTTTTTAAAATGGAAACATATTCCTCTGATTTAATGATTTATTAAATCAAAAAAATCATTTTTTATGTTCTCCTAGGTTTGAAATGGGAAAATCTTTTATTAGATGAGTTCAATCCACAAACTTTTTAGCCAACTCAAGTATTTGATCTTATCCTCATCTTTAATTTGATTTTTCTACAAAGTCTATCAATATCATCATTCCATCATTACTTTTATCAATAAATGTTTATGTAAATCCACACTATTGAGGAACTTGTCAATCTAACGAAAGCATTATGCTATTGAGTTAAATGCACATTATTTACTTCCAAGTGAAAATATTCAGCCTGGTAAAGATGTTGAGTGTGGTTGTTTGATATCAATTTTAACTGAATTATATTTTTGATTTCAAGTTACTATTTATTTCATTTTATTTTTTCTAATTAAATAATAATTATACAAATTCAATTATATTTCCTTTATAAATATTTTTATTCATATTTTTTTAAAATGTTGCTTTTATGTGCTATGCAAAAGAGATAATAATATTCCTCATATTAATTGATAAGTAAAATCAACTAGTTATAAATTAATCTAAGGTTCAAATTCAACTATAGTTGATTATATGGAGTAAAATTTATGTGATTATACAATATATAATACAAGGTAAAATGTCTCATGAGAGTAAGAAATCATATCATTAATTATATACTTTTGAAAGCAAAAGAATAATTGCTAATGACTAAAGATGGAAACATTTCTATGTGTGAGAATCTATAAATTGTATTTGTAGTTACACGTATGGATTAGAATGATAATATTATTGTTTCGTCATAAGATGTGAAATGGAATGTTCTAGAATAGGTTTATACATTTTACCCAGCCTCAATAGCCATTGAATGAACATCGATTTAAATCTAGGTTCCCTCGTGTAGAAAAATAAAATTTGAAGTAGTGGTATTGTGTATTGCAATGTTGGAACTGTTCTATAAAAATTGTAATATTTAAAGATCTATTGAGAAACAAACATCTTAAAAGATTCCCTTAAATCAACTACAATGATTGCTAGCAAATTCAGATGCATTTAAATGAAGTTTATTTAATATGGTAGTTTCCTTTCTTGATATGCGTATAGATTTGAATTAATGTATTTAAGGATATTTAAATGTCATAGAAAAATTATTTTATTTTATCATTATAAGATAAAATGAATGATACTTTAAACATAAATATGAAACAAAATTCTAATGGTTTGCACAAATACACTCTACAAGCAAAGTGTAAACCATGGCTTTGAATATTAAGATTCTATTAAATATTAAAATTCAAGGACGATGACCATGAATATTATCAGTATCTAATTTTTTAGTGTTCATATTTGTAAGGCCCCACCTAGCATTTGATTAGTAAAGCTCTCAT
Source organism: Sequoia sempervirens (assembly GCA_007258455.2). Taxonomy (NCBI): domain Eukaryota; kingdom Viridiplantae; phylum Streptophyta; class Pinopsida; order Cupressales; family Cupressaceae; genus Sequoia; species Sequoia sempervirens. The sequence goes on from VDFB02270651.1 coordinate 375,291,746, forward strand.
ATGTTTTATGTGTTACTAGATAAATGGTAAGATGTATTGTGGATGACAAATAGTGTGATTATTTTATAATTTTTTCTTGTTTTTCATTCCGACATTTTACTTATGCTATCGTGAGGGAGTTAGAAATTGTAAATTATGAATATGAGTTGAAATTGTAAATCAAATGGTTGCAAAATTAAAACTTATTTCAATTTATGTGGTATACGATTGTTGCTTATGATTTCATGTGTAATGTGTAGGAAAGGAAGAGTTAGTATGAGAAGGGAAGACCATTGAGTAGATCAAAAGACATCTCCTTGAGGTGATAGATTTGACCCTCTTTTGAGACTTAGAAAGAAATAAAGTTAACAAGTTGATAGAGTAAGGTGGTAAGGATTGATATAAAAGAGATGATTTATATTTTGGGTTGAGAGAGTATTTATTCGTGTGTCAAATGAGTTGTAAGTTGAGGGGTAAGGTTTAGAAACGATTCTCCAAGTTGAAATTCGGATAGATCCTTAAATGGGTCTTTAAAGAGGGTTGTTGGTCAATTTCCTTGATTGGTATGGAAAAATGAACCCTCTAGAATCTATACCATTGTGCTAGGGGTCAAGTAGGCATTCGATAGTGCCCCTAGGACATGATTTGACCCCCAAAAACTCCTCATTATAGAGAGTGACGAGTTTTGAAGAGAGGATGGGATGGAAAGATGGAGGGGTTGTCCAAGTGCATGTTTCTTCCTCAACAAGGAAAAGAATCTCATTGATGAAGGTAGGTATACTCCACACCTCCCCATCCATGGGCTGCAAGTTGAAATCCCTATATATTTTGGAGATGAAGAATGAGAGGGGTGTTACCCACTTCTCCTCTTAGAGAACTTTAGTGGAGATGACAAAAGAAAATGAGAGGAGAGGAGTCCACTACCTTGGGAAGATAGTGATCAATATGACTTAGCATGGAGAGAAAAGGGGGATGAGAGAGCTCAATCCCTTCACCTAAAGGAAAAGATATAAGTTCTTATTTTCCATTACCCTTGTTTATTGGTTGTAAGAAGGTGACATAGTATATAGATCATGGCTGAAGATAGAGAGTAGAGAATCTAGATGCATGGATCAGCGGTTGGCCCTATGTTGAGACTCGGAAACATGTGGGCCTGCAATCATCGAAGAAAGCCCCACATATGCTGATTTCCGGTCTCATAAAATAGCCTTCTTTGGGGGACATCCAATTTTGACATTGCAGCTCGTTTCTCTAGCTAACTTCTCAATATTTGTAAGCCCATTATTCTTGTGGGGCGGAGGGGGACATCCAATATCGCTGGTACAGCTCGGTGGTGAAGCTAACCGCTCCATACTTGCAAGCCTATTATTGTTAAGTATTGGTTGAGGAGGACATCCAATAGTGACGTTGCAGCTCAGCGCGTTACCTAACCACTCCAAAGTTGTAAGGCCAATATTGTTTCTGGCCGAGACATGGGCGAGAAACATAAACAGGAACACAAGAAGCAGTGTCGCCAGTTTCATACGCATCAGATTCCTCATATCTATTATATGGAATGCACAGAAAAGTCTATAGGTTTGAACTGTTTAATAAACAGAAATATCTTCACGTTTGATCTGAATAATCAATTGCTAGATGAAAATTTGTTTGGGAAAGAGCGCAATACTGTAAGCCTTTTGTAGTTGGAGCCCTAAGTTTCACATTGGTACTACCATGAGGCATTCAAAGTCTTATAGCGTAGTGGATACGGACTAATTTATCATCCCGTTTTTATTCAAACTAGAACCTTCACTTTGTAGAGCGGTATTGATGAAGCTGTGAAATAAGCGCCGAAACATATTTCATTCTGAGTTTTACTTTGGATTCTTTTAATTTTAATTTTGTTTCAAGAGCTTACTAGATGTGTATCTTTTAAATTTATATCACAATGAAAATGTGGAAAATGTGCTAATGATTAGGGTATTTACGGATGGATAGTTTAACACGTTCCTTGAACTTTATGGTATCTTCTTCTTACTAAAGCTATAACATATATCTTTTTTTCTCTATTATCTTACGAAAAATTGAAAGCAACCAATGGTTACAGGTATATACAATTCATGTAATATTTTGCAATCTCTATTTATAACTATTTTCTTCTATATATAATGTAAGTTAAATGTAGATACAATGAAAATATTTTCATTACTGGTAAAATATATTTTATATGGATCTTTAAATCTAGTTATATTAAAATTAGAACTAAGGAAGTATTGACCACTATGATAGAAGCATTCACAATCTAGAAGTTCAAGGACAATAAGTGATAGAAAATAGATAATAAACTAAAACACAAAGACAACAATAATTTTAGGTCAACAAAATGGAGGACAATATTTTTATATTCTCTAGTTTAGGTTTATGTAAAAATGAATTACCAATGGATGCCATGCATAGCTTTTGAGCTAGTTCCTTAGCTTGTACTGCTGATCTTGGTGTCCTATTATTGGGTGATTCTAGTTTCCTCTTACATTAAGAGATGCTCTTCTATCAATATTTTATGTCTACCAAAGTCTCATTTGATTTCATTTTATTTGACCATTGACCTTTTACAGTCAATGATAGAATAACTCTAATTTTTTATTCCTTTCAACCATTGGATATTTTTCAATAACCTCAATTAAGTCAAACATTCATGATTAGCTCAACAATAATTTTATCTCTACATGTCCATTAAACTACCTCAACAATAGTTTTATCTCTACATATCCATTAAATTTCCTACTTGGTATTACTCTACATCCATTGCCGTGCTAAAAAGGTGTCTTTTATTTAACTACAAAGCTTTATCCATTAAATAAGAAGATAAGTTTATTAGAAAAAATTCACAAAAATTACATACTAACCTAAAGGTCTACATTAATTATTAGCCCAAAGGTCTTTATAACAACCAAATTTAAATGATTGATATGGCTCAATTCCTCTACAACTATTTCAATATAAAAATTTACCTGATTTAAAAGTATCAAATTAAAATGCTTTATGAATGTCATATTTATAAACTAATGTATTACTCTCGAAAGATAGAAATTTTTTCTTTTTACAATATATCAAATTTAATCACATTATTTACTAGATCATTAATTAACCAATTATTAATATTCATTAATTGACCATTTATTACAATTTATCATTTATTATATCATTAATTAATTATGATTAATTATGATTTATTTCTATTTATCTATTTATGCATTAAGTGAGACCAAATTAGCCATTAGTAAATAAAATTTTCACTTTTACTTTACTAGATAACGACATTTTATCTCATTATTTTACTTTCTCTTGTTTTATAAACTTATTCTTTAGTCATGAATGGCTTTTTTTTCAAATAGAAACATATTCCTCTCATTTATTGATTTCTTAAATTTAAAAAAAAAACATTTTTTATCTTCTCATGGGTTTGAAATGGGAAATTTTTTTACTAGATGAGTTGAATCCACAAAATTTTTAGCCAACTAAAGTATTTGATCTTATCCTCATCTTTAATTTTATTTTTCTACAAAGTCTATCAATATCATCATTCCATCATTACTTTTATGAATAAATGTTTATGTAAATCCACACTATTGAGGAACTTGTCAATCTAATGAAAGCATTATGCTATTGAGTTAAATGCACATTCTTTACTTCCAAGTGAACCTATTCAACCCAGTAAAGATGTTGAGTGTGGTTGTTTGATATGAATTTTAATTGAATTTTCTTTTATGCTATATTCAAAAGAGATAATAATATTCCTCATATTAATTGATAAGTAAAATCAGCCAGTTATAAATTAATCTAAGGTTTAAATTCAACTATAGTTGACTATATGGAGTAAAATTTATGTGATTATACAATGTATAATACAAGGTAAAATTTCCCATGAGAGTAATAAATCATGTGATTAATTATATACTTGTGAAAGCAAAAGAATGATTGCTACTGACTAAACATGGAAACATTTCTATGTGTCAGAATCTATAAATTCTATTTGTAGTTGCACATATGGATTATAATGATAATATTATTGTTTCTTCATAAGATGTGAAATTGAATTTTCTTGAATAGGTTTTTACATTATCCGAACCTCTATAGCCATTGAATCAACATTGATTTAATTCTAGGTTCCCTCGTGTAGAAAAATAAAATTTTAAGTAGTGGTATTGTTTATTGCACTCTTGGAATTCTTCTATAAAAATTGTAATATTTAAAGATATATTGACAAACAAAAAGCTTAAAAGATTCCCTTAAATCAACCACAAAAATTGCTAGAAAATTCAAATGCATGTAAATGAAGTTTATTTAATATGGGAGTTTCCTTTCTTGATATGAGTATAGATTTGAATTAATGTATTTAAGGATATTTAAATGTTATAGAAAAATTATTTTATTTTATCATTATAAGATAAAATGAATGATATTTTACACATAAATATGAAACAAAATTCTAATGGTTTGCACAAATACACTCTACAACTAAAGTGTAATACATGGCTTGTAAGTTTAATATTCTATTAAATATTAAAATTCAAGGACGATGATCATGAATATTATTAGTATCTAATTTTTTCAGTGTCCATATTTGTAAAACCCCACCTAGGATTTGATTAGTAAAGCTCTCATATGTTTTATACATTACTAGATAGATGGTAAGATGTATTGTGGATGACAAATAGTGTGATTATTTTATAATTTTTTCTTGTTTTTCATTCTCAAATTTTACTTATGCTATTGTGAAGGAGTTAGAAATTGTAAATTATGAATATGAGTTGAAATTGTAAATGAAATGGTTACAAAATTAAAACATATTTCAGCTATCAAATTAATGTGGTATATGATTGTTGCTTATGATTTCATTGGTAATGTGCAGGAAAGGAAGAGCTAGTACGAGAAGGGAAGACCATTGAGTAGATCAAAATACATCTCCTTGAGGTGATAGATTTCACCTTCTTTTGAGACTTAGAAGGAAATAAAGCTAACAGGTTGATAGAGTAAGGTGGTAAGCATTGATATAAAAGAGACAATTTATATTTTGGGTTAAGAGAGTATTTATTTTTGTGTCCAATGTGTTGTAAGTTGGGGGGTAAGGTTTTGAAACATTTATCCAAGTTGAAATTCGGATAAATCCTTAAATGGGTCTTTAAATGGGGTTGTTGGTAAATTTCCTTGGTTGGTATGGAAAAATAAACCCTCTAGAGTTTATACCATAGTGGTAGGGGTCAAGTAGGCATGCAATAGTGCGCCTAGGACATGATTTGACCCCTAAAAAGCCATCTTTATAGAGAGTGACGAGTTTTGAAGAAAGGATAGGATGGAAATATGGAGGGGTTGTCATAGTGCATGTTTCTTCCTCAATAAGGAAAAGACTCTCATTGATGAAGGGAGGTATACTCCACACCTCCCCATCCAATGGCTACAAGTTGAAATCCCTATATATTTTGGAGAGGAAAAGTGAGAGGGGTGTTACCCACTTCTCCTCTTGGAGAAATTTAGTGGAGATGGTAGAAAGATTGAAAAGAGATGAGCCCAGTACTTTGGGAAGGTGGTGATTAGGATGGCTTAGCATGGAAAGGAAAGGTGGATGAGAGACCTCAATCCCTTCACCTAAAATAAAAGAGATAAGTTCTTATTTTCCATTACCCTTGTTTATTGGTTGTAAGAAGGTGACATAGTGTATGGATCATGGCTGAAGATAGAGAGTAGATAATATAGATGCATGGAATTTGTGTCATGCTAGTCTCCATTTATCATCGTGGAGCTAAAATAATTCCTTTCTCTGGGGTATGGCTAGAGCCCATGAGGTTCCATGACACCATTACAATAGGGTGGAGAGCAAGTCTTTCTTAATTGTATTGCTCTTATATTCCTAAGTTCTAGTTGTAACATGGAATAGCTAGTATTCCATTGCAAGATGGAAAAAATAGAAAGAGAAAAGTTTACTTCATTTTCATGTTAGTTGCTTAATCTTGAGTGTAAATTGAACCGTGAGAATTCTATAGAAGTAATTTTTATACCTTGTTGCTATGAAAAGGAAGACTACTTATTTACATCTCAAACTCTTTTTGAATGCAAGACTAAGGATTAGTTAAAAAAAACTTATGCATAATTTTATTATATGAGCAATTAGTTGTTGCAAATAATCAAGTTTTGAATGAGACTCCACTTATAGCTACTACAGTAATAAATGGGCCTTCAATGATTTATGTTGTGCTTGTTTTGGAAACAAGTGGGCTTAAGATGAGTTATGTGTATGTTGTAACCATGATGCAACTAAAATTAATTTTGTCTCAAAATAAGAATTTAAAAAAAGTAAACTAGAAATGGCATTACCCATGTATAAAATCAAACAATTATGGTCAAAAGTCAACTGTGTGTGTATACGTGCATACTTTTCCTTTTTCTCCATTAAAACAAGAATTAAAGTGTTCGTTTCATTAAAGATGGGATATTTTATAGATGTAAGAAGAAAATAAGGAAGAAAACAAAAGAAATAGATAAGCTAGGTTTACTGTTGTTGTTTCTCTAAAGCTTGTTAGGTCTGCAATCCTCCTTATAGCTCTGAATGAAAATAAAGAATGTGTCACAGGTTGTTAAATGATATATAATTCATGGTGGTAGTTTAGTATTTATAAATAGCCCGTAACAAGCAAGAGTATTACTAATATTAATTTAAAGCGATGAAGTGGTTTTTGGGTAAATTATTTAGGAGACTTGGATTAGCTATTGGAATTATAGTCCTCACAATTTTTATATATATCCATAATATTAATTTTGTGAATGAAATTAGTGCTAACATTAACTTGGTTTCTAAGAGTGGGGTTCATAATTGCATTGGAAGTAGATTTGGTATCGAGTATGACCTTAACCTTACATGGAGAAATAGTATGGAAATTACTAGTACGTGAGAATAATAGTTAAACCATGATTTAAATAAAGTAAAAAAAAAATATTAGATGGGGTAATCATGTGCCAAGAAATTTAACATCAATTGCATTCATCCCTAGTAGCAAACATCTGGCAATCTTGCAAAATATTAATACTAGGATCCTTCTCTTGATAACTTGAGGATGTGCATGATGAACTCCACAACTCTACTTGTCCATCAACCTCGCTCCTTGCTCTTGAGTGGCATGTCAATGGTGGAGGTGCACAAGAAAATCCACCTCATGTTTATAGTGTGTTACCATGTGTGTGCATGGTTAAGAATTGTTAGTGTTTTTTCACCTTTCAAAAAAAAAAAGTTGGGTTTTTGTGGTGTAAAATTTTGGGCATGACACTATCTCCTAGCACTGAGGTTGGGCCTATGGGTTCCATACAGCTGGGTGGATCTTGCACCTTACATTGTTGGGCTTTCTTTGCTTATTCATAATGCAATAATCTTCTAGTTCAGAGAAGTCATGTGCATCTATGGATTTGTTACTTCTCTTATGTTCATTGTATTAGTGGGACACTATGTATTTATACTCCTCATTTGTAATCGAGGATGGTCCGTGTATATTGTAATTGTATCATTTTTTATGATCTATCTCATCTTGGAGATGATCTTTGTAATGGTATATGGACTTAATGAAATCTTTGGAAGAATTCATTATTGTACTTGTTTTATTATGCAATTGGTCAATGCTTTGATTTATGTTTTTTTCTCAAGAGTTAATTTCATATGATATGGTTCAATTTTGTAAGTTGGGATTGGAACGTAGGCGCATTGTGTGGCCCGGTGTTTAGAGTAGATTACTTTATCTATTTTTATTACTCTTTATAAGAGAAAAATTGTTATTCTTCCCTATTGTTGCAACATCCTTTAGGTTATGTGGTAGGGTTTTACAGGACCCTAGTCCTTCCATTACCCTAGATGAAATCCCACATAGTACTTATCATATTACTCGTTCCCATTGTGAAACCCTTGCTAGTGAGGGAGCCCCTCCTAAACCCATTAAATGCGTCTGACTATCAGGGCCTACTGCTATTTCTACTTTTGAATTAGATAATTGGTATAACTCGAAGGATGAGTCATGTAATCCCACCCTTACACACTCCCCTATTCATGCAAAGAGTGTTGATGCTGCCAACACCCCCTATCATTAACTCTATTCGTCAACATTCCACTAATTTCTGCATCAATTTGGAGAGGACCCATGCTGAACCTAGGGTGGATTTTGACAATTGGGCCTCGAGCAACCCTTTTCACAATAAAATTAATGAAATTTTAGATATGGTTGATGTTGAGAAGGAAATGCTCAAGTGGCCCTTGGGTTAGCTTTTTGCTGCCAAAAAATGAATTCAAATTCAAGAAAACAAGGTGTTGTAGTAGCAAGCCTGATTGTCAAGGGTGGGGAAGGACATTGGCCATTAGGATATCATAGCCTCCCTGGTTAAGTCATTTGAGCATTAGACCAATTGAGATAAGGAACTAGAGGAAGGTGCATTTTATATTCTACAAACAAGTTGTTTTGTTTTTTCGTGTAAACCTATGGATATGATTGTCAAATGAAAATATGACATTTATCCATGGCTTGAAGCTTGTTCCTACCTTGTTTCTATAAAATGCAATTCAAATCCATTAGTAAAGGATATTGGATTTTTGTAAGCAGTGTGTTTATATACAAGTGTTCACAAAATTAGGTTAATGTTTTTTATTAAACATCTAGGTTAATTTTCTTTGACTCTATTCCCAAGGTTTAAGGAACCATTCTCAATATAAGTTTGGTTATCTTTCCATAATCAATAAAATGCAAAATCATGTTTCCTACACTATTATAATTTATTTAATAATAATATTATTTCTATGTTCTTTGTACCTTTAAGTAGAAATTTCAATGAATCTAGCCAATTAGGTCTATTTTATTTATAATTCCTGGGCACTCTAAGATAACATATCTATTTTAAAGCAATAGCATGAAATGAATTATGTGAATTCCCATTTTATATTGTGAAAGAACACACTCCTAGAATGTGTAGAGCCCAAACTCTAGAGGATAAAACTGTTAAATCCTTCTCATTTTAATTTGTCAACACCATGAAATAGTTGAGCATGAGAGATGGCTACTCCTTTAGATAGTTTCAAAAATAAGTTGGAATCATAAGAAACACATCAACACTCTTATTCATTCAAAAGTTGGATTCTAACTCATCTAATAGAATATATAATATATGTACATTGTTCATTACCTTAAACATTGGAAATCTAGGATTAAATATAACAAAAGGGATTTGATTACAATTTTTTTCTATGGTAGATCATTCTATATTAGTAAGAGTGAAAATTATTCTACTATGAGCATTTTTTTTCATAAGTCATCCTAGTATATCGAGCCATTCTATCATAGCCATACAATATACATTGTGATAAAGGATTATTCTATTTGAGGATATCATTTTTTCTACAACATGTATGGTCAAATAGGAGATTGAGATCTTTGGCAATAATTGCTGCTCAAACTTTTATTAATTTTATTGATTGTGGAAGGTTCAAAGTATAGTGTAACATATCTTAATTATTTATTAATATACATTTTTAAATTATTTTATACAATAAGTGTTACTTCAACATGAAATTTTTAATGTACATAAGACAACAATTTTTATAGTTAAAATTAGCATTTACTTTTCCTAATATAAAACAATACTAATTTAACATATATATTTGTATACTATCATATTGAAAAAAATCAGAACATTTTTTTAATTATAAAGGTTGATAATTAAAATCTATTGTTATGAATTTTCATATTGAAACTAATTATTTTTCTACCAATCCATTCTTTCTTCACTATTTGTTTAAGATATTTTCAATTATGTAATAATATATCCTCAATAAATTTCATTTGGAAAAATATTATAAATAAATAAGTTCACTTAAAAGAGAGTGCCACACCAAAAAGTCATGCAATTTTTTTTCACTATTCAAATTTGGTAAAATAAGCATAAAATATTCCAATCAGTAAATGAAATGGTGAATCATAGAAAAAGAATTTGATTTAGGATTGCAATGACAAAGCTAAAGAACATCTTTCTTACAAGATGTTGAATCTCCAACATCTTTCTAACTAGAAAATCACGAACATCTTTCTAACTAGATGTATACTAACAATATTTTTATAATGTCATTGAAGATGATGCAACCTTCTTGAACTGGAGGATAAGAGTCTAAAAAAAGTGAACATAAATATTTCAAAATATATTGAAGTAATAGCAAACCCCAAAAAGATGATCGCATGCAAAGAAAATTCCTAAAGCAAATAAATCATTTGCTATCTCATGGAGGGGCTGAAATCTTGGATCCATAATAACTTTATTTTATCATAATATAAAATAATACTAAAATTTAACATATATCTTTTTCTATTATCAGATTTAAGCTCTTATTGGATTAATCTTTGAGAAATAAAATCCCAATATTTTCATAATTGCAAACTTAAATTATTAAAATTTGTGATTACTCATGAATTTTGATGTCAAAATAGATTATATTTCTACCATTTGATAGTTTATTCACTAATTATATAAGCATATCATTTAACAATATATCAACAACCAATTTCCTTAACCAAAATGTAATAAATAAATACATTAAGTTTAAGCCAAGGACCCTGCCAATAGGAGGCTCTAGTTTTATTGAATATTCGTGAACTAGAAAAAAAAGGAATTTAAGTCTACCTTGGTAAAGGAGACATCAATTATTTCAAGCACTGAACCAAATAGTGAGTGGCGGGAAAATAATTGGTTTAATATGATTTGGGTGACTTTGGATTGAAATAGATTTTAGTGGTTGTGCCTACGTTGATACTCCGAAACATGTGGGCCTGCAATCATCGAAGAAAGCCGCACATATGTTGATTTCTGGTCTCGTAAAATAGCTTTCTTTGGGGGACATCCGATTTTGACATTGCAGCTCCGTGCTCTAGCTAACTTCTCAATATTTGTAAGCCCATTATTCTTGTGGGGTGGAGGGGGACATCCAATATCGCTGGTACAAGTCGGTGTTGAAGCTAACCGCTCCATACGTGCAAGCTTGTTATTGTTAAGTGATGGTTGAGGAGGAAATCCAATAGTGACGTTGCAGCTCGACGCTTTAGCTAACTGCTCCAAAGTGTGGAAACTGCCATGATCATGAAAAACAAACAAGCACGAGATTGTAACTGAAATCAAATGACTTTAATTACAAAAGAACAAGTATAAATAGGTGAATTATGGAAAACAATACTCCACGATAATAGGAAAGGATAAGAAGATAGAACCAAGAGAATATCTCATGGTTTAACCAACCTAAAATGTAGTGGAGATGTGTCAAATATGGGGTGAAGCATCTACTAATGACTCATAGAGTGGAATTAGTCTTTCCACATCGAGGAAAACTACCAACTATGGTTATGTTAGGTATAACTCATGTGATTTATACACCAACCACCCCCCTTAAGCATAGCTTATGTAGGTTTATGAAAAATGAGTCCTGACTGTGCGCCATTTTTGGTACTCATCTACAAAATATCTCTCAAAAATTGGAGATAGAAAGAAAACCCTATGGGAAAAAAATTTCCTCCAAAAGAGAGAAAATAAAGAGAGGATTTTAGATGGCCCCTCCTAATGATGATGATGCCGATGTAGACCATATGCCAAGAAGAGCTCGTAGATGAATGAACCTTCTTTCTATAAAGGGTTTGGTAAAGATGTCGGCAACTTGTTATGAAGACTGGAAAAATACTAGGTTGATGATCTAATCATGGATAAGCTCACGAATATAATGCATATGAATCTCAATATGTTTTGCTTGTTGATGTTGAACTGGATTCTTGCATATTTGGATAGTACTTTGATTACCACAATAGATAACAATTGGTCGTCTGATAGGAATACCAAATTCAGAAATGATGCCTTGAAGCCATATGACTTCTATAGCTAAGTTAACAACTCCTCGAAACTTTGCCTCTATAGAAGATATAGCAATAGCATTTTGCTTTTTGCTAGACTAGCTAATAGGACTTGAACGAAGTGAAAAACTATACCTAGAAGTGGACTGGCGATTTTCTATATCACTAGCCCAATATGAATCTGTGAAACCAACCAAATCAATAGTTGAACCAACTTTATAATGTAACCCAAATGTAAGTGTACCTTGAAGGTAGTGAAGAATCCTCTTAGCTGCTTTCCAGTGCAACTCATGAGGTTGTTGCATAAATCTAGAAACTAAGCCAACTACATATGATATGTCAGGCCTAGTATGTTTTAAGTAAAGAAGACTACCTACAAGTTGTCTATACAATCTTGCATCAACTAATGGTGAAGGAAAAGAAGTCTCAAGCTTAACAGCAGATAAGTAGGGAGTTGGAGTTGGTTTACAATTAGTCATGTGAAAATGTTCAAGAAAATCAAGAGCATACTCGGGCTAAGCAAGAACAATCGCTGAATCTGATTAAGATATCTCAATACCAAGAAAGTAATGTAGTAACCCTAAGTTTGTCATGTCAAATCTTTCTTGAAGTGCTGAATTTACTGCCATAATATCAGAGGAATCACTCCTAGTGATTAAAAGGTCATCAACATAAAGAACCAGTATTAACAATGAATCATCATGTCATAGAAGATACACATTAGGATCTGAATTGCATCGAGTGCATCTTGAAGATAGAAGATAGGAATCCATCTTACCATACCTAGACCTAGGTACTTGTTTTAGGCCATAGATAGATTTCTTTAGTATACACACTAAGGATGAATCATGAACAAACCCTGGAGGTTGTTCCATGTAGATCTCCTCCTCAAGATCTCCATGAAGAAATGCACTCTTTACATCCATTTGATGTACTTCCCACCCATGTGTTGCGGCTATAGCAAGTGTAAGTCTAATTGATGTCATCTTTACAATAGGTGCAAAGGTCTCTGTATAGTCAATTCCTGCTACTTGTGAAAAACCTTTAGCAACCAATTGTGCTTTGTACTTGTCAACTGACCCATCTGCTGCATATTTAGTCTGGTATATCCATTTACATTGAACTAATTTTCTCCCCTTAGGAAGAGAAGTTAAGTTCCAAGTGTGATTTTTGGTTAAGGAGTCATATTCCTCATTAATGGTAACATCCCACTTAGGTATTCCTGATGCATCTTTAAATATTTGTGGATCAAACACTGAAGCAAAGAAGGCATGAGATTCCCCCTAGAAGTCTGTTTGAAGTTGTTTGTCATTTGTTATAGTTTGTACCCAAGAATCTATTGTAGGAAGTGAGCGTAGAGTTCTAGATGTGGGTGAATCTGGTGTAGAAATGTCAACTTCTAATTCAATCCTTGAACTAGATGAAGATGAATTTTCAGTGCAATCATCACTTTGTGAACTAGAGGAAGAAGAAGTACTACTAACTGCACTAGAAATTTGCTGCAAATAATCTGAATCATTAGAAATATTATCAAAATTTGGAGAATCAATAGTATGTTGAGGAATGCCAAGAACAGTTTCAATGGGTGTTTCTTGAAACTTGACACTTCTCTCAATGAACAAATCATGCGTGGTAGGGTGTAGTAGGCGGTAACCTTTAACACCTTCTGGATATCCAACAAATATACAAGGTTTGGATTGTGCATCCATAGCCTTGCGATATTCTTTAGGAATGTGGGCCATAGCATGTGAACCAAAGACTTTGAAGTGATCAATTGTTGGCTTCCATCCTTTCTGAGCTTCAAAGGGAGTGATTCCTTTCAAGGCTTTGTGAGGAACCCTATTTTGAATGTAACATGCACAATTGATAGCTTCAACCCAATAAGATGGTGTTAAACATTTGGAATGAACCATATAGTCAGCCATCTCCTTTAAAGACCTATTTTTACGTTCTACAACACCATTTTGTTGAGGGGTATATGGAACTGTGTGTTACAACTCTATCCCTTCTATTGTTCAACACTGCTCAAAAATATTAACATATGCTCTGCCATTATATGTTCGAAGAACCTTGATGACTTTCCCTAACTGTTTTTCGGCTAGATCTTTGAAATCTTAAAAAGAATCAAATACTTTTGATTTTTTCCTAAGGAAGTAGACCCATGTAAAACGTGAGAAATCATCAATAAATGTGAGAACATATCTAGCCTTTGTAAAAGAAGGATGTGGAAAAGCCCCTGAAACATCACTATGAACAAGTTCTAAGACTTGTTTTTCCCTCCAACTTTCTCCTTTGTCAAAATTTGCTTTAGGATGTTTACCAAGTGCACATCCTTCACATAGTCCTTTAGAAAACTTAACTTTTGGTAATCCATTAACCATTTTTTGTTTCCATAGTTGTTCAAGATAACGGTAGTTAAGGTGGCCCAACCATTCATTCCATAATTTACTAACTTCATCTGAATGAGTTAGTAGTGCCTTTGGAGAAATATCAGTAGCAAAACTAGAGAAGGAATACAATCTAGATTGGCGATTGACTTCTCCTATAGCAACTAAGTTATTACTCTATAATTCTCTTATCTCAACCGAATTTAGAGAGAAATAAACTGATAGGGAGGCTGTAGGAACTCAATCACACTATTTTTGGAAGCTACAGGAAGCAATCACAGATTCCTACACTAGGCCTTGTCTTAGACCTCCTTGGTGAAATTGTTGTTCCAACATAACCTATAGGAACTCTCCCTTGTCTAAGTTCCCCTGGTTCTCCTGCCAACCTCACTATCTCGACAAATTTTGAATAACCCAACCATTCCTTGGTTCAACGCTTCATTCTCCTTTGGCCCTTAATCTACCCTAAAGACCAAATAAACTCAAAAAATTTCTAGGTTCTTGAAGGGGTTATAAAAGTTTATAAAGACTTCAAAATGGCTTGTCTAGGGTTCTTAGATAACCACAAATTTCTATCTTGCCATTGCTTTCACAAGATGCTCTCCTAGGGTTTGAATGGCTAGTAGCCATTAAGCCTCTGAACAAAAGTAAATTGCTTTTACCTCCTAAACCCACCAAAGGACTTAGGTTCTTGACTTAGGTGAGGTGTTTCCCCTATCTACACCTTCAAGATTTCTAGGTTTTTAGTCTTTCTCAGGCCGTGTGTTGTCCAAACACCAAATTTGTTAAGCAGCTAGGGTTCTAAACTGCTCATAAATAGTTTTAGGACTGGTCTAAAGTTATCCTCCTAAAAGGATTATTGGAATCTCTTCCTTATCACCATACATGGCCAAGACCTTCCCCTGAATTCTCCAAAAATATTTTTTCAAAAATCTTTTCTCCCCTGCAAGTTATTAATGTTGTTCTACAGCCTTTCCTAGCCGGGCTCTTCACTGGCTCACCTAGGGCAACACTTTTCTTCCAGCTCCTACAACCAAAGAAAACCTAGCACCTACCATATGTACAGATACCATATTTACAAGCACAAAGCCTATGCACATTTCCCAAAAGGCCATACAATTTGTACGATGGGAAGGCACCCTAGGACTCCATTATTAAAAACAGCTTGCTACAGGACTAAAAATGATAGAAAATAAAGTATTTACAGATAGAAGAAGGAAAAAGGTATACAAATGTAGAAATATGGAACTTCAAGCTTATACAATGTAAATACTACATACTACAAACAAGAAGAGAGCAAAGCTATGCCATTAAAGTTCAGTTTTTAACACAAAAATGCAGAAAAACTGTCTGTGTACGTTTTTTTTCAATTTTCAAAGAAATTTCACTCAAAATAAAAACATATTACCTCTTTCCAAAGTCGATGCATGCCTTAAATAGGCTTCCAAAGCAATTTAGATGCTTGGGTCGGGCTTCAAAATGACCTAAAAACAACTTTTGTAAAACCCGCTGTGTTTTCAGACATTTAACAATTTTTGCCAACCTAGCAATATGATGTTGTAAAATTATTTAATACTTGCCACCTTCTATCCAAAAGTTAAAAAACACCCTAAGCACCTAAAATAATGGTCAACATGACCTTATGATAGCACAACAAAATTAAGAACTTCAAACAAAATAGTCCCTTGCTAGGTGCTCCTGCACCATTCTCCCCCTCTCAGCTCAAACAACTAATGAAATTTGGGAGAGATCAGAGATATTTAAATGCCTTGCTTCTTAAAATATTCTTCTTCTACCTAGGTATCTTTATATTCATGCTTATCCTTCCATTTGACAAGATGTTCCATGTACACCTTGTGCCTTGTAGTATTTTTCACTCTTGACTCCAAGATCTTCTCTGCTTGTAACTTGTCTGGAGTTGGTATGGACATGTTGCTGATGTCCTTGAATACCTCCTTACTATCCTAATCCAGAGCCTTGACTATCCCTTTATACTTGATCAAATCGGCAGCATTGAAAACTGGAGAGATGCCCAAATATGATGGTGACTCCACCTTGTATGCATTCTTGCCATATTTGGCCAATACCTTGCATGGACCCACTCTTTTCATCTATAAATTGGTTTCCATTCCCTTCTACAATCTATATTTTTTAAGATGGAAAATCACATAGTCCCCAACTGCAAATTGTACATCCTTTCTTGACAAATCAACATTCTCCTTCAACTTTTGGGTTGCTGTTGTGACTATGTTCTTGACCTGCTCATGAATCTCTTTCATGGTTTGAGTGAAGTCATCAGCATGTCCACTCCTATGCTCCATAGATTCAAGGTCTCTAAGTTCACAAATACCTCTTGGGTGCATCCCATACACAACCTCAAAAGGACTTTTTCCTGTAGTTCAATTGACACTGTCATTATAAGCATATTCAGCTTGAGAAATTACCATATACCAGGTCTGTCCATATTCTTTGGTTAGACACCTTAGAAGATTTCCCAACACTCTGTTAACCACCTCTATTTGACCATCGGTCTGAGGATGGTAAACTGATCCAAAAGATAGATTTGTTCCCAATCTGCTCCATAGATTCTTCCAAAAGTGACTCGTGAACTTCACATCTCTGTCAGAAACAATACTTAGAGGTAGTCCATGCATCCTAACAACTTCCTTGAAGAAAAGATGAGCTATGTAGCTAAAATCATGAGTAGTTTTGGAAGGTATGAAGTGACTCATCTTACTAAATCCATCTACCACAACATAAATACTGTCAAAACCAGTCTTGGTCTTAGGAAGACCTACCAAAAAATCCATGCTCACACACTCCCATGGTCTGTTAGGAATGGGCAGGGGTTGATATGAACCAGCATTACTAGCTCCTCCCTTAGCTTTCATGCAAATAACACATTTCTCCACATATTTTTTAACATCTCTTGCTAACTTAGGCCAGTAATAAAACCTTTGAACTAGCTCTAAAGTTTTATTAATACCAAAATGCCCACTAAGACTGCCATTAAGTTTTTCTTGAATCAGATTTCCCCTCATTCATCCTCTTGGAACACATAACTGATTACCCTTAAATAACAGTCCATTTTGTAGTGTATACTCAACATTTTGGCTATGAAAATGATTTTCAAAATCAGAGCATACCTTATAAGCTTCTAAGAAGTCTTCATCTTCACCATAGAGATCTTTGAAACCTTCTATTCCAATGCTCTTCAGCTGTATTTCCTGCACTGTCAACATTCTTCTGCTTAATGCATCTGCCACCTTGTTCATTTGCCCTTTTTTGTGCTTGATAGTAAATGTGAATGCTTGGATGTATTCCATCCATTTCAAATGTCTATTACTCATTTTTTCTTGAGTCTTGATGTAACTAAGAGCCTGGTTATTAGTAAAAACCACAAACTCTTTGGGTAACAAATAATGCCTCCACTTCCTTCGGGACTACACTAAAGCATATAATTCTAGATCATAAGTAGAGTACTTTTGCTTGGATTCATTGAGCTTTTCACTAAAGAAGGCTACAGGCCTACCTTCTTGACTAAGTACTCCTCCTACTACTACTCCACTTGCATCACACTCAACTGTGAACAACTTGTCAAAACTAGGCAACAACATAATAGGTTGGGTTGCTACTTCTTGTTTCAGTTTTTCAAACCCTTTATTAGCCTCTTGAGTCCACTTAAACTTTGTTTTCAGACAACCTTTAATGGTATCTAGGATTGGTGCACATAAACCACTGAAATTCCTTATGAATTTTCTATAGAATTGAACCAAACCATGAAAACTTCTTACCTTTGTTGCTGTGGTTGGTGTGGGCCAGTTTAGGATGGCTTCCACCTTGTTTGGATTGATCTTCAACATTCCTTGGGATACTACAAACCCCAAATACACAGGTTCTTGCTTGATGAACTCACACTTCTCTAGATTGATTGCCAACTTCTCTTCTTGCAACCTTTTAAGAAGCATCTCCACATGCTTGAGGTGTTCTTCTGCTGTCTTACTGAAAATCAATATGTCATTAAGGTATACTACCACAAAAATCCCTATGAAATCCTTAATCACTTCATTAATTAGTCTCATGAACATGCTAGGGGCATTTGAGAGGCCAAATGGCATCACTTTCCACTCATATAAGCCATCATTCATCTTAAAAGATGTCTTCCATTCATCTCCATCCTTAATCCTGATTTGATGGTAACCACTCTTGAGATCCAACTTGGTAAAATACTATGATCCTCCAAGGCAATACATTAAATCTTCTATTCTAGGAATAGGGAACCTATACCTAATTGTGATTCTATTTATTGCTCTAGAATCAGTACAAAGTCTTCACTTACCTCATTTCTTTGTTGCTAATACCACTAGTACTGCACAAGGGCTGATGCTCTTTTGAATCAAACCTTGATCCAACAATTCTTGCACTTGCCTAGCCACCTCTAGGTTCTACTCTAGTGTAAGCTTGTATGCTGCTTTGTTAGGAAATGAAGCTCCAGGTATGAAGTCAATTTGATGACTTATAGCTCTCCTTGGAGGTAAAGTTGCAGGTGTACCATCACTACCTATACTCTTTTACTTATCAAGCAACTTTTGGACTGCTTCTGGTCAGACTATCTTTTTCAGCCTTTTCTTCCTCTTTGGAATGCATCATGATCACATATCCTTCATTTCCTTGGTTTAGGTCCTTAAGGAACTCCTTACCACTGCTCAACATGATGTTAGGCACCTTTGACTATCCTTCATCTTCCTCTGTCAATGACTGCAGTTTGAAGGTTCTTCCATCATTCTTGAATGAGATGGTGTTCTCTTTCCCATCATAAACAACACTTCTGTCATATTGCCATAGTCTTCCCAGTAGTAGATGGCATGCATCCATCGGTAATACATCATAAAACAACTTATCTTTATAGCCTTCAATTGAAAATTCCACTGTTACTTGCTCATTGACCAAAACACTCTGCCCTTTATTCAGCCATGTGACCTTGTAGGGGTTATTGTGAGGTACCTTCTCCAATTTCAACTTAGTTACTGCCTCCTATGAGATTATATTATCTGTTGAACCTAAATCTACAATCACTTTGCACACTTTTCCAAGTATCTTGCATCTTACTCTAAAAAGAGCTCTTCTTTGCTTAGGTTCCTCTTTGACTGGTTGCCTGATCATAACTCTATTAAACATCATATTTTCTCCTACCTTAGATTCTATGTGACTAATTTCAGATTCCTTAGGACTCATAGTGTCCTCTTGTGCATAGGCCACTCTCTTTTCATTGCTAGAAGATGATGCTTTCTGTGGGCACCTATAAGCAGGGTGACCTAGTTGGTTACAATGATAACACTTCATGTTTGCAAAATAAGAACTGCTCCTGCCTGATCCTCTTCCTCTATTTGAACCTCCTTGAGGTCCTCTTCCTCTATTAAATCCTCCTCTTGAAGATGTTTCACCTCCATGCTCAGTGAGTTTTGATTCTCCTTGGTTTCTTTGGTCACTACCTCTTCCTTGGTAGCCACCACACTATCCTCTTTGATCTCTGCCTTTGCCTCTACCCTTAGAAGACTAATCATGCTTCCTCTTGTTCCTTTCTTCAATCTTGATAGCCAACTGATAGCATTGGTGTACTGTTTTAGGACTCAAAAGAGCCATCTCTTCTTGGAAGTTCCATTTTAATCCATTAAGATACCTAGCCACTTTTAGGCTCTCATCCTTTATTACATTAGATCTCAAGCAAAGCTTTTTGAACTCTTTAGTATAATTGTTTACATCTTGGTCTTTCTACCTTAGACTTTTCCTCTTCTTGTGCAACTGAATCTCAGTCATATGGCATGTAGGCTTCCTTTACCTTAGCAACCATTCCTTTCCAAGTTGATAAGGGTTGTTTGCCTTCTTTCTCCCTTTCAGTCTGAATAAACTTCCACCATGTCAAGGCTGATCTTCTCAATCTTGACTTAGCAACCTTCACCTTCTGAGCTTTAGTAACTCCATCACACTCAAAATGATTCTCCATGCCTTCTATCTAGTCCATGACCAAATCAGGTTCCATTTTCCCACTAAATAATGGTACTCCCTCAAGTCCTTTTCCACTCAAGGCTTTCAATGCCTTCAAGAAAGGCTCCTCCTCCAAAACAGGGTCAGGTTCAGGGACCTTTTCTTCCTCTAGAACCTCTTCTTCCTTTGGTACCTTACCTTCCAACCTTGCATTGTTCAATGCTTTCTCAAGTTGCTCTATTATTTCTTTTAAAGACCTGTTGTCCTCTTCTTGTTCTTCAACCCTCTTGGCTAATTTTTCATTTTTCACCATGACGAGAGTTTCACTTGACTCAACCTCTGACATATATTCCTCTTTCCCAAATATTTAGCTTGCTCTGATACCAATCTGATAGGGAGGCTGCAGGAACTCAATCTCACTATTTTTGGAAGCTGCAGGAAGCAATCACAGATTCCTACACTAGGCCTTGTCTTAGACCTCCTTGGTGGAATTTCTATTCCACCTTAACCTATAGAAACTCTACCTTGTCTAAGTTCCCCCGATTCTCCTTCCAACCTCACTATCTTGACAAATTTTGAATAACCCAACCATTCCTTGGTTCAACGCTTCATTCTCCTTTGGCCCTTAATCTGCCCTAAAGACCAAATAAACTCAACCTTTTTCTAGGTTCTTGCAAGGGTTATAAAAGGTTACAAAGACTTCAAAATGGATTTTCTAGGGTTCTTAGACAACCACAAATTTCTATCTTGCCATTGCTTTCACAAGATGCTTTGCTAGGGTTTGAATGGCTAGTAGCCATTGATCCTTTGAACAAAAGTAAATTGCTTTTCCCTCCTAAACCCACCAAAGGACTTAGGTTCTTGACTTAGGTAAGGTGTTTCCCTTGTCTGCACCTTCAAGATTTCTAGGGTTTTAGTCTTGCTCAGGCCGTGTGCTGTCCAAATACCAAATTTGTCAAGCAGCTAGGGTTCTAAACTACTCAGAAATAGTTTTAGGACTGGTGAAAAGTTCTCCTCCTAAACAGATTTTCAGGCTCTCTTCCTTATCACCATACATGGCCAAGACCTTCCCCTAAATTCTCCAAAAATAATTTTTTAAAAATCTTTTCTCCCCTGCAAGTTATTAACGCTGTTTTGTAGCCTTTCCTAGCCAGGCTCTTCACTAGCTCGCCTAGGGAAAGGCTTTTCTTCCAGCTCCTACAAACAAAGAAAACCTAACACCTACCATATGTAAAACTACCATATTTACAAGCATGGAGCCTAGGAACATTTCCCAAAAGGCCGTACAATTTGTATGATAGGAAGGCACCCTAGGACTCCATTATTAAAAACAACTTGCTACAGGACTGAAAATGACAGAAAATAAAGTATTTATAGATAAAAGAATGAAAAAGGTATAAAAAGGAAGAAATATGGAACTTCAAGCTTATACAATGTAAATAATACATACTAAAAACAAGAAGATAGCATAGCTATGCCATTAAAGTTCAGTTTTTAACACAAAAATGCAGAAAAACTATCTTTGTACTTTTTTTCCAATTTTCAAAGAAATTTCACTCAACATAAAAACATCTAACCTTTTTCCAAAGTTGAGGCATGCCTTAAAAAGGCTTCCAAAGCAATTTAGATGCTTGGGTCGGGCTTCAAAATGACCTAAAAACAACTTTTGTAAAACCCACTATGTTTTCAAACATTTAACAATTTTTGCCAACCTAGCAATATGATGTAAAATTATTTAATACTTGTCACCTTCTATCCCAAAGTTCAAAAACACCATAAGCACCTAAAATAATGGTCAACATGACCTTATGATAGCACAAAAAAATTAATAACTTCAAACAAAATAGTCCTTTGCCAGGTGCTCTTGCACCATAAACTCTCATACCCTTCCCTAAGTATGTTATTTGATACACTAAAAGGAGATTTGTTGAAAGTGAAGGTACACTAAGAACTTTTGAAAAAATTCCTCTTTCAACTTCAATAGACTGTCTACCTTTAACCAATGCTGGGGTATCATCACCTAAGTTGACTGAAGACATTCTGGATGGCCCTAAGGATGTGAATACAACTTGAGAAGAACCCATATGATGAGTAGCACTAGAATCAATAATCCATGATGGAGATGAAGATGTAGATGATGTACCAACTAGAGCTTTGCCTTTTAATTTCTCTTTGTCCTTGGTATTATCCTGAGTTGATGAAGATGCCTTGCCGAAATCAAGAGTCCCAATATTATTTTTCTTAAGAATATTTGAGAGACTTTCTATTTGTTTCTTCATGCATTGATGTTCATCATGCCTAGGTTTTTTACAAAAGGCACATATTATCTTCTTAGTAATGTGCTTACTTTGTTGAGAAGATTTATCCTTTTTCAAATCATCAATTTTATCTCCTTTCTTACCACCCTTGTCCTTTTTAGTGTTTTTCTTCCCATTTGAAGTTTGTAGCTTGCCATTCCCTATGATTAGAGCTTGAGGCTTCGTAGAATTCAAAGAACCCATTTGAATTAGTTTCTCTTGTTCCCTTTTGAGATCATAAATGAATTTATCTAGAGTGGGAATTTTCCATGATGCTCCAAGAGAACTTTTAGTAGAATAGAAAGTTGATACAAACACAGAAAATTCTAGACCTAATTTGGAATGTATTGAAAGGATTAATTGATCCTCTTTCTTGTCAATTCCACAATCTTTTAACTGTAACTTTAATGATTTAAACTTTGTGAAGAAATCTTCTAAAGTTGTGAAACTTCTAGGACTAAGACCTAAGAGATGATTTTCCAATTCATGACTTCTGAGTTCATCAATTTTTCCAAATAGTTTGTCTAAAGTATCCCACACTTGATGGGGTGTAGTTAAATTTTTGACATGAAACAATAATTTTGGAGATAGACTTAAACACAAAAAGCCGAATGCTTGATCACATTTGTTGAAAAACTTTTCTTTTTCTTTGGTTGCATTACGTTTTTTTTTCGGTTCCCATAGTTATCCTATATAGGCCCTTATTTTTTAGTACAAGGCTAACTTTAATCTTCCAATCACAATAATTGAAAGGTGTTAGTGGAGGAATGGGAATTGTAGACTCCATGATGCTTTTAGTCACAAAGATAGTAGATGCATAAAATTGAAAGAAAGAGATAAAGTGAAAATGAAGATGTGAAAAGGGTAACACACCCACACAAAAAATCACTTCTCTAGTAAGTGTGCAATATGAACACACTAGATTACCGTCGATGTAGAGAGGATGGCCTGGTGGAGAAGGATGCCTATTTGATGAATTTTTCGGTGATACAAAGAAAATGCCAATCTCCTACGCCTCTGAATCATATACAGAGAGCATTAAGAAGTCTACAGCCTCCAAAATCTGTTCGCGAGAAGAGGCCTTTAAATAGTGCTTGGCTTTCCCAGTGAGCCAACAATTGCTGATGGATGTCCCCAAAAAACAAAGGTCGATACCTCAAAAAGAAATATCAAGCAATTCATGGCCTTACCCCTCAAATTGGTGACGCAGCCGTAGATCAAATGCCTGTAGAGGTGAATAGAGGTTGAATACCCTTCACACAAAAGCCAAAGGCTCAGGCCTACCAAAAAATGCTGCCTCCCTAGCCTTCAACTTGTAGAAACAACTTGTGAAAAAGTCTTCAAATCATGCCTCTCTGTGGAGAAGTGTCATGTTTTTTTATAGTAAAAACTTCCTCTAGTTGCTGCTATCCACAGGTAGTGGATTTTAAACAGAATATGCAAATCATGTGGCAGATGTTTCCCAATGATTGCACAACAAGCTATCTATTCTTCACACCGGAAGATGCCTCACTGCAGTATCCACAGCCTAGGAAAACTTGGCCTACGTGATGAGGTGACTGTGAGGAGCAACAAGACTGATGGATCGCCTTACTATTACGTTGAAATAATTCCCTATGAGGGCTATTCAAACTCACACAAACTCGACGTCACTGAAAATGATTCACACAGCAACAAAAATGGCATGAAGCTTACCACTTTTGCTCTGATACCATGTGGAAACTGCCAAGATCATGAAAAAAAAATAAACACGAGATTGCAACTGAAATCGAATGACTTGAATTAATAAAGAACAAGTATAAATAGGTGAAGTTTGGGAAAGAATACTCCACGATAATAGGAAATGATAAGAAGATAGAACCAAGAGAATAGCTCAAGGTTTAAACAACCTAAAATGTAGTGGAGATGTGTCAAATATAGGGCGAAACATCTACTAATGACTGATAGAGTGGAATTAGTCTATCCACATGTGAGGAAAACTACCAACTATAGTTATGTTAGGTATAACTCATGTGAGTTATACACAAACACAAAGTTGTAAGGTGAATATTGTTCCTGGCCAAGACATGGGCGAGAAACATAAATAGGAACACAAGAAGCAATGTCGCCAGTTTCATACGCATCAGACTCTTGATATCTATTATATCGAATGCATAGAAAAGTCTATCCGTTTGAACTGTTTAATAAACAGAAATATCTTCAGGTTTGAACTGAATAATCAATTGCTAGATGAAATTTTTTTTGGGAATGAGCATAATACTGTAATCCTTTTGTAGTTGGAGCCCTAAGTTTCACATTGATACTACCATGAGCTTCCTCCTAGAATAAGGCATTCAAAGTCTTATGGCGTAGTGGATACAGACTAATTTACCATCTAGTTTGTATTCAAACTAGAACATTCACTTTGTAGAGCGGTATTGATGAAATTGTGAAATAACGACGAAACATATTTCATTCTGAGTTTTACTTTGGATTCTTTTAATTTTAATTTTGTTTCAAGAGTTTACTAGATGTGTATCTTTTAAATTTATATCACAATGAAAATGTGAAAAATGTGCAAATTATTAGGGTATTTAAGGAAGGATAGTTTAACATGTTCCTTGAACAATTTTATGGTATCTTCTTCTTACTAAATCTATAACATACATCTTTTTTTCCTCTATTATCTTATGTGAAATTGAAAGCAACCAATGGTTTTTGAAAAGGAAAAAATAGGTTTTACAGGGACCTGAAACCATGGAGTTTAAACACCAAAAGATAGATAGAGAAAGTACATACAACCGGACAGCTGTCCCAAAAAAGGAAATGACAACAACAAAAGATGACAGGGCCCTAAAAAAGGACCACCCAAAAAAACCAGCAAACAAAACATTACATTACTCCAAGGTGTTAAGTAAATCCTCAGCTTCCTTATCAACATTCTGCATGTCCTGTAACCCCTGCTTGAGAATTTGGACCATATGAGATGAAGTCGGGGTCTTCCTCTTGATGTTAGCCCTCGTACGAGTCGAAATCCCTTCACCAGCCGATCCGTTACCTCCCCTATCCGCAACCAAATCCACAACCAGCGATCCCTTTTAGTTTTTTTCAAGTTTTTCCACCATCGCATTGATGATGATGGTGTTATGTCTTGCAATTTTATGATTGTTAGCAACAGTAGCCCTAATGTTTTGTTCAATCTTGGACATGCTGCACTCGATGCTAGCCAATCTATCCTCCTGTAATTGCTATCTTTTCCTCGGTAATGGAGTTTCCTGTTCATCATTGTCTCCATCGTTCCAACTAATTTTCTGCTCCAAGTCCATGACCTTATTGTTGAGATCAGTAACATGACCTTTCAATTTACAGACTTCTTTCTGAGTCCATTTGAGAACGGTAAAAAGGCCATCGATGCTTTTTTCCGCTATACTAACCAAATCCTCAGGCTTAAGCTTATTCAAGGCAGAATTAATTTCATCCTAAATAGGGGACTCAAAATGATCATTCCCAAAATTATCAGAAGTAGGAGCACTAGGGGCCGACTCCTTACTGACCATGGGCTTGTCAGAGAGGATTTTAATAGAATTCCCTGAATACGACATGAGTTTCATAATAGGGTTGTTACCTTTCACACCTGGGGACAAACCAGGAGTAGGGCAACCAGGAGATGGCTGGGGATTAAGACAGGGCGGGGTGATAAATCCCAGACTAGGGCACTCATGCAGAGGTTTCTGTTTAGGACAAGACAGTGGGGCAGATCCTTTAAGGGTTTTCTGACAAAATAAGGACTGGGGAGCAGTGGTATCAGGGCCAACAAGAACACAAGCTGGGGGGGCCCGGGGTTCGATCTCCCTACTACTTTCTGTCTCCTCATCATCCAACTCTTCAATATCAACAGTTTTAGGCAAAGCAGGTAAATTTTGAAAATGCTCAAAAATGAGCCTAACAAGACCAGGGTGAATAATAGCATTCCTCCTAGGGTTTCTTTCCACATCATTGAGGTAATTCTTCAAAGAAGAAAATAAGTAAAAAGGCAGAGATATACAAACCTTATTCTGGAAATGGTTCAGAATGGTAAAGTGGTAACCATAGACTCTGGTAAAGCGCCTGTCAACTGTGATATATTCCATAATAACTCTTAAAACTTTCCTCCAAATAGATTTGATGGACTCCACATCAAAGTAGCTATTAGCAACCTTCACCATCTTCGCTTTCTCCTTGTCTTTTTTGGGAAATTTAATGACCGATTCATTAGAGAATGGTCAGTCCCGGTAGAATTTGACACCCTTAGTTGAAAGATCAGTTATCTCCCTTATTAAATCCTCACTCAGCTTAACATTCCTACCAAACAACACGATCTCTCCCTTTTTCCAGTTTTTAACAAAATAGTTTAGAATCCCCTCATCCGTACCATGAAGCTTTTCCATATAAGGGACTAAACCCCCCTTTACAATTCTTTCCCAAGCTTTGGAATTCTTTCTGTGCTCCTAGAAATTGCTCGGCTCCGCCCATTTTCTTTCTCCACCCATAATCAGCACACTATCAATAAACACTGAATAATTGCTCTGGGTTCCGTTTAGGTATTTTCTGTCGAACACCCAGAAAGCGTGCCGCAGACCCTTCTTAAAAAAGAAAGTGATGTCGGTCCCATCAAATCTAATGAAATCGATGTACCTAATCTTTATCTGTTTCATTATGACTGAGATTGCCTTCCTTTCCATGCACTGAATCATAATAAATTAGCGCTTTCACTTCAGTATGAATGAAGTCATTCTTCCTCCACATGTTTTCCCCACCCTTCCTAACCCCTTCATTAGCAAATAAATCTGCCACCCTATTGGCTTCTCTATAGGCGTGGGAAACTTTCACTTTATCAAATTTTCTTAATAAAGTTCTCGTGTCTTCGATCCATTTTTTGATGGTCCACGAGGGGGGGTAAGCCTAAGAATACAATTTATTATATTCAAAGAATCACCCTCCAACCAAAGATGTTTCATGTTGATCTTGAGGGCTAGGCTAACCGCATGAAAAGCCCCAACAGCTTCTGCAACATGATTAGTTTGAATTCTGATGTCCACAGCAAAAGCCACAATAAAAGCCCCCGTGTTGTCCCTTAACACACACCCACTACCAGCTTTCCCAGGGTTACCTTTAGTCGCACCATCAAAATTGGCTTTCATTTAGCCCAAAGGTGGCATTGACTAAATAGCATTATCTCTCCCACTCACTCCAGGTTTGATTATATTTGATCCAACTAATTTAGAATTCCATTTTTCAGCCATAGAAATATCAAAAGGAGACCACAAAGCTTTCTCGAACATTTTTCCAGGAATTAAAGAAAAAATTTCCTTTATAGCCCTAAGAATTTTAGCAAACAAGTCCCCTTGTGACATTTCTTTATCCCTAAACACTCTATTGTTCATTTCCTTCCATATATTCCAAGACACAAAAGGAAGAATAAAAGACCATAGCTTTCTCACAAAAGGATTTTTAGAAGGAACTTTCCATTGAATGAAAAAATCTTCGACATAAGTAGGAAAAACCCACACCAGATCAAGAAGCCCTAGAAATTTATCCCAAATATTTGACACAAAACGACAATGAAGGAAAAGGTGATTAATAGTCTCGGCTTCATTCCTGCACATATAACACCTATTTGGTAATTGAATTCCTCTTTTTCCAAGATTCTCCAAGGTGAGAATCTTATTTTGTAGCATAATCCAGTAGAAAATATTGATTTTCATAGTCAAGTGATAAATCCAAGCCTTAGGCCAGAAGGGAGGAGGCTCCATCATACGAACCAACATAGAAGTGGCAGAGGCAACTAAAAAAATACCAGACGGATTGTCTAACCAGACAACAGTGTCCTCCATCTGGTGTTGAGCTGGTCTAAGGGCTCTAAAAGCTGATTGAACAGGGCCAAGATCTAGACTAATGGTCTTCAAATCAACCCAATCTCTGTTCCTCCAATAATCTTTAACTAAGACTCCAAAATCCTTTTTACAATCATTCATCCATTTGCTAAATTTCTCTCTTCTGATTAAAGGATCTTTAAAAAGCCACCTGTCTTCCCAAAACCTGACTAAATTTCCATTTCCAATCACCCATCCAATTCCCATTTCCAAAAGCTTTCTTCCTTTACCCATATCATTCCAACAGGCTGACCCACAAGGTAAAGAAGAAGAGTTTATAATTTCATTTAAAGACTCATAATTATTAAAATATTTAGCCTTTAAGGTATCACGCCATTCTCCATTTAAATTAAGAGTTCTCCACAGCTGTTTAGCAAGAAGGGACATGTTCAACACTTTAATCTTCCTTCAGCCTAGTCCCCCCCTTGATTTGGGTTTACAGACCAGATCCCATCCAACAAGTGACATTCTCTTCTTGTCCTCCACTTCGGACCATAGAAACCTTTTCTGAATGTTTTCAATGGCCTCCGCATATTTAGTAGGGATTTTAAATATACTGAGAGCATAAGTAGGAAGATTTTGTAGAGAAGCCTTAAGGAGCTGTACTTTTCCTACTTGACTACAAAGAGCTCCTTTCCAACACGAAAGCTTCTTATTGAATTTTTCAACCAAAGAAATCCAGAATGATTCCAAAGGTTTAGAACAAAGAGGTAACCCAAGATAGGTTAACGGAAGAGACTCAACACGACATCCAAGGATATGAGCAAGTTTGATTTGTCTATACTCCAAAGTATTGAGGAAAAAAATGAAACTCTTGTCCCTATTCACAACATGTCCAGAGGCAGATTCATAAAGATTCAAAATTTTTTTGAATGTCTTATCTTCAGTCACAGTAGATCTTCCCATAAGGATGGTGTCATCAACAAATTGCTGATGGGAACAAATGAGAGGAGAAGAGGAAGGTTTTAGGCCAACAAGGGATCTTTGATCAATAAGCTTTTTAATATTTCTCCCTAAACTCTCAGCCAAGATAGTAAACAGAATAGGAGAAATAGGATCTCCCTGTCTGAGGCCTCTGGATGTCTGAAAAAACCTTGATGGTGATCCATTCACAATGACAGCAAAAGAAACTGTCGAAACAAGCTGGTTCACCAGTTGAATGGCTCTATTATTAAAACCAAACTTGTCCAGAATTTTAAACAAGAAATCCCAATCAACCCGATCATAGGATTTGGAAATGTCCAGCTTAAGAATAAACCCTTCAGTTTTCGAAGCCATTAACAAATGTAAGTTCTCATGAACAGTAACAACAGAATCCATAATATACCTACCTGGCACAAAAACATTCTGCTGTGGAGCAATAATTTGGGGAAGCATAGAAAGCATTCTTGAAGTCAAAACCTTCGAAATAATTTTGTAAATAGAATTACATAGGCTTATTGGCTGAAAAGCTTGAAACTCTGAAGCCCCAGGTTTTTTAGGAATAAGGACCACAAAAGTAGTGTTCAGTTCTTTTAAAAAATGTCTTGATCCAAAGAATTCCTTGACAGCATTCACCACATTCGGCTCAACAATTTCCCAAAACACTTGGAAGAAGAATAAAGGAAAGCCATCAGATCCAGGAGCTTTATTGCCATCAAAAGAGAAGACATCTTTCCTTATTTTATCTTTGGAAGGAATAGCAGTGATTAAGGAATTTTCATTTTGACCAATCACTTGAGGTATAGCTTCAATCAAGGAAAGTAACAATCTCTCCATTAGATGAAAGAAAGTTCTTAAAGAATAGGATAGCTTGTTCCCTGATATCATCTTTCTCCTCA
This sequence comes from Sequoia sempervirens, assembly GCA_007258455.2. NCBI lineage: Eukaryota > Viridiplantae > Streptophyta > Pinopsida > Cupressales > Cupressaceae > Sequoia > Sequoia sempervirens. The sequence continues at coordinate 375,321,993 of VDFB02270651.1, forward strand.
AAACTAGTCCCATTATAAACAATATGAGCAATTCTATTAGTAGCCCTGTGTTTCAAAGCAGTCAAGTGAAAAAATCTGGTTCCTATCTCCCTCAGTCAACTAAGACACCCTACATCTTTGACGCCAAAACACTTCCTCTTTTGCTATTATGTCATGCAATTGAATGAGGAGTTCATTTTCTATTTCTCTGAAATTGTCAATGTATCCCCATTTTTGGATTTTAAATTGAATCTCCTAAATTTTGCCCTGAATTTCCATTTTGGATCCAAAAATATTCCCAAAAGCATCATTTTTCCATCTTTGCACATTCGTTTTCACCTCCTTTAATTTTTTAGCAATCCTAAACATAGTTGTGCCAGAAACATCTATATTCCACCATCTGCGGATTTCCTCAAAAAATTGAGGATGAGAAAGCCAAAAAATTTCAAACCTGAAAAGGAAGTTCTTTTTCACCTTGGTAGGATCTGCCAAAAGACAAATGGGAAAATGATCAGAACCAACCCTTGATAAGGCTCTCAGAGCACAAAAATAGTCTATAAGCCATTGGCCAGAAGCTAGGGCCCTATCAAGCCTCACTTGGATCAGATCAGGCCCTAATCTCCTATTGGTTCAGGTAAAAGAAGCTCCTTGAAGGTCCAAATCAATCAAGGAATTGTTATTTATGAAGTCGGAAAGGCCAGATTTACTATCCCAATTGATTTGAGATCCCCCAAATTTCTTAGCATTCAAGAGGGGAGTATTGAAGTCACCCATGACCAACCAGTGTTCATTGACAAAACATCTATGAAAACCAGATAACTCTAGCCAAAAAGAATTTCTAGCATTCTTACAATTCAGGGCATATATATTGGAAAGGACCCAACAAAAATTGTCTCTTATGTGAGTGAATCTTGTAGCCACAACATTACCATTCTCCATTAAGGGTTCACCTTTAATAAACAACTTATTCCAGAAAGTAACTATACCTCCCGAAGCTTCCGCAAAACTATTTCCATGAAACCCACAGTTCTGAAAAAATTTAAGATTTTCTACTTTATCTTTAGGCATTTTAGTTTCTTGAATAAGAAGAATATTGGGTTTATGATCCCTAACAAAATTTTGGAAAACATCCTTTTTATGATGGCTATTCAGCCCTCTAATATTCCAAGACATAATTTTCATTTCTTACCTGGTGATTGAAGTATCTCCAGGATGGTCATTTGGATACCATCCGCAATATCCTGAAGGCTACCTTGCTCCCTTTGCCATTTTTCAGATTTTCTTCCCAGGTAAGGCTTGGATATCCCACAATCGGCCTTGGCTCTAGTTCTAGTGACCATACCACTAGAAGATTCCTTCATCTTCTTTTCTTCTTTTTTGGATTTTGAATGTGAGATAACCTCCTCCCATTCAGTTTCATCTTGGCTTTCCATTTCTCTGCCTAATTCCCTATCCTTCTCAGGTAACAATCTCTGGTCCCAAGGGAGGGTATCCATTAAACCATTCTTGGTTTCTCGAGTATTGAGATTAGGTGTTTTCATATTCATACTTTGGATCTCATAAGTATCCTTCACTACTTTCAGATTGGCTACCTCCTGAAACTGAACCCCATTAGAGCAAGGGTTATTAAAAGGAAAAGGGGCCGAAATACCTATCTCCAGGGATAAACCCATAATGGGTATTTCCTCCAGCCCAAGAACACTCAAACCTCCATCCGACAACAGAGGAGAGGATAGAACTAAACCCGAAACTTCATTTCTAGAAGCAGCCTTCTCCAGAGTTTCCCGGGCTCCCACCTCGGAAGTAAAGCCATCCTTTCTTTCCCCAAGGGGGGAGAAGAAAAATTTAGGATCCTTAGGAACCTGAGAGCGGGTACCTTCAGACTCAAAGCAAGCATCCTCATTCAAGTGTTTATGAGTATCCTTCAAGTTTTGAGGAAAAGTACATCCTTCAAGATTCTCCTTCGAATTTGGAATAGGCACAAGCTTCACCTCCTCTGATTTTTTTTTCCATACATTCTTAGGGTTGGCCGCTTTCTCCTTTTCACTTTTATTATTTAGCGGACATTTCTTAGCCCAATGCCTAGATTTTTGACATTTGAAACAAATAAAGGGTGTTGTTTCAAATTCAATAGCTTGCTTCCACACCCCTAACTTAGATTGGATGTCAATCAAGGAGGGAAGATCAGCGTTTTGAGAAACCCCAACACAGATTCTAGCAAAGACCAACCGCTTTCTTTCTGCAGTCATTGAGTCAATGGACAAAATTTCTCCAAAAGAGCTAGCAATCCTGTTGAAGATATCAGTATTCCAATACTCCAAGGGAAGACCAGGCAATCTAGCCCAAACTGGCACCATTTCAAATATAGAATTAGATAGATCTACCCTAGAAGACCATTTCTTCAGGGCCAAGGAAGAATTTTTGATAATCCAAGGGCCACCACTATGAACAGCCCTAGAGTCCTCTTTACAGGAGAACTGAAAAGCAAAGAAACCTCTAGGGAGCACCGCTACTGAAACCAGACCACTGGTTTTCCATTTATTCTTAACAAACTCCCTTACCACTTCGATATTAGGCCTAGGACCCAAAAATTTACCAACCAAAATATTCTCCATCCTAGCAATATTGTGGTCTATGATTTCATCCAGCACAGAAATAGAAAAATTTCCAGACCCTGCATCAGAAAGGATACGCACAGGGGGAAAAGAAGATTTTTCATTTGGCTTAAAGCCAAACAAAGAAGTCCATGACTTACCTTTTTCATCCCCCCTAACCGACAAATCCACGACAGCTTTGGGAACTGAGGATCCATCCTTTCCACTTGGGTCCACCTGGATTATTTTGTGGACATCCATATCATCAGAACCCAACTTACCTTTTTTTGAGCCCGAAGTGGACTCCTCATTCGCCTGAGATTCCCTCGACCCCCCGCCCCCACGCTGTTCGAAGATTCAAAACCTGCTTTTTCCCGCTCACTCGCACCAGTTCCCGCTTCCATTGCCATTCACAATTCTATTTTCTGAAAGCAACCAATAGTTACAAGTATATACAATTCATGCAATATTTTGCAATATTTATTTATAACTATTTTCTTCTATATATAATGTAAGTTCAATGTAGATACAATGAAAACATTTTCATTACTGGTAAAATATATTTTACATGGATCTTTAAATCTATTTATATTAAAATTAGAACTAAGGAACTATTGACCACTATAATAGAGGCATTCACAATCTAGAAGTTCAAGGACAATAAGTGATAGAAAATAGATAATAAACTAAAACACAAATACAACAATAATTTAAGGTCAACAAAATGGAGGACAATATTTTTATTGCCTCTAGTTTTGGTTTATGTAAAAATGAATTACCAATGGATACCATGCATAGCTTTTGAGCTAGTTCCTTAGCTTGTGCTTATCTTGGTGTCTTATTATTGGCTCATTCTAGTTTCCTCTTACATTAAGAGATGCTCTTCTATCAATATTTTATGTCTACCAAAGCCTCATTTGATTTCATTTTATTTGACGATTAACTTTTTATAGTCAATGATAGAAGAACTCTAATATTTTATTCCTTTCAACCATTGGATATTTTTCAATAACCTCAATTAAGTCAAACATTCATGATTACCTCAACAATAATTTTAGCTCTACATGTCCATTAAATTTCCTGCTTGGTATTACTCTACATCCATTGCCATGCTAAAAAGGTGCCTTTCTTTTAACTACAAAGCTCTATCCATTAAATACAAAGATAAATTTATTAGAAAAAATTCACAAAAATTACATACTAACCTAAAGGTCTACATTAATTATTAGCCCAAAGGTCTTTATAACAAGCAAAATTTAAATGATTGATATGGTTCAATTCCTCTACAACTATTTCAATATAATAATTTACTTGATTTAAAAGTATCAAATTAAAACCCTAAATGAATGTCATATTTATAAACTAATGTATTACTCTCGAAAGATATAAATTTTCTCTTTTTAGCATATATCAAATTTAATCACATTATTTACTAGATAATTAATTAACCAATTATTAATAATCATTAATTGACCATTTATTACAATTTATCATTTATTATATCATTAATCAATTATGATTTATTTCCATTTATCTATTTATGTATTAAATGAGAGAAAATTAGCCATTAGTAAATAAAGTTTTCACTTTTATTTTACTAGTTAACTACATCTTATCTCATTATTTTACTTTCTCTTGTTTTATAAACTTATTCTTTAGTCATAAATGGATTTTTTTTCAAATAGAAACATATTCCTCTCATTTATTCATTTATTAAATTAAAAAAATCATTTTTTATCTTCTCATGGGTTTGAAGTGGGAAATTTTTTTATTAGACGAGTTGAATCCACAAACGTTTTAGCCAACTCAAGTATTTGATCTTATCCTCATTTAGAATTTGATTTTTCTACAAATTCTATCAGTATCATCATTCCATTATTACTTTTATCAATAAATGTTTATGTAAATCCACACTATTGAGGAACTTGTCAATCTAATAAAAGCATTATGCTATTGAGTTAAATGCACATTCTTCACTTCCAAGTGAACATATTCAACCGAGTAAAGATGTTGAGTGTGGTTGTTTGATATGAATTCTAATTGAATTATATTTATGATGTAAAGTTACTATTTATTTCATTATATTTTTTATAATTAAATAATAATTATACAAATTCAATTATATTTCTTTTATAAATATTTGTATTCATATATTTTTTTAAAATTTTACTTTTGTGAGATATTCAAAAGAGATGATAATATTCCTCATATTAATTGATAAGTAAAATCAACTAGTTATAAATTAATCTAAGGTTTAAATTCAACTATAGTTGATTATATGAAGTAAAATTTATGTGATTATACAATGTATAATACAAGGTAAAATGTCCCATGAGAGTAATAAATCATGTGATTGATTATATACACGTGAAAGCAAAAGAATGATTGCTATTGACTAAACATGGATACGTTTCTATGTCTCAGAATCTATAAATTTTATTTGTAGTTACACATATTGATCAGAATGATAATATTATTTTTTCTTCATAAGATGTGAAATCAAATGTTCTTGAATAGGTTTGTACATTTACCCAACCTCTATAGCCATTGAATCAACATCGATTTAATTCTAGGTTCCCTCGTGTAGAAAAATAAAATTTTAAGTAGTGGTATTGTGTATTGCACTCTTGGAATTCTTCTATAAAAATTGTAAAATTGAAAGATATATTCAGAAACAAAAAGGTTAAAAGATTCCCTTAAATCAACCACAATGATTGCTAGAAAATGCAGACATATTTAAATGAAGTTTAATTAATATGGGAGTTTCCTTTCTTGATATGAGTATAGATTTGAATTAATGTATTTAAGGATATTTAAATGTGATAGAAAAATTCTTTTATTTTATCATTATAAGATAAAAGAATGATATTTTACACATAAATATGAAAAAAAATTCTAATGGTTTGCACAAATACACTCTACAACCAAAGTGTAGTACATGGCCTGTAAGATTAATATTCTATTAAATATTAAAATTCAAGGACGATGATCATGAATATTATCAGTATCTAATGTTTTTAGTGTCCATATTTGTAAGGCCCCACCTTGCATTTGATTAGTAAAGCCCTCATATGTTTTATGTGTTACTAGATAGATGGTAAGATGTATTGTGGATGAAAAATAGTGCGATTATTTTATAATTTTTTCTTGAGTTTCATTCTGAAATTTTACTTATGCTATGGTGAAGGAGTTATAAATTGTAAATGAAATGGTTGAAAAATTAAAACTTATTTCAGCTATCAAATTAATGTGGTATACGATTGTTACTTATGATTTCATTGGCAATGTACAGGAAAGGAAGAGTTAATAGGAGAAGGGAAGACCATTGAGTAGATCAAAATATATGTCCTTGAGGTGATAGATTTCACCCTCTTTTGAGACTTAGAAGGAAATAAAGTTAACAAGTTGATAGAGTAAGGTTGTAAGGGTTGATATAAAAGGGATGATTTATATTTTGGGTAGAGACAGTATTTATTTGTGTGTCAAATGTGTTGTAATTTTGGGGGTAAGCTATAGAAACCATTATCCAGGTTGAAATTCGGATAAATACTTAAATGGGTCTTTAAAGAGGGTTGTTGGTCAATTTCCTTGGTTGGTATGGAAAAATAAACCCTCTAGAGTCTATACCATAGTGGTAGGGGTCAAGTAGGCATCCAATAGTGCCCCTAGGACATGATTTGACCCTTGAAAAGTCCTCATTATAGAGAGTGACGAGTTTTGAAGAGAGGATACGATGGAAAGATGGAGGGGTTGTCCAAGTGCATGTTTCTTGCTCAATAAGGAAAAGACTCTCATTGATGAAGGTAGGTATACTCCACAACTCCCCATCCATGGGCTACAAGTTGAAATCACTATATATTTTGGAGAGGAAGAATGAGAGGGGTGTTACCCACTTCTCCTCTTAGAGAACTTTAGTGGAGATGGTAGAAAGAATGATAGGAGAGGATTCCACTACTCTTTGAAGATAGTGATCAAGATGGCTTAGCATGGAGAGGAATGGTGGATGAGAGAGCTCAATCCCTTGACCTAAAAGAAAAGAGATAAGTTCTTATTTTCCATTACCCTTGTTTATTAGTTGTAAGAAGGTGACATAGTGTATGGTTCATGGCTAAAGATAGAGAGTAGAGAATCTAGATGCATGGAATTTATGTTATGCTAGTTTTATTCCTCTGTAAAATGAGAAAAGGTTCCATTTATCATCATGGAAGTAAAATAATTCCTTGCTTTGGGGTATGGCTAGAGCCCACAAGGCTCCATGATGCCATTACGGTAGGGTGGAGAGCAAGTCTTTCTTAATTGTATTGCTCTTATATTCCTAAGTTTTATTAGTAACATGGAATAGCTAGTATTCCATTGCAAGATGGAAAAAATAGAAAGAGAAAAGTTTACTTCATTTGCATGTTAGTTGCTTAATCTTGAGTGTAAATTGAACCGTGAGAATTCTATAGAAGTAATTTTTATACCTTGTTACAGTGAAAAGGAAGGCTTCTCATTTACATCTCAAAATTTTTGTGAATGCAAGACTAAGGATTAGGTAAAATAAACTTCTGCATAATATTATTATAGGAGAAATTAGCTGTTGCAAGTAATCATGTTTTGAATGAAACTCCACTTATAGCTACTACAATAATAAATGGGCCTTGAATGATTTTTGTTGTGCTTGCTTTGGAAACAGTTATGGTCAAAAGTCATTACCCATGTATAAAATCAAACAGTTATGGTCAAAAGTCAATTGTGTGTGTATACATGCATACTTTTCCTTTTTCTCCAATAAAACAAGAATTAAAGTGTTATTTTCATTAAAGAAGGGATATTTTATAGATCTAAGAATAAAGTAAGGAAGAAAAAAAAACAAATAGATAAGCTAGGTTTACTGTTGTTGTTTATCAGAAGCTTGTTAGGTCTACACTCCTCGTTATAGCTCCGAATGAAAATAAAGAATGTGTCACAGGTTGTTAAATGATCTAGAATTCATGGTGGTAGTTTAGTTTTTATAAGTAGCCTATAACAAGCAAGAGTATTACTAATATTAATGTCAAGCGATGAAGTGGTTAATGGGTAAATTATTTAGGAGACTTGGATTAGCTATTAGAATTATAGTCCTCATGATTTTTATATATATCTATAATATTAATTTTGTGAAAGACATGAGTATGAACATTAACTTGGTTTCTAAGAGTGGGGTTCATAATTGCATTGGAAGTAGATTTGGTATCGAGTATGACCTTAACCTTACATGGGGAAATAGTATGGAAATTACTAGTACATGAGAATAATAGTTAAACCATGATTTAAATAAAGAAAAATAAAATTATCAGATGAGGTAATCATGTGCCAAAAAATTTAACATCAATTTCATTCATCCCTAGTAGTAAACGTATGGACATCTTGCAAAATATTAATACTTGTATCCTTCTCTTCATAACTTGAGCATGTGCATGATAAATTCCGTAACTCCGCTTGTCCATCAACCTCACTCCTTGCTCTTGAGTGGCATGTCGATGGTGAAGTTTTTTAGGAAACTACACCCAATGTGTATAGTGTGTTACCATGTGTGTGCATGGTTAAGAATTGTTATTGTTTTTTCACCTTTCAAAAAAAATAGTTGGGTTTTTCTAGTGTAAAATTTTGTGCATGACAGTATCTCCTAGCACTGGTGTTGGACCTACGAGTTCCACATGGCTGGGTGGATCTTGCACCTTACACTGTTGGGATTTCTCTACTTATTCGTGATGGCAGAATCTTCTAGTTCAGAGAACTCATGTGTATCTATGGATTTGTTTCTTCTCCTATGTTCATTGTATCAATGGAAAACTATGTATTTATATTCCTCATTTGTAATTGAGGAGGGTCTATGTATATTGTAATTGTATGATTTTGTATGATCAATCTCATCTTGGAGATGATCTTTGTAATGGTATATCGACTTAATGTAATATTTGGAAGAATTCATTATTGTACTTTGTTTATTATGCAATGGGTCAATGCTTTGATTTATGTTGTTTATCAAGAGTTAATTTCATATGCTATGGTTCAATTTTGTACGTAGGCACATTGCATGGCCTAGAGGATGGTTTTTTTTAGAGTAGATTACTTTACTTGTTTTTATTACTCTATTTAAGAAAAAAATTATTACACATCCCTATTGTTGCAAAATCCTTTAGGTTACATGGTAGGGTTTTACAGGACCCTAGTCCTTCCATTACCCTAGATGAAACCCCACACACTACTTATCATATTTCTCGTTGCCATAGTAAAACCCTTGCTAGTGAGGGAACCCCTCCTAAACCCATTAAATGTGTCTGACTATCAGGGCCTACTGCTATTTCTACTTTTGAATTAGATAATTGGGATAACTCGAAGGACGAGTCATTGAATCCCACCCATACACACTCCCATATTGATGAAAATATTTTTGATGCCGCCAACACCCCCTATCATTAACCCTAGCCATCAACATTTCACTAATTTCTGCATCAATTTGGATGGGACCCATGATGAACCTAGGGTGAATTTTGACAATTGGGCCTCTAGCAACCCTCTACACATAAATACCAAACAAAATTCTAATGTTTTCCACAAATACACTCTACAAGCAAAGTGTAATACATGGCTTGTAAGATTAATATTCTATTAAATATTTAAATTCAAGGATGATGATCACAAATATTATTAGTATCTAATTTTGTTAGTGTCCATATTTGTAAGGCCCCACCTTCCATTTGATTAGTAAAGCTCTCATATGTTTTATGTCTTACTAGATAGATGTTAAGATGTATTGTGGATGACAAATAGTGTAATTATTTTATAAATTTTTCTTGTGTTTCATTCTAACATTTTACTTATTCTATCGTGAAGGAGTTAGAAATTGTAAATGAAATGGTTACAAAATTAAAACATATTTCAGCTATCAAATTAATGTTGTATATGATTGTTGCTTATGATTTCATTGGTAATTTGTAGGAAAGGAAGAGTTAGTAGGAGAAGGGAAGACCATTGAGTAGATGAAAAGACATTTCCTTGAGGTGATAGATTTGACCCTCTGTGGACATCAAATTTTGCATTTGCTCAAAAAACACATTAGCATTGCCATTTAAAACAAAACAAAACAAGAACATCCCTATGAAATAATGAAACATGTTAATCATGCAATGAAAGGAATCAAGGAAACTAAATAAACCATATAAAAAACATGATTAAACTTTATCTCATAGTGGATCATTGCTTCTATGGAAAGAATCCCTTTCCCAATCCTTGCTAAACACCATGATATGTTGTTATGAAACTACTTTGAAGATGATATGAGGTGGGAAAAATAAGTTCCCAATTGAAGAGAGTGACTTTGCATGAGATTGTGGAGGATTTTTTGAAGAATGAAGCCTTCATTTATAGATTTTCAAATTGGAAGAGAGCTCAAAATAGAGCAATGTGGGATAATGATTTGACCAATGAGATGATGCCACTTGTCAACTTGTGATAGGTTGAGGAATGAGCACATTTTGGTCAATGTGCCAAAGAGGGGGAGATTCAAGTTTGAATTTGAGAGTGAAATGTTGAGTTTGGCCTTGTGCAAGAGACATGTAAGAGACATGTAAGGCTTCATAAATGCTTTGTTGGATGTACATGTCAAATTGGGGGGAGATTCAAACTTGGAGAATATTCTCCCTTTATGCCAAGTTGAAAGTAAATAAAGATTTTGATAAATCAATTAAATGGAATTTCATGTGCAAGTGGAAAAATCTAGAGAATATAGGTGATTAAGATTAACATTTAATCATGGATTAGATTAATTAAGTTGATGTTACATGTTTTTGACCCATTTGACTTAGATTTAGGGATTTAAATCAAATCAAAGGGAGATGAAAGGTGAAAAAGATTTAGTTAAATAAATATTTGATTTATTTATCAAAGGGGGACAATGATAGGATCAAATTAAAAAAAGTTAATTTATTTAGTTTTAGATGGACGATCCTTAGAGATTATATCAATTAAACTTAGTTTATTTAATTTATGGGCGAATATGAACTAACTAAATACGTGATGTCAATTTCACGTGTCTACATTTTGCCCCTCTTTGAAGCAATGTACTTGTTGCATTGGTTCAAAGAATAAACTTGACGCCATCAAAATTCAAAAAGTTTATGATTTTTTCGGATGCCCCAGTGGAAAGAAGTGCACTGGTACATTGCCCCCTCGACAGATCGAGTGAAAATATTTGATTTGAGGGTCGATCTTGTGATAAAGAGGTTCAAAATGGATGGTATGTATGATTGTGATGATGATGAAAATGAGATGATGATGCGATAATGCCTATATGATTATGTAATAGATGTTTTATGCAAATGTATGATTTATGAGATGCTTGGACTAACAGATCTATATTATGATGATGACTATGTATGTGAGATGATATGCCGAATGTTGATAGTTTGTCGATGCAGGATGGATGTAGGATGGATGTAGGATGGATGTATGATGGATGCATGATGGCTGCATGCTGGATGCATTGGTGATGTGATGTTAGCGTAGAGAGAAGAAAGAAGAAATGAGATGATGACAAGAGGATCCAACTAGTCCATGATCTAATGAGACTTTATTAGAGATGCCGATGATGATAGATTATGATGATTTTATTATCAAGGATTGGGACTTTAAAAGGGCTACTTATCTTATGGTATGATAACACACATAGGTACAATGCATCAAGGTAAAAAGAACCAGGATGGCATTGCACCTAGTGAGATGGACTTTGACTTGACAAACAGATAGGAGGATTTTTTCTCACACTTGACATACGAAAACCTTGCTAGGACATACCTAACAAAGCAAGTATTCACCAAGTTATTTTACAAGAACATCCAACAAGCACAACAAAAAAAAGATAATGATCGTTGACCTATTCCTATCTCTCTAAATCCTTTGTTTAGATATCAACGAGAGTTCCTTGGAATGAGCGCAATAAGATAAATCAAAAGAAAAGATCAAGTACACAAACAAGCCAATTTTATTCATACCTTGAGCTAAAGGGATGTGTTTTGATAGGATAAGAATCCAAGTCATATCCAAAATGATGCCCATTGTCGGAACAATATATCCTAGGACATGCATTGTAGAGGATGATGATGGTTTGATAAGTTCATTGATAGGTTGCTAATATAAGGTTGATTGACATGTTTGAAAATAATCAAGAGTTTTATTTTGCGCTTAAAAGATTGTTGCTTTGATTTTTATTTTGTGTTTGAAGTTTTCTTTTGCTAATTGTTGTGATTTGTTTCTATTTGTGTTGCCAAAGGATGAAGGTGATGATCAATTTATTATGGATGATTGATTATTGTAGGTGAAAGCGAAATGAGATGGATGGATGTTTTCAAATATTTGGATGTTTTTGAAGTTTTGTAATGTTTTAAGGCTATTTTTAGATTTTTGAAATGTTTTGATTTTCCAAAATTTCAAATGTTTTTGGATTTTCTGAGATTTTATGAATGTTTTTGGATTTTGATGTCTTAGGTGCTGATCAAAGATGAGCCTTTCCTACATTTAATCTCAGAGATGACATAGTTCAGATACCATGTTTTTGATGTTTTCTAACTTTTTGAGTGTTCTTGGATTTTGATATGATTTGGATGTTTTTGGATTTTTGATATGTTCTGGTTGTTTTTTGGATATTTTCGCATGATTTTGACGATTTCGATATGGATGTGATATCAATGCTCTGTTTGGGATTTTGTTGACAATCAAGCTAAGGTTGATTGATTAGATCAATGGATTGATGATGATGATAACATTGTTGAGGAGACACGACAATTCAAGGGTTTGATTGATCAGGATTGATGACGATAACATTGTTGAGGATGCACAACAATGCAAGGATAGTGCTAAGCAACACAAGGATTGGGAAAGATATCACCAAGATGATGATGGATTGATGATGATAACATTGTTGAGGATGTATAACAATGCAAGGATAGTGTTAAGTAACATAATGATATCCTGATGATTTCTTGATTGGATTTGATTGATCAAAATTGATGAAGCTTGATTTGGAACAAAAGTTGTTCGAATGATTTGATGTGATTTTTAAAGTGCAACTTAGATGCAACTAATAGTGATTGTTTGGATTGATGTTTGATGAAAGATAAATCTTGATAATGATATGTTCTCGTCAAAATATGCCACAATCTTCTGATTTGGCTTTTAGATCACAAATGCTTTGACCAATTTGGTTTCATGTTTTCCAATGTTTAGATCACCACATAAGTTGGAGGATATAGATCAAGATTTATTCTCAAAGCAAGATGTACATATCTGCCCCTAGTGTCTAGAAATGTATGGAATACCATGGATGGATGCTCAAATAGGTGTATGGATGGATGGATATTGAAAGCATGCAAAGGATGCCAAAGATTATCGTGTGATAAGATAAGGTTTTTAGATAAAGAATTCTCATTTGTATAATGCTTCATGGCTCAAATGATGTTGGATAGGATAGGATCAATGAAAATGACCCATGTCAAGATGTTTACCATAAGCAAGTGTAAAGTATGCACCAAACTTTTTTAAGATCAAGACGACTCAGTCTATGGATGTAGATGGATGAAAATTTATTGGATAAATGGTTCATGGATGAATGGATTTATTATGGATGAGATGTATGGAATGTTGGATTTATTATGGATGGGATGAGATGCTTTCACCTGAACTGGCGCACGTAGATGCTCGATTCCACACATGACACCTATTTTCAAGGTTTTTGTCATGGTCTTTCCAAAAGCACCACCGTAGTGGTTTTCACTAGAGGATGATTTTTCTCTTTACTATTTTCATGATTTTTTCCGATTTTTTGGATTTTCATATTTTTTGCTTTTTTTTTTATTTTTTCAAAAGATTTTAAGCTCATGTTGAATCAGAAGGTGTTGCTGATGTAGATGTCCCTATCATAATGTTCCATCGATATCCTACTTCAAGAAGCTACTTTGCCAAGACACATGCACTTGAATACAACTTTTGAGATTCCTGATCTGCTTCGTCGATACCGGAGTTAACTTTGTCTTTGTGCGCACATCACGATAGAGTGCCTTTAGAATCCTCATGATGAAGGGTCGTTGCCAATACATGGTGAATTTGAGAATTATATATCATGCATGGAGGCATGGATGGAGTGTGTTTAGGGATAAGAGATGGATTGGTTGACAGTTTGGAACCTTTGGGTGGATAGGAAAGTGTGCATGGAATTAGGACCAACTACTTGATACACTTTGTACGTTGCTTGAAAAGCCTGCTTTTTCCTTTGTTGACATATTTGATGGATAATTTTCCATTTTTTATCTTGCCCCATAGTTTCTTTGACTGATGGAGTTTGATAGGGATAATCTTTCTTTGTATGTTTTGGTATCCATGCATATTTGATTTTTCCATTATGCTTCTCAGTTTCTTTTGATTTGATAACATTCTTTGTGCTTTGATTCAAATATTTATTTTGACGTTGGTCCCAATTCATGGATGGGGTTATGGGTGGATGAAGATTTATGACATGGCTGGTTGTAGTATTGGCATCAGTTTCATCATAAGGACTCTTCGTGCTCCCTATGTTGACGTTTCTTTGAGATGAAGTTTCCCATAGTATGGTGGTAGTAGTAACTTTATGCTTTGATTCTTCCTATTTCGAGAGTTCTTGTTTAGAATTCCCTCTCTAATAAATGACCACTACAGATGATATTATTTCAATTTGCTGCTCTGTTGACTCTAGAATATCCTATTTTGTTTGACTTGTTTCCTTCAGTGGATAATGTTGGATATCTTCATACATGTTGTCCCCATTCTAAATTTGGGATATATTTGATCCTGATGTTAACAACTCAATAAATTTCTCTTTTTGTTTAATAATGTCAAGAGTAAAAGAATCTTGTTCCAAATGAAGATCTTCTATGTGTCCATCCATAGAAAGCATCTCATGGGTAGATGGAGGAGTATGTGCTATGTGAACATCATTTGTGACATCTCATATGGATAGGAGAGTGTCCATTAGATTATTGTAGTATCTTGGACATACAAATTCTTGATCTTGAATCATTTCGGAGTTGCTTTCGTCATGATTTCAATCAAGTTCTTGACATGGGTCAGTTTCAAAGGATGGATTGCTTACAAAGGGTTCTTGGATGTCATCATTAGGCATGGGGAATGGCTCAATATCCTCTTGATCTTTAAGTGGACTTGGATCAAGTGTCAAGTTGAGGATTCCTTCAGTATCTATAACCATGAGGTCAAAGGGGGTCAACATGTCTTGGAAAGGACCACTGCTAGAATTTGGTGAAAGATGTTGATCATGCTTTGGAATGAATTCTTGAGATATGTTATCTAACTCATAAGGTGATGTAGAGACATTTTCAACATGATCATAGGTCAATAGATCATGTATTAAGTCAATAGGATTAAATAATCTTAACACTCCTTGAAATAGATCACTAAAAAGTGGTTCTTGATGTATCATGAGTTGATCATCAGATGGGGTGGAAACATCTTCAAGGTGCTCATCAATGGAGAGATCTTGATCATTGTTCTCAAAAATTGTGGCAAAGATATTTTCAATGTCTTCAACCATAGGGTCAAATGATGTTGACATTTCTTGAATTGGATCATTGTTGGTTGGTGGATTTTGATCATGATTGAAAAGTGACTGTTGACATATATTGATTTGATCTTAAGACAAGATAGAAACATCTTCAATGTGCTCTTTGATGGATAGATATTGATCATTGCTTTTAGCAATTATGGTGGGGAGATTTTTAATGCTATCGCCAGTGGTTAAATGTTCATCATTATACCCAATAGTTATCATTTTTTGTGTTTGTGCTTATGTTTGTTAGGTAGCTTGAGAGGCTTGGGCAGATTGAGAGGCTTTTTGCATGGCTACATATTGTTGGATGGCCTTTTGGTAGGCCTGGTGAGCTTTTAGAGCAATGTTATATTGTCTTGTTGCGTTTGGTTTTTGTGGTAGTGGTGGTGGATTTCGGATTGTGTTGGATGTAGTGATGGGTGGTTGAGGTATGCTTAGAGAAATCATGATAGTGAGGGGTTGAGATGTGATGGGAATGATAGAGGTTTTTGGAATGATCGAAGTGATAGGGATGGTTGCAAAGACCAAGGTGATAGGTCCTTGGGAGACCATGTTTTGATTTTTCAGGATTGATGTTGTCATTTGATTAGATACCATCTATTGGTGCAATGTTGATGGTATATTCAAAGGATTTCTTTGTGATGGCTTGATTGGTGTTAGGTGGATTGATTTGGATGGAGTGGTTGGTGCTAGGTAGAGGGGGAATCCCTAAACCAAGGAATGATGTTGATATGGGTAATGATGGCAGAGATGTCTCTTGGCACAATGACTCAACTATTTTGGTCGGTGGAGCAATTTGATCTTGCCAAATTTGATCTTGATTTCGATCTTGACTCCTTGATATAGTTGATTTGGTTTTTGTTCAGGTAGATTTGGGATGCATACTTGTGGTTTTTGAATGGGATCATGGACAAATTGATTTTCGACAATGTTCTGACTTGGGATGATGTTCAAATTTGGCCTGATAGGTTGAAATTGAACATTGTTGCTTTTGGGAATCACATTTCCTTGATTTAGGTAACTTTTATTTTTCTTGGCGTTACCTCAACTTGGATTAATACATAGAGTCGTTAACATCTTGTTTGGACTTTGAACAATATTCATATGATTTGCAAACATATTTATCCCAAAGTTTGTTGGATTCATGTTTGGTAAAGTTATACATGGTACACTCACATTTGGCATGTTGGGATTTGATGAGATGACATTGTTCATTTGAAGGCTCATGCATTGATTTTTTTATTGATAGATTTATAGTTTTGGATTTAGATCTACCATCGAGAAAGGTGTTCCAACCTTTTTACTAGGCATACTCACATTTTTTGTACCATTGAGGTATGCGGGAGATAATGATCCCATGTACGGATTGTATAAATGTGAGTGTTGATAATCAATCGACATTGTAAGGCTTTGAAATTTTAGTTGACTTGGATTACTCATGATGTATGGATCAAGTTTATATTCCATGTTCTTCTTGTGTTTTTGACCTTGTTGTAAAAGTGACTTCTAAGGTGTTTAGGACCAATGATGAGATTAAGGATGAAAAGGGGTGAATGATATGAGTGTTGAACATTTAGGGACTTTGAATCAACACTAGACTTAGGGCTTGATTTTGATTGTTTGATTTGGATAATGAACTTGTAAACCCTAAGATGTTAGATGTTATCTTAGGATGAACTTGTTCAAAGGGGTGCTAATTTAACTATAGGTATGAGAAAGGATGGATTCCCATACTCCTTACTAAGCAAGGTGATTTTGATTTTGATGGTTTACCCAAGTCTAGAATGATGTTTCCAAAGCTCTAAAGTTTTTTGGTGGGATGGGATGATAAATGTTTGAAATGGATGAAGTTTTTGATTTGATCCTAAATGAACCTAGGAAGGACATGTTTATGAGACCAAGATAGTGAGCAAAAAGACTAATGTTTGCTTGAAAGATGATAAAAAGATAAACAAGAACATGTGTGGGGTCGAATTTGTTCAATTTTTTCTTAATGGATTCTTTTTACCATAAACACTTCTTGATTAGGTTTTTGAAACTAGATGTCCAATGTCCTAATACTCTTTCATCCCACAAAGTGTATTATGTGGAAATTGAGGAAATCAAGGCAAAGGTTACCTAAAGTTGACTTTAGTAGGAGCAAATTGAGATTAAATCCAAATGTTTAGAAGCCTCAAAGGATACAAATCCCAAGGGAAAGCAATAACATGTGAATTTGTTCAAGGATATTTGCTTCTCCTAAAGGGTTTGAGATTTGATGCTCATGTTCAATGTTGGTTTTCTAATGTTTTAGATCAAAGCACTATGTTTTCAAACTTACTAACAAGCAATATAACATCCTCACTCAATTGGTACATTTTTCTTGGTGGGCTTTCCTTATGCCCTTGGTAGTAGAAGAGATGATTTTACATGCAACGAAGGAGATAGTATAAAGGTATGTTAAGAATGAAGTCTTAACCTCTATTCTTTAACGAAGATTAGACATGGCAAGTAACTTCTTGGAATCTAAGTTCTAATGCACCACTTTGATAAACTTGTTGAATGGATCAGTTGGTCACTACAAACAAAGGTTTTAGTTTAGACTTTCCATTTGTGGATATTGACCCATACAATGAGAGTCCCATTTCAGATCCATCTCATTAGAGTCAACCGTGTGATACTGTTGTTTACTCCAGTACCCAAATTTATATCCTAGTTGGAAATACTCTTGGCTTTAGAGTGTTATCGGTTGATTCGTTCCCTTGGGTGAGTACTTTTTCTCTAAGGCAAGCCCTCTAAGATGAAAAAAAGTGAGTAAACATATTCATAGTTCGATCAACCTTCGTTTAGAAATAAAGGCAGAACACACGCAATAAGTTTACTCATACTCGCAAAGTGTTTTGTTCAATTTTTAAACCCAAAATGAGGTGTGGAGTTAATATTTTATGCAATTTAATGTCATCAAAAATACTTTTAATTCTCAAGATCATCATGAAGCACGAGAGAAGCACACACGTCTTTTAAAGTGAAATTACTTAGCAAAAAGATTACAAAAACACAAAAAGCACTTATTCATTTTAACTTCAAATCAATTATGATTTCATTTTAAGCACCGAAAATCAAAATGTGAAGTTTTTTTGTTCAATTTTAATCCAAAATCAAAGCCTAGTAAGTTTGTAGTGTTCAGTTTTAGCCTCAACTTTTTAAAAAATCAATTAGTGATTCATTTTAAACCCAAATTTGAAGCGAACAGACCTAAAACAAAAAAAAAAAGCGACACATGAATGCTATAGGATGTTTTAATAAGCATTAAGAAATGATTTTTCAAGTTCAAATGCCTAAATGCTCAAATTGAATTTGCTTGTGTTTTTTGGATTTTTCGCCTTGCCACTCTGTCGTCTTTAAGAAATCTACAAATCAATTATTAACATATTCAATAAAAATTTAAGAAAATGGATTACTCCAAGAAAATATATGTTAAAAAGTGATAGCTCACTAATATTATTCCATCATTTGCCAGCTTTTATGATTTCATCCTTCTTAGTAATTGTTGTTTTCTTTTGGAAAATCATTAAATTGTTAGCACAATAATATCGAGATTGATAAAGAAACTTAATATTAATGAGAAGCCTCATTATTAATAAATAACAATGCATAGGCTATGTAGAAAAATAATTCTTTGAGCTAAAAAAATGCATTAATTATATAGTTGACCACCTTTCTAACATAACTCGCACTCAACACCCACTTGATTGATTGAACACTTACTTGCTATTCAAGGACATTAAAGCTCTTTTATCCTCTCAAGTTTACTCTCAACACACTAATTTGTTCTGCAATATCCAAGTGGATATCTTTCTTGTGCAAAGATATTTGTAGCGTATGACAGTGCTTTTTTGATGCCATACAACTCTAATTTTTAATGCTCAATAACTAGTCTTCAACACACTACCTTTAATTACTTGCCATCAATATACCATACTTATGTATAACTTTCAAACAAAAATCAAGAAGACTACCTATATTGTCAACTTCAATTGTCTTTTATCGGTTTGTACAACAAATATGAGCTATGTCCTATATGTGGCTTGAGGCTACATGTAACACAATGAAAATAAAACCCCAGATCTATTCGCACAAACATAACAACATGCTAGAGGGGCATGCAGAGGCTTGAAGGATGGGAAATATTTTATTATGATTGGATGTCATTAATGTTCAGTGAGGGCAGGGCTACACTATATGTTGGATGAGACTTTACTAGTTAGTTGATTGATTTGAAAGATATGTCATCAAAAATAATGTCTCCTCTATTCCTATGCACAAAAGGAATGATGGTAAATCTACAACTATCTACAATGAATGGAAATATCTGCAAGAGAGATACATAATCATACAAAACTTAGAAGATATACCAAAAACTAAATAAATTCCAAACTCAAAAGATATATGTGAAAGATACAAATCTTTGTAGATGCTTCAAATCAATATGTAACATCAATCAAATTTAAATTGTCATTAACAATTTGATGTTGCATTTTTCATGATAGGCATTTGATACTGAGGGCATGGGAAAAGTAAACGCCTTCTGGTCTAGACAAACCCGTGAGGGATTTGGCAGAGAAGACAAACCTTTCTTCCCTTCATGCTGCCTGCCTTTCACCAAATGTATAAAACCACTTTCCACTTTGGCATGCTAATCAAATAATATGTTGTCATCATAGACATTAGAATCTCAACCACTTTCAGTAAATACTACAATAACAATTGGGGGAAAGCAATAGACTTGATTTACTTCAATACAATTCGTGCCTCCCATTCTGGCGTAGGTTGTGAGGATTCTTGTAAAAGACTGTTGTTTAAGAAAAGTGAAGCATAGATAAGGCATGTAAATTGTTTGATAGAATAGCTTCAAAGAGTTGTAGTCTTATCAAACGCTAGCTATTGTCAGATATGCTCAAAATGGATTTTTTAAAGAGGCTTAAGAAACTTTTCGATAAAAGAATTGGCTGGTGTAAAGCTGAATTACACAACCATAATCAACAGGCATGCATCCAGAATGTGAAGCATAGAAAAGGTACATGAAATAATCAACATAACGACTTAAGAGATGTGGTCTCTTGGACTACAACTTTTGCAATATTTTCCCAAAATAGCTTTAGTGAAAAGGCTTAGAGAATTTTTTTTTTTAAATGCAAATGATAGGTATAAAGGAAAATTTTGCACCTTTCTTGGGCATGTGTTCAACCATTAAATAAGAAATTGCAGGATATGCGTTGGCTGGATTTGATGAACAGGTTTTGAAGACTTTGGACAGCGACAAACAGTGCCTAAATATGAAAGGGATTGCATTGCAATAGGCACTACAGTGAAACAACTTCAAACTGGGAGTAATTAATGGAATATTTGTTCCTTCATAACCACAATTTCCATTTTGGTCGACAGGAGGCCATTTTTTTTATAAGAAAAGCAATGGAAATAAGAAACTAGGGAATACACACAAGGCAAGCTATTTCTACTTGTAGGAAGAGTCCCAAAAGTCAAAGTGAAGTTAATGAGAATACCTTTCAACTCCTAGTAACTCATACCCTCTGACTCTTTACCTGTAGCATCAAAATTTCTTTGATAGAATTTTTATCAGATGTTGTGATTATAGTGCTATGGTAGACATGTACACAAAATATGGTAGCATGGAGAAAGTGTGTGAACTTTTGGACAGAATGCCTCTGAAAAAAGAAAGAAAACTCTCAAGCTAATGAAACTGAAATCATAAGCAGAGCACACTATTGTTTTTTTTTTTTTCAAACTTTCTAGCAAATGAAATGCAAAATCATAAACAGAGCACATTAGTTTTTTTTTTTTGAAACTTTCTAGCAAATAAAATCAAATGCTACAGAATTTAATCTGAATCTGAATCCTAAAATTGAAATCTTAATGAACTAAAGTCTAATGCTTAAACTCTCCAAGGTTTGACCCTCCTTCTAGCACCATTTATGTGGACATCAAATTCTAAATTTTCTCAAAATACACATTAGCATTGCCATTTAAAACAAAACAAAATAAGAACATCCCTATGAAATAATGAAACATGTTAATCATGCAATGAAAGGAATCAAGGAAACTAAATAAATCATATAAAAAACATGATCAAAATTTATATCATAGTGGATTGGTGCTTCTATGGAAAGAAGCCCTTTCCCAATCCTTGCTAAACTCCATGATATGTTGATATGAAATTGCTTTGAAGATGATATGAGGTGGGAAAAATCAGTTTTCAATTGAAGAGAGTGACTTTGCATGAAATTGTGGAGGATTTGTTGAATAATGAAGCCTTCATTTATAGATTTTCAAATTGGAAGAGAGCTCAAAATAGAGCAATGTGGGATAATGATTTGACCAATGAGATGAAGCCACTTGTCAACTTGTGATAGGTTAAGGAATGACCACATTTTGGTGAATGTGCCAAAGAGGGGGAGATTCAAATTTGAATTTGAGAGTTAAATGTTGAGTTTGACCTTGTGCAAGAGACATCTAAGGTATCATAAATGTTTTGTTGTATGTACATGTCAAATTGGGGGAAGATTAAAACTCAGAGAATATTCTCCCTTTATGCCAAGTTGAAAGTAAATAAAGATTTTGATAAATCAATTAAATGCAATTTCATGTGCAAGTGGCAAAATCTAGAGAATATAGGTGATTAGGATTAACATTTAATCATAGATTAGATTAATTAAGATGATGTTAGATTTTTTTGACCCATTTGACTTAGATTTAGGGATTTAAATCAAATCAAAGGGAGATGAAAGGTGAAAAAGATTTAGTTAAATAAATATTTGATTTATTTATCAAAGGGGGATAATGATAGGATCAAATTAAAAAAAGTTAATTCATTTAATTTTAGATGGATGATCCTTAGA
Organism: Sequoia sempervirens; assembly: GCA_007258455.2. Taxonomy (NCBI): domain Eukaryota; kingdom Viridiplantae; phylum Streptophyta; class Pinopsida; order Cupressales; family Cupressaceae; genus Sequoia; species Sequoia sempervirens. The sequence continues at coordinate 375,344,075 of VDFB02270651.1, forward strand.
TATTAAATCAATTAAACTTGGTTCATTTAATTCATGGATGAATATGAACTAATTAAGTGCATGATGTCAATTTCATGTGTCTACACCCCTTTTTGAGACGTAGAAGGAAACAAAGTTAACAAGTTCATAGAGTAAGGTGTTAATGGTTGATATAAAAGAGATTATTTATATTTTGGGTTAAGAGAGTATTCATTTGTGTGTCAAATGAGTTCTAAGTTGGGGGCTAAGGTTTAGAAACCATTATCCAAGTTGAAATTCGGATAGATCCTTAAATGGGTCTTTAAAGAGGGTTGTTGGTTAGTTTCCTTAGTTGGTATGGAAAAATAAACCCTTTAGAATCTATACCATAGTGGTAGGGGTCAAGTAGGCATGCGATAGTGCCCCTAGGACATGATTTAACCCCTGAAAAGTCTTGATTATAGAGAGTGACGAGGCTTGAAGAGAGGATGTGATGGAAAGATGGAGGGGTTGTCTAAGTGCATGTTTCTTCCTCAATAGGGAAAAAACTCTCATTGATGAAGGTAGGTACACTCCACACCTCCCCATCCATGGGTTGCAAGTTGAAATCCATTTATATTTTGGAGAGCAAGAATGGGAGGGGTGTTACCCATTTCTCTTCTTGGAGAACTCTAGTGGAGATGGCAGAAAGAATGAGAGGAGAGGAGTCCACTAGTTTGCGAAGATAGTGATCAAGATGGCTTAGCACGGAGAGGAAAGGTGGATGAGAGAGCTCAATCCCTTCACCTAAAATAAAAGAGATAAGTTCTTATTTTCCATAACCCTTGTTTATTGGTGGCAAGAAGGTAACATAGTGTATGGATCATGGCTAAAGATAGAGAGTAGAGAATCTAGATGAATGGAATTTGTGTTATGCTAGTTTTATTCCTCTGTAAAAATGAGAAAAGTATCCATTTATCATCATGGAGCTAAAAGAATCCCTTGCTTTCGGGTATGGCTAGAGCCCACGAGGCTCCATGACACCATTACAGTAGGGTGGAGAGCAAGTCTTTCTTAATTGCATTGCTCTTATATTCCTAAGTTTTAGTTGTAACATGGAATAGATAGTATTCCATTGCAAGGTGGAAAAAATAGAAAGAGAAAAGTTTACTTCGTTTTCATGTTAGTTGCTTAATCTTGAGTGTAAATTGAACCGTGACAAGTTTATAGAAGTAATTTTTTTACTTTGTTACTGTGAGAAGGAAGACTGCTCATTTACATCTCAAACTCTTTGTGAATGTAAGACTAAAGATTAGTTAAAATAAACTTATGTAAAATATTATTATATGAGAAAATATTTGTTGCAAGTAATCAAGTTTTGAATGAAACTCCACTTATAGCTACTATAGTAATAAATGGGCCTTGAATGATATTTTTTGTGCTTGTATTGGAAAAAAATGGGCTTAAGATGAGTTATATGTATGTTGTAACTGTGATGCAACTAAAATTAATTTTGTCTCAAAATAAGAATTAAAAAAAAAACTAGAAATGGCATTACCCATGTATAAAATCAAATAGTGATGGTCAAAAGTCAACTATGTGTGTATACATGCATACTTTTCCTTTTTCTCTATTAAAACAAGAATTAAAGTGTTCTTTTCATTAAATATGAGATATTTTATAGAGCTAAGAAGAGAATAAGGAAGAAAACAAAAGAAATAGACAAGCTAGGTTTATTGTTGTTGTTTATCTCAAGCTTGTTAGGTCTACACTCCTCCTTATAGCTCCAAATGAAAATAAAGAATGTGTCGCAGGTTGTTAAATGATCTAGAATTCATTATGGTAGTGTAGCTTTTATAAGTAGCCCATAATAAGCAAGAGCAGTACTAATATTGATGTCAAGAGATGAAGTGGTTAATGGGTAAATTATTTAGGAGACTTGGATTAGCTATTGGAATTATGGTCCTCACGATCGTTATATATATCCATAATATTAATTTTGTGAATGACATTAGTGCTAAAATTAACTTGGTTTCTAAGAGTGGGGTTCATAATTGCATTGGAAGTAGATTTGGTATCAAGTACGACCTTAACCTTACATTGAGAAATAGTATGGAAACTACTAGTATGTGAGAATAATAGTTAAACTATGATTTAAATAAGGAAAAAAAAATTATCAAATGGGGTAATCATGTGCCAACAAATTTAACATCAATTGCATTCATCCCTAGTAGCAAACGTTTGGCAATCTTGCAAAATATTAATACTAGGATCCTTCCCTTCATAACTTGAGGATGTGCATGATGAAATCCGCAACTCCGATTGTCCATCAACCTCCCACCTTGCTCTTGAGTGGCATTTGAATGGTGGAGTTGCACAAGAAACTCCACCCGATGTGTACAGTGTGTTACCATGTGTGTGCATGGTTAACAATTATTAGTGTTTTTTCACCTTTCACAAAAAAAATTGTTGGGTTTTCCTGGTGTAAAATTTTGGGCATGACACTATCTCCTAGCACCGAGGTTGTTCCTATGGGTTCCACATGGCTGGGTGGATCTTGTACCTTACATTGTTGGGCTTTCTCTGCTTATTCATGATGGCAGGATCTTCTAGTTTAGAGAACTCATGTGCATTTGTGGATTTGTTACTTCTCTTATGTTCATTGTATCAATGGGACACTATGTATTTATACTCCTCATTTGTAATCGAGGAGGGTTTGTGTATATTGTAATTGTATCATTTTATATGATCTATCTCATCTTGGAGATGATCTTTGTAATGGTATATGGACTTAATGTAATCTTTGGAAGAATTCATTATTGTACTTTGTTTATTATGCAATGGGTCAATGGTTTGATTTATGTTGTTTATCAAGAGTTAATTTCATATGCTATGGTTCAATTTTGTAAGCTGGGATTCAAATGTAGGCACATTGTGTGGCCTAGAGGATGGTTGTTTTTAGAGTAGATTACTTTAGTTGTTTTTATTGCTATTTTAAAGAAAAAAATTGTTATGCTTCCCTATTATTGCAACATCCTTTAGGTTACATGGTAGGGTTTTACAAGACCCAAGTCCTTCAATTAACCTAGATGAACCTCACACACTACATATCATATTACTCGTTCCCATAGTAAAACCCTTGCTACTTAGGGAACCCCCCCTAAACCCATTAAATGTGTCTGACTATCAGGGCCTACTACCATTTCTAATTTTGAATTAGATAATTGGGATAACTCAAATGATGAGTCATGGAATCCCACCCCTACACACTCCAATATTCATGCAAAGAGTTTTGGTTACCCCAACACCCCCTATCATTAACCCTAGCCGTTAACATTCCACTAATTTCTGCATCAATTTGGAGTGGACCCATGCTAAACCTAGGGTGAATTTTGACAATTGGGCCTCTAGCAACCCTCTTCACAATAAAATTAATGAAATTTTAGATATGGTTTATGTCGAGACGGACATGCTCAAGTGGCTCTTGGGTTAGATTTTTTCTGCCAAAGAAAGAATTTAAATTCAAGAAAAAAAGGTGTTGTAGTAGCAAGCCCCATGGTCAAGGGTGGTGGAGGACATTGGCCATTGGGATATCATAGCCTCCTTGGCTAATTCATTTGACCATTAGACCAATTGGGATAAGGAACTAGAGGAAGGTTTGTTTTATATTCTACAAAGAAGTTGTTTTGTTTTCATGTAATCCTAGGGATAGGATTGTCAAATGAAAATATGACATTTATCCATGGCTTGAAGCTTGTTCCTCCATTGTTTCTATAAAATTCTATTCAAAGCCATTTTTAAAGGATCTTGGATTTTTGTAAGCAGTGTGTTTATATACAAGTTTTCACAAAATTAGGTTAAAGTTTGTTATTAGAGATCTAATTTAATTTTCTTTGACTCTATTCTAAAGGTTTAAGGAACCATTCTCAATATAAGTTTGGTTATTTTTCCATAATCAATAAAATGAAAATTCATGTTTCCTACACTATTATAATTTATTTCATAATAATATTATTTCTATCTTCTTTGTACCATCAAGTAGAAATTACAATGAATCTATCCAATTAGGTCTATTTTATTTATAATTCCTAGTCACTCTAAGATAGCATATCTATTTTAAAGCAATAGCATGAAATGAATTATGTGAATTCCCATTTTATATTGTGAAAGACCACACTCCTAGAGTGTGTAGAACCCAAACTCTAGAGGATAAAATTGTTAAATCCTTCTCATTTTAATTGGTCAACCAAATGAAACATTTGAGCATAAGAGATGTGTTAGGGTTAGAGATGGTAGATATCTAACAATTAAATACAGATTTAAATAACAAACAGAGAAACTAAAACATACACAAAATAAATATTAACATAGAGAATTTAACGTGGTTCACCCAATCTGGGCTACATCCACCAAACCGCAGCCATCCAATACTTTTATTATCTAGTGAAAAACCTATTACAATCTTACGAATAATCGCATTTTTCCTCCTACTGTAACCCCCATCCCAACCCCTTTTAACAAGCTTTTAGAAGCTTTCATAATTAGGGTTTTACAAAGTAAGTTTTCTTTCTTTTTCAGAGATTTTTCCTTTTTCGCTGGTGAGGTTAGGGGGCTGGGGTGTACATTATACCATGGGCTATATAGTATAGCATGATTAGTCGCCACATACCAACAATCTCCCACTTGGAGACTTATCAGGCTCCACACTATCACAACCTCCCACTTGAAGATTGATCCTAGACAACACTACTGCACTTATAGCTCCCACTACAAATAAGGACCTTGGACCCTGCTGCATTGTTATACTTGAATTCAACCTTGAAGGCCAACCGAAGCTGAAGAGGACCTCAGCTTCTCCCTTGGCACCGCCTTCATAAACATATCCGTTGGATTGACATCTATATTTATCTTGTCTAGCTTGACCTATCAATCTTCCAACACCGACCGAATGAAATGATATCTCAATTGTATGTCTTTTGTTTTAGAATGCAAGGCATAATTCTTTGCAAGATGTATAGCACTCTGATTGTCTATAAATAAGTAATTTCCATCCTGTTGTTTTCCCAACTATTCCATGAAAAGTTGCAGCCATATCATCTCCTTTGCTGCCTCTGTTGCAGCAACATATTATGCCTTTGTGGTGGATAAAGAAACCACCTTTTGCAATCGAGAAATCCAACTCAATGCTGTCCCACCAACTATAAATACATAACCTATGGTACTTTGCCTGGTATCTATATCCCCTGCCAAATCTGAGTCAACATAGCCTTTAAATCAGTATTAGATCCCCCAAAACATAAACACTTATTGGATGTACCTCTCAAATACCTGAGAATCCATTTTACAGCATTCCAATGCTCAACTCCAGGATGACTCAAATACCTACTAACAACTCCGACGACATGTGCAATATCTGGTCTCATGCATACCATGGTGTACATTAAATTGCCTACAGTTGAAGCATATGGTACCTTGGACATTTTTTCTTCCTCCTCTTGTGTCTTTGGATACATATCCTTAGTCAATTTAACATGACTAGGCAAAGGTGTGTTGACAGCTTTTGCATTCTCCATATGAAATCTTTGCAACACCTTTTGAACATAATTATCCTGAGATAAAAACAATTTTCTATTTTTCCTATCTCTACAAATTTTCATACCAAGGATTTGTTTTGCTGCCCCCAAATCCTTCATAGCAAAAGATTTTTGTAACTATTGTTTTAACTCACTTATGTGATCCATGTTAGACCTAGCTACAAGCATGTCATCAACATATAAACATAAAATAATGTAGCTGTTATTATCCAACCTCTTAAAATAAATGCAATGGTCAGAATTGCACCTATTGTAGCCTTGCTCAGCCATAAAACTGTCAAATTTCAAATACCATTGTCGAGGTGCTTGCTTCAATCCATATAAAATTTTCTTCAATCTGCACACTAGTTTCTCCTTACCTTTGACCTCAAATCCTTGTGGTTGTTCCATATATATTTCCTCTTCCAAATCACCATGGAGAAAGGCTATTTTAACATCAACTTGTTCTAAATGCAAATCTTCAGCAGCCACAATACTTAAAACAATACGAATAGAAGTCATTTTAACAACAGGAGAAAAAATCTCATCAAAATCAATACCCTTTTTCTATGCAAATCCCTTTACAACTAATCTGGCTTTAAATATTTTCTTACCTCCATCCTCCTTTTTCAGCCTATAAATCCATTTGTTTGGTAAATCCTTTTTCCTTGTAGGCAACTTGCATAGTTCCCAAGTCTGATTTTCCAGCAAGGAGTCCATTTCTTCTTTCATTCCATTCTCCCATTGAACCTTAGTATCCACCTGCATAGCTTCATCATAATATTCTGGTTCACCATCATCAGTTAACAAAGTAGTATACAAAGAGTAAGAGAATCTTTCTAGGGGTCTACTTATCCTTGAAGATCGTCTAACAAGATTTTGTGGTATTTGTTGTTGTTGTTGTTGCCCAACATGAGGAACCACATAAACATTATTGTTGGGAATATCATCCAACACTACATAATAATTTTCTTTCTTCTCATGTTGTAGCAACAGATCTTTGTACAACACTTTTTCATTGAATATGACATCCCTGCTTCTCACAATTTTTTGGTTTTCAAAATCCCAAAGCCTATAACCAAATTCATCAATGCCATATCCAACAAATATGCATTCTTCGATTTTGCATCAAGCTTAGTTCTATTTTCAGAATCTACATGTGCAAATGCTTCACAACCAAAGGTTTTGAGAAAAGAATAACTCACGTTCTTACCCTTCCATGCTTCCTCTGGAATACCACAACCCAAAGGATTAGAGGGACCTCTATTGATTAAATAAAAAATAGTGTTTATAGCTTCTGCCCACATTTTTAAAGGCAACCCAACATGCAATCTCATAGTCCATGCACGCTCCATTATTGTTCTGTTCATGCACTCAGCCACTCCATTTTCTTGTGGAGTCCTTTGAACGGTTTTCTACCTACGAATACCATTAGAGGAACAATAATATTCAAAATATTTACTGCAATACTCACCACTAGTATCAGATCTGAGACATTTTATCTTTTTACACGTCTCATTCTCAACCAAGCTTCTCCATTTTTTAAAAGTTTCAAATACATCAGATTTTTGCCTAAGAAAATAAATCCATACCTTCCTAGTTGCATCATCAATGAATGTAACATAATACAAAGAGCCACCAAGAGAAGATACTTGAGATGGTACCCATACATCTATATGCACAAGCTCCAATTTATCATCTTTCTTTTTCCTCCCATCCTTGAGAAAACTAACCCTCTTTTGTTTTCCATAGACACAACTTTCACAGAAATCCATATTAACACATTTTAGACCTGGTAAAATATTATTTGAATGAAGTAATTTCATACCTTTTGCACTCATATGCCCAAGTCTATTATTCCACAGTGCTGATTCAAAGTCCACAACAACTGTATGATCTTTTACCTGCTGAATTGCAGCAACTATTCCTGAAGATTGACCATTTTTTGTAACAATTAAAGTAGAAGGAACAATATGACCTATACAAAGATATAAGGTGCCTACTTTCACACCTTTTACTACTACTAAGGCACCCTTTGTGACCTTCCAATTTTTATCACTAAATGTAACAACACAACCTTCATCATCTAGTTGCCCTGCTAAAATTAAATTTCTGCTTAACTTTGAAACATGCCTTACCTCACATAGTAGCCAATGATTCCCATTCTACAACTTAATCTTGATTCCTCCCTTTCCAACAATCTGACAGGGTTCATTATCTTCTAAATAAACCAACCCAAAATCCCCTTGGACATAATCAAGAAAATAACTTCTATGGGGGGTAGCATGAAATGAAGCCCCTAAATCTAATACCCAAGAATCATCAACATTATCAAGGGAAAGAATCAAAGCATCCTCATCAGATTTATTACTTACCACATTTGCCTCTTTGCTTCCTTCCTTGTTGTCTCCATCTTTATTTTTTCAAGACTAGCAATCTTTATTCAAATGACCTGGCTTACCATAGTACTAGCAATCCCTCTTGTCTCTAGATTGGGAACTTTTGTCCTTTGATTTTCCTCGTGACTTCCCATGATTTCCATAATTATTTCCTCCTTCCTTTGTTCTACCCCTGCTTTTTGCATTCAAAACACTGCCTAATGTGGATGTTCCACCTGAGCTTTTCGTACGAATTTCCTCACTCAAAATAACACCAACAACATCATCAAAGTTCAATGTATTTAAACCAGAAATAGAATTGCTAACAGCCATTACCAAGCTATTCCAGCTTTCAAGCAAAGAACACAGAATCAAAAGAGCCCTAACTTCTTCATCAAAGTTTACTTTTAGAGAAGTTAATTGACTGGTGACCGTATTAAACTCACTCAAATGATCAATAACTGACCCACCTTCTACCATTTTCATATTAAATAAACGCTTCATAAGAAATACCTTATTTGAAGTGGAAGGCTTTTCATATAACTTTGCCAGGGTTTCCCTCTTGAGTTGTCTTTGTTGTTGTAATATTGAATGCCACCGATTGTGCCAGGCATAAACGAACACTGCCAAGAGCCTTTCTATCCAAGATCTCCTAGTCCTCATCTGGCATTGTTGTAGGTTTCTTGGCTTTCCCTTCCAATGGCCGCCATAAATCCTTCTAATAGTGATAGTCCTCCATCTGTATCCTCCATAACTGATAGTTCTGCCCATTAAACTTCTCAACCTTTTTACCCTCATCTGCCATTGCTCCCACTCAACCGTGAGACTCCCACTTAGCCGCGAGAGCTTCCTACTAATGATAATTGAAACACAACTCACTCTGACACCACTTGTTAGGGTTAGAGATGGTAGATATCTAACAATTAAATATAGATTTAAATAACAAACAGAGAAACTAAAACATACACAAAATAAATGATAACACAGAGAATTTAACATGGTTCACCCAATCTGGGCTACGTCCACCAAACCACAGCCATCCAATACTTTTATTATCTAGTGCAAAACCTATTACAATCTTGCGAATAATCCCGTTTTTCCTCATACTGTAACCCCCATCCCAACCCCTTTTAAAAAGCTTTTAGAAGCTTCCAGAATTAGGGTTTTACAAAGTTAGTTTTCTTTCTTTTTCAAAGATTTTTCCTTTTTCGCTGGCAACGTGAAAAAAATGGCAAAAAAAAAATTCTTCGGTGAGGACAGGGGGCCGGGGTGTATAGTATACCATGGGCTATATAGTATAGCATGATCAGTCGCCACATACCAACAAGATGGATACTCCTTTAGATAGTTTCATAAATAAGTTGGAATCATAAAAAACACATCAACACTCTCATTCATTGAGAAATTGGATTCTAACTCATCTAATCAAATATATAATATATGTACATTGTTCATTACCTTAAACATTGGAAATCTAGGATTAAATATAACCAAAGGGATTTGAATACAATTTTTTTCTATGGTAGATCATTGTGTATTAGTGAGAGTGAACATTATTCTAATATGAGCATTCTTTTTCTTATGTCCTCCTAGTATATCGAGCCATTCTATCATAGCCATACAAGATACATTGTGATAAAGGATTATTCTATTTGAGTATATCATTAATTCTACAACAAGTATGGTCAAATAGGAGATTAAGATCTTTGGTAATAATTGTTACTCAAATTTTTATTAATTTTATTGATTGTGGAAAGTTCGAAGTATAGTGTAACTTATCTTAATTATTTATTAATATACATTTTTAAATTATTTTATACAATAAGTGTTACTTCATCATCAAAATTTTAATGTACATAAGACCCAAAAATTTATAGTTAAAATTAGCATTTTATTTTCCCAATGTAAAACAATACTAATTTAACATATATATTTGTATACTATCACATTGAAAAAACTCATAACATTTTTGTAATTATAAAGGTTGATAATTAAAATCTATTGTTATGAATTTTCATTTTCAAACTAATTATTTTTTTACCAATCCATTCTTTCTTCACTATTTGTTTAAGGTATTTTCAATTATGTAACAATATATCCTCAATAAATTTCATTTGGAAAAATATTACAAAAAAATAAGTTCACTTAAAAGAGAGGGCCACGCCAAAAAGTGATGCAATTTTTTTCACTATTCAAATTTCGTAAAATAAGCATAAAATATTCAAATCAGTAAATGAAATGGTCAATCACAGAAAGGTAATTTGATTTAGGATTGCAATGGAAAAGCTAAAGATCATCTTTCTTACTAGATGTTGAATCTCCAACATCTTTCTAACTAGACAATCACCAACATCTTTCTAACTAGATGTATATTAAAAATATTTTTATAATGTCATTGAAGATGATACAACCTTCTTGAACTGGAGGATAAGAACCTAAAAAAAGTGAACATAAATATTGCAAAATATATTGAAGTAATAGCAAACCCCAAAAATATGATAGCATACAAAGAAATTTCCTAAAGCAAATAAATCATTTACTATCTCAAGGAGGGGCTGAAACCTTGGATCCATGATAAAATAAAATCAGATTTAAGCTCTTACTGGATTAATATTTGAGAAATAAAATCACAATAATTTCATAATTGCAAACTTAAATTATTAAAATCCCTGATTACTCATGAATTTTGATGTCGAAACGGATTATTTTTCTACCATTTGATAATTTATTCACTATTTATATAAGCATATCATTTAACAATATATTAGGAACCAATTTCCTTAAACAAAATGTAATAAATAAATACATTAATTTCAAGCCAAGGACCATGCTAATAGGAGGCTCTAGTTTTATTGAATATTGATGAACTAGTACAAAAAGGAATTTAAGTCTACCTTGGTAAAGGAGACATCAATTATTTCAAGCACTCAATCAAATAGTGAGTGGCGGGAAAAGAATTGGTTTAATATGATTTGGGTGACTATGGATTGGAATAGATTTCAGCGGTTGTCCCTACGTTGAGACTCGGAAACATGTGGGTCTGCAATCATCGAAGAAAGCCGCACATATGCTAATTTCTGGTCTCGTAAAATAGCCTTCTTTTGGGGACATCCAATTTTGACATTGGAGCTCGGTGCTGTAGCTAACTTCTCAATATTTGTAATCCCATTATTCTTGTGGGGTGGAGGGGGACATCCAATATCGCTGGTACAGCTCGGTGTTGAAGCTAACCGCTCCATACTTGCAAGCCTGTTATTGATAAGTGATGGTTGAGGAGGACATTCAATAGTGACGGTGCAGCTCGACGCTTTAGCTAACTGCTCTAAAGTTGTAAGGCCAATATTGTTCCTGGCTGAGACATGGGCGAGAAACATAAACAGGAACACAAGAAGGAGTGTCCCCAGTTTCATACGCATCAGACTCCTCATATCTATTATATCGAATGTATAGAAAAGTCAGTAGGTTTGAACTGTTTAATAAACATAAATATCTTCACGTTTGAACTGAATAATCAATTGCTAGATGAAAATTTGTTTGGGAACGAGAGTAATACTGTAAGCCTTTTGTAGTTGGAGCCCTAAGATTCACATTGATACTACCATGAGCTTCCTGCTAGAATGAGGCATTCAAAGTCTTATAGAATAGTGGATACGGACTAAATTACCATTGAATTTGTATTCAAACTAGAACCTTCACTTTGTAGAGTAGTATTGATGAAGCTGTGAAATAAGCGCTGAAACATATTTCATTCTGAGTTTTACTTTGGATTCTTTTAATGTTAATTTTGTTTCAAGAGCTTACTAGATGTGTATCTTTTAAATTTATATCACAATGAAAATGTGGAAAATGTGCAAATTATTAGGGTATTTAAGGAAGGATAGTTTAACATGTTTCTTGAACAACTTTATGGTATCTTCTTCTTATTAAATCTATTACATACATCTTTTTTTCCTCTATTATCATATGTGAAATTGAAAGCAACCAACGGTTACAGGTATATACAATTCATGCAATATTTTGCAATCTCTATTTATAACTATTTTCTTCTATAAATAATGTAAGTTCAATGTAGATACAATGAAAATATTTTCATTACTAGTAAAATATATTTTACATGGATCTTTAAATCTAGTTATGTTAAAATTAGAACTAAGGAACTATTGACCACTATAATAGAGGCATTCACAATCTAGAAGTTCAAGGACAGTAAGTGATAGAAAATAGATAATAAACTAAAATACAAATACAATGATAATTTAAGGTCAACAAAATGGAGGACAATATTTTTATTTCCTCTAGTTTAGGTTTATGTAAAAATGAACTACCAATGGATGCCATGCATAGCTTTTGAGCTAGTTCCTTAGCTTGTGGTTATCTTCGTGTCCTATTATTGGGTGATGCTAGTTTCCTCTTACGTTAAGAGAAACTCTTCTATCAATATTTTATGTCTACCAAAGCCTCATTTGATTTGATTTTATTTGACAATTGACCTTCTATAGTCAATGACATAATAACTCTAATGTTTTATTCCTCTCAACCATTGGATATTGTTATGCCTTGCATAACCACCCCATTTTATTTTGGAACCTTTTTCTTTTCCCTTTGGCCTTTGCTTTTCTACCTTAGGCATTTTTCTTTTAAGTTCTGTTGGAAGTGGAATTGTGACCAATACTGGACTTGGAATTCCTTCCAAGTTCTGGTCTTGTTTTGTCCCCAGTTCTGGTTCTGACGGTTCTTTGTCTTCGTCTTTCGGTCTCTATCGGAGCCGGGTTCGGGTTCGAATCAAAATTTTAAACTTTGTTAAAGTTTCTCGTTCGAGTTCCATCCTGGCCTTGACTCAGCCTTTCCCTTTCTCCCTCTTCATCGTCGGGTTTTCTCTTCGTGTTTTGGTTTGTTTTGATGGGACCAGAACCGAAACTGAAACTGAACTTGGAATTCATTCCAAGCTCTAGTTTCTTTTCCTTCCCCGGTCCCGGATCCGTGTCTTTTTGTATGTTGTCCGAGGCAGATCCAGAATGAAATTCAAACTTGAAACTTTTCCAAATTTCAGGTTCAGATTTGGTCCTGACCTCGCCTCCACTTTGTTATTTTGTTCTACCCTTGTTCTGATCATTTGGTCGTGGGGTGTTTTTGTTCCTTTCCCCCTTTTTCTTTTTCATCTTTGTATGTTTGTCAAGGGTGCGATTGGGATGGAATCTGAAACTGAAACTTTGAAGAAGTTTCAATTTTGGATTTGGTTCCGCCCCCACCCCCATTGTGCTTCGCCTGGGATCAGTTTTTGCTCTGACCCCGTCGGCATTTGTTTCCCTATCCTTTGCATTTTGGTTTCCTTCACAGATGTGGAGCGAGAATGAGAGCTAAACTTGGAAATGTTGATTATTTCCATGGTTAGTTCCCATCTTGACTTTGGTCCTAGTTTCAATTTTTTTTTTGGCCATGCCACTGCTAGTTTTAAAGGTGAGGGATGTCTTTTCTAGGTCCCATTTTGTCCCGATCTCGATTCCACTGGGATTCATCCATTTTACCCTCTTGTCTCGATCCTAATTTTTTTCAGATATATTGCCTAATAAATAATGATATATTTCCTTTGAGAACTAATGGAGGCATATATTTTGCAAGATCTGAGTTTAGCGTGATGTTTGGCCAAAGGAATAAAGTCTCGCCGACTCAAAAAATCTTGGCGAAGGAAGGCGACTTCTGCGGAAGGTCTTGCCAACTTGATAGGGTCCCGCCGACATAATTTGTGCCCTTGGTATAACATGTTGTGCATGGTCTAACGTCTCACCGATAACTTGTGGAAGGACCGATCTCAAGCGGGAGGAGAGCCAAGGAAGAAGAAGGAAGCCGTGAGTCATAATGCCAACTGGTGTCTATTGACAGGGGTAGCTTGACATTAATGATGATATTTTAGGGAGTTCAAAGCAGCTCGGCGCGGAAGTTCAAACATGAACACGGAGGCTGGAAGTAAAGATGGTAGTTGCAAAAGATCTGAAGGTCATCTTTGCAAAAATCCATTACCAATATGGACAGCAGGGATGCGCATTTAATGCAGCATCAGCTTTATCCCAAAAGATCTAGATGCCAACCCTCTTGCAAGCAATGGAAGATATTTTGTAAACCCTAAAAAAAGGGGGTCGACATTCTTTTCGAGAGGGGTTATATATGGCATTCTTACTTTTCTTTGTAAGGGGGTCAGAGGTTGAAAGTTAGGAGTTAGAGAGTAGAAATAGTGTAAAAGTAGTTGTATGAAGAAGTTGGAAGTTAGAAAAAAAAGTTAGTTAGAGGAGATAGAGCTACATCCTGATTCTTTGTAATGCGAGCTTCTTTTGTCTACTTAGTTAGGAGTTAGATTCAATTGAAGGGAATAATGTATCTTTCCATTTTTCTTAGTATAGATGGAAATAATTTGGAGTCAGGGATTTTCTGTACACTAGTGATTGTGCTAGATTTGTAAATGTTGCTTATATGTCTCACCAATAGTAGAAGCAACCAGATTTGAATCTACTTCATATTGTGTTCTAGAATGGTGTTTGTCTTGAGTTAATAATTTTATTTGAGAAGCTTTCAAGGAAGGAAATTTTATTTTTATGTTTTGTTTAAATAGTGACTTGCAATTTGCTATTGAAATCAGCACTGTGAATGAATGAAACTGTGTTAATCACAAGTTAATTTTGTTTTGCAGTTTTAGTTAGGAATTCCTTGAAAGGTAACAAGTCTAGTTAAGTCAGATGAATTAGCATTATTTTTTGTTCCAAAGCTCTGATCTATCTTTTTCTATTTCTTTAAAACCCTGGTTAGAGTAGGTTTAAATTCATGCTTGATCTTAGAATAATCTAGAAGCTCAACACCAACAAGCCCCTTGAACATTACTGTTACATTGACCACTGAGCAACATCAACATAGTTGAGAACCAACTATAAAAACCTTGGGAGCTAAGAAATCCATGTGTTTTCTTTCTCTTTTAGGAGAAATAGAGTAGCAATATTCTATTTGCATGTTGTTGTGCCATCAGACACATCAACAAGAACTAGAGGTAGAAGGAGGGCCCCTTGAGCAATTTTGGGATTGTTGTGAGTTGGAGTGGGTTAGATCTTGGAAAACCTAGCTCTAATGGGTAGCCCTTTGTATACACCAGGACTTGTCCATGAAATCCCTGGTCATATGTATGATAGGATTCCTTTATTTTCCCCTAATAGTGGGAAAAATGCTTCTGAACATGTCAAAACTTGTAGGCATATATTCATTTTTCTCCAGATTCAGCATCAGGGTATCATCTGCCAGTTATTTGTCAAAACACTTCAAGGTACAACAATGAAATGGTATAATAATCTATCATCGGATTCTGTTTATTCATGGATAGAATTTAAAATCTTATTTTTAGATCAGTTTGATTCTCATGCACATGCACTACACCCATTACATGAATTTGCAACTACAAAAACAATACCATCGGAATCAATTTATCAATTTAATCACATATTTTTGTTTATGTATCAAAGGGTTCAATCTTTAGATTTGGTTTTTGATGACAATATAATGATAGAACATTATTATTGGGGTTTAACACCATCACTTACAACCAAAGTCAGATGTTGTGGTGAGACTACATCCTTGCATGATGCATTAAAAAATGCTCTCTTATTGGCACAATTTGGAGGTGACACTAGGAATTCAGATAGTCAAACTTAGGGTTATAACCCTCTTGTGCTTGAAAACTACCATCATTTGCAGCCTTATGCCACTTCACCCACTGTCCCTGCCCAGGTGCAACCATTCTCACCAAGCAACTACAACCTTCTTGAGGTTCCAAGCACCACATTCCTCAATACCTTGTATCAGGTCAATCACACACAAGACCACTGGGAGAACTCATCCCTACAAAATCCAATCACAAAGTTGAGTACTCCACTTGTCAATGAAGTTGTGACTATATCATCTCTTTTTGGTCATATTCCAAAGCATAGTCCATTACATCACAATGAAGTTGTAGATGAAACAGTTGATGAGTCATAATATAATTTTGATGACTTGTTTGGTAAAAAGCATGAAATGGACATAAATTTAGAGCATAATGGAAATCTCAAGATAGAATCTAGCTTTGTTGAAAATGTTAGTACTATCGATGGCTTTAAAGGAGATGAGGTATTAGCACAAGATTGTTGTCATGAGAAATCAACAATATCTTCCAACGATTTGAACAACTCTTCTGATCAAGATGAGGGTTAGGGTGATGAGGAATGGACAAGGGAACATGATTCATGCTAGATTGATATCCCTCGTATGCAAAATCAAATAAGGGAGAAATTAGAAGAGCTGGGAGATCTGAAACTATTAGAACTTGTTGGGCCAAGTGGATGTAGGATACATCAAACTAATCAACACTCTCAGATGGACTGCCATGTCTTCCTAGGTAGAATGGAGTTATATTTCAAGCAACTGATCACTATTAAAGGAATTCTTATGGAATATCCTTGGAACATGTATCCTTTTAATGAGGAGAATGAAACAACTAGCACACATGAAAATGATAATCAATCCATCCAAAATGATGAGAGTAACTGTGTGAAGAGGTTTAATTCTTCCCTATCTTTTGATCCTTGATCCTTGCATCGAGATGGATTCAACAACTAATGAAACTCCTCTACATAGTGCAAACTTAATAGAAGTGGAGAGTAGATTCACCGATGTATTCATAGATTCTTCCATGATGGTAAATGAGCGAGAAACACTCCTTAAGGGGTTAACACAAGAAGATGACTCTGATGATTTAAGTAGTGGATAGATTGAAACATATAACATAATTCAAGATGAGATTGCCAATGAATCTTGTGGTCAAAGACAAGGACTTAAATGCCAAAATGAAATTTTAAGGGAAGAAGTTCGAGTAGATGTACAAATCAGGCAAGTCTTCCCTGAAGAAATTCATGATGGGGTACATTTGGATGAAGCAAAGGAATGCCAAGAAAGCGACCAATAGGTTATCTTAGAGGTTGAATCCCTTCAACATGATGAAGGGAATGAGATAAGGGGTTATTTGCTTGATTTTGATTCTGTTTACTCAAATGTGTTGGTTGAAGAGAGTTCTTTCCTAGCATCCACAAATGAATTTGATCTTAATACTGATAAATTTGATGTTGAATGGCATGTTCTTGTTGATGATGTGCAGGAATATAAATTGAGAGAGTGCTTTCCTAACTTTTACTTCGTGCACTCAAATGAGTTTGAGGGAAATCCTTGTTCACCATGTGCCAGTATCCCTGACATCAATGGTTATAAGCTAGAGGCAGATTCTCAAACCCTTGGGGGTGACATGTTTCAAGAGAATGTTGAAAGTAATACTTCATCTCAAGAAATCCAAATTTTTTTTGACTCTATACCTGAGATGAATACAAAGATGTTGGTTAGTGAATATCCCAACTACAAGACAAACCTCATTTCAGTTGTGTTCCATGAGCTGAGACCTCAAGAGAAGGAGTTCATATAACACAAATCTGCATTAGTAATAGGGAACCTTCTGAATTAGGTGGTGTCCTTTCATTATCCTCTGAGTTCCAATAATTTTCAGTTTGATTATGGCATTGGGGATAGTAAAATGTGTTTGTGGGTAAATCATGACAAAAATGAGAACCCACAACTGATAATATTTCAAGCTTTATACCCTCAGAATGAACTTATTGCACATAAACTTCATATTTCTGAGTATAAAGATAAATTTGCTAGGTTTAGAACTGTGCCTAGTAAGTTAAGATTGTTGCACATAATGAAAAATCAGTCAAGTCAATGTACAAATTTTTACAATTTTTTCTTTACAAGGCTTGGATTTGGAGTTAGTTTAGGATTAGGATTGGGTAGTGTTGGTTTTTGTTTAGTTAATTTTCTTTTTGTTCTATTTGTTTCCTTTTCCCATGTTCTCATTTTTCTGTCCGTAAATAGTTTTTTTGTTTTCTTTTTTTTTTATGTTGTTCTGCATGCAAATGGTTTTGTTATTTGTTTATTTATCTTTCCTTTCTATCCTTTTGTTTCCTTTGTTCTTTTAATTTTGTCTTATTTTTCTCCTTTGGGGGCTTCTCTATTCTTTCCATCTTTAAATAGTGGGTTGTTATTTGAGGCATACTTTGGTTGTTAGGAGAGAAGTGGTTTAGATATTTTCAAGTTTTCTGATTAGATGATTTTGTCCTAAATTTCTGCTTTATGCCCATAGTCAATAAGTGTTGTGGAAAGTCTTGAAAAAAAGGTGGAAAGTAAATGACCTTCATTAGCTTCCCCCAAATCTTTCACAAATTATTAAGATCATCTCCTTTTGTAATGGCATATTTGTCCTAGTGTAATAATGTTTTAAGATTTGAGTGAAAATTTCAATTCCCAAGTGTTGTTACAAGATCCATGGTAGTTTTCAACCCATATCAGATATTAAACATCTGGCATATTGAGAAAAATTAAATGAAATATCTAAAACTTCAAGAGAAAAGAGAAAAAGAAAAGAGAACTATTTAAGGAGAAAAGAAGACTCAATATGAATGGGTGATTCCAATATCTCTACTGGGGCTATGGATGCCTGACTTGCAGTAGAGAAATGCTATAAGGAAACTAGAGGTATCTTCGTTGGGGCTATGGATGCCTGACTGGGAGTGGAGCAATGCCCATGATATCATTGCACAACAGCTAAGGGTATCAACTCATGTAGCTCAAATCTTGCACATTGTTGTCCGAAAGATGAAGAAAGCTTTGTAAAAAGGTGATACACAATCAAGCACACACATAGATTTAGGGTAGCCATTGTTAATTTACATTTGAGATTCTAACTCAACATTGCTTGTTAAAACTGACCCAACTGGAGTTGTGATGTTCATAAACTAGAGATTTTGGGTAACTGAATCCTTCAGTTTCTTGTCATTTGTTATGCCTTGCATAACCACCCCATTTTATTTTGGAACAAAATGGGTCCCCCTTTTTCTTTTCCCTTTGGCCTTTAGTTTTCTGTCGTAGGAGCTTTTCTTTTAAGTTATGTCAGAAGCGAAACCGAGACCAATACCGTACTTGGAATTCCTTCCAAGTTCTTGTCTTGTTTCATCCCTGGTTCTGATTTTGATGGTTCTTTGTCTTCATCTTTCGTTCTTTATTGGAGCCGGGTCTAGGTCCGAATTAGAATTTTAAACTTTGTTAAAGTTTCTCATTCGGGTTCCATCCCAACCTCGACTCTACCTTTTGCTTTCTCCCTCTTCGTCATCGGGTTTTCCCTTCATGTTTTGGTTTGTTTTGGCAAGACTAGAACCAGAACCAAAACCAAACTTGGAATTCCTTCCAAGCTCTGTTTTCTTTTCCTTCCTTGGTCCTGGTTCGGTGTCTTTTATTTATTTTACCTTGCGCGTCTTTTTGTATGTTGTCAGAGGTTGATCTTGAACAGAATCTGAACTTGAAACTTTTCCAAGTTTCAGGTTTGGATTTGGTCCTGACCCTGCTTCTGCTTTGTTATTTTGTTCTACCCTAGTTTCGATCATTTGGTCGTGGGGTGTTTTTTTTCCTTGCCCCCTTTTTCTTTTTCATCTTTGTATGTTTGTCGAAGGCGGAATTGGGATGGAATCCGAAACTGAAACTTTGAAGAAGTTTCAATTTTGGATTTGGTTCCACCCCCTCCCCCATTTTGCTTTGCCCAAGATCAGTTTTTGCTCTAACCCCATTGGTGTTTGTTTCCCCATCCTTTGCATTTTGGTTTCCTTTGCAGACACGAAGCTGAAATGAGAGCTAAACTTGGAAATGTTGATTATTTCCATGGTTAGTTCCCATCCCGACTCCAGTCCCGGTTCTAATTTTTGTTTTGGCCTCGCGCCCGTTAATTTTAAAGGTGAGGGATTTGTTTCTAGGTCCCATTTTGTCCCAATGTCGGTTTTGTCAAGATTCATCCATTTTATCCTCTAGTCCCAATCCTGATTTGGTTCCACCTTCGCCGATTTTAAAAGGGAAGTGTGTTCCTGTTTCAGTTTTGGTTCCGCTTCCTCCAGAGTTATGTTTCCTTTTGATAAAAATTAAAGACCTGATCAATAATGATATATTGCCTTTGAGAACTAATGGAGGCATCTATTTTGTAGGATCTAAGTTCAGCGTGATGTTTGGCCAAAGGAATAAAGTCTTGCCGACTTAGAAAATCTTGGCGAAGGAAGGTGACTTCAGCGGAAGGTCTTGCCAACTCGATAGGGTCCTACTGACATATTTTGTGCCCTTGGTATAACGTGTTGGGCATGGTGTAACGTCTCACTAAAAATTGCAGAAGGATCAATCTCGAGTGGGAGGAGAGCCAAGGAAGAAGAAGGAAGCCGTGAGTCATAATGCCAGCTACTGTCTATTGACAGGGGTAGCTCGACATTAATGATGATATTTTATGGAATTCAAAGTAGCTTAGCATGAAAGTTTGAACATGAACACAGAGGCCAAAAGTAAAGGAAATAGCTGCTAAAGATCTAAAGGTCATCCCCAGAAAAATCCATCACCAATATGGATAGTAGGGATGTGCATTTAATGCAGCATCAACTTTATCCCAAAAGATCTAGATGCTGACCCTCTTGCAACAAATGGAAGATATTTTGTAAACCCTAAAAAAAGGAAGTCGACATTCCTTTCGGGAAGGGGTATATAAGGCATTCTTATTTTTCTTTGTAAGGGGGTCAGAGGTTGAAAGTTAGGAGTTAGAGAGTAGAAATAGAGTAAAAGTAGTTGTATGGAGAAGTTGGAAGTTAAGAGGTTAGAAGTTAGACAAAAAAAGTTAGTTAGAGGAGATAGCACTGCATCCTAATTCTTTGTAATGGGAGCTTCTTTTTTCTTCTTAGTTAGGAGTTATATTCAAGAGAAGGGAATAATGTATCTTTCCAATTTTCTTAATATAGATGGAAACAATTTGGAGTCATGGATTTTCTGTACACTGGTGATTGTGCTAGATTTGTAAATGTTGCTTATTTGTCTCACCAAAAGTAGAAGCAACCAGATTCGAATCTACTTCATATTGTGTTGAAAAATGGTGTTTTTATTGAGTTAATCATTTGATTTGAGAAGCTTTCAAGGAAGGAAATTTGATTTTTTATGTTTTTTTTTAAATGGTGACTTCCAATCTGTTATCGAAATCAACACTGTGAATGAATGAAACTATGTGTTAATCACAAGTTAATTTTTTTCTACAGTTTTAGTTAGGAATTCCTTGAAAGGCAACAAGTATGGTTAAGTCGATGAATTAGCATTCTTTTCTATTCCAAAGCTCTAATCTATCTTTTTCTATTTCTTTAAAACCCTAGTTAGAGTATTTTTAAATTCATGCTTGATCTTAGAACAATCCAAAAGGTCAACACTAGCAGGCTCCTTGAACATTACTGTTACATTGACCACTGAGCAACATCAACATCGTTGAGAACCAACTATAAAGACCTTGGGAGCTAAGACATCCATGTGTTGTCTTTCTCTTTCAGGAGAAACATAGTAGCAATATTCTTTTTGCATGTTGTTGTGCCATCTAACATGTCAACATATATTTTCCAATAACCTCAATTAAGTCAAACATTCATGATTACCTCAACAATAATTTTATCTCTACATGTCCATTAAATTACTTAAACAATAATTTTATCTCTACATGTCCATTAAATTCCCTACTTGGTATTACTCTATATCCATTGTCATGCTAAAAAGGTGCCTTTCTTTTAACTACAAAGCTCTATCCATTAAATACAAAGATAAATTTATTAGAAAAAATTCACAAAAATTACATACTAACCTAAAGGTCCACAATAATTATTAGCCCAAAGGTCTTTATAACAACCAAATTTAAATGAGATATGGTTCAATTCCTCTACAACTATTTCAATATAAAAATTTACCTAATTTAAAAGTATCAAATTAAAACCCTAAATGAATGTCATATTTATAAACTAATGTATTACTCTCGAAAGATAGAAATTTTCTCCTTTTAGCATATATCAAATTTAATCACATTATTTACTAGATCATTAATTAATCATTTATTAATAATCATTAATTGATAATTTATTATAGTTTATCATTTATTATATCATTAATCAATTATGATTAATTATGATTTATTTCTATTTATCTATTTATGCATTAAGTGAGAGCAAATTAGCCATTAGTAAATAAAATTTTCACTTTTATTTTGCTAGTTAACTACATCTTATCTCATTATTTTACTTTCTCTTGTTTTATAAACTTATTCTTTAGTCATGAATGGATTTTTAGTTTGAGGAGAATGACATGAACCTAGCTATTCGGAGAATTTTCCCAATTTGAGGCTGGTGAGGATGGTCCTGAGTCCACCCTCTATTTAGACTGGCAAGGAAACTCAAACCCATAATTCCTAGATTGTTCAAGCCTGCCTTGCTTCTAAGCCTGGAAGCTCTGCAGTCAAAAACCTTGTGTCTTATTTTGAAGACTCCTAATTATGAGGATTCAAGTGCTAACAATAATTCATCCTCTGTTGTCTTGTTATCAGATGAAGATGTTAGAATTGCTTACCCTGGAGCCTCCGACCTTGCAAAAAATTGCTTCAATCTTGTAGGGAAACTGCTGCTGACTTCTTGGATATAGCTAGGAATAATATGATGGACCATTTTAGAATGTCAAAATGGGTATTTCATAAAATCAATGATATAAAAATAAAAAATTGGGCCCTCCAGAGTAAATTGGAAGAAATGAGAGATAAGTTTTCTGCGTTAAGCAAGAAGAATGAAGAGGGTAAAGATTACAATGCCATTAAAGAGATCTAGGACAATGTGGGAAAGGATAGAAGGATTGAAATAGATTTGGAAAAAATGAAAAATACTGTGAAGATAATTGTTGAACAAAACAATAGGATGGCAAGACATAATTTTATCATTATCAATGCTATGACTGAAAAATTTGACAAAGCTCAATAGGGGTCCTTGGTGGTTGACTTGGAAGAGGTGAAAGATAAAAACCAGGAAGAGGACATTGAGATTTCTAAGAGAACCAGGGCTAATTTGAAAAGGAAGGCACCTCCAATGCCATAGATGATTCAAACATTCAAGAAAGGGGTTCAATATATGCAGGACCTAGAGGTAGAGATCGATTCTGTTCCAAAGACTCTAGGTTAGTTGCTGCTAGTTTTTTGGCTTGTGTTCTGACTGGCTTTTTGATTGACCTTCTTGGTCTTTTGTGGTTGGTTGCTGCTTTTTTTGGTATTTTCCCTTTTAGCAGCCTACTTTTTCCACTGGACTTTTTTGTCCTCTTTCTTTTGTTGTAAACTTGGCGGTTTCAGGTCCCTGTAAAACCCATTTTTTCCTTGTCAAAAACATATTCCTCTCATTTATTGATTTACTAAATTAAAAAAATCATTTTTTATCTTCTCATGGGTTTGAAATGGGAAAATTTTTTATTAGATGAGTTTAATCCACAAACATTTTAGCCAACTATTGTATTTGATCTTATCCTCATATTTAATTTGATTTTTCTACAAAGTCTATCAATATCATCATTCCATCATTACTTTTATCAATAAATGTTTATGTAAATCCACACTATTAAGGAACTTGTCAATCTAACGAAAGCATTTTTCTATCGAGTTAAATGCACATTCTTTACATCCAAGTGAACATATTCAACCTAGTACAGATGTTGAATGTGGTTGTTTGATATGAATTTTAATTGAATTATATTTATGATTTCAAGTTACTATTTGTTTCATTTTATTTTTTATAATTAAATAATAATTATACTAATTCTATTATATTTATTTTATAAATATTTTTATTCATATTTTTTTTAAAATGTTGCTTTTATGTGATATTGAAAAGAGATAATAATATTCCTCATATTAATTGATCAGTAAAATCAACCAGTTATAAATTAATCTAAGGTTTAAATTCAACTATAGTTTATTATATGCAGTAAAATTTATGTGATTATACAATGCATAATAGAGGGTAAAATGTCCCATGAGAGTAATAAATCATGCCATTGATTATATACTTGTGAAAGCAAAAGAATGATTGCTACTGACTAAACATTGAAATATTTATGTCTCAGAATCTATAAATTCTATTTGTAGTTACACATATGGATTAGAATGATAATATTATTGTTTCTTCAAAAGATATGAAATCGAATGTTCTTGAATAGGTTTGTACATTCACCCAGCCTCTATAGCCATTGAATCAACATCGATTTAATTCTAGGTTCCCTCGTGTAGAAAAATAAAATTTTAAGTAGTGGTATCGTGTATTGCACTCTTGGAATTCTTATATAAAAAAATTTATTATTTAAAGATATATTGAGAAACAAAAAGCTTAAAAGATTCCCTTAAATCAACTACAATGATTTATAGCAAATTTAGACGCATTTAAATGAATTTTATTTAATATAGGAGTTTCCTTTCTTGATATGAGTCTAGATTTGAGTTAATGTATTTAAGGACATTTAAATGTCATAGAAAAATTCTATTCTTTTATCATTACAAGACAAAATGAATTATATTTTACACATAAATACAAAACAAAATTCTAATGGTTTGCGAAAATAAACTCTACAACCAAAGTGTAATACATGGCTTGTAAGATTAATATTCTATTAAATATTAAAATTCAAGGGTGATGATCATGAATATTATCAGTATTTGATTTTTTTAGTGTCCATATTTGTAAGGCCCCACCTTGCATTTGATTAGTAAAGCTCTAATATGTTTTATGTGTTACTGGATAGATTGTATGACACATTGTGGATGACAAATAGTGTGATTATTTTATAATTTTTTCTTTTGTTTCATTCTAACATTTTATTTATGCTATCGTGAAGGAGTTAGAAATTAGAAATTAGAAATTATGAATATGAGTTGAAATTGTAAATGAAATGGTTACAAAATTAAAACTTATTTCAGCTATCAAATTAATTTGGTATACAATTTTTCCTTATGATTTCATTTGTAATGTGCAAGAAAGGAAGAGTTAGTACGATAAGGGAAGACCATTGAGTAGATGAAAAGACACCTTGAGGTGATGTATTTGACCCTCTTTTGAGACTTAGAAGGAAATAAAGTTAACAAGTTGATAGAGTAAGGTGGTAAGGGTTGATATAAAAGAGATGATTTATATTTTGGGTTGAAAGAGTATTTATTTTTGTGTCAAATGAGTTGTAAGTTGGGGGATAAGGTATAGAAACAATTATCCAAGTTGAAATTCGGATAGATCCTTAAATGGGTCTTTAAAGAGGGTTGTTGGTCAATTTCCTTGGTTGCTATGGAAAAATAAACCATCTAGAGTCTATACCATAGTGCTATGGGTCAAGTAGGCATGTGATAGTGCCTCGAGGACATGATTTGACCCCTAAAAAGTCCTCATTATAGAGAGTGACGAGCTTTGAAGAGAGGATGTGATGGAAAGATGGGGGGATTGTCCAAGTGCATGTTTCTTTTTCAATAAGGAAAAGCCTCTTATTGATGAAGGTAGGTATACTCCACACCACCCCATCCATTGGCTGCAAGTTGAAATCCCTATATATTTTTGAGAGAAAGAATGAGAGGGTGTTACCCACTTCTCCTCTTGGAGAACTTTAGTGGAGATGGTAGAAAGAATGAGAGGAGAGGACTCCACTACTTTGGGATGATAATGATCATGATGGGTTAGCATGGAGAGGAAAGGTGGATGAGAGAGCTCAATCCCTTCACTTAAAAGAAAAGAGATAAGTTCTTATTTTCCATTAACCTTGTTTATTGGTTGTAAGAAGGTGACAT
This sequence comes from Sequoia sempervirens, assembly GCA_007258455.2. NCBI lineage: Eukaryota > Viridiplantae > Streptophyta > Pinopsida > Cupressales > Cupressaceae > Sequoia > Sequoia sempervirens. Next base: position 375,369,703 of record VDFB02270651.1, read on the forward strand.
AGTGTATGGATCATGGTTGAAGATAGAGAGTAATGAATCTACATGCATGGAATTTTTGTTATGCTAGTTTTATTCCTCTGTAAAAAATGAGAAAACTCTCCATTTATCATCATGGAGCTAAAATAATTCCTTGCTTTGGGGTATTGGTAGAGCCCACGAGGCTCCATGACGCCATTATAGTAGGGTGGAGAGCAAGTCTTTCTTAATTTTATTGCTCTTATATTCCTAAGTTTTAGTTGTAACATGGAATAGCTAGTATTCCATTGCAAGATGGAAAAAATAGAAAGAGAAAAGTTTACTTCGTTTGCATGTTATTTGCTTAATCTTGAGTATCAATTGAACCGTGAGGAGTTTAAAGAAGTAATTTTTACACCTTGTTACTGTGAAAAGGAATACTACTCATTTTCATCTTAGGCTCTTTGTGAATGCACGACTAAGGAGTAGTTAAAATAAACTTCTACATAATATTATTATATGAGCAATTAGTTGTTGCATGTAATCAAATTTTGAATGAAACTCTACTTATAGCTACTACAGTAATAAATGGGCCTTGCATGATTTATGTTGTGCTTGCTTTGGAGATAAGTGGGCTTAAGATGTATTATGTGTATGTTGTAACTGTGATGCAACTAAAATTAATTTTGTCTCAAAATAAGAATTAAAAAAAAAAAACTAGAAATGGCATTACCCATGTATAAAATCAAGCAGTTATGGTCAAAAGTCAACTGAGTATGTATACATGCATACCTTTCCTTTTTCTTCATTAAAACAAGAATTAAAGTGTTCTTTTCATTAAAGATGGGATATTTTAAAGAGATAAGAAGAAAATAAGGAATAAAACAAAATAAATAGATAAGCTAGGTTTACTATTGTTGTTTATCTCAAGCTTGTTAGGTCTACAGTCCTCCTTATAGCTTTGAATGAAAATAAAGAATGTGTCGCAGGTTGTTAAATGATCTAGAATTCATGGTTGTAGTTTAGTTTTTATAAGTATCCCATAACAAGCAAGAGTATTACTAATATTAATGTCAAGTGATGAAGTGGTTAATGGGTAAATAATTTAGGAGACTTGGATTAGCTATTGGAATCATCCATAATAATAATTTTGTGAATGAAATTAGTGCTAACATTTACTTGGTTTCTAAGAGTGGAGTTCATAATTGAATTGGAAGTATATCTGGTATCGAGTATGACCTTAACCTTACATGGAGAAATAGTATGGAAATTAGTAGTACATGAGAATAATAGTTAAACAATGATTTAAAGAAAGAAAGAAAAAAAACAAATGGGGTAATCATGTTCCAAAAAATTTAAGATCAATTGCATTCATCCCTAGTAGCAAACGTCTGGAAATATTGAAAAATATTAATACTATGATCCTTCTCTTCATAAATTGAGGATATGCATGATGAACTCTACAACTCCTCTTGTCCATTAACCTTGCTTCTTGCTCTGGAGTGGCATTTCGATGGTGGAGTTGCGCAAGAAAATCCACTCCATGTGTACAATGTGTTACCATGTGTGTGCATGGCTAACAATTGTTAGTGTTTTTTCACCTTTCAAAAAAAAAATGTTGGATTTTTCTAGTGTAAAATTCTGGGCATGACACTATCTCCTAGCATCGGGGTTGGGCCTATGGGTTGCACATGGCTGGGTGGATCTTGGACCTTACACTATTGGGATTTCTTGATTGCCACGTAAGTTGGTCTTTCCAACTTGGTCATTAAGGGAGACTCTAGAAATACTATTATCATGTTGATGGGGAAGGCTAATCCTTGTTGGTCACTTTGGTACCCTATGTCATCAACTTGTAATCTTATGATTTCCCTTAAAAATTGTAGAGCTAATCTTTTGTTTAGAAATGAGAGTAAAGTTGTTGACACACTCGCTAACATTGGTTCCTTTGCTCAAAATTTAGTTATGTGGAATAATATTTTTCATATCCCTAGGCATGTGTGCAAATTAATTCATCATGATGCCAAAGTACTATCAAATTGAGATTGAGTTGGTTCTGGTATCAACTCCCTTTGATATTTTCAACAATTTTCACCTATGGAAAATTAATCGCTTTAAGCAGTCTTTCATAAACACATTTACTTGCGACTCTAGTATCCATATTATCATTTCTATAGTTTTTGTTTCCGTACTCTAGATTTTGTGAATTCTGCCATGGGCAAAGAACTAGTTGAAGAAGAACCAAATAATTGTGGTGGGTGCAAATACATAAAATATTTTTTGCATATTATTCAATGGGGAAAGTTGGCCTCGTATGTGGAAGGCATGTAGAGGCATGACCCCAAGCTTTCTATGGATTTTTCTACCTCCTAGGTGAATGACATGGTCATAATTAGTGGGTACACCTTAATGGTTGAGCTTATTGTTGAAGTGATAGGGTTTCCATTGGAGGGTGTGTGCATTCCTTGTAAGCCAAAGGGCCATTATCAGAAAGACATGGAATGCTTTTTGAAAGAGGTTGAAAAGGTGAACATACTCTAGAATGGCTTCAATCAAGCTAACCTTGCTAACATTTGGAGTAAGGTTGTCAATGTCCTGATGAGGTGTGTACTTCTTGAGGGCTAGTTTTATTGCTTCCATGCTCATTTTTTTATGATGCTTAACAATCTCCGTTAGAGTTTAATGATAAAATTTTTCTTTTGGATTTTGTCCTCCCTTGAATAGTTTTTCAAAAGCATCTAGGGTAAAAGCAATAATTTACCTATTTTCTAGCATCTTATCTTTCGCCTTAGTCTTTACCAAGCTGCTTTATTACCCTCTCCTACCACTGTTAAAAACAACACCTTGGTCATTGATAACCCCATTGAACCCCCTATGGACCACAGTCCTTCCATTACCCTAGATGAAACCCCACCAACTACTCATCATATTACTCGTTCATGTAGTAAGACCCCTGCTAATTAGAGAACACCTCCTAAACCCATTAAATGTGTCTGACTATTGGGGTCTATTGCTATTTCTACATATGAATTAGATAATTGGGATAACTCAAATGAAGATTCATGGAATCCCACCCCTACACACTCCCCTATTCATGCAAAGAGTGTTGATAGCCCCAACACCCCCTATCATTAACCCTAGCCTTGAAAATTCCACTAATTTTTGCATCAATTTGGAGGGGACCCATGTTGAACCTAGGTTGTGTTTTGACAATCAGGCCTCTAGATATGGTTGATGTTAAGAAGGACATGTTGAAGTGGCTCTTGGGTTAGCTTCTTGCTTCCAAATAAAGAATCCAAATTCAAGAAAACAAGGTGTTGTAGTAGCAAGTCCCATGGTCGAGGGTGGTGGAGGGAATTGGCCTTTGGGATATCACAGAATCCCTGGCTAAGTCATTTGAGCATTAGGACAATTGGGATAAGGAATTAGAAGAAGGCTCATTTTATATTCTACAAAGAAGTTGTTTTTATTTTTTGTGTAATCCTAGGGATGGGATTTTCAAATGAAAATATGGCATTTATCCATGTCTTGAAGCTTGTTCCTCCCTTGTTTCTATAAAATGGAATTTAGAGCCATTTGTAAGGGATCTTGGATTTTTGTAAGCAATGTTTCTATATACAAGTGTTCACAAAATTAGGTTAAAGTTTGCTATTAAAGATATAATTTAATTTTCTTTGACTCTATTCCTAAGGTTTAAGGAACCATTCTAAATATAAGTTTGGTTATCTTTCCATAATCATTAAAATTTAAAATCATGTTTCCTATACTATTATTATAATTTATTTCATAATAATATTATTTCTATGTTCTTTGAACTGTTAAGTAGAAATTGCAATGAATCTAGCTAATTGGGTCTATTTTATTTATAATTATTGGTCACTCTAAGATAAGACATATATGTTAAAGAAATATCATGAAATGAATTATGTGAATTCCCATTTTATATTGTGAAAGAGCACACTCCTAGAATTTGTAGAGCCCAAACTTTAGAGGATAAATTTTTTAAATCCTTATCATTTTTATTGGTCAACCGCATGAAACATTAGAGCATAAGAGATAGGCTACTCCTTTAGATAGTTTCAGAAATAAGTTGGAATCATAAAAACACATCAACACTATCATTCATTGAGAAAATGGATTCTAACTCATCTAATCAAATATATAATATATGTATATTTTTCATTACCTTAAACATTGGAAATATAGGATTAAATATAACCAAAGGGATTTGAATACCAATTTTTTCTATGATACCTCATTCTATATCAGTGAGAGAGAACATTATTCTACTATGAGTATTATTTTTGGTAAGTCCTTCTAGTATGTCAAGCCATTCTATCATAGCCATACAATATACATTGTGATAAAGGATTATTCTATTTGAGGATACATTTTTTTCTACAAAATGTATGGTCAAATAGGAGATTAAGATCTTTGGTAATAATTGCCACTCAATTTTTTATTAATTTTACTGATTGTGGAAGGTTCGATGTAATACCCCCATGTTGTTGATACTCTTTGCTACTTTTGGGTACTCTTATGTGTTGGTTTGATACTGGTTTGTGATAGTGATTAGTCCACCAACTTGGTTGTGTGTGGCTTCATAGTTTAGTTGGTTGTTGCACTTGACATTATTATGATGATTTATGATACTTTATGTGGTGGTTAGATTATTTGATTATGCAATAGTTTTCTTTAATATTATATATGTCGATGTTGTGATTCTATGATGCTATATTTTATGATGTGGTTGTTAATGAGTCTTGGTGAAAGGACAGATTAGCATCACTCGCTTGTGAGTGCCTTGCTACCCTACAATTTCCTTTCACAGTGTGTCTACAATGAAGGTTTACATGTTACTTGACATTTATTTCTATGTATGAATTGTAGGAATAAAGTCTCGATTCCACCTATTTTGATAGGACAGGGTGAGCATTAAATTAACCCAATAGGTACAATGTTGAAAAAGTGAGTTGATAATGAAGTGTCCCTATCCTAAATCCATCATTTCGTTGTGAGTTTGTTGTGTCATGATTTGGTTTTTTTCCTTGTCTTTGTATTTCTTTGATTATTGATTATTTATTTTATTTATGGTTAGTGGTTATTTAATTAATCTTTATTTTATAAGATTAATTAATGTTGTTTTATTGCTTTGATTAATTGTAAGTTAGTAAAATGTTGAATTTTAAATATTGTAAATTAAAAGGTTATTTAATTAATTAAAAGTGTAAGTAATTAATTTAAATAAATAATGATGGTGATAATTATATATTATCTTTTTACTGATATTAAATTAGAAAATCAGAAGAGAATATCTTGTAAGGATAATATCATGAGAAAATAATTAATTTTTAATTAAAATTGTGAGATAAGTGTGAGGTTTTAAAAGAAAGAAAATAATAAATGAATGTGGAGGATTTTTGAGGAAAAAGAGGAAGAGATTTATTTATTATTATTTATTTTTATTGTGAGGGAGTTTTACACACACAATGGTTTTTCTGGTTTTTGGCTGAAAAATAAAAAAAAAGATAAGTTTTGTTTTTGTGCTTCTTGGTGAAAGTTGTTCTGAAAGAAAAGATTAAAAAAAGGGATTGATTCAGAACTGAGATAATGGAAGGAAATTGAAAAGAAACTTCAAAGGGGTTCTACTTATGAAAAGGAAGAAGGCTACTATGTTTGGATTCTACATCGAACGAAGGAATCCAGGTTCTTTTAAATTATTATTTCTTTAGATTTAATATTTTGTGAACAAAATATTCTTTGCAATGTTTGAAAATCAATTTCTCTATGTTATGAAAGAGGTTTTCTATTATTGAAAATTTGTGTTGTTAAACCTTTGAATTTTTCTTTTGAAAACTATAGTTAAATCTTTTGTAGTTCGTCAATAAAACTTAGTTGTGGAAATAGCTGTTTTGAAAAGAAAATCATCTTTATTATGAGTTGAATTTATGTGCCCAAATTCATCTTGGGTCTTATAAAAAAATCAATTTATATATATTATTTGTTTGAATCTCTTGTTATATATATATATTTACATATATTTATATAATATATTCTATTCTTTCTTATATAAAAAAAATTATATAAAATTTATTTATGGGGGAGGGGGTGGGGGTTGGCTAAGGCCGTACCACCAATGACCCCACTGTGGTCAGTTGTACGTAGTTGCCATAGGCTGTGCACAGTAGCCAAGGCTACGGTCTGCCCACCCTATGGTACCACAGGCTGTGGGGGGGGGCAAAAAGTTTATTAATTGTTTTTTTTTAAATTAAATTCAGTTTTATAAAATGTGCTTCCTTTTTATGTATAATTTTGATTATATATATATATAATTATAATTTTACAGTATGATATTTTATTAATTTTATAATATGTTTTATAAAAGGATTTTTTTTATATATATGCTTTATTTTTATTTATATATATGTATATACGCATAAAAGCGTATATATGTATATATATTTACATGTATTTATAATAGATTTGATATGTTGTGAATATGAATTTAATATGATAATTTTAAGAAAATTGTAATGTTATAATGTAATTGTGCAAATTAGAAATAAATTATGTGTTTTGAATTGAATTGAATTTTCTTGAGTAAATGATTTATATAATTGGTGAAATTTGTTGTGTATTAAAATGAGTTTTATGGCATTGTTTTATGTGATTATTTTCTCTCAAGATCATTCATTTAATAATTTTTGGTTTTCCTTTATCTAGGTTTTTGTCTTGCAGGAAAACCCTAGAGTTAGTTTATCCTAATATAGGAACTTAAGTTTTTGATTAGGAACTTCCAAATGTGGGGATACTGATGTTATATTTAATCTTGCAATTTTATTTTTGGCCTATATTTTGACTATGGTTGTGATTTGAGTTGCACATAGATTGTACTATTTTATGGATGTGTTTCATATGTTTTTGGAAAGATGGTTATGCTTTGTGGATGTTCCATTTGTTGGTTCAGTAATTCTTGTTGGTACAATCCTTTTGTGTTGGATATTTTGTGTTTGGTGTTTAGAGAGAGTGGTTCTAAGTGGGGGCCGGTGCACAAAGAGGCTATCAGGGTAACCCACGTAGAGTTAGAGTAATCAGTGATAACTTAAGTAATTAATTATGGGTGGGTAGTTAAACATTAATAAGATAATTATGATGCCTCCTCCACCTATTAGTGCTATCATAGACTAAAGGGGACCGACAAGGCTGTGGTTGGTATGGTTGTTGCCTTGTCTTCATGAGGGGTTAATGATGCCATATGAGTAACCCTATGGAGCAGTGCCTTGAGATAGGCTATTAGGAGAACCATAAATGGAGGTGGTACCTTGAACTAGGTTGTCTACATAATCCATGTATAGATGGAGGAAACACCTTGTGATAAGTTTTCTGGATAATCCATGTAAAGCCATGCGATGACACTCTCCTCTAGCATTCCATTGAGTGGTTTTATTGAAATCCTCGAGAAGTGGTCTATTGTTATGTCTTTTGGTGATTTGTCATTGTATAGTTTTGTGAGTAGTGTTTGATATTATGTTATCTTGTTTGGAGTTAGTCTTTTATTACTATTAGATGTGCTTGGTCGGGGATCCTTCATTGTTTACTCCGAGCACGAGGGTGGTTGGGTGGAACGTGCGATGCACCCCATTGGGTCCCCTTTGGATGTAGTTGTATCTTTCAGTGCAGGATTTTGCAAATGTTGTTGATCCAGGATTCATATGTTCCATATGTGTATTTGTACTACAAATGTATTTCATTTATTGTTGTATCACTCCCATGTGTGTTGGGAAGACTTTGATGCAAATTTGTATGTGTTCATTATGATGTATTATTAGACTGATGTATCATACTATCACACCATGTGATTCATTCTTGTACTACCATTTGTAAACATTGTTAAGTTTTGTTGTATCTGTGGAAATATATATAATTTATATCTTTATGATTTATTTATTGTCATATGCATGTATGGTTTTAATTGGCATATTTATATCTTTATGGATATCATGAATGAATGTGTTAATGATGTCGTGGATGAATGGATTTATGTTATGGGTTAGTTTAGTAATGTCACCTCGTGTACCCCAAGGGATTTAGTTGTGCAACTTAGAACATTGTTATGTTGGAATACTTAAGTACATTTCTTATGTTCTTTCAAAAAAAAAATTGTTTCATTTTTACTTGTTCCTTTGGGGTTTGTGCGACGGGGCGTTACATTTGAAGTATAGTGTAACATATCTTAATTATTTATTAATATACATTTTTAAATTATTTTAAACAATAAGTGTTACTTCAACATCAAATTTTTAATGTAAATAAGACAAAAAAAATTGTAGTTAAAATTAACATTTATTTTTGCTAATGTAAAACAATACTAATTTTAACATATATATTTGTATATTATCATATTGAAAAAAATCATAACATTTTTGTAATTATAAATGTTGATAATTAAAATATATTGTTATGAATTTTCATATTCAAACTAATTATTTTTCTACCAATTCATTCTTTCTTCACTATTCAAATTTGGTAAAACAAGCATAAAATATTTTAATCACTAAATGAAATGGTGAATCATAAAAAGGTAATTTGATTTAGGATTGCAACAGAAAATCTGAAGAGCATCTTTCTTACTAGATGTTGAATCTCCAACATCTTTCTAACTAGACAATCACCAACATCACTCTAACTAGATGTATACTAAAAATATTTCTATAATGTCATTGAAGATGATACAACCTTCTTGAAATGGAGGATAAGAATCTAAAAAAAGTGAACATAAATATTGCAAAATATATTGAAGCAATAGTAAACACCCAAAAGATGATAGCATTCAAAAAAAATTCCTAAACCAAAGAAATCATTTGCTATCTCATGGAGGGGCTGAAACCTTGGGTCCATGATAACTTTATTTTATCATAATATAAAATAATACTATAATTTAACATATATCTTTTTATATTACCAGATTTAAGTTCTTACTCGCTTAATCTTTGAGAAATAAAATCACAATATTTTCATAATTGTAAACGTAAATTATTAAAATCCATGATTACTCATGAATTTTGATGTCCAAACGGATTATTTTACTACCATTTGATAGTTTATTCACTATTTATATAAGCATATCATTTAACAATATATCAACAACCAATTTCCTTAAACAAAATGTAATAAATAAATACAATAATTTCAAGCCAAGGACCATGCCAATAGGAGGTTCTAGTTTTATTGAATATTCATGAACTAGAACAAAAAGGAATTTAAGTCTCCTTTGGTAAGGGAGACATCAGTTATTTCAATCACTGAATGAAATAGTGAGTGGCGAGAAAAGAATTGGTTTGATATGAGTTGGGTGACCATGGATTGAAATAGATTTCAGCGGTTGTCCCTATGTTGAGACTCAAAAACATGCGGGCCTTGAATCATGGAAGAAAGCCACACATATGCCGATCTTCGGTCTTGTAAAATAGCCTTCTTTGGGGGTCATCCAATTTTGACATTGTAGCTTGGTGCTGGAGCTAACTTCTCAATATTTTTAAGCCTGTTATTCTCGTGGGGCAGAGGGGGACATACAATATCACTAGTACAGCTCGGTGTTGAAGCTAACCACTCCATACTTGCAAGCTTGTTATTGTTAAGTGATGGTTGAGGAGGACATCCAATAGTGACGTTACAACTTGACGCTTTAGCTAACTGCTCCAAAGTTGTAAGGCCAATACTCTTCCTGGCCGAGACATGGGCGAGAAACATAAACAAGAACACAAGAAGCAGTGTCACCAGTTTTATATGCATCATACTCCTCATATTTATTATATCGAATGCACATAAAAGTTTGTAGGTTTGAACTATTTAATAAACATAAATATCTTCACGTTTGAACTGAACAATCAATTGTTAGATGAAAATTTGTTTGATGTGTATTTTTTAAATTTATATCACAATGAAAATGTGGAAAATGTGCAAATTATTAGTATTTAACGAATGATGGTTTAACATGTTTCTTGAACAACTTTTTGGTATCTTCTTCTTACTAAATCTATAACATACATCTTTTTTTCCTCTATTATCTTATGTGAAATTGAAATCAACCAATGGTTACAGGTATATTCAATTCATGCAATATTTTTCAATCTCTATTTATAACTATTTTCTTCTATATATAATGTAAGTTCAATGTAGATACAATGAAAATATTTTCATTACTAGTAAAATATATTTTACATGAATCTTTAAATCTAGTTATATTAAAATTAGAACTAAGGAATTATTGACCACTATAATAGAGGCATTCACAATCTAGAAGTTTAAGGACAAAAAGTGATAGAAAGTAGATAATAAACTAAAACAAAAATACAATGATAATTTAAGGTCAACAAAATGGAGGACAATATTTTGATTGCCTCTAGTTTAGGTTTATGTAAAAATGAATTACCAATCGATGTTGTAGACATGCATAATTAACATTATGCATTCAATTAGGTCCATTCATCAAGTAAACCAGATTCACATCCATCCACCCATCAGGTAAATCATAATTAACATTATGCATTCAATTAGGTCCATTCATCAAGTAAACCAGATTCACATCCATCCACCCATCAGGTAAATCAGGTTCATTATTCATTTAAATTAAATAAATTAACTTTATTTGATCATTACCTCATTTGATTAAATAAATCAATTTTAATCAAACCATAACATTTCATCTTTCATAAACCATCTTCGAATCTCATCTCGTGCAAATTAATCCACCTTTATCTTGCATAATCCTTTTAATTAAATAAATCTAACATTTATTTAATTAAATCCTAAATGCATTTCCCATCCCTTTTTATTTAATTAAATCAAATATTCAAGTCGAAGGGGTCAAAATAACCTAATCATCACTTAAGCTATTCTAATCCTAATTAACCTAACCTATCCACCCATCACATCCTCTAGCTTTTCCCACTTGCACCAAGAAATCATTTTAACTCATTTATAAATTCATCATTTTCCCTCAACAAAGCACCTTTTTGGAATATTCCCTCAAGTTTGAAAATGAAGACAAGTTGGCTTGTCCCTTCCAACATTGCATTAACTTCTCTATTTTATGTCCCCCACTCAACATTTACTTCACAAATTCAAATTTGAATCTCCCTCTCTTGGGCACTTTGGCCAAAAATTGCACATTCCTCAACCTATGACAAGTTGACAAGTGGCCTCATCTCATTGGTTAAATCTTTTTCCCACATTCATCCATTTGGCCATTCTCTCATCAAAATATTATATAAATGAAGGGCCTCATTCTTCATCAACTCATCTACAACTTTTATGTAAAGTTACTCTCTTGAATTGAGAACTAATTTTTCTCTTGACCATTGCATTTCATCATTTCAAGTTTTAGCAAGGATTGGGAAAGGGTCATTGGAACATTTGACACCAATCCACTATGGAATAGGTACATGTTATTCTCTTAGATTTATTTTAATGCTTTTGTTATTTGTTGCATTTTCAAGCATTTACATGTTATTTCATAGGAGCATTTTCATGAATTTGTAGGCTACTAACCCATGTTTGAGGTTTTAGTGTTTGCAGATTTTAGAGATGCTCTCAGATGCCATGCATAGCTTTTGAGCTAGTTCCTTATTTTGTGGTTATCTTGGTGTCCTATTATTGGGTGATGCTAGTTTCCTCATACATTAAGATATGCTCTTCTATTAATATTTTATTTCTACCAAAGAATCATTTGATTTGATTGATTTGACCATTGACCTTTTATAGTCAATGATAGAATAACTCTAATGTTTTATTCCTTTCAACCATTGGATATTTTTCAATAATGTTAATTAATTCAAACATTCATGATTACCTCAACAATAATTTTATCTCTACATGTCCATTAAATTTCCTTCTTTGTATTACACTACATCCATTGTGTGCTAAAAAAATACCTTTCTTTTAACTACAAAGCTTTATCCATTAAATAAAAGGATAAATTTATTAGAAAAAATTCACAAAAATTACATAATAACCTAAAGGTCTACATTAATTATTAGCCAAAGGTCTTTATAACAAACAAATTTAAATGATTAATATGGTTCAATTCCTATACAACTATTTCAATACAAAAATTTACCTAATTTCAAAGTATCAAATTAAAACCCTAAATGAATGTCATATTTATAAACTAATGTATTACTCTCGAAAGATATAAATTTTCTGTTTTTAGCATATATCAAATTTAATCACATTATTTACTAGATCATTAATTAATCAATTATTAATAGTCATTAATTGCCCATTTATTACAATTTATCATTTATTATACCATTAATCAATTATGATTAATTATGATTTATTTCTATGTATCTATTTATGCATTAAGTGAGAGAAAATTAGCCATTAGTAAATAAAATTTTAACTTTTATTTTACTAGTTAAGTACATCTTATCTCATTATTTTACTTTCTCTTGTTTTATAAACTTATTCTTTAGCATGAATGGATTTTTTTTCAAATAGAAGCATATTACTCTCATTTATTGATTTATTAAATAAAAAAAATCATTTTTATCTTCTCATGGGTTTGAAATGGGCAATTTTTTTATTAGATGAGTTGAATCCACAAACGTTTTAGCCAACTCAAGTATTTGATCTTATCCTCATCTTTAATTTTATTTTTCTAGAAAGTCTATCAATATCATCGTTCCATCATTACTTTTATCAATAAATGTTTATGTAAATCCACACTATTGAGGAACTTTTCAATCTAACAAAACCATTATGTTATTCAGTTAAATGCACATTATTTACTTCCAAGTGAATATATTCAACCCAGTAAAGATGTTGAGTGTGGTTGTTTGATATGAATTTTAATTGAATTATATTTATGATTTCAAGTTACTATTTATTTCATTTTATTTTTTATAATTAAATAATAATTATACAAATTCAATTATATTTATTTTATAAATATTTTTATTCATTTTTTTTTTAAATGTTGCTTTTATGCACTATTCAAAAGAGATAATAATATTCCTCATATTAATTGATAAGTAAAATCAACATGTTATAAATTAATCTAAGGTTTAAATTCAACTATAGTTGATTATATGGAGTAAAATTTATGTCATTATACAATGCATAATAAAAGGTAAAATTTCCCATGAGAGTAATAAATCATGTCATTGATTATATACTTTTGAAAAAAAAAGAATGATTGCTACTGACTAAAAATGGAAACATTTCTATGTCTTAGAATCTATAAATTCTATTTATAGTTACACATATGGATTAGAATGATAATATTATTGTTTCTTTATAAGATGTGAAATCTAATGTTCTTGAATAGGTTTGTACATTTACCCAACCTCTATAGCCATTGAATCATCATCGACTTAATTCTGGGTTACCTTGTATAGAAAAATAAAATTTTCACTAGTGGTAATATGTATTACACTCTTGGAATTCTTCTATAAAAATTGAAATATTTAAAGATATATTTAGAAACAAAAAGCTTTCTAGATTCCCTTAAATCAACTACAATGATTGCTAGCAAATTTAGACGCATTTAAATGAAGTTTATTTAATATGGGAGTTTCCTTTCTTGACATGAGTATAGATTTGAATTAATGTATTTAAGGATATTTAAATGTCATAGAAAAATTATTTTATTTTATCATTATAAGATAAAATGAATGATATTTTACACATAAATATGAAAAAAAATTCTAATGGTTTGCAAAAATACACTCTACAACCGAAGTGTAATACATCACTTGTAAGATTAATATTCTGTTAAATATTAAAATTCAAGGATGATGATCATGAATATTATCAGTATCTAATTGTTTTAGTGTCCATATTTGTAAGGCCCCACCTTGCATTTTATTAGTAAAGCTCTAATATCTTTTACACGTTAGAAGATAGATGGTAAGATGTATTGTGGATGACAAATAGTGCGATTATTTTATAATTTTTTCTTGTGTTTCATTTTGACATTTTACTTATGCTATCGTGAAGGATTTAGAAATTTTAGTTTATCAATATGAGTTGAAATTGTAAATGAAATGGTTGCAAAATTAAAACTTATTTCAAATATTAAATTCATGTGGTATATGAATTTTGCTTATGATTTCATTGGTAATGTGCAGGAAAGGAAGAGATAGTACAAGAAGGGAAGACCATTGAGTAGATCAAAAGACGTCTCCTTGAGGTGATGGATTTGACCCTCTTTTAAGAATTAGAAGTAAATAAAGTTAACAAGTTGATAGAGTAAGGTGGTAAGGGTTGATATAAAACAAATGATTTATATTTTGGGTTGAGAGAGTATTTATTTGTGTGTCAAATGAGTTGTAAGTTGGGGGATAAGGTTTAGAAACCATTATCCAAGTTGAAATTCGGATAGATCCTTAAATGGGTCTTTAAAGAGGGTTGTTAGTCAATTTCCATGGTTGGTATGGAAAAATACACCCTCTAGAGTCTATACCATAGTCGTAGAGGTCAAGTAGGCATGTGATAGTGCCCCTAGGATATGATTTGACCCCTGAAAAATCCTCATTATAGAGAGTGACAATTTTTGAAGGGAGGATGTGATGGAAAGATGGAGGGGTTGTCAAGTGCATGTTTCTTCTTCTATAAGGAAAAGACTCTCATTGATGAAGGTAGGTATACTCCACACCTCCCCATCCATAGGCTGCAAGTTGAAATCCCTATATATTTTGGAGAGGAAGAATGAGAGGTGTGTTACCCACTTCTCCTCTTGGAGAACTTTACTGGAGATGGCAGAAAGAATGAGAGGAGAGGAGTCCACTACTTTGGGAAGATAGTGATCAAGATGTCTTAGCATGGAGAAGAAAGGTGGATGAGAGTGCTCAATCCCTTCACCTAAAAGAAAAGAGATAAGTTCTTATTTTCCATTACCCTTGTTTATTGGTTGTAAGAAGGTTACATAGTGTATGGATCATGGCTGAAGATAGAGAGTAGAGAATCTAGATTCATGGAATTTTTGTTATGCTAGTATTATTCCTCTGTAAAAATGAGAAAAGTCTCCATTTATCATCATGGAGCTAAAATAATTCCTTGCTTTGGGGTATGGCTAGAGCCCATGAGGCTCCATGATGCCATTACAGTAGGGTGGAGAGTAGGTCTTTCTTAATTGTATTGTTCGTATATTCCTAAGTTTTAGTTGTAACATGGAATAGCTAGTATTCCATTGCAAGATGGAAAAAATAGAAAGAGAAAATTTTACTTCATTTGCATGTTTGCTACTTTATCTTGAGTATCAATTCAACCATGAGTAGTTTATAGAAGTAAATTTTATACCTTGTTATTATGAAAAGGAAGAATGATCATTTACATCTCAAACTCTCTGTGAATGCAAGAATAAGGAGTAGTTAAAATAAATTTCTGCATAATATTACTATATGACCAATTAGTTGTTGCAAGTAATCAAGTTTTGAATGAAACTCTACTTATAGCTACTATATTAATAAATCAGCCTTGAATGATTTCTGTTATGCTTGCTTTGAAAACAAGTGGGATTAAGATGAGTTATGTGTATATTGTAACTGTGATGCAACTAAAATTAATTTTGTCTCAAAATAAGAATTAAAAAAAAAACTAGAAATGCCATTACCCATGTATAAAATTGAATAGTTATGGTCAAAAGTCAATTGGGTGTGTATACGTGCATACTTTTCCTTTTTATCCATTAAAACAAGAATTAAAGTGTTCTTTTCATTAAAGATGGAATATTTTACAGAGCTAAGAAGAAAATAAGGAAGAAAGCAAAATAAATTGATAAGTTAGTTTTATTGTTGTTGTTTATCTCAAGCTTATTAGGTCTATAGTCATCCTTATAGCTCCAAATGAAAATAAAATATGTTTCACATGTTTTTAAATGATCTATAATTCATGGTGCTAGTGTAGTTTTTATAAGTAGCCCGTAACAAGAAAGAGTAGTACTAATATTAATGTCAAGCGATGAAGTGGTTAATGGGTAAATTATTTAGGAGACTTTGATTAGCTATTGGAATTATATTCCTCATGATAGTTATATATATCCATAATATTAATTTTTTTAATGACATTAGTGCTAACATTAGCTTGGTTTCTAAGAGTTGGGTTCATAATTGCATTGGAAGCCTATTTTGTATCGACTATGACCTTAACCTTACATGCAAAAATAGTATGAAAATTAATAGTATGTGAGAATAATAGTTAAACCATGATTTAAATAAAGAAAAAATAAATTATCAAATGGGGTAATCATGTGTCAACAAAT
The DNA here is from genome assembly GCA_007258455.2 of Sequoia sempervirens. NCBI lineage: Eukaryota > Viridiplantae > Streptophyta > Pinopsida > Cupressales > Cupressaceae > Sequoia > Sequoia sempervirens. The sequence continues at coordinate 375,385,922 of VDFB02270651.1, forward strand.
TTAACATCAATTGCATTCATCCCTAGTAGCAAACATCTAGCAATCTTGTAAAATATTAATACTAGGATCCTTTTCTTCATAACTTGAGGATGCGTGTGATGAACTCTGCAACTTCGCTCATCCATCAACCTAGCTCCTTGCTCATGAGTGGAATGTTGATGGTGGAGTTGCATGAGAAACTCAACCCGATGTGTACAGTGTGTTACCATGTGTGTGCATGTGTTTTTTCACCTTTCAAAAAAAAAAAGTAGTTGGGTTTTTCTGGTGTAAAATTTTTGGCATGACACTATCTCCTAGCACAGGGGTTGGGCCTATGGGTTCCACATGGCTGGGTGGATCTTTCACCTTACACTGTTGGGCTTTCTTTGCTTATTCGTGATGGTAGGGTCTTCTTGTTTAGAGAACTCGTGTGTATCTGTGGATTTGTTACTTCTATTATGTTCATTGTATCAATGGGACACTATGTATTTATACTCATTTGAAATCGAGGAGGATTCATGTATATTGTAATTGTATCATTTTTTATGATCTATCTCATCTTGGAGATGATCTTTGTAATGGTATATGGACTTAATGTAATCTTTTGAAGAATTCACTATTGTACTTTTTTTATTATGCAATGGTTCAATGCTTTGATGTATGTTGTTTACCAGGAGTTAATTTCATATGCTATGGTTTAATTTTGTAAGTTGGGATTCAAATGTAGATGCATTGCCTGGCCTAGATGATGGTTCTGTTTAGAGTAGATTACTTTACTTGTTTTTATTGCTCTTTTTAAGAAATAAATTGTTACACTTCCCTATTGTTGCAAGATCCTTTAGGTTACGAGGTAGGGTTTTACAGGACCCCAATCCTTCCATTACACTAGATGAAACCCCACACACTACTTATCATGTTACTCGTTCCCATATTAAAAAACTTGCTAATGAGGGAACCCCTCCTAAACCCATTAAATGTGTCTGACTATTAGGGCCTACTGCTATTTCTACTTTTGAATTACATAATTGGGATAACTCAAACATCATGGAATCCTACTCCTACACACTCCCCTTTTCATGCAAGGAGTTTTGATTCCCCCAACATTCCAATCCTACACCCCCTATTATTAACCCTAGTCATCAACATTCCACTGATTTCTGCATCAATTTAGAGGGGGCCCATGTTGAACTGAGGGTGAATTTTGACAATTGGGCCTCTAGCAACCCTCTTCACAATAAAATTAATGAAATTTTAAATATGATTGATGTCAAGAAGGACATGCTCAAGTGGCTATTGGGTTAGCTTTTTGCTGCCAAAGAAAGAATCCAAATTCAAGAAGACAAGGTGTTGTAGCAGCAAGCCCCATGGTCGATGTGGTGGAGGAAATTGGCCATTGGGATATCATAGCCTCCCTAGCTAATTCATTTGAGCATTAGACCAATTGGGATAACGAACTAGAGGTAGGCTTGTTTTATATTCTACAAAGATTTTTTTTTGTTTTCGTGTAATCCTAAGGATAGGATTGTCAAATGAAAATATGACATTTATCCATGGCTTGAAGCTTGTTCCTCCCCTGTTTCTATAAAATTAAATTCAAAGCAATTTGTAAAGGATCTTTGATTTTTGTAAGCAATGTGTTTATATACAAGTGTTCACAATATTAGGTTAAAGTTTGTTATTAAAGATCTAATTTAATTTTCTTTCAATTATCTATTCCTAAGGTTTAAGGAACCATTCTCAATATAATTTTGGTTATCTTTCCATAATCAATAAAATTCAAAATCATGTTTCGTATACTATTATAATTTATTTCATAATAATATTATTTCTATTTTCTTTGCACCGTTAAGTATAAATTACAATGAATCTAGCCAATTAGGTCTATTTTATTTATAATTCTTGGTCACTCGAAGATAACATATCTATTTTAAAGCAATACCATGAAATGAATTATGGGAATTCCCATTTTATATTGTGAAAGACCGCACTCCTAGAATGTGTAGAGCCCAAACTATAGAGGATAAAATTGTTAAATCCTTCTCATTTTTTTAGTCAACCCCATGAAACATTTGAGCATAAGATATGGATACTCCTTTAGATAGTTTTCAAAAATAAGTTGGAATCATAAAAAACACATCAACAATCCCATTCATTGAGAAATTTGATTCTAACTCATCTAGTCAAATATATAATATATGTACATTGTTCATTACCTTAAACTTTGGAAATATAGGATTAAATATAACCAAAGGGATTTGAATACAATTTTTTTCTATGGTAGATCATTCTATATCAGTAAGAGTGAACATTATTATACTATGAGCATTCTTTTTCATAAGTCCTCCTAGTATATCGAGCCATTCTATCATAGCCATACAATATACATTGTGATAAAGGATTATTCTATTTCAGGATATAATTTTTTCTACAACATGTATGGTCAAATAGGAGATTAAGATCTTTGGTAATAATTGCTGCTCAAATTTTTATTAATTTTATTGATTCTGGAAGGTTTGAAGTATAGTGTAACATATCTTAATTATTTATTAATAGACATTTTTAAATTATTTTATACAATAAGTGTTACTTCAACATCAAATTTTTAATGTACATAAGACACTAATTTTTATAGTTAAAATTAGTATTTATTTTTCCTAATGTAAAACAATACTAATTTAACATATATATATTTGTATACTATCATATTGAAAAAATTCATAACATTTTTGTAATTATAAAGGTTCATAATTAAAATCTATTGTTATGAATTTTCATATTGAAACTAATTATTTTTCTACCAATTCATTCTTTCTTCATTATGTGTTTAAGGTATTTTCAATTATGTAACAATACAACCTCAATAAATTTCATTTGGAAAAATATTATTAATAAATAAGTTCACTTAAAAGAGATGGCCATGCCAAAAAAGTGATGCAATTTTTTTCACTATTTAAAATTCGTAAAATAAGCATAAAATATTCCAATCAATAAATGAAATGGTGAATCATAGAAAAGTAATTTGATTTAGGATTGCAATAGAAAAGCTAAAGAGGATCTTTCTTACTAGATGTTGAATCTCCAACATCTTTCTAACTAGATGTATACTAACAATATTTTTAGAATGTCATTAAAGATGATACAACCTTCTTGAGTTGGAGGATAAGAATCTAAAAAAAGTGAACATAAATATTGAAAAATATATTGAAGTAATAGTAAAGCCCAAAAATATGATAACATGCAAAGAAAATTCCTAAACAAAATAAACTAGCACTTGCACCTCAACGAGTTGCAATGGTTACACCGATAGCAAGATATACTATGGAAATATATTGAACGGCACGGGAGAAAAGCGCAAGAAAATGTTAATTGTTTTTTGTAAGACTAACTATTTATAGCAAAAGTCAATTCACGATGGAATGTGAGAATATTTGAATATGAAGATTAATGATATACCTTGCAGCCGAATGTAACATAATGGAAAACTACTTGTTGCAGGAAAATATTTTTATAATACAAAAACTATTTGATGACAAATGAAATATGGAATTATTTCTTGTTGATTCTATTGTCCCGTTATCCATAACGAACTTACATGAATATAGTTGCATTGGTTGTTCTAATTGCCAGTAAATCTACAACTTTATTGAAAATGATAATTTATGTAATGTCATTGAATTTATTTGCCTTCAAACATTGGCTATAATTGGAATTACAATTGGTGCATTTAGTTAAATCATATAATTGTGTTATTATACTATTTAGAATTGTTTCTTGTTGATTTTCTTGTCCTGGTGTTCACAACAAACGTACCTAAATAAAACATGTTTGCTCAAGTCTCACAAATCCTAGTTGCCAATAGATTTATTTGGTTGGCAAGAACTTTAGTCAGAATTTTGTAGGAAACCATGATTGGAGTAAATTTATCTGACATTTTTTCACAGTTGATTACAATTGTTTCTTTTTTTTTTAAACTTATCTGCTATTATCTTTCAATTTTGAGGTTCACAATAAAGGCTCTGATGATGGTTGTTGAACATAAAATTAGCTGCTCAATAATAAAAGAAATGGCATTTTTTGAACTTTTTAAAAAACATAAAAGATAGGTGTAGTTTGAATTTTTAATTCTAAAATGTAGCAAATCCAACCACAATGACTATAGCTTATCCATATAGTCACAAAGAAACAAGCAATCATATAAAATTCTTGCTTGGATGCATTTATTTGACTCTTAACTTATTTTAGAATTTTTTGGACAACTCAACAAAGATACAATGGATGTGATTGCATCATTAGTGTCAAAAATCTCAATTAATAGCTTATAAATTTTGAACTTTATATGAAAGTTTTTTGAATTCTTTGCAAAAAATTGACTTCAAAAATAATAATATTTTCAAATTCAAATTCAAATTAAAATTCACTAATATTCAATTCTATTAAATCATCTATCTAATAAATTTAAAATTAAATATTATTCAAATACTTATAATTTAAAACTACTAATATAAATTCAAATCTACAAATATTTGATTTCGAGTTCTAATCTCATAATTTAATATTTATATACATTTTACATATATTATTTTCATTAATATAATACAAAATTCTTATTAAAGATCTTAATTTAATATTTAAATACATTTTGCAAACATTATTCTCATTAATACAATACAAAATACTTATTGAAAATCCTAAATCCTAATTTAATTATGTTCTTATATATAATTTTGAAATCATCATCCATAAAAATTGCAATATTTTATTAAAAACCCTAATATGAAAAAATATTAAGAAAGCCTTACTCATAATCCACAAAATTACAATATTTCAAAGAAACCCTAACATTAACATTTTTTTTTTAGACAGTTACAGTTAGTCTATTCTTTAAAATTTCTAACCAAGCACAACAAATCACATGAAGTAAATGTGTCTTTCCACTCGAGCATTCAGCCGTAACACTCCAAATATGCCTCACTAGTCCTTTAAAGAGCTCTCTATCCAATGTCAGAAATAATGAATATTATATGACAGTTCATTATTCTTGGTGCACTTTGCTCATAGGTTATGAAAAGATTGGTTCTAAGTTGAAAAGCTCGCTAGAATGGTTCAATAATAAGAAATTTCTGCTATAAATTCAATTCAAAGTTTTACTATAAACTCAGTTCGAGTTAAACTCAAATCCAGTTTGCTGAAAATTTTAATTCAAAGTTCTATTATAAACTCTATTATAATCCAATATAGAACTAAATTCCAATCCTAAAATATATTAATGGTAGAAATACAACAGTTCTTAAAAACAATGGAATCAACAGAGGTACACATTATATACATCATAGTAATGAGGAATATTTCTGATTTCTGACAGAGTACATGCATTAAAATACGTATGAGGCAAACATTCCTTTTAGCGAACGGAAAAAAATAATTACGTGGAAACTCGGTGACTAACTAACGGTCATAAGTCACAACATTTGAAATATACATTTTATAATTTAAATAAAAATCCCTAATCAAAAGAAATTAAGCAGTTTCCATCTCTTGACAGACCGTCTACTTCTTCCCGCACTAGTAGGAAGCGTAATGTCATAAATATAAGATATTGGCTTGGAACGACACTGTGATCGTCCATTAACGCCGTCAGTCGTATCTTTCGCTGTCAATTGACACCTGCTGGAGGCTACAGTGGCAGCACTCAACCAAGATTTCTTGGGCACAACCCTACCGTTGGCAGACAAAAATATACTCCTATTCGCCACACAACTATTGGTGTCTTCTCCGTCATCTTCCGTAGACTCAAAGCTCTGGCTACTCCATTGCAGAAGCTATTGCACACCTTCGAAGTTGGTTTGTAGGTGAGTTTTTGTCTCTGCAGGGACAGCTATGGCTCCATCCGTCTTCTGATGGCACACTTCATGACACAAAAAGATGACCGCTTACAGCCATATACACACAACAAATATTGCAAATTTCCTACTCAAAAATCCTAAAATAACACACATAATTTAAGGTGCAGTATCTCATTGTACTATACCTGGAAATTTCTCAGAACTGGATGTATTGAGTCGAATACAGCCTAAGAATGAAGATGGCACCCATTGAGAAAGATATCAAGCTCGAGCTACTTCTAAACCCTCTACGAGTGGCCACGACTCAGCAAAAGAGGTTATTCAAAAGACGTCCTGCTCAGTAAATAGCGATTTTCCTTATTCTGCTCAGTTTGCATCAAATACACCGCTTGATAAATCTAGTTTGAAGAAAATGTTGCACCCATCTTTTATTATAAACCACGCCCACAAATCTGAAGCTCACACTTCAAAACGTGTTTCTTTAAGTCGCCAAAATTCCAATGTATTGTGACTCAAAAATTGCAACCCCTGCTTACCCCATACTTCTGTACACCTTCCCATGTGAATGGAGTACCTTTTATTTTCCGCCAGTGAAAATTTTTCCCAACGTCAGACATCAGACGATTCTGGTGGGATTTCCCACCTATAATAGCCTATCGGCTAATCATTTGCTATCTCATGGAGGAGCTGAAACCTTGGATCTGTGATAACTTTTTTTTATCATAATATAAAATAATACTATAATTTAACATATATCTTTTTCTATTATTATATTTAAGCTCTTATTGGATTAATCTTTTGATAAATAAAATCACAATATTTTCATAATTGTAAACTTAAATTATTAAAATTCATGATTACTCATGAATTTTGATGTCGAAATGGATTATTTTTCTACCATTAGATAGTTTATTCATTATTTATATAATCATATCATTTAACAATATATCAGCAACCAATTTCCTTAACCAAAATGTAATAAATAAATGCATTAATTTCAAGCCAAGGACCATGCCAATAGGAGCCTCTAGTTTTATTGAATATTCATGAGCTAGAAAAAAAAGGCTTTTAAGTCTAGCTTGGTAAAGGAGACATCAATTATTTCAATGATTGAATCAAATAGTGAATGGCGGGAAAAGAATTGGTTTAATATGAGTTGGGTGACTATGGATTGCAATAGATTTCGGTAGATGTCCCTACGTTGAGATTCAGAAATATGTGGGCCTATAATCATGGAACATCCTATTTTGAACATTAAATCAGCCTTACTTCAAACAATGACCATAGTTAGCTGTTAGTCCTTTTAAAATAACCAAATCTAAGATTCCTATGAAATACTTGACTATGCTAAAATATGCAAACTAAGTAGAGAAAAGACAACTAAATTGCAAGCATATAAAAACATGATCAAAAATTTATCTCATAGTGGATTGGTGCTTCTATGGAAAGAAGCCCTTTCCCAATCCTTTGATAAGCTCCATGATATGTTGATGATATGTTGATGATCAAGATGATGAGTTGTGGAGTGGACAAAATTAGCTCTCCATTGAAGAGAGTGTCTTTGAATGGGGGTTGTGGATGAGTTGTGGAGGAATGAAGCTTCCATTTATATATTTTCAAGTTGAAAGAGTGTTGAAAAGAGAGCAATGTGGGATAATGTTTTAGCCAATGATATGGAGCCACTTATCACCTTGTGAGTGGTTGAGGAATGTGCAAGTTTTGGTCAATGTTCCAAAGAGGGGGAGATTTCAAATTTGAATTTGATGACAAGATGAGTTAAATGCTAAGTTTGACTTGTGCAAGAGACATGTAAGACCTATTAAATGCCTTGTTGGATGTACATGTCAACTTGGAGGGAGATTCAAATTTTGGGAATATTCCTCAAAGATTCCATGTTGAAAGAAAATGATGAATTAATAAATCAATAAATTGATTTATTTGTGCAAGTGGAAAAGCTAGAGGATGTGATGGGTGATTAGGATTAGATTAATCATGATTTGATTAATTAAGATGATGTTAGGTGATTTTGACCTTTGACTTAGATACTTGGATTTATTTAAATCAAAAAGGAGGAAATTGATGCACTATCCATTTAATTAAATACATTTGATTTAATTAAATGAAGAGACTTTAGTAGATAGTTATATAAAGTAATTTATTTAATTTGAAGATAACCTTAGGAGATCAATCAAATAACCATGATTTATTTAATTCATGAGCGAATATGATGATAAAGAGATGATTAATGATGCCATAGAATTAGTGGATATGGATTAGATGCATGATATCAATTTTGCATGTCTATGTTTTGCCCCTATTTGAAGCAATGTACTTGTTGTGTTGGTTCAAAGAATAATCTTACTGTGATCAAATTTAAAAAAAATAATTATCTTTTAGATGCCAGTGGAAAGAAGTACTCTATTACATTGCTCCCTCGAGAGATTGAGTGAAAAGACTTGATTTGAGGGTCGATCTCATGACAAAGAGGTTCAAGATGGACACATGGATGGTTATGATGATGATGCAAATGAGATGGTTTTAAGATGCTTAGAATAACCAATCTATATTATCCTAAACAACTTAAATGATGATATGATGCATGTGAGATGGATGATGTGATGATGCTTATATGATTTGGAATGAATGTTTTATATAGATTTTTAGACTAATAGATCTATATTATGATGACGATGCAAATGTAATGCATGTGAAATGATCGGAGTTTCCTATTATGTATGATATGAATGATATGTGGTATGCTGATGGTTTGTGGATGAAGGATGGATTCATGATGGGTGCATTGGTGATGTTATGTTAGCACGGAGAGAAGAAACAAGAAATGAGATAATGACAAGAGGATCCAACAAGTCCATGATCTGACGAGACTTTATTAGAGATGATGATGATGATAGATGATGTTTTTCTTATCAAGGATTGGGAATTTGAAAGGGCTACTTACCTTATGTTTGATAACATACATCAATACAATGCATCAAGGTATAAAGAACCAGGATGGCATTGTACCTAGTGCGATGAAATTTGACTCGAAAAATAGGTAGGAGTATTCTTGTTCACACTTGACATACAGAAACCTTGCTAGGACGTACATAACAAAGAAAGTATATTCCAAGTTATATTACAAGAACATCCAACAAGCACAATAGAAAAAAGGAGAATTATCATTTCCCTATTCCTATCCCTCTAAATCCTTCATTTATATATCATCGAGAGGTCCTTGGAATGAGTGTAATAAGATAAACCAAAAGAAAAGATCAAGTACGAAAACAAGCCAAATGTTCTTCATACCTTAAGCCAATGGGATGTGTTTTGTTTTAGGATAGGAATCAAAACTATTTCCAAAAGATAATGCCCATTGTGGGAAGGATACATCCTAGGACATGTTAGTGGATGGTGGCACGTCAATTTGTTTATCCAAAGTGTTTTTCCAAAAGATAATGCCCATTGTAGGAAGGATACATCCTAGGAAATGTTAGTGGATGGTGGCAAGTTGATAGGTTTTTTCGAAAGGCTATTGATACAAGGTCGATTGACATGTTTGCAAATGATGAAGGTTTCGTTTTTTAAAAGTTTGTTGTTTTTATTTTGATTTTACATTTTAAGTTAAACTCTTTTGCTGATTACTATGATTGTTTCTATTTTTTTTTCCAAAGGATGAAGGTGATGATTAGTTTATTATGGATGATTGATTATTGCGGGTGATAGTGAGATGAGACAGATGGATTTTTTCAAATATTTGGATGTTTTTGGATTTTTTGCAATTTTTGAGGCTATTTTGGTATTTTTGTTTTGAATGTTTTGTGTTTTTGTTTTTTTTCAATGTTTTTGGATTTTGATGTTTTTTTTTTTTTTTTTTTTTGGATTTTTCACATGATTTTGATGATTTGGATATGGACATGTGTGATGATATCAGTTCTCTATTTGGGATTTTGTTGCAGACCAAGCTAAGGTTGACTGATTGAATAGATGGATTGATGATGATGATAACATTATTGAGGATACACAACAATGCAAGGATTTAATTGATCAGGATTGATGACAATAACATTGTTGAGGATGTACAACAATGAAAATATTGATTGATGAGGATTGATGATGATAACATTGTTGAGGATGCACAACAATGCACGGATATTGTTAAGCAACACAATGATTGGGATGGATATCCCAAGATGATGAGAGATTGATGATGATAACATTGTTGAGGATACACAACAATGCAAGGATAGTGTTAATCAACACAAGGATAAGGATGGATATCCTAAGATGATGATGGATTGATTCGATTTTATTGATCTGGATTTTGAAGCTTGATTTGGAACAAAATCTATTTGAATGATTTGATGTTAAGTCGATGTGCAAATTAATGTGACTAATATTGATTGTTTTGATTAGTAATTGATGAAAGATAAAGCTTGATAAGGAACATTTTCTAGTGATTTGGATTCTAGATCACAAATGCTTTTACCAAGTTGATTTCATGTTTGCCAATGTTCGGATCACTACATAAGTTGGAGGAAATAGATCAAGATTTATTCCTGAAGCAAGATCTAAATATCTGCCCCCAATGTCTAGCAATGTATGGAATGCAATGGGTGGATGCTTGGATAGGTGTATGGATGGATGGGTATGGTAAGAATGCCAAGGATGCCAAGGATTATCTTGTGGTAAGATATAGTGTTTAGATAAATAATGCTCGTTGGATAGGCTAGGATCAATGAAAATGACTCATGTCAAGATGTTTACCATAAGCAAGTGTAAAGTGTTCCCAAAACTTTCATCAAGACCAAAATAACTTGGATGATGGATGAAAATGGATTGGAAAAATGGTTCATGGATGAATGGATTTATTATGGATAAGATGGATGGAAGGTTGGATTTACTATGGATGGAACAGAATGTTGGATTTTATTATGGATGGGATGAGATGCTTTCACTTGAACTGGTGCATGTAGATGCTCGATTCTACTCATGACACATGTTTGCCAGGTTTTCATCATGGTACCTACCCAAAGTGCTACTGAAGTGGTTTTCACTAGAGGACGATTGTTTTCTTTACTATTTTCAATCCTTTTTCTATTTTTTTTGGATTTTCATATTTTTTTTATTTTTTGGATTTTTCTCAAATATTTTAAGCTCATGTTGAATCACCTAGTGGTGTCAATGTAGATGCTTCTGTCATGATGTGTCATCAATATCCTGCCTAAATAAGTTGTTTTTCCAAGATACGTGCACTTGAATACAAAATTTGAGATTCTTGATCTACTTCATTGATACCGAAGTTAACTTTATCTTTGTGTGCACATCGTGATAGAGTGCCTTCTGAATCCTTATGATGAAGGGTAATTGCTAGTACATGGTCAATGTAAGAATTGGATATCATGTATGGAGGTGTGGATGGAGTGTGTTTAGAGATAAATGATGGATTGGTTGATAGTTTGGAACCTTTGACTCTCCAAACTTGGGAAGATGAGAAATTATGGGTGGATACAGAAGTATGCTTGGAATTAGGACCAACTGCTTGATACACTTTGTACGTCACTTGAAAAGCATGATTTTGCTTTAGTGGACATCTTTGATGGATAATTTTCCCTTTTTTATTTTTCTCCATAGTTTCTTTGACTAATGGAGTTTCATAGGGATAATCTTTCTTTGTATTCTTTGGTATCCATATGTATTTATTTTGTCTGATATGCTCTTTAGCTTCTTTTTCTTTGATAACATTCTTATTGCTTTGATTCAAAACCTTCTTTTGATGTCAGTACCAATTTGTGGATGGGGTGATGGGTGGATGAGGATTCATGACGTGGCTAGTTGTAGTATCGACATTGATTTCATCATAAGGATTCTTCATGCTCCCTATATTGATGTTTTCTTGAGATGAATTTTCCCCTAATATGGTGGCAGTAGTACCTTCATGGTTTGATTCCACCTGTTCTAAGAGCTCTTGTTTAGAATGCATTCTCTAATAAATGACCACTGTAGATTATATTATTTTGATTGGATGCTCTGCTAACTCCAGAATATCCTTTTTTTCCTGACATATTTCCTTGAGTGGATAATGTTGAATATATTTATTCATGATGTCCTTAGTGTAAATTTGTGATATATCTAATACTAGTGTTGACAACTCTGTTTGATTGTAGAAATGAATAACCTGCTCTTTTTGTGTAATAATGTAAGGAGTAAAGGGATCCTATTATGAATGAAGATCATCTACGTGTCTATCCATAGAAAGCATCTCATGGGTAGATGGAGGAATATGTGCATTTTTTATAGATAGGAGAGTGTCCATTAGATCATTGTAGTATGTTGTAGATACAAATTCTTGATCTTGAATAATTTCAGAGTTGCTTTCATCATGTTGTGGATCAAGTTCTTGACATGAGTTAGTTTCAAAGGATGGATTTCTTACAAATGGTTCTTTGATATCTTCATTAGGCATGGGAAGTGTTGGTTATTTTTTATGTTGTTAACCAGGTTTTCTTCCTGATCTACCTATGGAATTTCCAATTCAAATCAAGGGTAGCTCAGAGGACCTACACCAACTGATGAGGACTTTAAAATAAACTCCTACACTTCAGGCTCTGCAAGACCCGAGAGGGTGATCCCTTTAGCAATATCAACAAATTGAAACACATACATAACATAATATTTCTTAATAGATAATCGCATTCAATAGCTCAACATAATAGGATAATACTGAATAGAATTGGTTTATCATCAGTAATATCAACTACTTGGAGCATGAGATAACCACAACACTATAACACATAGGGATTTAAAATGGTTTAGAATTTTGAAGGTTAGGGACCAAGCTGAAAACAACAAAAGTATAATACTTGACCAGTGCCAAAAAATGGGCTATGGAGTCATATAACCAGAATTCATCTTACAGTGTTGAAAAATGTTATGAAGATCCTTACAAATGTTATCACATTATGACAACCAAATCACTGAAGTTTTATTTGATAACTCTTCTTATAAATCCACCTAAAACATAGTATTCCTGTCACATATGTTGAAGCAATTACACTATCCTATGAACAAAAGGCAATAATAAATGCACCTTGTGCTTCATTAAAGCAATTACATTATTCTCAGAATAGAAGGCAACAACATATATCACTCTAATGCGAAAAATGTGCATGAAAAGACTCAAATAATCTTATTATTGAATCAAAAGGAGTAATACATCTCAGAAATGGAGACAATCATCAGCTAAATATAAACATGAGAACACAATTCATAACAAACACTTTTAGATTTAATGACTCAATTACATTTCTCCCAGCTATACAGTTCTACCCAAAGCTTTTTCCTGACTTGCAGAGCTTTAAGAAATTGGAAACCCAACCATCTTCTTTACAATGAGAGAAGAAAAGAATAAAAGAGAAACAAAAGTAACCCTAAGATCAGTCTGATTCGTAGATGCCATCCAAAAACTCAATCCACCATTGATCAACAAGCTGCTCAAAACCTCTCTCATCTCTGTGTAACTGAATTTACCTCATCATTTTACCTTTGCTATTAGTTTTCCTACAACAAAAAATTCTCCCATGTGATGGAATTCACCGTTTATCCACAGCTAGAAAATACTCCTTGTGCCCATGAAAATTTTGTTTCAACTCTTTTCTAACTTTATTTGCAGCACATAATATTCCACAGATATTAAAGTTCACTCATAAAGTGAATAAATTTACTTTATCAATTACTTATGCCTTCACTTTGTATATTATATGCCCAACAAACAAATATTCTTCCATAGACACATTCACGTGCACAATATTTGCTTTCATATATTAAAGTATTTCAACTTTAATAATAGGATTTTGAACAAATATTAAAATTATTGTTCATGCCTTCAATTTCACGTGTCATTCCACACAACAAAGGCAGTTAAATAGTTCACATTGAAATATTTAATCACAAAAATTTATTAGACAAAATACTTTGCCTATTCCTCTTTTCACTTCTCGTGCAGTCTCCACTTATCTCATATTTAAAATTATTTGCATTTGTGCAAATATTTCACCCTTTCACTTTATAAAAATTTAATCCCATTTTACCTGGCACATTTAGAATACCTCCCTTTTTAAGTTACTAGGGCCCACCTCACTCAAAATGCGTTATTTTCAAGAGGGGGCATACTAAAGATAAAATTATCGATCATTATACCATATTTAACATTTTTTATGTTAAATGTTTTGCCTTTTTAAAAGTCAAAGAAAGCTCTTAAAATTTTGAACCATCGACCCCTTGTGTTTCTTCACTATGCATTTCAACTGGGCCCACTAGCTCCACGTGTCACAAGCCCATAATCCTACAAGAAATAATCCCCTTGCACTTTTAGATCATGAAATGGTGGGGAATGGTGGAGATTATGCTACATTTGACCTTCATTTTCGACCATCGGATTTTTTTTGGCATCTATGTTTCACATTTTGCCCCAATTTCTTTTGTTTCTGATGCTTGATCTCTGCAATTTTTTACTCATGGCGACCACATCCATAACAATACTCTCCTTCATTCTTTATATTTTGGCATGGGATCTCCAGCTGCTTGATTTGATGGATGCCCATTTTTTGACTCAAACCATGCACATATTAGCCACTATGGCATCCGTCTCCATCGAGTATATATGATGACATTTTCTGCAATCATATTTAAAAGGAATTCTCCATCATTTGTGTGCTTTCCACAGTCCATAGGTCCTCATCCAGCCCAACGCACTCTTAACAATCACATTTGTTTGAGAATTTTTAAAAATTTCAATCAAATCCATCTTCTAGTACATATTGCTTCATGGTATTTCCTAAAGACCACATTTAATGAAGGCTTTTGTAAATAGGCCATACGCCTTGTCCATACTGCCATTTTGCTTGAAAGTTTTTGTGGCTTTTCAATAATCATTATGTGAGTGCCTACAGTCATGGCATTTTTAGCAGATCCATATGTTTCATTCTTAATAAACTCATAACAACCTCCATGGTGCACGCTGATGAGCCCAAAGTATGCTCATAATTTGAGTATCATAGTGTACTTTTAATACCCTTGCTTTTGTTGTTCATGGTGGTTTAAACTCTTTAGAAACCTTTTATTGGGGGATATCCTGTAGCAATACACTTTTATATTCCTACAGCCTATCATGTTGATATGTCTATATTTATTACCCTGATTGACTTTCCAAATGACTAGTATAATGCATGTAGTTTTTGAATGATGAAGTAAATTTGATATGTGATTATAAATGAATATTGTGTAAGTTTTTGTGCATGTTTCTTTTCACTTCTATTGCCTTGTGTTTTGTAGGTTGTTGAAGAAAGTATTATCAATTCAAGCGCAACTGATCTTGGCCTTGTAGTAAAGTCCATTTCCTGCATGACTTCGAGGAAGTTATTCTGGCGAAGACTCTATGACCAAAATTGTTGGGAAGGAATTTAAATGTCAATTAATTTGGAAAGAGTGGAATTCTGAATTCTCTCTCTCTAAATCATGTTGAGCGGATAAGTTCATTTATTCTATTCCTCGATTCTAGGATACATTTACATCCATGTCTTTCTCTATTGGCTTAGTTAGTTGGTTTTTTCCTGATTTGAATAAGTGTTCCTCCTGTGCGAGTGAGCAAGCATAATATAGGATAGAAGGATATCATGTAAAAATTAGTATGATAATAAAAAGTAGAGTCTGTATGACAAGGGATAGAGTTTTTTGTTAGTTTTCATAAGAACAGAACAATGCACACCATTCTAAGTTTATGAATAAAATTTGATGAAGTTCTAAGTTCAGTACTTGCATAATTAGTTGATGCTTGCTAAGGGGGCCCACTTAGTAAGTATCTGTAGTTAGCTAGTTAGTCATTTATTTTTCTGTTGATCATAAGTTAGATTTCATTTTTGAAGTTTCTATGCAAACTCTGTCTTATATTGTTCCTGCACCATAAGGCTAGTTCATAGTTTGTTTCTTAGTTGTAACTGTTATGATTTCTACTTTGGTTAAATTATGGTTGAGTTTAGAGAACTTAGCATTACTTTCCATTAACATAGGTAGAATTCTTTCCAAGTATTTATTTTCATTAAGTTGTGACTGAAACTAGTTCTTAGTGCACATATAGTGCCGCTCCATTTCAAGTATACGTTCCCTGGTTTGGCAAGTAAATGAATGACCATGAAAAGATATTAGTCGCCTGCTGGAATGTCCAATTCCCAGGATAGGTTTTTGCCATGATTTTCATATCCTTTTGTGCACGCAACCATTTCTGGCACCATTTTCGGGGATGGTGTCAAGCTAAGAACCTATCAAAAGTCATTTTTAGCAGTAGTTTAGTATGTTATTCAAGCATTTTCAAAATCCTTCAAATCACTATTCATCCTATTGCATGCATAGAAGAAGAGACGCTCTGGGAAGATTCCTTCCTGACCTTCCAGCCATTGATTATCATCCTGAACCAGCTTATAATATATTTGAGGATGAAGGAGACCAAGATATCAATCCCTTTGCTAAAAACCTATTTGTTGAATTGCCATTTGACCCAGCTGATGAAGAACTTGAGGAAAATCCATTTTCTCTAATACTCCATTAAGAAAATACTGCAAAAAATCCACCTAATCCACCTCTTTCTTTTGAGTTTCCCATTGTTTCCTAGCAAGATACTGATAACCTTAAAAATATTCCTTCTTCATTACTTCCCAAGTTCTATGGCCTAGTTAGGGAGGACCCATAAATTTTCTTGTTTGAATTTTATGTCCTTTGTCATAGCTATGATTACACTACAGATGCTCATAACCTAAAGTTGTTTCCTTCCACTTTGAAGGAAGGAGCCCTTAGATAGTTCATGAGTTTGGGAAGAGGTGTTATTGATAGTTGGGTAGCCATGCAAACCAAATTCCTTGAGAAATACAAAGAATATTGTAAAAGTGGTAGTAAGGGAGATGATATATTCATAATTCAACAAAAGGAGGATGAAAGCTTGGAAGACTATATGTCAAGATTCTTGTTTTCCCTGAAAAAGAATTCAGACCATACTCTCAATGAAGAATCTCATAAACTAATTTTTCTAAGCAAAATCAGTGATACCTGTATAGACACCCTGGACCTGATGGAAGGAGGTGATATAACCCAACTGCCTTGGGATGATATCAAGAAAATATGTCTTAACTACTCTTGAGAAATTGTTAAGGGTAGAGGTCATCAAGCCACTGTAGGAAAGTCCTCTACTAATGGAGTTTCATGGATGGAGATCACAAATTTGCTATTAGATTTCAAGTAGGATATCATAAAAAACATGGCTACACAGTTGGATACTATGCAAGCTCAGAAGAAACGTGAGGAAGCTGAAGCATTCTTGGCTGAGTTCTATCCATATTGCAGATAGAAGAAACATGACTGCAGATGTAAGATGTTGGCTAACCTAGAGGCTACACAACTACCTACTGACTTTAAGGTGGTAGAAAAAGATGATGTCTAAGTATTATTCATTGCACAAAGGCGACCATGGGCTCAAAGACAAGGTATGCCTCAAGATCCTTTGACTTTTGGTAATCCTTACTCTAATTACAATAACTAGTGGCAACCTCCATATGGTCCATCACAACCTTGGAATACTTCTCAACCTCATTGGTCTAGGTATCAAAATCCTCAATGGTAATCTCCTTAAGGAGGTTGGCAGCAGTCACAAGGATAATGTACTCCATCCCTAGGTAATTGGCAGTAGAACCCTCAATGGAGAAGTCCACAACAATGGCAGAACCAATCCCCTGCCTTCTTGCATCCTCAGCAGCCATAACCGCAGGCCCTCATGCCACCTCCTATAGCACCTACAACAAATACTGGCCCTCTAAAGCAAATGCCTACGCCTGCTCAACCATTCCCAAATCTTAATAATAAGCAGCAGCAACAACAAGTCTATTTTGCTGATCCTAATCATTAGCCTACCTATGCTCTTAACCTAAATAATATTCATTTATGTTCAGGAACTATGTTACCCACACCATCTCATCCCATAATCTTTGAATTTCCTTATGAGGATACTAACCAAGAAGAAGATACCAATGACCAAGCCCAACCAAATGAGCTAGCTCAAATTCAGATTCCATCATCACCTAAGGCATCTGCTAATGTGTTCCCTCCTTTTCCATAGAGGTTGGAAGGTGAAAATGTAAAAAAACAAGCGGAATCCACCTTTGACATCCTTGACCAGCTAAAGCCTATATGTGTGAAAATTCCCTTGTTCCAAGCAATCAAAGAAGTACCTATCTATAGTAAGGCCATCAAAGAGGCATGTTTGAAGAAACCGGGGAGGAAAAAGAAAGACCTACAAAACTATCCATGTCATAGGCCAACTCTCTAATTTAATGCTAGGGAAGCTTAGGATCCCAAAATATTTAGATCCAGGAAGCCTTGTTGTGGAGATCAATGTTAATGGATTGCAAATTAAGAATTCTTTAGTAGATCTTGGTGCAACTATCAATGTCATGACAAAGGACCTGGTTGTCAAACTTAATATTTCAGACGTAAGGACAACACCTACTATATTAAAACTTGCAGATAGCTCAACTATCAAACTTGATGGGGTAGTTGAAGACTTGGTAGTCACCTTGGATTCTTGGGAGTACCCAGCTGATTTTATGGTCTTATCTCCAAAGGCATCATTGGGGGGATACCTTGTTATCCTAGGAAGGCCTTGGTTGGCTACTGTTGATACGTACATTGGTTGTAGGTCGAGTAACATGACAATATTTGATGGGCATAGCACAAAGAAGCTTACACTCTATTCTCCAACCCTACCCCAACTTGAGTTTGGAGAGGTTGTTTGGTTAGATTTGGGAGGAGAGGAGGAAGTGAACTATGTGGCCATTTTAATGATGATTACCAGAGAACCTTTCATTGAACAAGAAGAAGAAGAAAATATACTGTCCAATATTCTAATGAATAACTATGGTACCGAATACTTTCATTGTGAAAAAATTCCATGTTCCTTGTAGACTATTCTTCTTCCATCTACATTAGCTCATTATCCTGTAGCAACTAATTGCTTACACACCTTGCTACCCCATGAGGTAGACATGCCATTTCTGTCTAAAGTATCTATGGTAGATTTAACCTCCCAAGTTGAGGTAGCTACAAGAAAAACCTTGTGCATTAATAAAAACCACACCAGTGAGCAACAAGAATCTATGATCAAAATGCTTACCAGTCATAAGTCAGCTTTTGCTTGAGAATATAGTGACATGAAGGGTTTAGAATCAAAAATCTATACACATCACATATACATTAATAGTGAGTTCAGACCTACCAAGCAGCCTCAAAGAAGAATCAATCTAGCTTTGAGAGAAATTGGAATTGCATAAAATGTTAACAGCTGACTTTATCTATCCAATCTCGAATAGTCAATGGGTTTCCCCATTGGTTTTTGTTCCTGAGAAAAGAGGGAAATAGAGGGTATGTGTAGATTACAGAGAGCTCAACTTGGCAACAAAGAAATATTACTTTCCTCTTCCATTCATTGATCAAGTTCTAGATAATTTAGTAGGGAAAAAGTATTTCTCATTCATGGATGGCTCCAATGGGTACAATCAAATCAAGATTGCTCCTAAGGATCAAGAAAAAACTACTTTTACATTCCCTTGGGGAATGTTTTCTTATTTAGTTTTTCCTTTTGGTCTCTACAATGCACCTGCAACTTTCCAAAGGGTAGTCATAAGTATCTTCTTAGACATCTTATATGATTGCATGGAAATATACATGGATGACTTTACTACTTATGGTACAAAATTTGAGGAAGCTCAATCCAACTTGGAGAAAGTAATACAGAGATGTGAAGATCACAACCTATCGCTGAATAGTCAAAAGTGATTCATGACGATATAGGAAGGAATAATACTCAATCACCATATTTCTGCTGTAGGAATATAGGTTGATCCTACTAAGATTGAGGTCATCTCTAATCTCCCCTTTCCTGCCAAGCAAAAAGAAGTAAGGAGCTTTCTTGGCCATGCTGGATACTATAGAAGATTCATCAAGGACTTCAACCAAATAGCAGGCCCCTTATACAGTCTGCTGAAGAAGGATGCAAATTTTTCTTGGACTCAAGAATGTTAAAAAGCATTCCTTACTTTAAAAGTAGCCCTTACATAGGAACCTATTCTAAAAGGACCTAATTGGTTAATTCCATTTCATATTCATATTGATACATTGGATTATGCCATTGGAGTAGTGTTAGGGCAGAAGGATGGATCAATAGAACATGCCCTCTACTACATAAGCAAAAATCTGCAAGGGGCTAAATTCAACTACACTATTACAGAAAAATAAATGTTGGAAATTATCTATGCCCTCAATAAATTTAGGAATTACATCACTGGTTATCAGATATTTGTCCACACTGATTATGCAGCAATCTGGTATCTCATGAACAAAAGCTCAATATCCGGGAAACCAGCCAGATGGTTATTGCTGATGTAGGAATTTGACATTACAATTGTGGACAAGCCAGGTAAAGCCAATGTGCTTGCTGATTTCCTTTCTAGAATTGAAAGGCAAGATGATTCTGCACCTATTGAAGACTCCTTTCCTGATGAGAACCTATTTGCAATCAAGGTTATTCAACCATGGTATGCGGATATAGAAAATTATCTGGCCATTGGAAGAACTCCTCCTAAATTCTCCCCTAAGGAAAAGAGATAATTAGCAGAAAAAAGCTTTAACTTTTCTTGGATTGCAGATTGCATGTTTTATACAGGGCCAGATCAAGTTATGAGGAGATGTGTACAAGATGAGGAAATTCATGATATATTACATGCCAGCCATGATGAGTCGTGTGGTGGACATTTTGTTGCCAAAAGAACAACAATAAAAATTTTAAATACTAGTTACTATTGGCCAACTCTGCATAGAGATGCAGCCAAATATACTAGGAGATGTGATAGATGCCAAAGGATGAGAAGACCAACTCAATCTGATGACATGCCTCTATTTCCACAAGTTATTCTTACACCCTTTGATAAATGGGGATTAGATTTTGTGGGACCAATTGATCCACCTTCCAATGGTAAGTCCTACATCCTTGTATGCATGGATTATGTAACAAAATGGGTTGAGGCTAAACCTATGAAACATGCTAGGGATAATAAAGTAGCTAAATTCCTCTATGAGGAAATATTCACCAAGTTTGGTGTCCCTAGGGAAATAGTGACAGATCAAGGAGCACAATTCACTTCTACACTTATCACAGCCTTAGTAAATGAATAATATATAAGGCATAGGAAATCAACTCCTTATCACCCCCAAGCCAATGGCCAGGTTGAGGTCACCAATAGGGACATAAAGGCCATTCTAAACAAAACTATAGATTTGCATAGGAAGGACTGGGTTGCACAGTTACCATAAGCTATATGGGCCTACCATACAACCTAGAAGACTGCTATAGGATATTCACCTTTTGAAATGGTATATGATAAAACAACTATGATTCCAATAGAATTTGAACATAAGACTCTAATAACAAAATTAGAGATGGACATGGATTTAACAAATGCACAAAAGGATAGAGTCATGCAGCTTAATGCTTTGGATGAGCTCCAAAAGAATGGCTTGCAGTATACTAAAATCATACAATAGCAAAGGAAAAAGTGGGATGACCAACATATCAAAACGAAGCAATTCTCTGCTGGTGACTGGGCGCTGCTCTATGACTCGAGGTATAAAGAAAATCAAGCTAAACTCACAACCTAATGGCTTGGCCTATATGAAATTGAAAATGTATTTGATAATGGTTTAGTTCAATTAGTCACAATTGATCCTATTCGATTCAAGCTACTAGTTAATGGACACCGTCTTTGGTTGTATCGTAAGTTGATCTCAAAAGAAAAATTCATGTAGCAGTTTGTTCAGGATCCTGCCACTAATCTTCCTACAACAAAAGGCTTTAGCCTTTCTCCTGTAGCTTCACCATAATGTTTTAAATGCATGCTCATAATAAAGGTTTCCTTTTTAGGAAACCCTTTTTCTTCGTTCCCACTCATCACCACATCTCACTTATTTATCTTCCATCCCATCCATCCGTTCCATCCATACATCTCATCCGTCCACGTCACTCATCCACCTCATTCATCTGCACCACAGTTAATTATGATTTCATTCCCAACTGTCATATCATACTGAAGTTGTCATCTTTCTCAACACATACAAGCATTAATTGAAAGGTACACGATATCTTTTTTTGTCACATCATTGATTTATTTCATTTTATTCATTTACTACTATATCTATATCAGTCATTATTTCTTGATCTCCACCTACTCTTTAGAACATGTGTGGACACATGTCATATTTTAAGTAGGTGGTGGGATAATCCATTTCACTTACGCTGATGTCACAATTGTTCAAATATGTTTCTTTATTATTTTCTTGTACTTTCCAAAGTATGACTACATGCTTCCCCTAAATCATAATTAAAACTACTTGTTTAAGTAGTTATAACAATTATTACATGCAAAAATATTTTGAGTTCATTCTTGGAAAAGAAGAGAAAGTGACGGCAGGGCAAAAAAAAAAGCAGAGCAGAAAAGTAAAAAGTTCAGAAAGAATTTAAGTTTTAGACGAGACAATTGTGAATATGGGTGGTCAACTGGTAAGACATGAGCCTATAGCTCATCAGATATTGATGCAAAATCCTCAAACAGCTCAAGCATTCAGCCTCCGTGGGTGGTTAAACTACTTTTTGAGCTTAAATACTTACAATGAGGAAGCCATAGGAAAAATTTTAAGAACCCTTTTTGAAGGAGAGGCTACAGTATGGGGTTTAACAGTAGTTGTAACTGAGGAACGAATTGCAGAGGTAACCAAGCTTCCAGCTGTAGGAGAGAATTTTTCTTCAGATGTTGTTTCTGCTAGGGAAAAATTTACAATACCAACTGACGGACCCTTAGAGGTCTCTAAGCAAGGATGCAAGCGGTTGTTGTTGCCTCCCCCATATCTAGAATATGCTACTTTTAGAATCAGGTACTTAACATGTGAAGGCCATTTTTCTTACCTACATTCCTACCATTCTAAATTGCTGAGTCATATGAGGTATGGGTTAGCTATCAATGTCCCAAATTTTTTGTTAAATCTTTTCAAGCAATGCACCCATGAGACCCAGAGAGGGAGGGATAATTCTATTGCCCATCATGCCCTTATTAAACTATTGATTAAATGCTCCTTGAGGGATGTGTCACCTCTTTCTTGGCAAGAATTTTTTGCCCAAAAGAGCCTACAACTTCCAAAACCTCCTAAGCCACTTACTCCATGGCCTAAGAAAAAAAGAGAAAATAACATCTACCAGTAGGGAAACAGGGCAAGGATCATCTGCTCCTGCAGCTCCTAGTCCTGTAGCGTTCACACCAGATTCCTCTACCCGAGTGCAAACTAGGTCTACCAGTAGGAGATAAAAAGAAAAAACAAAGGTAGGAGAGTCATTTGGGGTGAAAAAAACCCTAGAATCTAACCCTCATCCTTAGAAATGGAAACGCCCTTCTCCTGCAAGAACTTCTCCTGTAGCAATTTCTCCTACAGCAACACCTATTGCCACCACAAGTTCACCATCATCTTCTAATAAGGAAGAGCCCTCAAGAAAATTCAGAAAGAGGAAAGCTACGAGAGCACCTATGGTAGCGACAACATTGCCAAGAAGAGTTTCAACCAGAAAACAATGTAAAGTTTACCCTACTTCACCTCAACCTGAAGTTATCATAATTTCAGAGGAATCTAAAGGTTCTAAACATAGTGTCTTTCAGGATGTATCTGAGAATGCTGCACAGAGTCCAGTTGTTATTCTTGAAGAACAAATTGAGACAAGGGAAGTTGAGCATATGGAAAGAGGGGTACCAAGTCTCGATGATTTGGTTGATGTGGCTATGCAGATTTCAGAGCGAGCACAGTCTTCTCTACTATAGCAACATGAATTCATCCTGCAGCAAGGTGAAGAATAGCCTGAACAATTAGAAGGGGCCAATGAAGCTTCACTACCCCCTGAAACTTGTCAAGCCATGGTTGTCTACAAAAAGACATTTTTGATTGAATTCCTAGAATATTTTAGAAGCACATGGAGACCAGTCACATTGTAGACCTTAAGTTTCTGCCACCTAGCCAAGACTGAAATGCAACAAATTCTTTGGGAGGAGGAAAAGAAGAAACTGAAAAGAGACAATGAAAGGAAGAAACAGGAAATTCAGGAGTTAAAGGAGAAAATTAATGAAATGATGACAATAACTGGTAATATTATGGAGTGTAGACCACCGCCAAGAGTTTATGCTCTATGTCTCAAGGAACAATTTTTGTGGTTCTAGTTAATGAGAATTTCCAAGAATCTAGATTCTGTTATTCACACTGATAAAGAATTTTATGATGCATACCAGGCAGCTCCTAATTGGTTAAGAGATTCTTTGTGCAAATTTTATTTATATGGATTTATAATTCCTTTTGAAATAGAGTGGAATCCACTTTTGTACATTGGCGACATTCATTTAAGATCACTCATGTCTTGGGCAAAAAATGAAGCCAATTATGGCAGGCAATTGGAAGCATATGAAGAAGTCAAAAGAGATGAGCCTATTCCATTGCACCCTAAGAGTTCATATCCCTATACAATGTTGAAGACCTGGCTTACTATGGCATATGGCCATAATAATACAGTCAGGATGAAAATATTCGATCTTAGAAAATAAGTGTATGATGAGTTTCAAGAATAGAAATACTTATTTTGGAAGCTGTCAAACTCCAGAATTGAGAAGAGATGGAAGAGATTGACTGTTGGGTTAAGAAGGTCTGAGCCTCATAATCCCCTGAATTTTACAGCAACTTTCAGAAGATCAAACAGATACATACAATTGGGCCTTCAAAAGAGGTTTGAGTTGTGGTTGCCCTTGACATTTAGACCTCCTATGTTGATGTGGCCTCTTTATTCCTACCAAGCGACAAATATTAATGAAGATACAGAATCTCGTAGGTATGAAAGGTGGTAGAGTTTTAGAGGTTTTTATTATAAATTCAAAACTTCATTTAGGGTCATGCCTCAACCACTGATTTCAGGGAGACTACCAGAAAGTTTAATGCTACAAGACCAACATCAGGTTAAGTAGGGGGAAAAATGATGAGCCCAAAGCATGCTCATAATTTGAGTATCTTGGTGTACTTTTAATACCCTTGATTTTGTTGTTCATGGTTGTTTAAACTCTTTAGAAACCTTTTATTGGGGGATATCCTATAGTAATACACTTTTATATTCCTGCAGTCTATCATGTTGATATGTCTATATTTATTACCCTGATTGACTTTCCAAATGACTGGTATAATCCATGTAGTTTTTGAATGATGAAGTAAATTTGATATGTGATTAATAAATGAATATTGTGTAAGCTGCGGTGCATGTTTCCATTCGCTTATGTTACCTTGTGTTTCGCAGGTTGTTGAAGAAAGTATGATTGAGTCAAGAGCAGCTGATCTTAGCCTTGTAGTAAAGTGCATTTCCTGCAAGACTTCAAGTTATTTTGGAAAAGACTCTATGACCGAAATTGTTGGGAAGGAATTTAAATGTCAATTAATTTGGAAAGAGTGGAATGCCGAATTCTCTCTCTCTGAATCATGTTGAGTGGATAAGTACATTTATTCTGTTCCTTGATTCCAGGATACATTTACATCTACGTCTTTCTCTGTTGGCTTAGTTAGTTAGTTGTTTTCCTAATTTAAATAAGTGTTCCTCCTACGCGAGTGAGCAAGCATAATAGGATAGAAGGATATCATGTAAAAGCTGGTATGATAATAAAAAGCAGAGTCTGTATGACAAGGGATAGAGTTTTTTGTTAGTTTTCATCTGAATAGAACAATGTACACCATTTTGAGTTTATGAATAAAATTTGATGAAGTTCTGAGCTCAGTACTTGTGTAATTAGTTGATGCTTGCTAAGGGGGGCCACTTAGTATCTGTCGTAAGCTAGTTAGTCGTTCATTTTTCTATTGATCATAAGTTAGATTTCATTTTTGAAGTTTCTGTGTAAACTCGGTCTTATATTGTTCCTGCAGCATTGGGAATCCATCACTATGTCTATTCTTGCAGCATAAGGCCAGTACATAGTTTGTTTCTCAGTCGTAACTGTTATGATTTCTTCTTTGGTTAGATTATGGTTGAGTTTAGAGAACTTAGCATTACTTTCCTGTAATGTAGGTAGAATTCTTTCCAAGTATTTATTTTCGTGAAGTTGTGACTGAAACCAGTTCTTAGTGCACATACAGTGCCGCTCCATTTCAAGTATACATTCCCTGGTTTGACAAGTAAATGAACGACCATGAAAAGATATTAGTCGCCTGCTAGAATGTCCAATTCCCAGGATAGGTTTTTGCCATGATTTTCATATCCTTTTTTGGGCATGACCACATGCTGGCCGCTTCCATTTGCACTTTTTTGCATTCAACAAGGCTTTGAAAAAATAAATTTTATGGGTACCCAACGTGGAATTCCCTTTCAGCCCCTGTGACATTCATTTTATGTTGTATACCTTGGGCACTGTGGAATTTTCTTGAGTATATCTGATGCCTTTAATAAATCCATTGTGACATATACTATGTGTGGCATTATATGAGATCGCATTTATTTAGGTAGAGGTTGCACGCCCCTCACACTGGGTAATGATAGATGTAAATTCCCTACTCTATTTTATGGCCTCTACCGTGAAAACCACTGCTCCAATTGTAGATCCTTAAAGTTACTAAAGAATTTTCAAATCTATGTTGTGTGCATGCCTTGAAGTCCTTGATGAATTTCAGAAATTCATTTATATATTTTATGCAGCCATGATATTCCAATATAGGCGTTGATGCCTCCAAAGTCATCCTCAACAGAAACAAGGCGTCCTCCATGTATCTGCTCCATCGATCTCCATTTGTTTCTGCTCTCACAAAAATACTACTTGGGACTTACACTGCAATCACGGCTTCCCATGGAA
Source organism: Sequoia sempervirens (assembly GCA_007258455.2). Classification (NCBI taxonomy): domain Eukaryota; kingdom Viridiplantae; phylum Streptophyta; class Pinopsida; order Cupressales; family Cupressaceae; genus Sequoia; species Sequoia sempervirens. Next base: position 375,412,740 of record VDFB02270651.1, read on the forward strand.
TCACATTTGGAGGAATTCCCATATTTTGTTGCAATTTTTTGCATTTACTTAGTAGCCTCCAAAACATTTCAAAAAACACATTTGGCACATATGGTGTGTTGGTGTCCTCTTATCACAGTCAGCTGAAGTAAAAATAAATTTACCAAAGCATGCCTTGAAGGCAACCCGCAAGCCCTTAAAGAAACATAGACCATAAAATTTTAAGAAATTAGGATCAGATGCCATCTCCTCAACGACACCATGGCTATCAAATATAAGCCTAAATTTCTAGAATAGAAAGGTCTATGAAAATGTATGCAGCCAATATGAAATGCATCAAAGAGCCATAGACCTCCAAGCTTGAGTGATATCCTTTTACATTTGCATTTAAGAAGCATCAGCAATTTATGTTTTGAAATATCAAGAATAAAATCTCCTCTTTCCAAAAAGTGAAAACCATGGATCTCCAAACTCATCCATTGGTCCATTTATGTAGCCATTTGAAGTTTATTTTTCTTTTGAGATAAATTGTTTGCTTGCAATTCTACTTTACTAAGCATGCATACTTACATGTGTTGAATTTTCTTTAACCTTAAAAGCGTTCTATACCAGTTCACAGCTCACACCATCTAGAATTTTTCCCATATTACTATGCTAAAAATTTCCCTTTTCACTATCATATAAAAGTTACAATTACCCAACAAGAATGAATAGTGCAATGATTCTACTCCATGGTAACTCAAATTTTTGCTTCAAACTATTCAGAAAGCTCTTCATTTTGCACAGATGCTTGATCACACATTGTTAAGTCACAAGCTAGACAGTGAGTCTATCGAGGAAAAATAACAATCTTTTCTTTAGGAACATGTTAGTTAAAAGATAATAACATGAGCCCTTAATCTCTGACAATGTCTCTTTACCAAAACTGAAAAAACCACTTCAACCATGTGAAGCAGGTTGGGTCCCTATGTGGGCCGAGCTTTAAAAAATTCATTTTCAAACCACTTTCATTCTTCAATTTAGCTAATATTGTCATTTGAATGCATCAGGAGTGAAAATACAAACTGGGTTTTCATTAAAACAACTTTCTGGCACATTTAAAAAATAGAAAAAATAGGCCAGGTTGGCCCTGGAATCAATCTGGGAAATAGGTCAAACGACCTCCTGTAACAACAAAAGCTTGCAACCATGTAGACAGTAGACCTGAGAATGTCATGCAAAAGACGGATAAGAGAAATAAATCATGAGGAAAAAGTTATTAAATGGAAAAATTTCCCTCTTGGAGTTTCCTACAAATGTAGTCGTTCAAGACCAGTTAAAACTCAAGAGATCACCTCGTTGCTAAAATATCAAATCAGCTCCTGGCAAGCTTCCACCAGGCACACAAGCACATTTAGGCACACTGAACACATGTGCAAGAGGGATTAGCTTGAATCATCACCTATGAAAAGTTATTGGCACTCAAAATCGGCCTCTCAGAAAGGTTTTAGTGCAAAACTAAAGAAATTCCATTTGGTTTTGATCTGCTAAAAATAGTAAATCAAGTCATGAGGCTCTGAAAACTAGCATGCGAGTTCATTTTGGTATGGAGAATATAGAGCAATAATCATTCTCTCTTGATGATCTAATGGTTGCAAAATCCAAGCTGAGACAGGAGGCAACTTTGCATAATTGAACTTTTCCAAACAGCCAAACAGTGAGAAAACCCTCCAGCTTCACTTTTCGAAACCCAATCAAAACTCATTGTGAGAAGCTTAAAATTGACATGCAGGTTCACATAGGACACATGAGTGTGTCTGCAAAGGTATTTTACTTGGAAATCAACGGGCTTCAAATTATGACCCTCCAAAGTAGGTCATTTAAGCATATTCATCAGGTGCACTTTTGAAAGTGTAGAGGCAAATTTCTGAAATAGGCATCTCAAATTTATAAAATTTGAGAATGCCAACAGTGGCTCTAATTGGAGATTTATGCCCCCTATGGGCATAGCAAGATTCCAGATCTCTGGGAAAGTAGACCAAAAGCTGAGTCATCAAGTGTCCTCAAACTGCTCCTTTATTCAACCTTTATTTTTCAATTTTATCTGGTGACCCCACACCACCAAAAGAAAAACTGAAATCAGTATTTACCTCTATCAAACACAATTCTGCAAAAAGAAGTGATCTTCCTCAACTCATGCTTGCCTATGTTAAACCACAACATATGTGACTACACCCTTATAAACATAGGGATTAGGCTGTCTTTGTGCAAGTGAGAACTTGCTTTATGTTTGGCTTTGTCATCAATTGACAACCAAATCAAATAGGACTCATCATTGCCACTCTCTTCATTCTCTACTTTTTTATCAAGTGGCAACATGAGAGGATAGTGATCAAGACTACATTCACTAACCCTCTCATAATGATCAAGCTGAGAGGAGATATCATAATTGAACAACGATATGCAATCCTCTAGTGTGTTGAGCAGAAATTGTTCATTCATTTGCAACCTCGCCAACTGAAATGTATCACCGATCAGCTTGTCCTCATCCCAACAACAACACAACCCTAACAAATTGCCATGTGTTTCAAAATTTTGAAAATCAGGCTTATCAGTACCCACAATACCTTCACCTCCATTCAAATCATGGCATTCAGAAGAAATGCTAGCATCCCAAACAATGTTCTCCACTTTATGATCATATACAAGATCATCAACATTCAATATGTTACCACAAAGGGAAACTCTAAGTATGGGTTCATGTGAATCAAAAATTTCATTTGCAACAAATTCCTCATAGTGAGTGTCAAAGACACATTCACCAATGCAAGGTGTATCAAAATCAACATCATCTCTTGCTGCTTCAACATGAAAATCTGAAATATACTGCTCATGAGAGGAAATATGAATTGTAGATCCAGAAAAAAGGTCCTCATATGCATCTATATGATAGAAACAATCACATTCTTCATCATGTAAACTATCATTAGTTGAACCAATGTTTGTCTCTAAATTTTAAATCTCATGTCTAACTATATAAATGCTTTCGTAATGCAAACTTTCAGTAATGGCTTCATAGGCAACAAAAGGAATAGAAAAAGGTTAAATATCAAGAAAAATAGGGTTTCCTTGTTCATCATTATCAACTGCTTGTACTAATTCATTCAATACATCTCTTGCATGCATATCCTTCTCTTTGTTCACACTGTTGCAACAATCAGTAGGGTTGCATTCCTCACTATCAAAGTGAAAATCATCATTTGTTTCTTCATGAAAACTTCTCACACATGACTGCTCTAACTAACAATCCTTGCATACTCTATCCTTTGCAGCTAATACACTAATGTTCTCAATAGCATTCTTCAAATTTGTAGGCACCCTTATCTAATCATGAAAGCTCTCATCAATACTACATACACCCAAAAGATTGGTATAACCAAGTGTACTGCACTGCTATTGATTGCACATGTCTTCTTCAAACAAGATATTCAATTCATATCCATCATCTTCTTGTTCTTGTGAGCCTTCAGAAACATTGCCATCATCTTCATTAGAATACTTTTCATTCAAGAGGATCAATTCCACTTCCTACTTTTGAAATGAATCAGAATTACTAGGGGTGCAAATAGATTTGAAATCCTCTTGATCACCCACACGAGAATGCTTTTCATCTAGTTGTAAACTCACATCTATAACACCATTGTTCTCATCAGGAAAACTTAAAACATCAAAATCATCATAGTCTTCAGTTGTGTATTCAGAGTCCATAGAGGAGAAAACTCTCTCAGTATCATTTGTATCATTGCAGCATTCATTTTCTATAGAAAATCTACTTTCTATTTCTATATTTTCAAATCCAATGGAAGAAACTTCACATGTTTCATTTATCTCTTCATGACCATCATGGCTACAATATTTTTCTGGACATATTTCTTCTATAGTTCTTCAAAAAGAACATCCTTATCACTGCATAGTGCACTATCATTCTTGTCTTCTACTATACCATCTACATCCATTGGTCTAAATCTTGAAAAAGTACCATCACATAATTGAGTTAAGACATGACTTCCACATTTATCTATCATTTACTCAATTATTGAAATCCATTGATATAAACATCCAAGGTTAGGGGTCCTCAAGTGAACTAGCATGGTACTTAGACCTGGTTTATAATTTTCACATAACAAATCATTGCAAAATGATTCATCGGGTCTTTCTAATTCTGGTATAGCAAATAGAAATTTCATAAATCTATCATGAAAATCATAGATAGATTCATCGTCCAATCTTTCTATATCACATAGTGCATCAATACATGATTTAGACTCAACCTTGTTTGCAATTTTCTCTTCAAATTGAGTACACAGACTTCAATCTTTAGACAAGCATTCATCAATCACTACTGACTCATCTTTAAAAGTATCAAGGAAAGATGTTCTGAGCTCATTCCATGAAACTATGGAATGCATTGGTAAGGAAGTAAACCAACCTTTAGCCATACCTTCTAAAGTTCTTACAAAAAAAATCATGATAACATCTTCTTCAATCTGACAATCTTCGATCAATCAATGAAATATTGTACATGTCTTGATGTTGATTCTTCAAAATCATCTGTAAACTTAAGAAAATGTTCATTAATTCCTCTTGGGACAAAATGTGGGTAACATTGAATTTTATTAAAATCTAAAGGGTTGTATCTTTCATTAACAAACACCTTCCTATGAGGAAAAGGTTGTGTCCTAGGCATGATACTATAGCTTGTAGAGGGAGAATTAAAACAACCATACATATTGCAAATGAAAATAATTCCCTCTACAACTACTCAATTACAATATTCAACCTCCCCTGATTGTAGTGCTTAATTTCACTACATAAGGGATCCAAAATTTCTCTCTAAGATGTTCAAATATGTGAAGAATACATAGAAACATTGCAACTACTACAAATTTTTTGGAAATATTGTAGATCTAGAACTGTATTCTTTAAATCCTCAATAGGTTCTTCTGATAGAGTCGCCACCTCTTCTTCTAGGAGACTCAACTTCAACAGCAGGAAGTTCTTTCACATGTAAATTTATCTCTGATTTCCTTTCACCAACACAACACCATAGATCTTGAAATTAATCAGGTTCACTGCTACAATTATCTTTCTCCACACTTGAGATCCTTCAAGATTTGAACAAAATTCAAAATGGAAAACAATAATATGACTCTATGCAAATGATATGACTCTATTTCTGGATTCTTCAGTGAGAATTTTATCAGATACTCCCCAGCAGAGTCACCATTTTGTTGGTGACTTGGATGGGAAAATAAGATGCCACACTGATTTTCAACCTCAAATTACAAACAATAGCTCAGGATTGGAATAATTCTTTGATAAGACAATCTACAACAGGACTTCTGAGTGCATTCCCTAGTGGAGTCGCCATTTTGGTGGTTATTTTTTATGTTGTTAACCAGGTTTGTCTCCTAATCTACCTATGGAATTTCCAATTCCAATCAAGGGTAGTTCAGAGGACCTGGACCAACTAACGATGACTTTAAAATAACCTCCTACACTTCGGGCTCTGCAAGACCCGCCAGGGTGATCCCTTTAGCAATATAAACAAATTGAAACACATACATAACAGAATATTGCTCAATAGATAATCTCATTTAATAGCTCAACATAATAGGTTAATATTGAATAGAATTGGTTGTTCATCAGTAATATCAACTACTTGGAGCATAAGATAACCCCAACACTATAACAAATAGGGATTTAAAATGGTTTTGAATTTTGAAGATTAGGGACCAAGCTGAAAACAACATAAGTATAATACTTGGCTAGTGCCAGAAAATGGGCTATGGAGTCATATAACCAACATTCATCTTACAGTGTTGAAAAATGTTGTGAAGATCCTTAGAGATGTTATCACATTATGACAACTAGACCACTAAAGTTTTATCTAATAACTTTTCTTATAAATCCACCTGAAACATAGTATTCCTGTCACATATGTTGAAGCAATTACACTATCCTATGAACAAAAGGAAATAATAAATGGATTTTGTGCTTCATTAAAGCTATTACATTATTCTCAGAATAGAAGGCAACAACATATATCACTCTAATGCAAAAAATGTGCATGAAAAGACTCAGATAATCTTATTATTGAATCAAAAGGAGTAATAAATCTCAAAAATGGAGACAATTATCAGCTAAATATAAACATAAGAACACAATTCATAACAAACACTTTCAAATTTAATGACTCAATTACATTCCCCCTAGCTATACAGTTCTACCCAAAGCTTCTGCCTGACTTGTAGAGCTTTCAAAAATTGGAAAGCCAGTCGTCTTCCTTACAATGAGAGAAGAAAAGAATAAAAGAGAAACAAAAGTATCCCTAAGATCAGTTTGATCCGTACATGCCATCCAGAAACTCAATCCACCGTTGATCAACAAGCTACTCAAAACCTCTCTCATATCTCTGTAACTGAATTTACGTCTTCATTTTTCCTTTGTTGTTAGTTGTCCTGCAACAAAAAATTCGCCCATGTGATGGAATTCACCGTTTATCCAATGCTGGAAAATACTCCTTGTGCCCATGAAAATTTTGTTTCAGCTCTTTTCTTAATTTATTTGTAGCACATAATATTCCACAGATATTAAAGTTCACTCATAAAGTGAATAAATTCACTTTATCAATTCCTTATGCCTTCACTTTGTATATTATATTCCCAACAAACAAATATTCTTCCATAGACACATTCAAGTGCACAATATTTTCTTTCATAGATTAAAGTATCTCATCTTTAATAATAGGATTTTGAACAAATATTAAAATTATTGTTCATCCCTTCATTTTCACATGTCATTCGGCACAAAAAAGCAAGTTAAATATTTCACATTGAAATATTTAATCACAACAAATTATCATAGAAAAAACTTTGCCTATTCCCCTTTTCACTTCTCGTGCAATCTCCACTTATCTCATATTTTAAATTATTTGCATCTGTGCAAATATTTCACCCTTTCACTTTATAAAAATTTACTCCCTTAGATAGAAACACATTTTAATTTAATCCCATTTTACATGGCACATTTAGAATACCTACCCTTTTAAATGACCTGGGCCCACCTCACTCAAAATGCATTATTTTCAAAAGGAGGCATACTAAAGAGAAAATTATTGGTCATGATACCATATTTAACATTTTATATTTTAAATGTTATTGCTTTTTAAAAGTCAAAGAAAGCTCTTAAAATTTTTAACCATCGACCCCTTGTGTTTCTTCACTGTGCATTTAAGCTGGGCCCACTAGCTCCACATGTCACAAGCTCGTAATCCCACAAGAAATAATCCCCTTACATTTTTAGATCTGAAATGGTGGGCAACAGTGGAGATTATGCTGCATTTGACCTTCATTTTCCACCATCGGATTTGTTTTGGCATCTTTGTTTCACATTTTTCCCCAATTTCTTTTGTTTCTGATGCTCGAGCTCTGCAATTTTTTACTCTTGGCGGCCACATCCATAACAATACCCTCCTTCATTCTCTATATTTTGGCATAGGATCTCCAGCTGCCTGCTTTGATGGATGCCCATTTTCTAACTCAAACCGTGCACATAATAGCCTCTATGGCATCCTTCTCCATCGAGCATCTATGATGACATTTTCTGCAATCATATTTAAAAGGAATTCTCCATCATTTGTGTGGTTTCCATAGTCCAGAGGCCCTCATCCAACCCAACGTGCTCTTAATAATTACATTTATTTGAGAATTTTTAAAACTTTCAATCAAATCCATCTTCTGGTGCGTACTTCTTCATGGTATTTCCTGAAGACCACATTTAATGGAGGCTTTTGTAATCAGGCCATACACCTTGTCCATACTGCCATTTTGCTTGAAAGTTTTTGTGGCTTTTCAATAATCATTATGTGAGTGCCTGTAGCCATGGCGTTTTTACAAGATCCATATGTTTTGTTATCCATAAACTCGTAGTGCCCTCCATGGCGCACGCTGGATGCTTCCATTTGCACTTGTTTGCAGTCAACAAGGCTTTCAACAAATTCATTTTATGGGTAACCAGTGTGGAATTCCCTTTCAGCCCCTGTGACATTCATTTTATGCTGTATACCTTGGGCACTGTGGAATTTTCTTGAGTATATCTGATGCCTTTAATAAATCCATTGTGACATATACTATGTGTGGCATTATATGAGATCGCATTTATTTAGGTAGAGGTTGCACGCCCCTCACACTGGGTAATGATAGATGTAAATTCCTTGCTCTGTTCTATGGCCTCTACCATGACAACCACTGCTCCAATTCCAGATGCTTAAAGTTACTAAAGCATTTTCAAATCTATGATGTGTGCACGCCTTGAAGTCCCTGATGAATTTCACAAATTCATTTATATATTTTGTGCAACCATGGTATTCCAATATAGTCGTTGATGCCTCCAAAGTCATCGTCAACAAAAAAAGGAATCGTCCATGTATCTACTCCATCGATCTCCATTTGTTTTCGCTCTCACAACAATACTATTTGGGGCTTACACTGCAATCACGGCTTCCCACGGGATCACATTTGGAGAAATGCCCATATTCTGTTGCAATTTTTTGCATTTGCTTAGTAGCCTCCAAAGCATTTCAACAAATAAATTTGGTACATACGGTGTGTTGGTGCCCTCTTATCACAGTTAGCTGAAGTAAAAATAAATTTACCAAAGCACGACTTCAAGGCAACCCGCAAGCCCTCAAATAAACATAGACCATCAAATTCTAAGAAATTAGGATCAGATGCAATCTCCTCAATGACACCATGGCTATCAACTATAAGCCTAAATTTCTAGAATAGAAAGGTCTATGAAAACGTATGCAGCCAATATGAAATAGATCAAAGAGCCATAGACCTCCAAGCTTGAGTGATAGCCTTTTACATTTACATTTAAGAAGCATCAGCAATTTATGTTTTGAAAGATCAAGAATAAAATCTCCTCTTTCCAAAAAGTGAAAACCATGGATCTCCAAACTCATCCACTGGTCCATTTATGTAGCCATTTGAAGTTTAGTTTTCTTTTGAGACAAATTATCTGCTTGCAATTCTACTTTACTAAGCATGCATACTTACATGTGCTGAATTTGCTTTCACCTTAAAAGCGTTCCATACCAGTTCACAACTCACACCATCTAGAATTCTACCCATATTAGTATGCTAAAAATTTCTATTTTCCCTATCATATAAAAGTTCCAATTACCCAACAAGAATGAATAGTGCAACGATTCTACTCCATGGTAAATCAATTTTTTGTTTCAAACTATTCAAAAACCTCTTCATTTTGCACAGATGCTTGATCACACATTGTCAAGTCACAAGCTAGACAGTGAGTCTATCAGGGAAAAATAACAATATTTTCTCTAGGAACATGTTATTTAAAAGATAATAACATGAACCCTCAATCTTTGACAATGTCTCTTTACCAAAACTAAAAAACCACTTCAACCATGTGAAGCAGGTTGGGTCCCCATGTGGGACCAACTTAAAAAAAATCATTTTCAAACCACTTTCATTCTCCACTTTAGCTGATATTGTCATTGAAATGCATCAGGAGTGAAAATACATACTAGGTTTTCATAAAACATCTTTCTGCACATTTGAAAAATAGACAAAACAGGCCAGGTTGGCCCTGGAATCAATCTGGGAAACTGGTCAAACGACCTCCTAGAACAACAAAAGCTTGCAAGCATGTAGACAACAAACCCGAGAATGCCATGCAAAAGATGGATAAGAGAAATCAATCACAAGGTAAAATTTATTAAATAGAAAAATTTCCCTCTCGGACTTTCCTGCAAATGTAGTCGTTCAAAACCAGTTAAAACTCAAGAGATCACCTCGTTGCTAAAATATCAACTCAACCCCTGGCAAGCTACCACCGAGCACGCAACACATTTAGGCACACTAAACACATGTGCAAGAGGGATTAGCTCAAATAATCACCTATCAAAAGTTATTGACGCTCAAAGTCGACCTCTTAGAAAGGTTTTAGTGCAAAACTAAAGAAATTCAATTTGGTTTTGATCTACTAAAAATAGCAAATCAAGTCATGAGGCTCTAAAAACTAGCATGCAAGTTCATTTTGGTATGGAGAATATAGAGAAACAATCATTCTCTCTTGACAATCTAATGGTTGCAAAATCCAAGCTCAGACACGAGACCACTTTGCAGAATTGAACGTTTCCAAACATCTGAACAGTGAGAAAACCCTCCAACTTCACTTTTTGAAACCCAATCAAAACTCATCGTGAGAAGCTGAAAATTGACATGCAGGTTCACATAGGACACATGAGTGTTTCTACAAAGGGATTTTGCTTGGAAATAAACGGGCTTCAAATTATGACCCTCCAAAGTAGGTCATTTAAGCATATTCATCAGGTGCACTTCTGAAAGTGCAGAGGCAAAATTCTAAAATAGGCATCTCTAATTTACAAAATTTGAGAGTACCAACAGTGGCTCCGACTGGGGATGTATGCCCCTTGTGGGTGTAGCAAGATTCTAGATCTCTAGGGAAGTATACAAAAAGCTGTCATCAAGTGTCCTCAAACTGCTCCTTTATTCAACCTTTATTTTTCAATTTCATCTGGTGACCCAAGGCCACCAAATGAAAAAGTGAAATCAGTATTCACCTCTGTCAAACACAATTCTGCAAAAAGAATTGATCTTCCTCAACTCACGCTTGCCTTTGTTAAACGGAAACAACATATGTGACTGCACCCTTGTAAAAAAAGGGATTAGGTTACCTTTGTACAAGTGAGAAATTACTTTCTGTTTGGCTTTGTCATCAATTGAGAACCAAATAAAATAGGTCTCATCATTGCCACTCTCTTCATTCTCTACTTTTGTATCAAGTGGCAACATGAGAGGATAGTGATCAAGACTGCATTTACTAACCCTGGCATAATGATCAAGTTGAGAGGAGATATCATGATTGAACAACGCTATGCAATCCTCTAGTATGTTGAGCAGAAATAGCTCATTAATTTGCAACCCCTCCAATTGAAATGTATCACCGATTAGCTTGTCCTCATCCCAACAACACAACCCTAACACATTGCCATGTGTTTCAAAATTTTCAAAATCAGGCTTATCAGTACCCACAATACCTTCACCTAAATTCAAATCATTGCATTCAGAAGAAATGCCAGCATCCCAAATAATGTTTTCCACCTTATGTTCATAGACAAGATCATCAACATTCAATATGTTACCACAAAGGGAAACTCTAAGTACGGGTTCATGTGAATCAAAACTTTCATTTGCAACAAATTCATCATAGTGAGTGTCAAAGACACATTCACCAATGCAAGGTGTATCAAAATCATCATTTCTTGCTGCTTCAACATGAAAATCTGAAATATACGGCTCATGAGAGGAAATATGAATTGTAGATCCAGAAAAAAGGTCTTCATATGCATCTATATGATAGACACAATCACATTCTTCATCATGAAAATTGTCATTAGTTGTACCAATGTTTGTGTCTGCATTTTCATTTTCATGTCTAACTATATAAATGCTTTCCTCATGCAAACTTTTAGTAATGGCTTCATAGGCAACAAAAGGAATAGAAGAAGGTAAAACATCAAGCAAAACAGGGATTCCTTGTTCATCATTATCAACTGCTTACAATACTAATTCATTCAATACATCTCCTGCATGCATATCCTTCTCTTTGTTCACACTACTACAACAATCAGTAGGGCTGCATTCCTCACTATCAAAGTGAAAATCATCATTTGTTTCTTCATGGAAACTTCTCACACATGATTGCTCTAACTGACAATCATTGCATACTCTATCCTTTGCAGCTGATACATTTATGTTCTCAATAGCATTCTTCAAATTTGTAGGCACCCTTATCTCATCATGAAAGCTCTCATCAATACTACATACACTCAAAATATTGGTATAACCAAGTGTACTGCAGTACTACTGATTGCACATGTCTTCAAACAAGATGTTCAATTCATATCCATCATCTTCTTGTTTTTGTGATCCTTTAGAAACATTGTCATCATCTTCATTAGAATACTTTTCATTCAAGAGGATCAATTCCACTTCTTGCTATTGGAATGAATCAGAATTACTAGGGCTACAAATAGATTTTAAATCCTCTTGATCACCCACACAAGAATGCTTTTCATCTAGTTGCAAACTCACATCTCTAACACCCTTGTTCTCATCAGGAAAACTTAAAACATTATAATCATCATAATCTTTAGTTGTGTATTCTGAGTCCATAGAGGAGAAAACACTCTCATTATCATTTGCATCATTGCAGCCTTCATTTGCTATAGAAAATATGCTTTCTATTTCTATATTTTCAAAGCCAATGCAAGAAAATTCACATGTTTCATTTTTCTCTTCATGACCATCATGGCTACAATATTTTTCTAGACCTATTTCTTTTGTAGGTTGTTCAAAAACAACATCCTTATCACTGCATAGTTCACTATCATTCTTGTCTTCTACTATAACATCTACATCCATTGCACTAAATCTTGAAAAAGTACAATCACATAATTGAGTTAAGAGATGACTTCCACATTTATCTATCATTTCCTCAATTATTGGAAGCCATTGATATAAACATCCAAGCTTAGGGGGCCTCAAGTTAACTTGCATGGTACTCAGACCTGGCTTATAATTTTCACAGAACAAATCAATGCAAAATGATTCATCGGGTCTTTCTAATTCTAGTATAGTAAATAGAAATTTCATAAATTTATCATGCAAATCATAGATAGATTCATCCTCCAATCTTTCTATATCACATAGTGCATCAATACATGATTCAAACTCAACCTTGTTTGCAATTTTCTCTTCAAATTGAGTACACAAACTTCTATCTTCAGACAAGCATTCATCATTCACTATTGACTCATCTTTAAAAGTATCAAGGAAACATGTTCTAAGCTCATTCCATGAAACTATGGAATGCATTGGTAAGCAAGTAAACCAACCTTCAGCCATACCTTGTAAAGTTCTTACAAAAAAATTCATGATAACATCTTCTTCTTCAATCTGACAATCTTCCATAAAATCAATGAAATATTGTACATGTCTTGATGCTAATTCTTCAAACTTATCTCTAAACTTAGGAAAATGTTCATTAATTCCTATTGGGATAAAATGTGGGTAACCTTGGATTTTACTAAAATCTAAAGGGTTGTATCTTTCATTAACAAACACCTTCCTATGAGGAAAAGGTTGTGTCCTAGGCATGATACTATAGGTTGTAGAGGGAGAATTAAAACAACCATACATTTTGCAAATATAAATTATTCCCTCTATGATCTATTTAGGGATCTAGGACTTATTGCTTACAGAATGCTTAACGTTAAAAGATCAATTATTACAACGCTTAACTTAAATGATTACAAATTAAATGCGCAAATGAAATAATGAACATAACATAAAATAAATGCCAAGATAAACTGAAAAAGAAAAGAGAGAAGAAATAGAGAGACGAAACCAAAATTGATAACGGAGTTCGTCCCTAAGGACTACGTCTCTGGGTCCCTCTCCAATGGAGGACCGATCCGATTAGCTCCAAAAATCAGTTACAATTGAGGCAGCATCATCCCCTTCAAGCACATCAAAAACACAGCATCACTTCGATATACAGGAACAATACAAATCATCTCTCGAGCATTCTCTCGTTCTCCACCTGGACTTAGAAAACAAAGGCCTATACCCCTCCTTTTATACAAAAAACTTGCCTAATTAGGCTTAACCACTCCATTAAATGCACATCTTCCTCCATCATGCCGTATCAGGTCTGGTTTATCCTCTGACATCTTTTGGATATAGGTTGTTTTGGTGGTTTTTGATTATTTTGGCTTATTTAGCCATTTTGTTATGTATTCGGGTATAGACATCTAACAAAACTAACCGACCTCCCCATATGTATATGGATAGATCGGTGGTTCAACGGTGATAAATATTTTTGTTGGCCGCGGGGTTGGCGGTTCCAATCCCGCCGGCTTCGCTTTTCAACCATACCCCACATTTTAAACCACAAAAGAAAATGGTGAACACTATATATTGAATGCCTATGTTTGGCGCAACGGCTACCGGCCGTTTCGGGCTGAACCAGGTCACGGGTTCGATCCAGAAGAACTTTTGTTGAAACAAAGACAAACCGACTGCCGAAGACCTACGCCACATGTCACCATTTCATTCGCTGGACCCGATGACATGTATGCTGACGAAGACAACCGTACGCTGACAAAGCTGACGACGTGTCGAGCTCCTATTCGCCCGTGATGCTGACGTGTCAAGCTGACTAGACTGCCACGTGGGATGCTGCCTGTGCTGCCGTACGGTAGGGACACGTGGCGCATACTGATTGGCTCCGTATGATGACTCACCTGCCACGTGTCAGGTTGAAATCCACCCACTTGGCTTCCGTACTATATGGACTGACACGTCAGTATGCTGACATCATCCTCTGTACCCTCTAAGTTGACTGAAGTTTGACTGCTTCTAACCCGAGCATACGACATCGGATTTCGACGAAACGAACGTCGTCGGAATCGTCTCGACGAGCTCTTCGCGATGACAGTGATTCCATCAATTTGTGAAATGATTTTTTTTGCCTTCTGGACGCCCTTGAAGCCAGTTTGATTGGAAGTTTGACTTGCTATAACTTGCACAAATAGAGTCCTTTTTGACCCGTTCAAGTTGCGTTGGAATCAAGACGCCATTCTCTTTCTGATGAAGCTGAAATCTGGAGAATTGGGAACACTTTAATTTTCACTAAAAAATTGTCCCCCGGATCAGGCCTCCCCACTGGAGAGCTTTAGGACCTCCGAAAGCTTGATTACTTGGAAAGTAAGTGAGGGTAAAGTTCCCTCACTTTACCAATCTCCATCCATCTTGCTTTGCTTGGATGCATCCCCTTCAGGCCCACTCTGAGGTATTCAACATCTCCTCTTCGTGAAGTTCTGACATTCCTATCGAGAATAACATCTTCTGGCAACTCTGACATGTACTCTGGTGAAAGGTCATCAACTGATGGAACTTGAATGTCTGAAACTTCATCTAGGATCATTGGAGGCTCATATAGTTTCAAATTCTCAACATTGACAACCGAGTAAATATGCATGTATGGAGGAAGATTGAGGCGGAAGGCATTAGTACCAATCTTCTCAAGGATCTCAAAAGGACCATACCTAATTGGCTTAAGCTTTTTACCTTCACCTTGCATCCTTTCCTTGCTGATATGTAACCAAACTCTGTCTCCAACCTGAAAATGATGATCAGTGCGATGCTTGTCATGGCGAACCTTGTATTTTGCTTGGCTCTGTTCCAACCGTGCTTCCACTGCCTGATGAATTGCTTGGACTTTCTGGATGAACTTCAAAGCCTTCTCTGCATCATGGTGTCCATCTTCAACATCATCTTTCCCAAAAGAAAAATCCATCGGTGTCTTGGGCACATAACCAAAGCATGTCTCAAAAGGAGACCTCTTAGTAGAAGAATGTGCTGCATGGTTGTAGGCATGCTGCACATAATGAAGACTCTCATCCCACAACTTAGGATGCTTACTGCAATAACCTCTGAGTAGATGCACAACTGTCCTGTTTACAACCTCTGTCTGTCCGTCGGTCTGCGGATGGAAGGCTGTACTCTTCTTTAGTTTGGTGTCCATGAGTCCCCACAAAGTTGACCAAAATTCCCCCAAGAATCGAGAATCTCGATCCGATACAATAGAAGTAGGTAACCCAAAATGAACCCATACAAATTGAAAGTACATATGAGCTGTCAGTTCAGCAGTGACTTGCTTTTTACATGGCATTAAGATACACATTTTGCTGAACCGATCAACTACTACATACAAATAATCATGTCCCTTCCTAGACATAGGTAACCCCCCAACAAAGTCCATTGACACACTTTCCCATGGACGAGAAGGTACAGGTAGAGGTGTGTACAAACCCAATTTCCTGTTACTAGGCTTACTAGTTGCACACATAACACAACCTCTAATATACTTAGTTACAGTTTCTTGCATATGAGGCCAATAACAATACTTCTGCAGCTGAGTCAATGTTTTGTTTACCCCAAAGTGTCCTGCAATCAATGAGGTATGTGCTTCTCTAATCACCTGTGCTTGTTCATCTTTTGGAACACATAATTTACCCAAGTGATATAACAATTTATCCTGCACATAATAGTCTTTCTCTTCTACATGTTTACCATTCATTAAAGCAACATAGATATCCTTAAAGTTCTCATCATTAGCATATTGTTCTTGAAAACTTTCGTGAACCATAGAACTATTCTGAAGGATTATCAAAGCATTCATCATAGGAGGTCTAGAGAGCATGTCTGCTACTTTGTTATGGGTACCTTTCTTATACTTAATAACCAAATGAAACTGTTGTAGAAAACCCATCCACCGAAAGTGCCTACTTTGTTGCAGTTTAGTTTGTGAGTGCAAATATTGAAGTGGCTGGTGATCAGTGTGGATTACAGTTTCTTTCCCCATTATGTAATGTTTCCATTTTTTAACACTCTGAACTAAAGCATAAAGTTCTTTATCATACATGGGATAGTTACTTACTGCTCCTGAAAAGGTTTCAGAGTGGTAGCAAACTGGTTTACCTCCTTGCATGAGTACTGCTCCCATGGCAAACCCACTCGCATCTGTCTCGATCTCAAATGGTTGATGTAGATCTGGTAAGGCCAAAACTGGTGCGGTGCTCAACTTTCCCTTCAAAGTGTCGAAAGCCTTCTGTTGCGGACCTCCCCACTGAAAAGTTGCCTTTGTACTGGTTAATGCATGTAATGGTGATGCTATAAAAGAGAAGTTTGCAATAAACTTTCTCCAGTACTGAACTGCACCTAGGAAACTTCTGACCTCTGTGACTGTACTTGGCTTAGGCCATTTTACAATAGCTTCGACCTTCGCAGGGTCTACTTTCAATTGACCACTCCCTACGACATAGCCTAAGTACACTAAGGATGTCTTAGCAAATTCACATTTAGACATCTTTACATAGAATTTTTCTTTTCTCAATACATCAAAGACTTTCTTTACATGACTTACATGATCTTCCCAAGTTCGACTGAATACAAGGATATCATCTAGATAGACTATGACAAAATCATCAATAAAAGGACGAAAGACATCATTCATGACTCTCATAAAAGTAGCTGGTGCGTTACAAAGCCCAAAAGGCATAACCAACCATTCAAACAGTCCCTGTTTTGTCTTAAATGCAGTCTTCCAGATATCATCTTCTGCAATTCTTATCTGATGATAACCACTTCTCAAATCTAACTTAGTAAAGTAAACTACATGTTTTAACTGATCAAGTAAATCATCTATTCTGGGAAGAGGATACCTGTTCCTTACCGTTATCTTGTTCAAGGCGCGGTAGTCGATGCACATCCTCCAAGTTCCATTTTTCTTTGGAACCAAAACAATTGGAGAACCACAAGGTGAAGTACTAGGACGAATAACTCCTTTTTCCACCAACTCTTGAACTTGCTTTTTAATTTCCTCATTCTGCATAACTGATAAACGGTACATGCCAATATTAGGAAGTGGCACATCCTGCTGTAACTGGATTTCATGCTGTATCTCTCTCTTGGGTGGCAACCCCTTCGGTTCCTGAAACATGTCATCATAAGCGGAAATAATCTTGACCATTTCAGTTTTATGTTTTGGGTCACACCCCTTGAATGCCTCAGATTTATCATCTTCTTTGGCTTTTACAAGCATTAGTACAAAGTTTTTACTTGAGTTGACCAACCTCTTCATTTGACCAGCATTAACTAGTGTAAGATTAGTCTTCACCTTATGTGCCCGTACAATGTATTCTACCCCATCTTTAAAAAGATGATACTTATTCTCCCCCCTATAAAAGATTGCTTTTCTGTCATAAAGATAAGGACTCCCTAACACAAGCCCACAAATATCCAAAGGGACCACATCGACTTCTACCTCATCTACAAAGTTTGCAGTGATAGCAAATCTCAATTTACACTGTTTAGTTACTTTTAATTGTGCATCATTGCAAACCCATCCAAGTGGATATGGTTTCGGATGAGGTGTTGTAGCCAAATTAAGTTTCTTTACAACTTCTTTAGATATTAAGTTTACTTGTGAACCCGTATCAAACATAGTATCAATCTTAGTGTGTTTTGTTACAAAACGAATATGAAACAATTCATTTCTTTGCTTATCAACCTTAGGAGAAGATTCTTTACTTGTACTTGCACTGGCATTAGAAAAACTTGCATCAGATGAGAGAGATATACCTTTCCCTTTACCTTGGATTCCAGTAGCAACAATCTTTGTCTCATCTCCGGAGTCTGAACCAAGATCCTGTTGAATCACTGCAGTAGTCTTCTACTTGCCTTTGTTACCTCCATATCTTTTCGGCCTCAACTTAGGATGAAGCTTCCAACATCTTGAATCATCATGCCCCTCTTTCTTGCAATGGGAGCATGTGGGTTTCTCACCCTCTTTCTTAGTTGTAGCTGTTTTCTTCCCTTTGCCTTTATCTTTGTCTTTGTCTTTCCCTTTAGACTTACCCTCAAACTTAGATGGCTTCTTAGAAAAGTTATCACTAAATGTGTTCTTACCCCTTGACTCTATATGAGTAGCTTGAACATACACCTCGTCTAGATTGTTGGGACTCAACATCAAAATAGTGTGCCTAAGGTAAGAATGTAAACCACCAATATACTTAAGTAATGTGTCTTGGGTATACAAGGGAACATTTAGAGCAATGGCCCGTTTCCTAAACTCATGAGTATACTCCTGGACAGACTGCCCCTTACCTTGTCTAAAGGTTTGCCAATTCATGGTTAACTGTTGCATGTAACCTAAAGGGTAGAATTGTTTCCTAAGGGCAGCAACAAACTCCATCCAAGACATATTAACTTGACCATGGCGAGCAATTTCTTCACGAGTTTTACTCTCCCACCAGGTGAGAGCTGTACCTCCCAACCGGAGAGTTGCTAATTGAATCCTAGAAGCATCTTCTACTAGGCCTTGAATCCTACAGTATACTTCTACTTGTTGGACCCAATCGTCTAACTTCTCAGCATTTAACTCCCCACAGTATTTAGGTAACTCAAATTTTACATCAAGCTTAATTACAGGCTTAGACTTGCTCTTAAATGGATTTACATTAGAAGAAGGAGAAGGAGGAGGAGAAGAAGGGGAAGAAGAAGAGAGGGAGAAGATGGAGGAGAAGGAGTTTCTGGAGCTTTCTCCTCTGTGTCTTTCTGATCTTCCTGCTTCTCATGCTTTGAAGAACCTCCCTTTTCACGCTTCTTCTTTTCAGCATAAAGTTCGTCCACCATTGCCTTCATGTCAAGGAATAACTTCTGAAAATCCTTGTCACTGAAGCTCTGAACTTTGTCCACCTTCTTTCGCTTCCATCTGTGACGGTTGATTAACTCTTCGTCTTCCGATTTCTGGATTGTATTCTTCAAGTTCTCCTTCGCCTCGTTGCAACCTGGATCTCGTTAGCATTCAAATTGCAATACAAGCCACATACATAGCTCTGATACCAACTTGATCTATTTAGGATCTAGGACTTATTGCTTACAGAATGCTTAACGTTAAAAGATCAATTATTACAACGCTTAACTTAAATGATTACAAATTAAATGCTCAAATGAAATAATGAACATAACATAAAATAAATGCCAAGATAAACTGAGAAAGAAAAGAGAGAAGAAATAGAGAGACGAAACCAAAATTGATAACGGAGTTCGTCCCTAAGGACTACGTCTCCGGGTCCCTCTCCAATGGAGGACCGATCCGATTAGCTCCAAAAATCAGTTACAATTGAGGCAGCATCATCCCCTTCAAGCACATCAAAAACACAGCATCACTTCGATATACAGGAACAATACAAATCATCTCTCGAGCATTCTCTCGTTCTCCACCTGGACTTAGAAAACAAAGGCCTATACCCCTCCTTTTATACAAAAAACTTGCCTAATTAGGCTTAACCACTCCATTAAATGCACATCTTCCTCCATCATGTCGTATCAGGTCTGGTTTATCCTCTGACATCTTTTGGATATAGGTTGTTTTGGTGGTTTTTGATTATTTTGGCTTATTTAGCCATTTTGTTATGTATTCGGGTATAGACATCTAACAAAACTAACCGACCTCCCCATATGTATATGGATAGATTGGTGGTTCAACGGTGATAAATATTTTTGTTGGCCGAGGGGTTGGCGGTTCCAATCCTGCTGGCTTCGCTTTTCAACGATACCTCACATTTTAAACCACAAAAGAAAATGGTGAACACTATATATTGAACGCCTATGTTTGGCGCAACGGCTACCGGCCGTTTCGGGCTGAACCAGGTCATGGGTTTGAGCCAGAAGAACTTTTGTTGAAACAAACACAAATCGACCGCCGAAGACCTAGGCCACGTGTCACCATTTCATTCGCTGGACCCGATGACATGTATGCTGACAAAGACAACCGTACGCTGACAAAGCTGACGACGTGTCGAGCTCCTATTTGCCCGTGATGCTGACGTGTCAAGCTGACTAGACTGCCACGTGGGATGCTGCCTGTGCTGCCGTATGGTAGGGACATGTGGCGCATACTGATTGGTTCCATACGATGACTCACTTGCCACGTGTCAGGTTGAAATCCGCCCACTTGGCTTCCGTACTGTACGGACTGACACGTCAGTATGCTGACGTCATCCTCTGTACCCTCTAAGTTGACTGAAGTTTGACTGCTTCTAACCCGAGCATACGACATCGGATTTCAACGAAACGAACGCTGTCGGAATTTTCTGGACGAGCTCTTCGCAATGACGCTGATTCTGTCAATTTCTGAGATGATTTTTTTGCCTTCTAGATGCCCCTAAGGCCAGTTTGATTAGAAGTTTGACTGGCTGTAACTTGCACAAACGGAGTCCTTTTCGACCCGTTCAAGTTGCATTAGAATCAGGACGTCATTCTCTTTCTGATGAAGCTAAAATTTGGAGCATTAGGAACACTTTAATTTTCACTAAAAAATTGTCCCCCGAATCACTCTATAACTACTCAATTACAATATTCAACCTCCCCTGATTGTAGTGCTTAATTTCACTAAAGAAGGGAGCTAATTTTTCTCTCTAAGATGTTCAAATATGTGAAGAGTACCTGGAAAAATTGCAACTACTGCAAATTTTTAGGAAATATTTTAGATCTGGAACTATATTCTTTAAATCTTCAATAGGTTCTTCTGACAGAGTCGCCACCTCTTCTTCTAGAGGACTGAACTTCAACAGCAAGAAGTTCTTTCACATGTAAATTTATCTCTGAGTTCTTTTCACCAGTAGAGCACCACAAATCTTGAAATTAATAAGCTTCACTACAACACTTATCTTTCTCTAGGCTTGAAATCCTTCAAGATTTAAACTAAATTCAAAATGGAAAACAATAATATGACTCTATGCAAATGATATGACTCTATTTCTAGATTCTTTAGTGAGAATTTTCTCATATACTCCCTAGCGGAGTCACCATTTTGTTGGTGACTCGGATGGGAAAATAAGATATCACACGAATTTTCAACCTCCAATTACAAACAATAGCTCAGGATTGGAATGATTCTTTGATAAGACAATCTACAACCGCACATCTGAGTGCATTCCCCAGTGGAGTCGCCATTTTGTTGGTTATTTTTTATGCTGTTAACCAGGTTTGTCTCCTAATCAACCTATGGAATTGCCAATTCCAATCAAGGGCAGCTCAGAGGACCTGGACCAATTGACAAGGACTTTAAAATAACCTCCTACACTTCGGGCTCTGCAAGACTCGAGAGGGTGATCCTTTTAGCAATATCAACAAATTGAAACACATACATAACAGAATATTGCTCAACAAATAATATCATTTAATAGCTCAACATAATAGGATAATACTGAATAAAATTGGCTATTCATCAGTAATATCAACTACTTGGAGCATGAGATAACCACAACACTATAACAAACAGGGATTTAAAATGGTTTTGAATTTTGAAGATTGGGGAGCAACCTGAGAACAACAAAAGTATAATACTTGACCAGTGCCAAAAAATGGGCTATGGAGTCATATAACCAGTATTCATCTTACAGTGTTGAAAAATGCTATGAAGATCCTTACAAATGTTATCACATTATGACAACTAGATCACTGAAGTTTTATCTGATAACTCCTCTTATAAATCCAGCTAAAACATAGTATTCCTGTCACATATGTTGAAGCAATTACACTATCCTATGAACAAAAGGCAATAATAAATGCACCTTGTACTTCATTAAAGCAATTACATTATTCTCATAATAGAAGGAAACAACATATATCACTCTAATGCAGAAAATGTGCATGAAAAGACTCGGATAATCTTATTATTGAATCAAAAGGAGTAATACATCTCATAAATGGAGACAATTATCAGCTAAATATAAACATGAGAACACAATTCATAATATAAACTTTCAAATTTAATGACTCAATTACATTTCTCCCAGCTATATAGTTCTACCCAGAGCTTCTTCTTGACTTGCAGAGCTTTCAAAAATTGGAAACCTAGCCGTCTTCTTTACAATGAGAGAAGAAAAGAATAAAAGAGAAACAAAAGTAGCCCTAAGATCAGTCTGATCCATAGATGCCATCTGGAAACTCAATCCACCGTTGATCAACAAGCTGCTCAAAACCTTTCATCTCGTTGTAACTGAATTTACCTCTTCATTTTTCCTTTGTTGTTAGCTATCCTACAACAGAAAATTCGCCCATGTGATGGAATTCACCATTTATCCACAGCTGGAAAATACTTCTTGTGCCCATGAAAATTTTGTTTCAGCTCTTTTCTTACTTTATTTGTGGCACATAATATTCCACAGATATTAAAGTTCACTCATAAAGTGAATAAATTCACTTTATCAATTACTTATGCCCTCACTTTGTATATTATATGCCCAACAAACAAATATTCTTCCATAGACACATTCACGTGCACAATATTTGCTTTCATATATTAAAGTATCTCAACTTTAATAATAAGATTTTGACAAAAATTAAAATAATTATTCTTTCCTTCATTTTCATGTGTCATTCCGCACAAAAAAGGAAGTTAAATATTTCACATTGAAATATTTAATCACAAAAATTTATCAGATAAAACACTTTTCCTATTCCCCTTTTCACTTCTCGTGCAATCTCCCCTTGTGTCATATTTAAAATTATTTGTATATGTGCAAATATTTCACCCTTTCACTTTATAAAAATTTACTCCCTTAGATAGAAACACATATTTTAATTTAATCTCATTTTACCTGGCACATTTAGAATACCTGCCCTTTTAAATGACTTGGGCCCACCTCACTCAAAATGCATTATTTTCAAAAGGAGGCATACTAAAGATAAAATTATCGAGCATGATACCATATTTAAAATTTTGTATTTTAAATGTTTTGCCTTTTTAAAATTCAAAGAAAGCTCTTAAAATTTTGAACCATCGACCCCTTGTGTTTTTTCACTGTGCATTTCAACTGGGCCCACTAGCTCCATGTGTCACAAGCCTGTAATCCCGCAACAAATAATCCCCTTGCATTTTTAGATCGCGAAATGGTGGGGAACGATGGAGATTATGTTGTATTTGACCTTCATTTTCCACCATCGGATTTGTTTTGGCATCTTTGTTTCACATTTTTCCAAAATTTCTTTTGTTTTCGATGCTCGAGGTCTGCAATTTTTTACTCATGGCGGCCACATCCATAACAATACCCTCCTTCATTCTCTATATTTTGTCATGGGATCTCTAGCTTCCTACTTTGATTCATGCCCATTTTGTGACTCAAACCGTGCATATATCAGCCACTATGGCATCCTTCTCCATCAAGCATATATGAAGACATTTTTTGCAATCATATTTAAAAGGCATTCTCCATCATGTGTGTGCTTTCCACAGACCAGTTGCCCTCATCCAGCCCAACGTACTCTTAACAAGAACATTTGTTTGAGAATTTTTGAAACTTTCAATCAAATCCATCTTCTAGTGTGTGCTGCTTCATGGTATTTCCTGAAGACCACATTTAATGGGGGCTTTTGTAAACATGCCATACAACTTGTCCATACTGCCATTTTGCTTGAAATTTTTTGTGACTTTTCAATAATCATTATGTGAGTGCCTGCAGCCATGGCATTTTTAGTAGATCCATATGTTTCATTATCCATAAACTCATAACACCCTCCTTGGCGCATGCTGGCCGCTTCCATTTGCACTTGTTTGTGGTCAACAAGGCTTTGAACAAATTCATTTTATGGGTAACTAGCACAGAATTCCCTTTCAGCCCCTGTGACATTCATTTTATGTTGTATACCTTGGGCACGGGGGGGCATTTTCTTGAGCATATTCGATGCCTTTAATAAATCCATTGTGACATATCCCACGCGTGGCATTATATGAGATCACATTTATTTAGGAAAACGTTACACACCCCTCACACTGGGTAATGATAGATGTAAATTCCTTGCTCTGTTCTATGGCCTCTACCATGAAAGGCACTGCTCTAATTGCAGATGCTTAAAGTTACTAAAGCATTTTCAAATCTATGTTGTCTGCACACCTTGAAGTCCCTGATGAATTTCACACATTCATTTATATATTTCATGCAGCCATGGTATTCCAATATAGGCGTTGATGCCTCCAAAGTCATCCACAAAAAAAACAAGGCATCCTCCATGTATCTACTCCATCGATCTCCATTTGTTTTTGCTCTCACAACAATACTATTTAGGGCTTACATTGCAATCACAACTTCCCATGGAATCACATTTGGAGGAATGCCCATATTCTGTTGCAATTTTTTGCATTTGCTTAGTAGCCTCCAAAGAATTTCGACAAATACATTTGGTGCATATGGTGTGTTGGTTCCCTCTTATCACAATTAGCTGAAGTAAAAATTAATTTACCAAAGCATGCCTTCAAGGCAACCCACAAGCCCTCAAAGAAACATAGACCATCAAATTCTAAGAAATCAGGATCAGATGCAATCTCCTCAATGACACGATGGCCATCAACTATAAGCCTAAATTTCTAGAATAGAAAGGTCTATGAAAACATATGTAGCCAATATGAAATGGATCAAAGAGCCATAGACCTCCAAGCTTGAGTGATAGCCTTTTACATTTGCATTTAACAATCATCAACAATTTATGTTTTGAGAATCTCCTCTTTCCAAAAAGTGAAAACCATGGATCTGCAAACTCATCCACTGATCCATTTATGTAGCCATTTGAATTTTATTTTTCTTTTGAGACAAATTGTCTGCTTGCAATTATGCTTTACTAAGCATGCATACTTATATGTGCTGAATTTGCTTTCACCTTAAAAGTGTTCCATACTAGTTCCAAGCTCACACCATCTAGAATTCTGACCATATTAGTATGCTAAAAATCTCCCTTTTCAATATCATATAAAAGTTCCAATTACACAACAATAATGAATAGTGCAACAATTCTACTCCATGTTAACTCAAATTGTTGCTTCAAACTATTCATAAACCTCTTCATTTTGCACAGATGCTTGATCAGACATTGTCAAGTCACAAGCTAGACAATGAGTCTATCAAGGAAAAATAACAATCTTTTCTCTAGGAACATGTTATTTAAAAGATAATAACATGAACCCTCAATCTCTGACAATGTCTCTTTACCAAAACTAAAAAACCACTTGAACCATGTGAAGCAGGTTGGGTCCCCATGTGGGCCTAGCTTAAAAAAATTCATTTTCAAACCACTTTCATTCTCCAATTTAGTTGATATTGTCATTTGAATGCATCAGGAGTGAGAATACAAACTGGGGTTTCATTAAAACAACTTTCTAGCACATTTGAAAAATAGACAAAATAGGCCAGGTTGGCCCTAGAATCAATCTGAGAAACTGGTCAAATGACCTCCTGGAACAACAAAAGCTTGCAAGCATGTAGATAGAAGACCCAAGGATTTCATGCAAAAGATGGATAAGAGAAATCAATTAGGAGGAAAAAGTTATTAACTAGAAAAATTTCCCTCTCGGACTTTCCTGCAAATGTACCCGTTCAGAACCAGTTAAAAGTCAAGAGATCACCTCGTTGCTAAAATATCAAATCAGCTCCTGGCGAGCTGCCACCAGGCAAGAAAGCACATTTAGGCACACTGAACACATTTACAAGAGGGATTATATCGAATCATCACCTATCAAAATTTATTGATGCTCAAATTCGGCCTCTCAGAAAGGTTTTAGTGCAAAACTGAAGAAATTCCATTTGGTTTTGATCTGCTAAAAATAGCAAATCAAGTCATGAGGCTCTGAAAACTGGTATGCAAGTTCATTTTGGTATGGAGAATATAGAGCAACAAAAATTCTCTCTTGATGATATAATGGTTGCAAAATCCAAGCTCAGACAGGAGGCAACTTTGCAGAACTAAACGTTTCGAAACAACTGAACAGTGAGAAAACCCTCCAGCTTCACTTTTCGAAACCCAATCAAAACTCATCGTGAGAAGTTGAAAATTGACATGCAGGTTCAGATAGGACACATGAGTGTGTTTGCAATGGGATTTTTCTTGGAAATCAACAGGCTTCAAATTATGACCATCCAAAGTAGGTCATTTAGGCATTTTGATCAGGTACACTTCTGAAAGTGGAGAGGAAAAATTTTGAAATAGGCATCTCAAATTTGCAAAATTTGAGAGTGCCAACAGGAAGTGGCTTAATATCCTCTTGATCTTTCAGTGGATTTGGATTGAGTGTCAAGTTCAAGGTTCCCTCAGTATCTACAACCATGAGGTCAAAGGATGTCAACATGTCTTGGAAAGGACCATTGCTATACTTTGGTGAAATATTTTGATCATGGTTTGGAATAAATATTTGAGATATCTCCTCTAACTCATCAGGTGATGTAGAGACATTTTCAACATGATTAATGGTTAATGGATCATGCATTATGTCAATAGAATCAAATAATTCTAACACTCCTTGAAATAGATCACTAAAAAGTGGCTCTTGATATATGGTGAGTTGATCATCAAATAAAGTGGAAGCATCTTCAAGGTGCTCATCAATGGAGAGATCTTGATCATTGTTTTCAACAATTGTGGTGGAGGGATTTTCAATGTCTTCAACCATAGTGCCAAATGATGTTGACATTTCTTGAATTGGATCATTGTTGGGTATTTTTGGTGGATTTTGATTATGATTGAAAAGTGACTCTTGATGTATGTTGTTTTGATCTTTGGTGTAGATAAGAAAATCTTCAAGGTGATCATTGATCGATAGATCTTGATCCTTGTTCTCAACAGTTGTGGTGGAGAGATTGTCAATGCTATCACTAGTGGTTGAATGTTCATCATTATCCCCAATAGTTATCATTTTTAGTGTTTGTGCTCGTGTTTGTTGGATAGCTTGAGAGGCTTGTTGTACTTGTTGATCTCATGCTGCTTGTTGTATGGCTAGATAAATTGTTGGATGGCCTTTTGGTAGGCCTGGTGAGCTTTTAGCACAATGTTATATTGTCTTGCTGCGTTTGGTTTTTGTGGTAGTGGTGGTGGATTTGGAATTGTGTTGGATGTAGTGATGGGTGGTTGAGATACTTTTGAAGTGATCATATTGTTTTGTGTGATTGAAGTACTGGGTCCTTGGGAGAACACATTTTGTAGTGTTGGGATCAATGTTGTTGTTTGATTGGATACAATTTTCTATTTCAATATCAATGGTATATTTGGAGGATTGGATGCAATTATTTGATTGGTGCTTGATGGATTTCCTTGGTTTGATTGATTTTGAAGATGTGGTGATTGATCTTGATGTGGTCAATCTTCGAATCTAACTTCTTGACATTGGAGATATTGTTCTTGATGTGGTTGTGGACATAATTCAACGCTTTGATGGCATGGTTCAACCAAAGGAAGAGTGTACTGATTTTGGAGTGAAGATATCTCTTGGCTCAATAATTCAATTAGTTTGGCATGTGAAGCGAGTTTTTCTTGTGAAATTTGATCTTGATTTTGATTTTGACTCCCTTGATATAGTTGATTTGGATTTTGTTCAAGCAGATTTGGAATGTATACTTGTGTTATTTGTACGGGATCATGGACAAATTGACTTTGGAAAATGTTCTGACTTGGGATGATGTTCAAATTTGGTGTTATGGGTTGGAATTGAACATTGTTGATGTTGGGAAGCACATTGCCTTGATTTAGGTAACTTTTATTTTGCATGGTGTTACCTTGACTTGGAGTCATTAACATCTTGTTTGTAATTTGAACAATATTCGTATGATTTGTGAGCATATCTATCCCAAAGTTTGACAAGTGTGGATTTGAAATGTTCATGTTTGGAAAACTTGTACTTGATACATTGAAATTTGGCATATAGGATTTTGATTAGATGACATTGTTCATTTGAAAGCTCATACATTCGGTTTGTGGTTGATAGACTTGTAGGTTTGGACTTGGACTAAAATCTACCATCGAGAAAGGTGTTCCAAACATTTGAATAGGAATACTGACATTTGTTGTACCATTGATGTTTGTAGGAGACAACAATCCCATGTATGGATTGTATAAATGTGAGTTTTGATAATCCATTGGTTTCGGAAGGCTTTGATAGTTTGGTTGGTTTGGATTACTCATGATGTATGGAGCAAGTTTATATTCCATGTTCCTCTTGTGTTGAGGTCTAGTTTGGACCATAAAATAAGGATCAATCTTTAAGAAGGTGGGAGGTGAACCTCTAATTCTTTTGATTGATCTAAACTCTAGGTGAAAAAAATAAATTCTAATATTTTAAGGATAAAAAGGATGGTGATGAGATACGAAATATGGATGATTGGTGAATGATTGGAACACTTAGGAAATCTTGAAGAGGATACTAAACTTTAGGACTTGGATTGATGTTTTGATTTGATTTGCAATTGGTTTTATTTGATTTGGATAGTGAACTCGTAAAATCTAAGAGGTTGGATGTTTCCCTAGAGTAAATATTTCCACAAGATGCTAATTTGACTAAATGTGTAAAGAAGGATTCATCTGAACACACCTAACTAAACAAGATGATTTTAATTTGATTTGATTTTGGATTTTGGATTTGACTTGTTCACAAGGATCAATAATTTGACTAAATATGTGGAGAAGGATTCATCTACACACATCTAATCAAACAAAATGATTTTGATTTGGTTCAAGTGATTTGCTCAAATTTTAGCATGAGGGATTTTTTTTCAAGATTTCCAAGAATTGTTTATGAGATTATTTTGATTTTGATGTTTAGGAGATGAATTGAAGTTTTGGTTTTGGTCCTAAGAGAATTAGAGGGACTTCATTTACTAGGCCAAGATATTGAAGAACACACTTTTCTTTAAGAGTAGTTCAAACCAAAAGACCAATGTTTGCATGAAAGAAGATACCAAGCACATGTGTGGGGTCCAATTGATTTAATATTTGCTTAATGAGTTCTTTTTACCACAAACACTTCTTGATTAGTTTTTGAAACTATATGTCCAATGTCCTAATTCTCTTTCATCCCACAAAGTGCATTATGTGGAAATTGAGAAAATCAAGGCAAAGGTTTGCTAATGTCAACCTTAGTAGGAGAAAATTGAGATGAAATCCAAATTCTTAGAATCCTCTAAGGATAAAATCCCAAGGTCAAGCAATAGCATGTGCATTTGTTCAAGGATATTTTCTTCTCTTAAGAGGTTTGAGATTTGATGCTCATGTTGAATGTTGGTTTTCCAATGTTTTCAATCAAAGCATTGTGTTTTCAAACTAACTCACAAGCAATATAACATCCTAGCTCAATTGGTACATTTTTCTTGATGGGCTTGCATCATGCTCTTCATAGTAGAAGACATGATTTTACATGCAACCAAGGAAAAATATAAAGGTACATGTTAAGAATGAAGTCTTAACCTCTATATTTTAACCAAGATTGAACATGGCAAGTAATTTCTTGGAATCTAAGTTGCAATGCACCACTTTGATAAACTCGTTGGATGGACTGGTTGGTTACTACAAACAAGGTTCTTAATGACAACAAACCATGAACACTGGAACCAACACTCACCCACTTGGACACTTAAGGCTCTTCAAACATTCCCGTTCCACTTAAGGCATGGGATTAGGTGCAGTCTATTGTTGGCACGAATTGGTGGTAATTTCTCATGATTTAACACCCTTTGATATAGCCCACCAGTAAATGTGCTTGCAAGAACTTTCCTATGAGTTCCTTGTTGCAAGGCATTTCTCATAGTAAGCCCTCTCTTAAAGGTGACTCAAAGAAATAAAATGCATTTTGAGTATTTCTCTTGCACCCAAGATCATACAAAGTGCAATGGGAGAGGATACATACTCAGAATGCACCAAAGACAAGATCACACCATTCAAACACTTGTTCATTTTAGCCTCAAAGCAATGATGAGTTCATTTTAAAGCACCAAATTTGAGTGTGAAGTTTGCTTGTTTAGTTTTATCCCACAAAGCTATGCCTAGTTAGTTTCTAAGTTCAGTTTTAATCCAACTTTGAAAAAAATCAATGATCTAGTTGGCCTAAAACGGAAAAAGAAAGTGGTAAATGGACACTTCAAGCTATTTCAATAAGCATTAAAAAATGCTTTTCTCAAGCTTAAGTTCAATTCTCCATCTTGAATGTGCATGATATCTTGATTCTTATGTGAGAGAGACCATCATTGTTTCCTTATGCGAACTGCAAACAAAACCCATATGTTAGAGCTATATATCATCAAATTACAAAACCACTTTTAATACTAAGAAAAGAATGATAACAAAAACCCACTTTTTGTTTAATCTACGAAATAATTTAGACAAATAAGTTGCTCCCCACAAATATGAAATTAAAGATTTTTGAAAGAAATCTCATAAGTCTTTTCTGCCAATGAGGAAAAGCCCCTGTGATTTGAGCATTCAAACAAAAATAATGGCATGTACTGCCACTGCCATATATGACCTGCACATTCTAGAAATGGCTGAGAGCTCAAAAAAGTTGTCACATCTTTGAAGTATGCCAAATCTTCATTAAATGGACAATTTCCTATTCATACGCATCAGATATTTACTAAATAAAAGTCAATGCATTCATTTATGACCTTATTTGAACAAAAAACAAGGAATTTCTAGATGGAACCTATTTACTTATTTTGAGCACAAAGACTTGATTTAAGATATCAACTGGGGATGGGCGCCATAGCCTTTCACATGGCCTGCTTTCCACAAACACAAAAACAATTAAAATTCTTTTTAGAGACAATGTTTTTAGAGACAAAATGAATACAATATTAGTGTTGTTCTCTACCTCTTTTCCCTCCATAGAGGGAATGTATTGTTGCTAGCTATGACCCTTTTAACTAGTGCATAAACATATTTTGTGGTAGAAAGAAACATAAATAACTACAACTATACAAAATTGAACAATTAGTTTCCTGAGAATAATTGCTATCACATCAAAAAACAATAATCTCATCCACATTTATCAATCACATCGATAATCAAGCTGCCAAGCTAGGAAAAATATCTCAAGGTTTATAGAATTAAAACTAATGATTGTCTATTATATGGTAAACATTGAATGCTCTGTTTCAAATCAATCTCTTAAGACTAGGAGTGGAAGATAATTATCAATTCCAAATAATCTTCATTTAATGTAGAGAACGATGATAAGTAAATGAATCATCAATCAAACAAGTTGAGCTTCTCGAGAAGCATGGCTACACACCATACCAAAGTAAAAAATGTTAGTAGGTGGTTAACTGGAAGCATAAAGAGGGTGCATAGAATGTTTGACACAATGCTAAATAAATGTGAAGCACAGACAAGGCATGTAAACTACTAGATAAAATGCTTGTATACAAAATGCACAAGCATAAGGCATGTGAACTGCTGGACAAAATGCTTGTATGCAGAATGCGCAAGCATAAGGAATGCAATGATAATTGGATCTACACAAAAAAAAAATTCACAAGAGGGGGGACAGCAATGTGACTATCATATCTTTGGCCACACCCAAATGCCATTTGGGAAACATTCAAATAACACAATTAGTAGGTGTAAAGTTGACTTTCTTATGCTAGCGAATCGAGGTCTCTTTAAAAAATTTCAAACTAATGTAATAAGCATGTAAACAAAAATTAGATTCTCATACCTTTCACAACATCCCCTCTACCTACGCCAATGTTAGATTCATTTTGATATTCTTATACAACCCCATTGTAATGATTAAATAAAAAATAACTAAGATGCATCGATACTAATGGGAGAAGACTCCAAAATAACAATTGTTAATAAAATAAACTTCAATGCTTTAAAAAAAATTCCAATTTGGCGCGTAGCTGCTTTTAAAGCCCTCCAAAAATCCTAATCATTGTGCCTTTCCTACACTTCTCAGATGCAAAATTTGTCTCTGTAATTCTTTAAGTTGTATGTAAGAAGTTAGTGATTTAGTAATTAGAAAATTCATTATCAATAGACCATCGGATTCAGATACACATGCCAAACAATGTCAAATATAGAATATTACAAAGTCACATAGAGATGCTAAACAAAACGCCCACTAAACACCATCTTCACTTAATCTCCAATATGCTCAGCATGGAGTGAAACCCACATGGTGACTAATAGGCTATGGAATGTGGATGTCAGTGAATAAATAGCTTTTAAGACATTCAATCCAATGCAATTGATAGGTGAACGCCATTGTAATAAAAAAAAAGAGTGACAACAATCTACAAGTATAAATGAGCTCGTATTGAGATAGGAAAAGTGACAACAAAGCCACAAGTTCACCTCAAGAAAATTTAGAAGAGACTTAGTTCCATCTTAGTAATTGCAATATGACCAATCTTAGTGTGAGATAAAATTCATTTTAACTAAGATGCAAAATATGGAAACACAAGTAGCATGTTAGATGGTGAAATTTTCAAACAAACATGGGCTGCCCTCTTTCTAGTGCCATAATGTGAACCTTAACTCAGCCTTACTTCAAACAATGACCATAGTTAGCTGTTAGTCCATTTAAAATAATCAAATCTAAGATTCCTATGAAATACTTGACTATGCTAAAATATGCAAATTAAGTACAACAAAGACCACTAAATTGCAAGCATATAAAAACATGATCAAAACTTTATCTCATAGTGGATTGGTGCTTCTATGGAAAGAATCCCTTTCCCAATCCTTTGCTAAGATCCATGATATGTTGATGATATGTTGATGATCAAGATGTTGAGTTGTGGGGTGGAAAAAATTAGCTCTCCATTGAATAGAGTAACTTTGCATGACGGTTGCGGATGAGTTGTGGAGGAATGAAGCTTCCATTTATAGATTTTCAAGTTGAAAGAGTGCTCAAAAGAGAGCAATGTGGGACAATGTTTTAGCCAATGATATGGATCCACTTGTCACCTTGTGAGTGGTTGAGGAATGTGCAAGTTTTGGTCAATGTGCCAAAGAGGGGGATATTTCAAATTTGAACTTGATGACAAGATGAGTTAAATGCTAGGTTTGACTTGTGCAAGAGACATGTAAGAGACATGTAAGACCTATTAAATGCCTTGTTGGATGTACATGTCAACTTGGTGGGAGATTCAAATTTGGGGAATATTCCTCAAAGATGCCATATTGAAAGAAAAATAATGAATTAATAAATCAATAAATTGATTTATTTGTGCAAGTGGGAAAACCTAGAAGATGTGATGGGTGATTAGGATTAGATTAATCACGATTTTATTAATTAAGATGATATTAGGTGATTTTGAACTTTGACTTAGATGCTTGGATTTATTTAAATAAAAAGAGAGGAAATTGATGCACTATCCATTTAATATATTTTGATTAATTATGATTTATTTCTATTTATCTATTTATGCATTAAGTGAGAGAAAATTAGCCATTAGTAAATAAAATTTTCACTTTTATTTTAATAGTTAACTACATCTTATCTCATTATTTTACTTCCTCTTGTTTTATAAACTTATTCTTTAGTCATGAATGGATTTTTTTCAAATAGAGAAATATTCCTCTCATTTATTGATTTATTAAATAAAAAAAAATCATTTTTTATCTTCTCATGGGTTTGAAATGGGAAAAAAATTTATTAGATGAGTTGAATTCAAAAAAAAATTAGCCAACTCAAGTATTTGATCTTAACCTCATCTTTAATTTTATTTTTCTACAAAGTCTATCAATATCATCATTTCATCATTACTTTTATCAATAAATATTCATGAAAATCCACACTATTGAGGAACTTTTCAATCTAACGAAAGCATTATGCTATTGAGTTAAATGCACATTCTTTACTTCCAAGTGAACATATTCAACCCATTAAAGATGTTGAGTGTGGTTGTTTGATATAAATTTTAATTGAATTATATTTATGATTTCAAGTTACTATTTATTTCATTTTATTTTTTATAATTAAATAATAATTATACAAATTCAATTATATTTCTTTTATAATTTTTTTTCAAAAAAATGTTGCTTTTATGTGCTATTCAAAAGAGATAATAATATTCCTCATACTAATTGATAAGTAAAATCAACCAATTATAAATTAATTTAAGGGTTAAATTGAAGTATAGTTGATTATATGGAGTAAACTTTATGTGATTATACAATGTATAAT
The DNA here is from genome assembly GCA_007258455.2 of Sequoia sempervirens. Taxonomy (NCBI): domain Eukaryota; kingdom Viridiplantae; phylum Streptophyta; class Pinopsida; order Cupressales; family Cupressaceae; genus Sequoia; species Sequoia sempervirens. The sequence continues at coordinate 375,447,390 of VDFB02270651.1, forward strand.
AGAAGGTAAAATGTCCCATGAGAGTAATAGATCATGCCATTGATTATATACTTGTGAAAGCAAAAGAATGATTGCTACTAACTAAACATGGAAACATTTCTATATCTCAAAATCTATAAATTCTATTTGTAGTTACACATGGATTAGAATAATAATATTATTGTTTCTTCATAAGATGTGAAATCGAATGTTCTTGAATAGGTTTGTACATTTACCCAACCTCTATAGCCATTCAATCAACATCGATTTAATTCTAAGTTTCCTTGCATAGAAAAAATTTTAAGTAGTGGTATTGTGTATTGAACTCTTGGAATTCTTCTATAAAAATTGTAATATTTAAAGATATATTGGGAAACAAAAATCTTAAAAGATTCCCTTAAATCAACTACAATGATTGTTAGCAAATTCATATGCATTTAAATGAAGTTTATTAAATATGGGAGTTTCCTTTCTTGATATGAGTATAGATTTGAATTAATGTATTTAAGGATATTTAAATGTCATAGAAAAATTATTTTATTTTATCATTATAACATAAAATGAATGTTATTTTACACATAAATATGAAAAAAAATTCTAATGGTTTGCACAAATACACTCTACAACCAAAGTGTAATAGATGGCTTGTAAGATTAATATTCTATTTAATATTAAAATTCAAGGACGATGATCATGAATATTATCAATATCTAATTTTTTTAGTGTCCATATTTGTAAGGCCCCACCTTGCATTTGATTAGTAAATCTCTAATATGTTTTATCCGTTACTAGATAGATGGTAAGATGTATTATGGATGACAAATAGTGTGATTATTTTATAATTTTTTCTTGTGTTTCATTCTGACATTTTACTTATGCTATCGTGAAGGAGTTAGAAATTGTAAATTTTGAATATGAATTGAAATTGTAAATGAAATGGTTTCAAAATTAAAACTTATTTCAGGTATCAAATTAATGTGGTATACGATTGTTGCTTATGATTTCATTGGCAATGTGTAGGAAAGGAAGAGTTAGTACGAGAAGGGAAGACCATTGAGTAGATCAAAAGACATCTCCTTGAGGTGATGGATTTGACCCTCTTTTTAGACTTAGAAGGAAATAAAGTTAACAAGTTGATAGAGTAAGGTGGTAAGAGTTGATAGAAAAAAGATAATTTATTTATAAATTACTATTTATTTCATTTTATTTTTTATAATTAAATAATAATTATACAAATTCAATTATATTTCTTTTATAAATTTTTTTCAAAAAAATGTTGCTTTTATGTGCTATTCAAAAGAGATAATAATATTCCTCATACTAATTGATAAGTAAAATCAACCAATTATAAATTAATTTAAGGGTTAAATTGAAGTATAGTTGATTATATGGAGTAAACTTTATGTGATAATACAATGTATAATAGAAGGTAAAATGTCCCATGAGAGCAATAGATCATGCCATTGATTATATACTTGTGAAAGCAAAAGAATGATTGCTACTAACTAAACATGGAAACATTTCTATATCTCAAAATCTATAAATTCTATTTGTAGTTACACATATGGATTAGAATAATAATATTATTGTTTCTTCATAAGATGTGAATCGAATGTTCTTGAATAGGTTTGTACATTTACCCAACCTCTATAGCCATTCAATCAACATCAATTTAATTCTAGGTTTCCTTGCATAGAAAAAATTTTAAGTAGTGGTATTGTGTATTGAACTCTTGGAATTCTTCTATAAAAATTGTAATATTTAAAGATATATTGGGAAACAAAAATCTTAAAAGATTCCCTTAAATCAACTACAATGATTGTTAGCAAATTCATATGCATTTAAATGAAGTTTATTAAATATGGGAGTTTCCTTTCTTGATATGAGTCTAGATTTGAATTAATGTATTTAAGGATATTTAAATGTCATAGAAAAATTATTTTATTTTATCATTATAACATAAAATGAATGTTATTTTACACATAAATATGAAAAAAAATTCTAATGGTTTGCACAAATACACTCTACAACCAAAGTGTAATAGATGGCTTGTAAGATTAATATTCTATTTAATATTAAAATTCAAGGACGATGATCATGAATATTATCAGTATCTAATTTTTTTAGTGTCCATATTTGTAAGGCCCCACCTTGCATTTGATTAGTAAATCTCTAATATGTTTTATCGGTTACTAGATAGATGGTAAGATGTATTATGGATGACAAATAGTGTGATTATTTTATAATTTTTTCTTGTGTTTCATTCTGACATTTTACTTATGCTATCGTGAAGGAGTTAGAAATTGTAAATTTTGAATATGAATTGAAATTGTAAATGAAATGGTTGCAAAATTAAAACTTATTTCAGGTATCAAATTAATGTGGTATACGATTGTTGCTTATGATTTCATTGGCAATGTGTAGGAAAGGAAGAGTTAGTACGAGAAGGGAAGACCATTGAGTAGATCAAAAGACATCTCCTTGAGGTGATGGATTTGACCCTCTTTTTAGACTTAGAAGGAAATAAAGTTAACAAGTTGATAGAGTAAGGTGGTAAGAGTTGATATAAAAAAGATAATTTATATTTTGGGTTGAAAGAGTATTTATTTGTGTGTCAAATGAGTTTTAAGTTGGGGGATAAGGTTTAGAAGCCATTATCCAAGATGAAATTCGGATAGATCCTTAAATGGGTCTTTAAAGAGGGTTTTTGGTTGATTTCCTTGGTTGCTATGGAAAAATAAACCCTCTAGAGTCTATACCATAGTGGTAGGTGTCACGTAGGAATGCGATAGTGCCCCTAGGACATGATTTGACCCCTTAAAAGTCCTCATTTTAGAGAGTGACGAGTTTTGAAGAGAGGATGTGATGGAAAGATGGAGGGGTTGTCCAATTGCATGTTTCTTTTTCAATAAGGAAAAGACTCTCATTGATGAAGCTAGGAACACACTCCACACCTCCCCATCCACAGGTTGCATGTTGAAATCTCTATATATTTTGGAGAGGAAGAATGAGAGGGGTGTTATCCACTTCTCCTCTTAGAGAACTTTAATGGAGATGGACAAAAAAAAATGAGAGGAGAGGAGTCCACTACTTTGGGAAGATAGTGATCAAGATGCCTTAGCATGGAGAGGAAAGGTGGATGAGAGAGCTCAATCCCTTCACCTAAAAGAAAAGAGATAATTTCTTATTTTCCATTACCCTTGTCTATTGGTTGTAAGAAGATGACATAGTGTATCGATTATGGCTCAAGATAGAGATTAAAGAATCTAGATGCATGGAATTTGTCTTATGCTTGTTTTATTCCCCTATAAAAATGGGAAAAGTCTCCATTTATCATTGTGTAGGTAAAATAATTCCTTGCTTTGGGGTATGGCTAGAGCCCACGAGGCTCCATGATGCCATTACAGTAAGGTGGAGGGCAAGTATTTCTTAATTTGATTTCTCTTATATTCCTAGGTTTTAGTTGTAACATGGAATAGCTAGTATTCCATTGCAAAATGGAAAAATAAGAAAGAGCAAAGTTTACTTCATTTGCATGTTAGTTGCTTAATCTTGAGTATCAATTTTATTGTGAGCAGTTTATAGAAGTAATTTTTATACCTTCTTACTGTGAAAAGGAAGACTGCTCATTTACATCTCAAACTCTTTATGAATGCAATACTAAGGAGTGGTTAAAATAAACTTTTGCATAATATTATTCTATGAGCAATTAGTTCTTGCAAGTAATCAAGTTTTGAATGAAACTCTACTTATAGCTACTATAGTAATAAATGGGCCTTGAATGATTTTTGTTGTGCTTGCTTTGGAAACAAGTGGGATTAAGATTACTTGTGTATTTTGTAATTGTGATGCAACTAAAATTCATTTTGTGTCAAAATAAGAATTAAAAAAAAAACTAGAAATGGCATTACTCATTGCGCAAACCCCAATCGTAATACATGCAAAACAAAGGGAATAAACACCTTAAGTTAGATATTGCAAGCATGAACAATGATTATCCATGAAATCCATTTTCAAACTTCAAATTAGGAAAGGAAACAATGAAAAACACAATGAAACGAGAAAACATAAATCCAATCCTAATTAAAATAGAAAACACATGATCCCATGGGGCAATTGGTGCCAATTTGATGTGAAAATTTGCCTTTTCCCAATTCCTAAGATGCAAGCTTGACATGTTGATGATGATTGATCCACTTTGTTGATGAAGGATGAGAGCTCCAAGCCAAAAATCTGCAAAAACCTAGATAAGAACTCAATGGTGATGGATGAAAATGGCTAAATATTTTAGCATAATAACTTTGCATAATTTTTGGATGATCAAATGAGGATATGAGATATTTATTTATAGAATTCCAAGATGGATGAATGAAAAAATTTGAGCAATGTGGGACTAACATTCATCCAATGGCATGATGCCACTTGTCATTCTATGAATGTATGAAGGATGTGCAAGATTTGGGGATTGTGTCAATAAATGCATATTTTTGAATTTCAAATTTGGCTATATGACTTGTAAGAGGGAAGGGAAAATGTAATAAATGCCACTTGGCTCAAGGAAAAGGACATGTAAGATGAAGTTATTGTCTTGTTGGATGTGCATGTTGACTTGGAATTTTTGAATTCAAATTTGAGAATATTCCAAAAGATGCCTTGTGAGGAAGATATAGATTTAATAAATGAATTAAATTTATTTTCATGTGCAAATTGAAAAAACTAGAGGATGGGACATGATACGAGATTAGATTAATCAATAGTTAATTAATTTAATAGGAGATTAGATGATGTGACGTATTTGACTCAAATTTATGGATTTATTTAAATCAAATAAGAGAGGAATATGAAAAGAGATTAACTAAATAAGGATTTTGATTTATTTAATTAAAAGACATGGTGTTAGATTAAATCGAATAAGGTTTTAATTTATTTAATTTAATGGATAGACTTTAGAGATTTAATAAAATAAAATTAATTATTTAATTAAATAGGGATAATTAGATTAGATGGATTGATTTAATTAACAAAAGAGATTGACTTAATTAGATAAAATGATTTATTCAATTAAGAGAGGATTATTGATGAATTTAATCAGATAAGAAGATTTGATTAAATGGTTAGACCGAGGGATGATTTAGGATGAAACAATGTTAATAGTTAGGATTAGATGCACAATGTCAATCGGTATATTTTACATGTTAAAATTTTGCCCCTCTTTGAAGCAATGTACTTGTTGCATTGGTTCAAAGAATAAGCGATCTCGATCGAAGCCAAAATTTTTGATAGTTAAAAACTTGATCCAGTACTGCCTAGCTATAGAAAACATGCAATTATAATGCCCCCTTGAGAGATTGGACGAAAATTTCAATTTTTGGGTGATCTCACAAAAAAAGAGGAAAAAGTACCTGATAGGTCCGAAAGGTCTCTGAGAGGCTAAAAACATGTCTAAATGCAATAAGATGATGAAAAACAAGGCTCAACTAGACAAAAATAGGTTTAGGGGTCCAAAACCTTTGCAGGACAGCCAATTAGGGTGATAAACCCCTAATTTGTAGGCTTAAAAGGGGCCCGAGGGGTCACTTTGAAGTCATTTTCAAACACCTCCAATAGCAACCTTGAGATTTGAGCTCTGACCTCCTGACAATATTGCACAATGATAACTTCCTCTACACATTTTTGATCGAGTTCTGATGTACTAGTGACCACCTAGCATTAGGCACCAGTATGTGACCCTTACCCGAGCTTCATTTTTTCATTTATTTCTTCATTTAATGCTTTAAAGGGTTGGTCCATCTGCAGTGGTGCTATATAGTGCCTCTCAAAAATCAAACTGCAATGCCTTCATGGGGTTGCACTGCTAGAAAGGTTCCTACAATGTTCGAAGATGAATTTTTCAAGAATTTTTAACATGGTGACCTTCCTTAATGCAGGATGTGGTGAGGGAGCTCTACTCCTGAGAGCACAGGTCATGGGACTTATTTGGATTTTTGCAGGACCTGAGTGACAAGGACCAAGATTGACTCCAAATTGCAAGGTTACAGTACATTGCTTACACAGCGCCCATGCGCACCCACCTAGGGATGTTATCGGTGTTGGCTGAGAGATGGCACAGCGAGACATCTTTGTTTCATCTTCCCACTGGTGAGGCCACCATCACCTTATAAGACGTTTGGTGCAATTTTTGATTGTTGATTCACCGTCGTCATGTGATTTTTGATATGGACGAGGGTCACGAGGCCTACCACAGAGTCCTCGCCACACAGGACATCATTTTATATGAGGAACAGATAGAGCTCAAGCGACATAGGATCATGGCATGTCCCTAATGCTAGGTGATTGCAACCATCATTTTGGGTGTTGTTACCCCTGATAGACAAGGGTGATATTTCAGTCCCAGCTGGGGATATTGCTTGGAGTGGATGGTTCAAGACGGGCCAGTTCATTTTGCATGGGAGCCTATTCTTCTAGATTCATTATACAAAGACCTCCATGAGTACATCTACATAGATGGCAGAGCACTTGGAGTAGGGGTGACTCTTCTTCATGTTTGGGCATGGGAGCACATTGTTGTGCTTCGGCTGCATGTCATTTCAATTTTGATGCTTCTAGATGATCCCCTCATGTGGTGATATAGAGGTGGTGTGTCCTTCACACACACCGGTGAGCACGAGATCTCTTACTGGAGGAGAGTCTTGGACAAGATGCTGGCTTTCACCTAGAAACCATACCTCAGTCGGCCTAGATGGGCTGACGATGTCGATTAGTTGTTCTATTGCTGCTAGAACTGTTTTATGCAGGGGTGGGAGCACACCATGATCGAGAGGTACCTACCTAGGTGCATCCAGGGTCAGCTTAGGGAGCCGCAGTATTGCCCCGATGATGATCACATAGTCATCTTTGTCTGCTCCACATGGGGGCCATATACTCTTGCTTGAGAGGCCATGGACAACTTCAGGCAGTTGGTTGCTTGATCGTGGGCCTACGATCAGGGACTTGTGGATGTAGGCATGACTCAGGCCTACAGGGATTGGTTTTGGCCTCCACTTTGATTGAAGACTCTAGGTGCAGTTCCAGATCAGCGGAGAGTCAGAGGCAGAGGGGGAGGATGAGGATGGAAAGCTGACATTCGAGAGGACCCACCATTTGTGCCTCCATTCTAGCTAGATCAGGGAGATGTGCACATGCACGACCAACAGCAGGTGCCACTAGTTCCATCACCACAAGGCGAGGATCCTCCTCAGGTGTAGCCATAGGTACAACCAGCAGGACAAGTGGATGAGTGGGATACTTTGATTGCATAGTTGCAGGAATAGGTCCAAGCTCTGACAACTGAGAGAGATTAGGCGAGGGCCAAGAGAGAGAGCAGCTCAGAGCTGAGAGGGATCAGGTCATACAACAAAGACAGGCTGTAGAGCTACAAGTAGAAATTGAGCTAGGCAAGAGACACCAGCTAGAGAGCATGACAACCTCCTCCTCCCAGGGTACAGTGTCAGTTTGGTCTTATAGGGATGTCATCTGAGAGGCCGAGTACTATTAGAGGTACTGTAATGAGGTCTTACCCAAAGTAGAGTGGGTCCTAGAGTACTCAAAGCGGGCCAGCCACAGACCAATAGAGGGTCACGCTGATAGAGGCAAGGGTAGCATCCATAGGGACAGAGCTTGATTGGGATGATACGATACTTTTTGTGCCTTTCGAGCTCATTTTTGATAGCCCAATGGGCCTTTTGTACTGATTGACATATATGTACAATGATCTGATTTATTATTTTACTATGAGAATTGCGTTATTGATATATATATGAGCTGATGATGATTTTGATGTGATGTGATGTCTACTCTTTATTTATGCATGGATGATTTTACCTCTATATGTTGTGCAATGATGCTTTTTATGGATGCATTTATTTACGATGATGTATGCATTATGATTATGACCAATAGATCTATATTATGTTTAACCTATGATATGAAAATGTGATGTGCAATGATGTTGTCTATATGATGATCTATTTGATGCAAATGGTGATGTGATATGTGATGTGGGATGTAATATGCAAGATGATATGGTATATACATGAAATGTTATGTGAATCATGCTTATATATGAATGGATTATGGATAGATGTATGTTTTGTATGTGATGTAATAAATTATTCTTATATTATGCAATGAATGATTTATGATGCTATTTATGAAATGACATGAATGATGTAATGTGGATGGGATGGTCATGATATGATGAAAATGAGATGGTTTTTAAAGATGCTTAGAACAACAAATGTTATTATCCTAAACTTATTAAATGATGATGTAATGTATGTGATGCATTTAATATGATGTAATGATATGTCTATGCCAATTGGTGTGATGATGCGTAATGAACATAATGTGTGAGATGATGCCATGATGTTATGCAAGTATGTATGCGATGGATTATCTTATAATGCTTATGTACCTATTATGTATTATTATGCAATATGTGATAATGTTAAATGATTATGAAATGCAAATGAATGTTTATGTGGTGATTGATATAATGCCATGCAATGCAATGTAATGGGTGAAATGTAATGAAATGGATGCCCCTATCTATGAAGAATGTCTATCATAACCTTTTTATATGATGATTTAAATGAAATTCATATGTTTCCTATATTATATGTTTATGCACTATGGTAATGGTTTGTGGATGCAGGATCGATGACGATGATGGTGAAGATGATCAACTGTCATAGAACCTTGTTAGTACGGTTAGCAAGGAAAGAAGAAGTAATTTCAACAAGACACAAGATGATGCAAATGAAAATGATGATGATGATGATTACTTTCCGAGGAATTAATATTTTCAAAGGGCCAAATTTTCTTATGTTTGATAGCTCACGTGGTATGATGCATCAAGGTATAGAAAACTAGGATGGCGTTGTACCTAGTGTGATGGATTTTTGACTTGACAATTAGATAGGAGTATTTTTGTTCACACCTAACATACATAAACCTTGCTAGGATGCACTTTAGAAGTTTGAAATACCTCGAACCAAAACACAAAAAGGTAAACCTATCCATGCAATATTCAACAAGTTGTGCAAAACCTCCTCCATACATACCTAAAAAAGCAAGTATTTGCCAAGGTTATATTACAAGAACGTCCAACAAGCATAGTAGACAAAAGATAATGATTGTTGCCCCATTCCTATTTCTATAAATCCTTCATTTAGATATCATAGAGAGGTCCTTGGAATGAGCATGAATATGATAAGTCAAAAGATAAAGACAAAGTAAACAAACAAACTAATGCTCTTCAACATCGCTAATGAAAAGAGGGTGTATTTGTTAAGGATAAGAAATGGAACTATTTCCAAAAGATAATGCCCATTGTAGGAAGGATTCATCATAGGACATGTTAGTGGATGGTGGAATGTCATTTTGTTTATCCAAAGTGTTCTAAATGATGATTGATATGGGACCAATTGGATGATATGAATAGATGACCAACTTGCTTATGTACTCACCTAGACCTATGACTTGACATTTTGAGTTTTCTCTTTCAACCTACTAGACTTGTTTCTAATTGTCTTACCAAAGATTGAGGATGATGATCATTTATTGTGAGTGATGTTATTTCGGGTGCAAGCGAGATGAGATGGATGGATTTTTTTCACATATTTGGATGTTTTTGATGTCTTACAATGTTTTTGAGGCTATTTTTGGTACTTTTTGAGATTTTTCAAATATTTTTTTTCTGATTTTCCAAATCTTTTGGGATTTTCTAAGATTTTGACCAAGAGACTAACCTAAAAAATTATCATAGGGGCCTCAGAGGCTGATCAATAGATGAGCCTTGCCTACATTATACATGTAGAGACCACGTAGTTCGATTGACAAGTTGACCGATTTACAAATGATGGTATACATGATGAGATGTCAGTTAATTATGATGGACTCCTAAAGGAATGACAAACTGACTGTGAGGATGGGTAGAGTATTACTAGAAGGGATCATGATACGAAAAATAGACCAAGCTATGGTGCAAATGCAAGTGGATGAATGATGGAATGAGATCTAGATGCGATGGATGATGGAAGCATAATAGATGGATGATACAGAACAAGTCGTAAAGATCTTGGTGGATGGAAAGTACTTATTTATGCAAGGTGCCTATTTTCCAGGTTTTCACCAAGGTACTTGTCCAAAGTGCCACCGAAGTGGTTTTCACTAGAGGACGATTTTTTCTCTTTACTATTTTTTGATCCTTTTTTTGATTTTTTGCTTTTTTGCTTTTTTTGTTTTCACCAAGATGCCTATTTTCCAGGTTTTCACTAAAGTAACCATTTTTTAGGACATTTTTTGATTTTTTTTTGGTTCTATACCTTGAAAGATTTAGGCATAAATTTTTTTGAGATGAGAGCTATTCATGGGCTATTGTAGAGGTTCCCCTTTAGGTGTTGATAACTCATATTCCCCTGAATTGTAATTTGTGATGATGAATGGTCCCAGCCAATTGGGCTCAAATTTTCCTTTGTTGCTTTGGTTTGGGACATTCTTCTAATTTTCTTTTAAGACCAGTTCTCCAACTTGGAAGGTCCTGCTTCTGATTTTCTTATTGTAGCTCTGTTTGAGTCTATTTTGATAGACTTGCAAATGATTCAAAGCATCTATACGTCACACATCTAGTAGCTCCACCTCATTTAATCTTGATACTCGGTACTCTTCATTTGTGATGAGGTTTTGCAGTGATATCCTGAGTGATGGGATCTCAATCTCAATGGAGAGTATTGCTTCTCATCCATAGACTAGGGAGAAAGGGGTGACACCAGTGGGTGTGTGGATACTGGTTTGATAGGCCCAGAGGGCGGGATTAAGCTATAAATGCTAGTCACAACCTGCATCATTTACTATTTTCTTAAGGATTTCTTAGAATGGTTTCATTTGTAGCTTCTACTTGGTCATTGCCTTGGAGATAGTATGGAGTGGAGAAGCGATGTTGGATTTTGAATTTCTCGCATAATTCATGGACCTCCTGATTTTTGAATGGTGTCCCATTATCTGAGATAATGGCTTGTGAAACACCATAGCAGTAAATTAGATAGTTTAGGATGAACTTTGAAATCTGCTTCCTAGTTATGTACATCATGGGTATGGCTTCCACCCACTTAGTAGAGTACTCTATTATGGTTATGATGAATTTGTGGTTGTTAGATGAAGTGGGTGTGATTTTGCTAATGAGATCAAGTCCCCACTACGAAAAGGGCCATGGTGTGATGATAGGATGAAGCTCTTGAGCTAGAGAATGGATGAGGTCCCCATGTTGCTGACATTATAGACACCTTCTTGCATGATCATTTGCTTCTCTTTCCATTGTGGGCCAATAATACCCCATCCTTAGCAGTTTTTTGGCTATGGTCATTCCACTCGTGTGCGAACCACAGATACCATTATGTACTTTAGTTAGAGCATTTAATGCCTCCTCAGAGTTTAAGCAGCATAGTAGGGTTCCTTCTATGCTCCTATGATATAGGGTATCTCCTAGGATGACAAATCTAGATACCTTTTTGACAAAGGTTCATTTTAGGTTTGAGGGTAGGTCGGCGGGCATGACTCCTATACGAAGGTATGTGTAAATGTCCCGATGCCAAGGATCATTGAGACTAACGATTTCACACACATTATGATTTTGGTACCTTGAATGTAGGCACGAGAAACTGCTCAATCAGGAATTCATATTTTGGAACATTGTTGGGGATGTCCAATAAAGATCCAATTGTTTCCATGGCATTTGCTGCTCTGTTGTTGGTTCTAGGAATCTTCTCAAATGTTATTTCGATGAATTATTCTTTGAGAGCCTCCACCAATTTCTTGTATGGAGTGAGATTTTGGTCCTTGGTCTTGTATTCATCATTCACTTGATTTATGATCAATTGAGAGTCTTCGTATACTTTCAAAGCTATGATGTTCCACTGCACTACTATTCTAAGACCTATGGTCAAAGCATCATATTCCACAATGTTATTGGTCCAAGGAAATGCTAGCTTATAGGACCTTGGTATGTAATCCCCTTGTGGGGTGATAAAGAAGACACTGGATCCTAATCCATGCTACATGTATGAGCCATCAAAGTATAGTTTCCAGTGGTCAGCTATGTTGAGATTAAAGATAGATTCATCTAGAAACTCTGAGACAAGAGGATTTTTAGAATAGATTGGTGCTTTTGCAAGCTGATCTGTGATGACTTGGCCTTTTTGCTTTCCTCTCCACATATTCGATGTCGTATTCTAATAGTATCATTACCAATTTGGCCATTCTTTATGTGAGCATTTCCTTTGACAATAAGTATTTGAGAGGGTCAATTTTTCCGATGAGCTTTATTTTGTGTGCCAACATGTAACGTTATAATTCCTGAGATGCAAACACTACTGCTAGGCATGCTTTCTCGATGAATGAATATTTTAGCTCATGGCAAACCATTGTTTTGCTAATGTAATAGATAGCCCTTTATGTTCCATTTTCATCATGCGAAGCTAGGAGAGCTCCAAGGGTTGTTGTTGTGGTTAATATGTAGAGAATAAATGGTTTTCTTGGAACTGTTGGCATTAATACTGGTGGTGTCAGTAGATATTCTTTGATTTTGTTGAATGCTTCTTTACACTTGGTATCCCATTTGTATGCTACTCCCTTGTGGAGTAGGTGAGAGTATGGGTTTTGTTTGTCTGCCAACTATGCTATGAATCTATGAATCGATTGGAGCCTACCTTCGAGACCTCTTAATTGCTTTAATGTCTTTGGTGCCTCCATCTCGAGGATTGATTTTACCTTTACTAAATCTACCTCGACACCACTCATTGATACTATATATCCTAGCAATTTTCCTGATTGTATGCTGAATACGCACTTCTTAGGGTTTAATCTAGCCTTGTACTCCTCCAACCTATCAAAGATGGAACTAAGGGTTGCTATGTGATCTTTTATCTTTCTTGATTTAGCTAGAATGTCATCAACATAGTATTTGACCGTCTTATGGATCACGTCATGGAATATCAATGTCATGGCCCTTTCGTCTGTTACTCCTATGTTCTTTAAGTTGAATGACATCATACTCCAATAGTAGGTCCCTCATGGACAAGTGAAAGTTGTTTTATGTTGGTCCAATAGTGACAACATTTCATGTCTAGCTATCATATCCATGATCATATCAATGTTTGGAAGTGGAAAGTCATCTTTTGGACATGCCTTATTCAAGTCTCTAAAGTCTGTGTAGATTCTGATGTTCCCATCAGGTTTTGAAATAGGTACCAAGTTTGATACCCATTCTGGATAGTCTATCAATCGAAATAATCCTGCATCTAATAGCTTTTTTAGCTCCATTTTGACTAGTAGGGTGATCTAAGGAGGAATTTTTTGAAGCTTTTGTTTGACAGGCTTTACTTCTGGATACACTACTAAGTGGTGAACCACAGTATTTGGATCAAGTCTTGGCATGTCAGCATAACTCCATGCGAAGTTTATCTGTCTTTCCCTTAGGAATACTGCTATGAACTCTTTCTCTTTTGATAGTAGTGATTCCACATAGAATGTGATATGTGGGGTCTCCTCTGTTTCTAGGTTGACCGGATTGCATTTTTCTACCAAGACTACTGACTTTTCCTAATGAATAGCTCTTAGAGGAAGATTGAATCCCCCATCCTCAGGTGCCTCAGAGAGGTTTTCACTGTTGGATGCATCCTTTCATATTAATTTTTCCTTGTTAGAGAGTGCCACAGTGTGGTTTTCACTCAAGGACCTGGATATTATTCTTAATTTCTCACTTTTGCGACTGAAGGATTCAATTATTTCCCCATAATAGGAATTTGTGTCCTACTCCATTATAAACCCTACTTTGTGATCCCCATCTGGAATGTTGTCCCGCAATCCCATGAATTTTGAGAGCTACTCATTGTTTTTGAATGTATCAAGAACCGATGGTCCTCGTTGGTCGTAGTCGATGAGTTGGAGATATAGTAGGTGGATCTCATGATTTTGGTAGTCTATTTCAAAAGATAGGGTGCTAATCATGCAAAGATTGGTATCCTCAAATAGCCTAGGTAGGTTAGTCAGGTGATCCTCATCATCACTACTACTACAGATGTCAGTTATATCAAATGTAAAGTTATCTATGACTCTACCTGTAGACACTAGTAATCGTAGTTCTGCTGGGGTTAGCTGAGGAGGATTATTAATTGTTCTAACTAGAGGACTTTGACCACATATGGTTATACTCAGAGGGGTACTTCCAAGGCCAAGATTTTTTATTGGTCGCATCTCTAGAATGATAGGTGTTATAAGCCCATTATCATTTCTCCCAAGTCTTTGATTTCTGTCATAGCCCATTGCGAACATCATTTGTAGACCTTTGCTTATGTCATCATTTGGTAATTTAGCTACTGGTCTTTCATCTTGGTATAGCATATGAGATGGATCTTCCTCAATAACTTCTCGACCAAGATCCCCCCACCTTGTAAAGTTGGGATATCTTTAGGAGTCATTTGGGATGTGGAGGCTTCATTTATTTACAGATGTCCCCGTGATCTAGGAGATTGTGGTAACTCTCCTACCATAAAAGAATTTTAAGGGATCATGTAGTTTCCACAACCATTATCTTGGATGATGACCTTAATGTCAGAGATGGTGGGAATTGCGGGAGTCACGGGTGTCTCTGTCATAGAAGTGGATGCTAGAATGGCAGGATCGATGTATGGTGTGGATGAACCCTCATCATTTTTTTGTACTTGGGGGATTTTGTAATACTGATGTAGGAGCATCCATTGGTGTGAGGGCAATCTTGCATCACCCAAAAAGATGATTTCCATTTTTTTTCATGTTGTTTTCTTTTGTAGATGTTTTTGCATTTCTAGATACCCTTTTCATCGAATAAGAGTTTCCAACTTTTAGAACTGCTTTTCTACTTTTTTTGCTCAACTGCTATTTTTAGTAGGTTTGAATTTGAAGTTGTGGGAAGACAAAAATTTATGGGAAGATTTAGGATGGAAAAATACACAGTCTGGTGAAAGAATCAAGTCAAGATCATTCATGACTTGAAAGTTATTCAAGTTCGAGTTTCTGCTTTTTTCCCTGAAAAACCTTCTGAGCTCAATTTGAGGCACTAAACGATCCTAGATGGGCCTGAAAATTTGTGAAAATGCCAAAGTAGTTTGTTGAAGGCCTACTTTGTGGAAAATCATCTTTTTGAGAGCTTTCTGAAAAGGTATTATCATTGAAGATCCAACAGTCAAATTAAAAGTTATGGCTACCGGAAGTTGGTGCATATTTTAGAAATGTGCTAATTTTTTACTATGAATTTAAACTTGAATTTCAAATTGTAATTTTGGCACCAAACCACCAAAAATCTTATCTCGAGGGTTGTTTTTGGTTCCAAACTGTTATAGGTCTATTTATGGGCTTGTTTCTAATTTTTGGAGTAACTTTTTGGGAAAAGAAGTTTGCATTCTGCAAAAGGGGGATTTGGGTAATTTTTGTAATTTTGTAATTTTCTTTCTGAGATTTTTGTAGCTTGCATGTATCACAGAGCTCAAGGATTTGGGATCCTCTACATGTAATATTTTTCATTATTGAATAATAATAAAGTTTGCTTATTGTGTGCATTATTTCTGTGTCTTGGGTTTGCTCCCTTGTCAGGTGGTATCAGAGCGGGTTTTCTTGAGCATGTGAACAGATCGCCGATCGTGAGGCAGTTTGCACTAGGGCCATGGTTGTGGGTTCGAGGTATCCCAGATGCCTCCAAGAGTAATTCCTGGTAGGTGTGGTGGTGCCAGAGGTGGCAGAGGTGGTAGAAATGCTGGTGGAAGAGATCCATTGGTGGTTGAGGGTTTCATAGCCCTCTAGAGAAAAATTGATGCATTGCAAGAACAAATGAGAAGAGGGTTAAACCCGAGAAGAAGAGGAGAAAGCGAGGATGAAGAAGAGGTGGATGATACAGATGTAGAAGAGGAAGAAGAAGCTATTGATCGAGATCAAATTCAACCGATTAGGGCCATTTTGAAGATTGGAAAAAGAACCAGAATAGAAGTTCCCAGTTATTCTAGATGTCTGAACCCAGAAGAGTTGATCGATTAGATCAACGAGCTAGAAGAATACTTTGAGTATGAAGTAGAGGACCCAGATCAGGTTAAGTTTGCAAAAATGAAGTTGAAGGGCCATGCCAATATTTGGTGGAAAGAGGTCCAGTTGGAGAGAAATTGAAGAGGAAAAGGAAAGATCAACAATTGGGATCACATGGTGGAGAAATTGAAGAAGTAGTTCATACTAGTGGACTACAAGTTAGATCTGCTGAAGAAATTACAAGGACTAAAGCAAGGAAGTAGATCTATGAAAGAATACACTGAAGATTTTCATAAGATGATCATCAGAACAGGCCATGCAGAGGCCAACAAGGAGAAGGTAGCCCGCTATCTTAATGGGTTATGATCGAGCATTCAAGAGGAGCTAAGCTTGGTTAGAATGACCACCATTGAGGATGCATACCAGTTTTCTCTGAAAGTTGAGGAGAAGCTCAACAAAATATTTGACAACAAGAAAAAAGGCCGAGGAGGTCAAAGTGAAAGGGGTAGTGGAAGATCTTTTGGGAGCCAAAATGAGGATGAAAGGAAAAATGAAGATGTGGGTACCAGTTGAAGCCAGAGCAATGATAACTTCTATCACCCACGTGATCAAAACAGTGGTGATCAAAGAGGTAGAGGACGAGGAAGATCTAGGCCAGGACCTAGAAGAGGTGGTTTTAGAGGAACTTGTTTCCATTGTGGCAAAGAAGGGCATCGAGCCTATGAATGTCCACAACACCAAGGGAGGATAGAAAAAGGGCCAGAAGGTCGTGGAAGGGTTGCACATGTAGATGAGGAAGCTCAATCTGAGCATTCATATGACGCTGAAAGGGGAGAAGCCCTAGTGGTTAGAAGAGCCCTGGTGACTAAAGAGGAGCCAGAACAGAGGAAGAATATGTTCCGCACAAGGTGCAAGTGTAAAGACAAATGTTGTGAGGTCATTATCGACAGTGGGAGCACTGATAATCTGGTGTCAAAAGAGATGGTTACGAAGTTGAAGCTAAAAAGGGAAAGTCATGCACATCCATATCAGATTGCCTAGTTGCAGAAAGACCACAAAGTTCTGGTCAATGAGTTGTGCATGGTGAAGTTCAAGATTGGAAGTTATTGTGATGAGGTACTCTGTGATATCATCCCCATGGATGCATGTCACATGTTGTTGGGGAGGCCATGGTAGTTCGATAGGCGTGTTGTACATGATGGACATGCAAACACTATTTCCTTGATGAAGGATGGAATCTGCCATAATTTGAAACCCCTGAAGAAGGACGAAGAAAAGGTATGCAGTAGTGCTAGAATTTGTTTTTTTGATGGAAAGAAATTTTCAGAAGGCATGAGGCATGAGCGTATGTGTTATGCATTGATTCCTAGAATTGATAAGGAAGGTAGTGAGAAGGTACTAGTAGAAGTTTCTGGATTGTTGGATGAGTTTCAGGAGATTATTTTTGATAACGTGCCTGAGGGTTTACCACCAATGAGGAAGATCAATCATCAGATTGACTTGATCCCTGGAGCCAGTTTGCCAAATAAGGCAGCTCATAGAATGACTCCTACAGAGAATGAGGAGTTGAACAGACAAGTTCAAGATTTGTTGAGGAAGGGTTTGAATCGAGAGAGTCTGAGCCCATGTGCAGTACCTGCCGTACTAGCACCAAAGAAGGATGGGGAGTGGAAGATGTGTACAGACTCCAGAGCCATAAATAAGATAACAATCAAGTACAGATTTCCTTTTCCAAGGATGGATGACCTCATGGACTGTTTGAGTGGAGCACAGTACTTCACAAAGATTGATCTAAAGAGTGGATATCACCAGATCCAAAATTGTGAAGGAGATGAATGGAAGACTACCTTCAAGACCAAAGAGGGCCTGTATGATTGGTTAGTCATTCCTTTTGGGCTAACCAATGCACCGAGCACATTCATGCGGCTCATGAATGAGGTACTGAAAGAGCTTTTAGGGAATTTTGTCATTGTGTACTTAGATGATATTTTAATATTCAGTAAGTTCCTAGGTGAGCATTTGATGCATATTTGTAGTCTTTGAAAAGTTGACAGAAGAAAAATTGTTGATTAATCTGAAGAAGTGTAGTTTTGTAAAGAAAGAGTTAGTGTACTTGGGGTTCGTTGTCTCAGTAGAAGGTCTAAAGATGGACCCAGAGAAGGTGAAGGCTATTCTGGAATGGCCTACCCCAAGAACTTCTACTGAGGTGAGATATTTCTATGGTTTGGCTAGTTTTTATAAAAATTTCATTAGAAACTTCAGTAGTATTTGTGCACCCTTGACTGAAACAATGAGAGGGGATAGAAAAGAGTTCAAGTGGAGCACTGGAGCAACAAAGAGTTTTGATCTATTAAAGCAAAAGGTGACAGAGCAACCAGTTTTAGCCCTTCCAAATTTCAATAAGGTGTTTGAGGTGGATTGTGATGCTAGTGGTTGTGCCATTGGAGCAGTGATGAGCCAACAAGGTAAGCCCATTGCCTATTTTAGTGAAAAGTTAAATGATGCAAAGATAAAGTACTCTGTGTATGATCAAGAATTTTATGCAATAGTTCAAGCATTAAAGAAATGGAGACATTATCTATTTCCAGAGGAATTTTTTTTGTTTACTGATCATCAAGCATTATAGTATCTAAGTAGTCAGGGAAAGTTAAATCAAAGGAATATCAAATGGGTAGAATTTTTGCAAAGTTATACCTTTGTTTTAAAGCATAGGAGTGGCAAGTCAAATAGGGTTGTAGATGCCTTAAGTAGGAGGAAAACATTGTTGAAAGAGATGTAGATTGAAGTGGTTGGGTTCAATGAACTCAAGACACTATATCCTGAAGATCTTGATTTTGCAGAGGCTTGGAAAGGTTGCAAAGAGCCTGTTACAGTTGACAGGATGAAGTGGCTAGATTTCATAATCCAGGATGGCATGTTGTTTAAGGGAAGCCAATTGTGTATTCCGAGGAGTTCCATGAGGGAGAACCTGATAAAGGAGAAGCACAGTGGAGGAATGGCAGGACATTTTGGTTGGGATAAGACCATTGCCATTATCAGTGTGCATTATTATTGGCCTCAGTTATCACAAGATGTGAAGAAGTTTGTGTAGAGTTGTAGGGTATTCCAGATGGCTAAAGGAGTGAGCTAGAATACTGGGTTGTGTTAGCCCTTTCCTGTACCAGAGAGGCCATGGGAGGATATAAGTATGGACTTTGTTCTTGGTTTGCCAAGGACACAAAGAGGGAATGATTCAGTATTTGTGGTAGTTGACAGGTTTTTGAAAATGGCACATTTCATCCCATGCCAAAAGACCCATGATGCAGTCCACATTGCTGCCTTGTTCTTCAGAGAGGTGGTGAGACTACATGGTCTACCAAAAAGTATATGCTCATATCGTGATACCAAGTTCATGGGATACTTTTGGAGGACCTTGTGCAAAAAGTTGAAGACAGAGTTGAAGTTCAGTTCTGCACGCCATCCACAAACTAATGGGAAGACTGAGGTTGTGAATAGAAGTCTAGGTAACCTATTGAGATGCTTGGTAGGAGATAAACCTAAGGGATGGGACTTGATCTTACCCTAGGTAGAATTTTCTTACAACAATTCTATCAATAGAAGTACTGGTAGATCACCATTCCAAATTGTGTATGGTGGTAGTCCCAGAACCACTCCAGAATTGAGGAAGATGGACCAAGAGAAGAAGACTAGTGTTGAAGCCGAAGAATTTGTAGAGCACATCAAGAGTATACATGAGAATGTCAGAGAACATATCAACAAGATGAATATGCAGTATAAGGCTAAGGCAGATCAAAAAAGGAGGTATAAGGAGTTTCAGATTGGTGATGAAGTGATGGTCCACTTAAGGAAAGAAAGGTTTCTAGTGGGAACCTATAACAAACTGAAGATGAAGAAGTTTGGTCCCTGTAAAATTGTGAAGAGGCATGAATCAGGGAATGCATATGAGGTAGAGTTGCCAGATGGATTCAACATTTCCACTTTGTTCAATATTTCAGATTTGACAGAGTATCATGAAGGTGGTGCAGAGGAAACACCAACAATGGAACAGTTTGGCATTCCAACACCTACTTCAGAGAAGGAGGAGATTGAAGAAATCTTGGATAGCCATGTGGGAAGGAGTACCAAAAATAGATAGTATGAAGAGTATTTGGTAAAATGGAAAGGAAGGCCTGTGGAATATTCTTCTTGGTTGTCTAGGGTAGAGGTTGACCGTTTGGGTTTTTCTCAACCATTTGAGATGTGACAGGATCACTTCTCAAATTACCCTGGGTGTTTGATGTAGGAGCATCCAATGGTGTGAGGGCAATCTTGCATCACCCAAAAAGATGATTTCCATTTTTGTTCATGTTGTTTTCTTTTGTAGATGTTTTTGCATTTCTAGATACCCTTTTCGTCAAATAACGGTTTCCAACTTTTAGAACTGCTTTTCTGCTTTTTTTGCTCAACTGTTATTTTTAGCAGGTTTGAATTTGAAGTCGTGGGAAGACAAAAATTTATGGGAAGATTTTGGATGGAAAAATACACAGTCTGGTGAAAGAATCAGGTCAAGATCATTCACAACTTGAAAGTTATTCAAGTTTGAGTTTCTACTTTCTACCCTGAAAAACCTTCCGAGCTCAGTTTGAGGCACTAAACGATCCCGGATGGGCCTGAAAATTTGCGAAAACGCCAAAGTAGTCTATCGAAGGCCTACTCTTTGGAAAATCATCTTTTCGAGAGCTTTCTGAAAAGGTATTATCATTGAATATCCAACAGTCAGATTAAAAGTTATGGCTGCCAGAAGTTGGTGCATATTTTAGAAATGTACTAATTTTTGACTGTGAATTTAAACTTGAATTTCAAATTGTAATTTTGGCACCAAACCATAAAAAATCTTATCTCAAAGGTTGTTTTTGGTTCCAAACTGAAATAGGTCTATTTATGGGCTTGTTTTTGATTTTTGGAGTAACTTTTTGGGAAAAGAAGTTTGCATGCTGTGAAAGGGGGATCTAGGTAATTTCTGTAATTCTGTAATTTTCTTTTTGAGACTTCTGTAGCTTGCATGTATTGCAGAGCTCGAGGATTTTTGGATCCTCTACATGTAAGATTTTTCATTATTGAATAATAATAAAGTTTGCTAGTTGTGTGCATTATTTCTGTGTCTCAAGTTTGCTCCCTCGTCAAATACTTTGCTTCAAGATTTTTTCAATAGGAGAAGGGTTCAGGATCTCCATGGATGGTAACTTCTTGTTCCTTATGTGTAAATTTCACACATTGGTGGAAAGTTGATGCTACTGCTTTCATCGCATGAAGCCGCGGGTGTCCTAGGAGGATGTTATACTAAAAGTCAAGGTCCAAGACCTGACAAGTGGTTTCCATGATGGCAGGCCCTACTTGAATAGGGAGTTTGATCATGCCTTGAGACACTCTTTCTTGACTGTCATATGATCTTATTGTGATACCCTTCCCTTTGTCGATAGAATCCTCTTATATTTTTAATTGCTTGATGAGACTGAGAGATGATATGTTCAAGCCCGCACCTCCATCCACCAAGACCCTTTTGACTTTGCTCTTATGTACTATGGCTCCCAAGTGAAGTGCAAGGTTGTGAGATGGTTGAGCGGGGAAATCCTAGTTAGAGAATGTGAGGAGATTTGGCGTAATGATATTTCTGACCATAGCTTGGAATTGTTCTGCATCAAGATCTGTGAGAATAGTGGATGAGGCCAATGCTTCTTCAAGGATTTTCCTATGGGCAGATGAGATTTTTAGCGACTCCATGATGGAGATTTGCATTGGCATTCTTTTGAGTTGATCTAGGACATTGTAGCCATTAGGAATGGATCTAGAAGTAGGGACCTTATTTGGCTAGGATGATCCTGCGATGGTAACTTTTTCGCCTCTTATGGTGACTCCACAATTTTTGGCATAGGCACCCTTGATGGTGATGACCATTTAGTTTTCATCTAGGGAGGCAACGACTATTTCAGACACATGATTTACATTTGAGTGGCTTCCTTTCCCCTTATCCTTTTTATTGTTACTCCCTTTATTGCCATGATTAGGAATCAGATTCATGTATATCTTTAGATCTTGGTTTCTTGTAGGCTGTTCCATGTTTATAATTTTTTTATCGATGAGGTCTTGAATGATGTTTTTTAATCTCATGCAACTGTTTGTGGTATGGCCTTTGATTTTATGGAATTCATAGAGTTGATTCTCATTATACCAAGGAGGTTTCACATCTTATTCTTGGTAATTCTCAAATGTAGGAGCCTTGATGAGTTTTTCGTCTATCATCTTTTTCATTATGTCCTTAAGTGGTTCCCCCAAAGTGGTGTATTTTCCTAACTCTTGTTGCATTGGGGTGGTCCCCTTTGAGCATTGAGATTATTGATTGTTGGATTGTTGTGTGGTTGTTGTGTTGTGTGATGATTGTTTTGGTATTGAATTTGGATTTGTGTTGTGGGTGTATTTTAACGAGGGGCACTAATGGCCACATTGGTGTCGACAACACCATCATTAGTAATGTTTTTGTTCCTTGCCCACATGTGAGGTGTGAGGTTTATCATTGTAATTGGAGGGTGGGTAGTTGTTTTGTTGTTTTAGGTATGAATTTGATCCTATAGGTTGTGTCATGAGGGCTTGTTTGATACTGAGCACCTTAGGGATCAACTGGTCATATGTGGTGATGCCCTGAACATTGAGATGAAATTCCAAAAGACTATCAAGGTTGGCTATAATCCTAATACCTACAAAACAAAAGGAATAAACAACTTAAGTTAGATATTGCAAGCGTGAACAAGGATTCCCCATGAAATCCATTTGAAAACATTGAATTAGGAAAGGAAACAATGAAAAACACAATGAAATAAGAAAACATAAATCCAATCCTACTTAAAATAGCAAACACATGATCCCATGAGGGAATTGGTGCTAATTTGATCTAAAAATTGTCCCTTTCCCAATTCCTAAGATGCAAGCTTGATATGTTGATGATGATTGATCCACTTTTTTGATGAAGGATGAGAGCTCCAAGCCAAAAATCTACAAAAACCTAGCTAAGAACTCAATGGTGGTGGCTGAAAATGGCTAAATATTTTAGCATAATAACTTTGCTTAATTTGTGGACAATCAAATGAGGATATGAGCTCTTTATTTAAAGAATTTCAAGATGGATGAATGTCCAAATTTGAGCAATGTGGGACTAACATTCATCCAATGGCATGATGCCACTTGTCATTCTATGAATGGATGAAGGATGTGCAAGATTTGGGGATTGTGCCCATAAATGCATATTTTTGAATTTCAAATTTGTTGAAATGACTTGTAAGAGGGAAGGGAAAATGTAATAAATGCCACTTGGCTCAAGGAAAAGGACATGTAAGATGAAGTTATTGCCTTGTTGGATGTACTTGTTGACTTGGAATTTTTTGAATTCAAATTTGAGAATATTCCAAAAGATGCCTTGTGAGGAAAATAGAGATTTAAAAAATGAATTAAATCTGTTTTCATGTGCAACTTTCATAATCTAGAGGATGGGACATGATAGGAGATTAAATTAATCAATATTTAATTAATTTAATAGGAGATTAGAAGATGTGACCTATTTGACTCAAATTTATGGATTTATTTAAATCAAATAAGAGAGGAATATGATAGGAGATTAATTAAATAAGAATTTTGATTTATTTAATTAAAAGAGATGGTGTTAGATTAAATGAAATAAGGTTTTAATTTATTTAATTTAATGGATAGACTTTAGAGATTTAATCAAATAAAATTAATTATTTAATTAAATATGGATAATTAGATTAGATGGATTGATTTAATTAACAAAGAGATTGACTTAATTAGATAAAATGATTTATTCAATTAAGAGAGGAATGTTGATGAATTTAATCAGATAAGGAGATTTGATTAAATGGTTAGATCGAGGGATGATTTAGGATGAAACAATGTTAGTAGTCGGGATGAGATGTACAATGTCAACTGGGTGTGTATACATGCATACTTTTCCTTTTTCTCCATCAAAACAAGAATTAAAGTTTTCTTGTCATTAAAGATGGGATATTTTACAGAGCTAAGAAGAAAATGAGGAAAAAAAGAAAAGAAATAGATAAGCTAGGTTTACTATTGTTTTTTATCTCAAGCTTGTTAGGCCTATAGTCCTCCTTATAGCTTTGAATGAAAATAAAGAATGTATCACAGGTTGTTAAATGATCTAGAATTCATGGTGGTAGTGTAGTTTTTTTAAGTAGCCCGTAACAAGCAAGAGTACTACTAATATTAATTTCAAGTGATGAAGTGGTTAATGGGTAAATTATTTAGGAGACTTGGATTATCTATTGAAATTATAGTCCTCACGAACATTATATTTATCCATAATATTAATTTTGTGAATGATATTAGCATTAACATTAACTTGGTTTCTAAGAGTGGGGTTCATAATTGCATTGGAAGTAGATTTGGGATCGAGTATGACCTTAACCTTACATGGATAAATAGTATGGAAATTTGTAGTACGTGAGAATAATAGTTAAACCATGATTTAAATAAAGAAAAAAAAATTATCAGATGGGGTAATCATGTGCAACAAATTTAACATCAATTCTATTCATCCCTAGTAGCAAACATCTGGAAATCTTGCAAAATATTAATACTAGTACCCTTCTCTTCATAACTTGAGGATGTGTGTGATGAGCTCCACAACTTCGGTCATCCATCAACCTTGCTCCTTTCTCTTGAGTTGAATGTCAATTGTGGAGTTGCACGAGAAACTTTACCCGATGTGTACAGTCTGTTACCATGTGTGTGCATGGTTAACAATTGTTAGTGTTTTTTCACCTTTCAAAAAAGAATAGTTGGGTTTTTTTGGTGTAAAATTTTGGGCATGACACTATCTCCTAGCACTAGAGTTGGGCCTACAGGTTCCACATGGATGGATAGATCTTGTACCTTCCAAGGTTGGGCTTTCTCTTCTTATTTGTGATGGCAATATCTTCTAGTTCAGAGAACTTGTGTGTATCTATGGATTTTTTACTTCTCTTATATTCATTGTATCAGTGGGACACTATGTATTTGTAGTCATCATTTGTAATTGATGAGGTTCTATGTATATTGTAATTGTATCATTTTGTATGATCTATCTCATCTTGGAGATGATCTTTGTAATGGTATATGGACTTAATGTAATCTTTGGAAGAATTCATTATTGTACTTTGTTTATTATTCAATGGGTCAATACTTTGATGTATGTTGTTTATCCAAAGTTATTTTCATATGCTATGGTTTAATTTTGTAAGTTGGGATTCAAATGTAGATGCATTGTGTGGCCTAGAGGATGGTTGCCTTTAGAGTAGATTACTTGTTTTTATTGCTCTTTTTAAGAAAAAATTGTTACACTTCCCTATTATTGCAACATCCTTTAGGTTACATGGTAGGGTTTTACAAGACCCCAATCCTTCCATTACCCTAGATGGAACCCCACACACTAGTTATCATATTACTCATTCCCATAGTAAAACCTTTGCTAATGAGGGAATCCCTCCTAAACCCATTAAATGTGTTCGACTATCAGGGCCTACTGCTATTTCTACTTTTGAATTAGATGATTGGAATAAGTTGAATGAAGAATCATGGAATCCCACCCCTACACACTCCCCTATTCATGCAAAAAAATTTGATGCCCCCAACACCCCCTATCATTAACCCTAGCCATGAACATTCCACTAATTTCTGCATCAATTTGGAGGGGACGAATGCTGAACTTAAGGTGGGTTTTGACAATTGGGGCTCTAGCATCCCTGTTCACAATAAAATTAATGAAATTTTAGATATGGTTGATGTTGAGAAGGACATGCTCAAGTGGCTCTTGGGTTAGCTTTTTACTACCAAAGAAAGAATCCAAATTCAAGAAAACAAGGTGTTGTAGCAGCAAGCCCCATGGTCGCGGGTGGTAGAGGACATTGGCCATTGGGATATCATATCCACCTTGGCTAAGTAATTTGAAAATTAGACCAATTGGGATAAGGAACTAGAGGAAGGTTCATTTTATATTCTACAAAGAATTTATTTTTATTCGTGTAATCCTAGGGATAGGATTGTCAAATGAAAATATGGCATTTATCCATGGCTTGAAGCTTGTTCCTCCCTTGTTTCTATAAAATTAAATTCAAAGCCATTTGTAAAGGATCTTGGATTTTTGTAAGCAGTGTGTTTATATACAAGTGTTCACAAAATTAGGTTAAAGTTTGCTATTAAAGATCTAATTTAATTTTCTTTGACTCTATTCCTAAGGTTTAAGGAACCATTCTCAATATAAGTTTGGTTATCTTTCCATAACCAATAAAATTCAAAATCATGTTTCCTATACTATTAGAATTTATTTCATAATAATATTTTTTCTATGTTCTTTGTAAGATTAAGTAGAAATTTAATGCTTGCCTCGAAACCCTAGAGAATCTAACATATTTAAATGGAATCAAATAATTTTATTTCTTAAAGTGATATTAAACATATGAGTTGCATTTCACTAGCACCCACACTCTCTAAGGATTGTGTCAATGGCTAAACGAAGTACAACTCTAACTAATACAATTAAACATCACATGCATTTAATGCTCATAAATAAAGTACATGCATCCATCATCACTGAATTACAACACATAAGATACCAAAGATGTGATACTGTTTCATACATCTTACATTCATTTCATTTTAAAATACAATGCTCATTCACAAATGAGATAGGTTAAACACAAGATTTACAATGACAAATTACGAAGGCACTCCTCGATTACAGTTTGAGGAGTGATACAATTTACAAGGTTACAACTGTTACAAATGAGTACATGAAAAAACAAACAATTCTACAGGTACAAATGAGCTCTCCATCAATAAATACTCGCAAAAATGAATGAGAGAAATAGGAACCTGTTCCATGAACAAAGTTATCCAAGAATAACAACACCGGTGAGAGAACCCAATAGAAGAAATAACACAGTTTCCTCCCAATAGCGTGGTACCTGAAGGTCCACTCCCTTCGTGCTAGGAGATAGTACAAGAGTTCCAAGGAAAATCCTACAACCCCTAGACACAGGAAAATACATTTCTAAACAAAAATAGTACATAACTCACAAGATGGTTACATTACTTCAAGATAACAAAGATCAAGTACATCATCTGTACACCACACACTAACTATCTGACTAACAGATTGTTGTTGTAAGAAGAGTGTCACACATAATTTTTTATGAGTTACCCTAGCTCAACCTTACTAGGCTACCAGAACCCCATCCTGGGTTACTCTGGCATGCCTCTATCGGCCGCCGGACCCTCATACAAACTATGTGTCTCATGTTATCTCAAGCCTTAACAAGCGCATGAACCATGAAAGAGGCATTCATTATCTTTATTAGGGTGAAAGTTCCTAATTAATTCCTTTAACTTATCACTTGATTAAATCCTAGGTGAGTTACCCTGACGCCCCTTTGTGCGTCAGACCCCCACAAAGAGCCACCCTCCTACAAATAACACAAAGTTCAAATCCACAATACTATGGGTAACCAAGGTGCACAATGTTGATAACATTTCTCAACCTTAAACATAAGGTCACACAACCCATTCATAGTAACCGGGTATCCACACCATATCACATATCCCGTTCGTGGTAACTAGGTGTTCAAAATGACTATATCCATGTGCACTACCCAAGTAAACTCAAAATCCAAACCAACACAAGATACAACCCCCACCACAAAGGAGACACCTCTAGAAGTCTTATATAAACAATAACTCAATTTTCCCCAACAACGAGAATGAGAGAAACATAACTTTAAAACAATTCCAAGCAGAAGATAAAATCTAATATTAGGATATACTAAATCCAAATAGGGAAATTACATATTGCATGCAAACAATCAAAATAATACATAATTTCATTTACATTTTCAATAAGAAACTAAAGCTAATTGTTTTCCTTCAATTTTTTTCAATTTCATCTAATGATAAAATTAACTTAATTTAATTTCATTTACAAGAAATAAGAAAATTAACACTAATAGTTTAACTCCAATTTCACAATAACACACCACAATAAAAACAATTTCTTTATAAAATTTATTTCTCTTTTAAAATACAACATTCTATAAATAGTCTATTTCATGCATTTGCATTATCTATTATCAAAATAGCCAATTAAATAAATATACATAATTAAATATGTATAATACATATAATTATACATATATATAAATATATATTATTTAATTAATTAAAAATAATTTACCATATTCAAACAATACTAATCATAAAATTGGTATGTTGCAACTTCAAAAAAAACTGTTTTTGGATCTTGGTTTTTCTAAAAATTTTACCAAAAGTGGACCACCACATCTTTTCAAAAATATAAAAAAATCATCTATTCCTTCTACAAAGGTTTTAAAAAAATCTATAAACAAAACCTCCAAAAATTAAATAGATCCTTCAATCTATTAATTTCACAAAACTAAAACAACTTCTACATAATTGTACATGAAATCTTTTAAAACACTATTTAAATAAACAAATTCAATAAGGAATGTGAATTCTCAAGCTTGAATTGATGAAGAATGAAGCTAATCCTTCGAATTTTAATTTCCAAGCTTTTCCCAAAGATATGCTCTTCCAAAAGCTGTAAAAAAATAAGTCTAGCCAAGAACTTCCCTATAAACTTTTTCAATCTTTTTTTTTAACAACAGAGCTTCACAGAAAAACCCTGTAACCATTCCCGTGAAAAAAAAAAATCTTTCCCTTGAAAAAAATAAATCTTTCCTCTTCTAATTAATTTTGAATAATTTTTGCGTAAAATAATCCCAAATCAAATCCCTTCATAAATTAACTAACACTTGTCACCTAAGATATCTTCTCAATCCAAGATATTTTCATTATGCATTTACAACTTATCTTACATGTAATCAAAATTGAACCATTAGTTTTAACTTCAACATTCAATTCTAGATAAAAAAAAATTAAACTCTAAGTCAAAATTCAAAACATGAAGAAAAAAATTCTTTTAAAATATATTCTTTTCCTAAATTTAAATTTGCACAATTAAAATTAACAAATGCATTTAATTAAATATCCACTTTTTAGTATTTAAATCACAATTTAATTTGAAAATAAATTTAAATAATTTAAACAATGCACTTTATCAAAATAGCTTTAATTAATTAATATATTTAATCAACAAGCTTAATTTAATTCATTGATTTATCTATTTAATAAGATAAATTTAGTCAAAATAATTAAATTACCTTAACAAATGAATTAAATTAAATTAAATAACAACTTTAATATAAAATAAACAAATTAACATTTAAAATATTAAAACATTAATTTTCACAAACAATCTCGCAAGATAATAAATTATCAAACAACCAAAGACAACATGACACAACAACCAACCAACCATGAACTGATGACACACTGTGATTGGGTTTGTGGTTTGACAAGGCCACTCTGTTACTGTCTCCCTATTAACATAACCGTTGGGAAAATTGATACGCTCAAACCTGTGAAGCTAGGTGGAGATGATGTCCTGTATGTGCAAACCTGCAAAAAAAATGAATGTCTAATATGCATATAAACACAGTACACACTGTGAAGAGAAATCATAGAATCACAAGGTGCTCGCATACAAGTGATGTAATTTCATCCTCTTCACCAATACAGTCACATAAGACTGACAAGAATAAAGCATCGATAAATCATTATATTAATGTACATCAATATTCATTCAAATAGCAACTACACTAATCCAAAAACATAGCATAAATCATAAGAAAGCACATAATGTATCATCACATCAAAGTATAAAATCATGATCGCTCCAATGTCAACGATCATACAATAATAACAAGGTATCTTCTAATAGCCCAAACAAATCAGAAATACATAGTAGCAATTGGAGGGGCACTATAAGAAATTACAATGAATCTAGCCAATTAGGTCTATTTTATTTATAATTCTTGGTCACTCTAAGAGAACATATCTATTTTAAAGCAATAGCATGAAATGAATTATGTCAATTCCCATTTTCTATTGTGAAAGACCACACTCCTAAAATGTGTAGAGCCCAAACTCTAGAGGATAAAATTGTTAAATCCTTCTCATTTTTATTGGTCAACCCCATGAAACATTTGAGCATAAGAGATGGCTACTCCTTTAGATAGTTTCATAAATAAGTTAGAATCATAAAATACACATCAACACTCTCATTCATTGAGAAATTGGATTCTAACTCATCTAATCAAATATATAATATATGTACATTGTTCATTACCTTTAACATTGGTCATCTAGGATTAAATATAACCAAAGGGATTTGAATACAATTTTTTTCTAAAGCAGATCATTCTATATTAGTGTGAGTGAGCATTATTCTACTATGAGCATTCTTTTTCATAAGTCCTAGTATATCGAGCCATTCTATCATAACCATACAATATACATTGTGGTAAAGGATTATTCTATTTGAGGATATCTTTTTTTCTACAACATGCATGGTCAAATAGGAGATTAAGATCTTTGGTCATAATTGCTGCTCAAATTTTTATTAATTTTATTGATTTTGGAAGGTTCGAAGTATAGTGTAACATATCTTAATTATTTATTAATATACATTTTTAAATTATTTTATACAATAAGTGTTACTTCAACATCAAATTTTTAATGTACATAAGACAACAATTTTTATAGTTAAAATTAGCGTTTATTTTTCCTAATGTAAAACAATACTAATTTAACATATAAATTTGTATACTATCATATTGAAAAAAATCATAACATTTTTGGAATTATAAAGGTTTATAATTAAAATCTATTGTTATGAATTTTCATATTCAAACTAATTACTTTTCTACCAATTCATTCTTTCTTCACTATTTTTTTAACATATTTTAAATTATGTAATAGTTGTATATCAAAAAATCTACAAGCTTAAGTTTATCATACCACATTTCATCATGAGATAAATTTGAAACAAGCAAATATAGTGATATCCCTATGGAATAATCCAACATGCTTGATGTTGCAAACAAAATAGCAAAATAGACTAATTAGAAGCATGAAATACATATTGAATACCTATCCCATATTGGATTGGTATCACTTGTGAGAAGTGACCCTTTCTAAATACTTGACAAGCTCAAATGATTAAAATTGTTGAAGATGCAATGGACAAAATTATCTCTCAATGTGAAGAGAGTAACTTTGCATAAGATTTTAGATCAAGTTGTGTAGGATTAAATCAATGGAGATGATCTCTATTTATAGAATAGAATTATAGAAGAATGTTAAACATGGAGGATGTGGGAGTAAATATTCACCAATGAGAAAAGGCACTTGTCAACTTGTGATAGGTTGAGCAATGAGCACATTTTGGTCAATGTGCTAAAGAGGGGGAGATTTGAAATTTGAATCTAAGAGTTAAATGTCAAGTTTGAATTGTGTGAGAGACATATAAGAGCCATGTAAGAGCTCATAAATTCTTTGTTGGATGTACATGTCAACTTGGAGGGAGATTCGAATTTGGAAGAATATTCTTCAAAGATGCCATGTTGATGGAAAATGACGAATTTAATAAATCAATAAATTGATTTATTTGTGCAAGTGGGAAAAGCTAGAGGATGTGATGGGTGATTAGATTACGTTAATCAGGATTATAGTAACTTAGATAATGATTAGATGATTTTGACCCATTAGCCATAAATATTTGGATTTAAATTAAATCAAGGGGAGATGAAAGGTGAATTTAGATCTAATTAAATAAAGGTTTGATTTATTTAATCAAAGCAGAAATGATAGGCTTAAATTAAATAAAGTTTATTGATTTAATTTAAATGGATGGCCTTAGGAAATTAATCAACTAAAATCGATTTATTTAATTGGGTATGTGTAGGATCATGATGGGCCAAAAAGTGGCAATATGATGGGTATGTGGCTGATGACTATTTTCGTACCTAAAATTGATGAAACAAAAAAGGGTTTTTAAAGGAGATTGTCAAATTTCCACTGATATAAATTATGCTTTACTTTGAATTTAATAAGTAATTATTATTCATTTTCTATTTAAATTACGATTAAAGTCATGATTGATAAGATAATTGAAAAAAATCTATAGCTTTTAAATGGTATGACATTTGTTGAATCCAAAACATGCATCACATTCTATGCTTCACATACTATAGGATTAAAAAAGGAAAACTTAAATTTCATGAAGTTTTGACCAAGTTAAGGTGGTTAGACATACAATTTTTTAATATTTTTTAAAAAATTGTAATAAAAAATTCATAATTAGTTATTTACTTAGAAAAAAAATACAAAAAAATATGCATCACATTGGGGCATGAGTCCTCTACTTATATATAAAATATTATAAAAAAATATTATCATTTTATTGTGGTTAGGGTGGTCAGACACCTACTTCTTATTTTTTCCTTGAAATTTAAGTACCACTGCATTGAAATTTCAAATTTTCACCAAATAGATTTTTATTTTTTAAACAAACCTAGTATTTTAGAAATTACATTCAATTTTCTACAAATTCTATTGTTACATATTTTTTAAATAATATAGATAACTTAATTAAATTTTTCTGTCAAGTTGCCTAACACTGATTTTTCTAAATTTTTTTCCACTTAAGGGACTTTTTTTTCCATGATGATCCTGCACATACTCAATTCATGAGTGAATATGATTATGCATGATGTCAATTTTATGTGTCTACATTTTTCCCCTATTTGAAGCAATGTACTTGCTTCATTGGTTCAAAGAATAAACTTGTTGCAATCAAAATTCAATTTTTTAATTTTTTTCAGATGCCCCAACAGAAAAGTACGCTAGTACATTGCTCCTCGAGAGATCGAGTGAAAATATTTGATTTGAGGGTTGATCTCGTGATAAAGAGGTTCAAAATAGATGGTTATGATGACGATGCAAATGAGATGATTTTAAGATGCTTAGAATAACCAATCTATATTATCCTAAACAACTTAAATGATGATGCAATGTACGTGAGATGGATGATATGGATGATGTGATATGCTATGATTATGCAATGGATGTTTTATGTAGATGCTTAGACTAACAGATCTATGTTATGATGATGATGAAAATGTAATGCATGTGAAATGATCGATGTTTCCTATTATCTATGAAATGAATGATATGTGGTATGTTGATGGTTTGTGGATGCAGGATGTATGCATGATGGATGCATTGGTGATGATATGTTAGCACGTAGAGAAGAAAGAAGAAATGAAATGATGAAAAGAGGATCCAAAAGGTCCATGATTTGATGATACTTTATTAGAGATGATGATTATGATAGATGATGATTCACTTATCAAGGATTGGGACTTTAAAAGGGCTACTTACCTTTTGTTTGATAAAATGCATAAGCATGATGCATCAAGGTATAATGAACTAGGATGGTGTTGCACTTAGTATGATGGAATTTGACTCGAAAAACAAATAGGAGTATTCTTGTTCATACTTGACATATAGAAACCTTGCTAGGACGTACCTAACAAAGCAAGTATTTGCCAAGGTATATTACAAGAACGTCCAACAAGCACAATAGACAAAAGGATAATGATCGATGCCCCATTCCTTTATCTTTAAATCACTTTGATTAGACATCATTGAGAGATCATTGGAATGAGCACAATAAAATAAATCAAAAGAAAAGACCAAGTACACAAACAAGTCAATGTTCTTCATACCTCTAGCCAAAGGGATTTGTTTTGTTTTTAGGATAAGAACCAAAAATATTTCCAAAAGATAATTCCCATTGTAGGAAGGATACATCCTAGGACATGTTATTGGATGGTAGCATGTCATTTCATTTATCCAAAGTGTTTTTCCAACAGATAATGCCCATTGTAGGAAGGATGCATCCTAGAACATGTTACTGGATGGTGGCAAGTTGATAGGTTTGTTCAAAAGGATATTGATATAAAGTTGATTAACATGTTTGGGAATGATCAAGAGTTTGATTTTGTGTTTAAAGGTTTGTTGTTTCGATTTTGATTTTACATTTGAAGTTTTCTTTTGCCAATTGTTGTGGTTGTTTCTGTATGTTTTGCCAAAGGATGAAGGTGATGATTAGTTTGATTATTTTGAGTGAAAATGAGATGAGACAGATGAATTTTTTCAAATATTTGGATGTTTTTTACATTTTTGGAATGTTTTGAGGCTATTTTTGGATTTTGTGTTTTAAAATGTTTTGATTTTTGATTTTTTGGAATGTTTTGGGGTTTTCTAAGATTTTATGAATGTTTTTGGATTTTGTGTTTTTTAAATGTTTTTTGAATTTTGATGTTTTTTTTAATGTTTTCAATTTTTTGTGTTTTTGGGGCTAATCAAATATTAGCCTTGCCTATGTTTGAGCTCAGAGATGACGTTGTTTAGATTCCAATGTTTTTGATATTTTTCTGACTTTTTGAGTGTTTTTGGATTTTTTTATTTTTGATATGTTTCAGACGTTTTTGGATTTTCACATGATTTTGACAATTTAGATATGGATATGTTATCAATGTTTTGTTTTTGGGATTTTGTTGAAAACCAAGCTAAGGTTGATTGATTGGATCGATGGATTGATGATGATAACATTGCTGAGGATACACAACAATTAAAGGATACTATTACAAAACACAAGGATTAGGATGTTGATGGGATTGATAATGATAACACTATTGAGGATACACAACAATGCAAGGATTTGATTGATCAAGATTGATAATGATAACATTGTTGAGGATGCACAACAATGCAAGGATAGTGCTAAGCAACAAGAGGATATCCTGAGATGATGATTTTTTGATTGGATTTGATTGATCAAGATTGTTGAAGCTTGGTTTGAAACAAAGATGTTTGGATGATTTGATGTGACATTTGAAGTGCAACTTAGATGCAATTGATAGTGATTACTTGGATTGATGTTTGATGAAAGATGAAGCTTGATAAGGAATATCTTCTCATCAAAATATGCCATGGGCTAGTGATTTGGATTTTGGATCACAAACACTTTGACCAATTTTATTTCACATTTTCTAATGTTCAGATCACCACATAAGTTGGAGGATATAGATCAAGATTTATTCCTAAAGCAAGATGTAAATATTTTCCCCCAGTGTTTAGCAATGTATGGAATGTTATGGATAGTGTTGATGTGTTTTTTATGCACCTCTCAACACAAGCAGTGCATAGGTGCACTACCTCTCTTGAAAGACAATATTCCACAATCAAATTGTAGAACACTATCCCAAGGTCTCTAATGTCAGGTCTTGACAATGCTTGGAATATCTCAGTTGTTTTATGTGATTTTCTAGAATCGCGAGGCGGTCTTACGGATGAGTTACAAAGCATGGAAGTTGGGTTTGCAAATGCAGTTTCAAAGTGCTAAAAGTGAATGAATAGTGGCTGTCCACTCAAAACAACAAGTTGAAACTCATCAAGTTCATCTGATTTAGCTTCATGGCGATGCTTTGGGTCCTACTCTAACCAAGGATTGAAAAAAATAGCAAAAGAAGAAGGGTTAAGAAAGCTATTTTAATCCTAAGCTACAAATGAACAGTAACAATGGTGGCTGCTAAAGTAGCTAGGCTTCCTAAACTAGGTTTTGCTTGGCCAAGAGAAACCTACAGTTGCACAAAACCAGTGCAATCTTCTAAGGACTACAGATTTTCACATCACATATACACATCATGTACATGCAATTGAACTAAGTTGCGGCAATAAAGGAAAGAGGCTCAAACTAGCTTTGCAAAGTGATTCATCATCAATGAACCACAAAAAGTATGAGCTGGAAGTTCATCAAATACTGAAACAACAAACACCATCACCACTCCCATTCAAGAAACTAACACTAAAACTAACATGGAAGGTGAACCATGCATACATAAAGAGCCAAATCAAAAGGAACACCCATAAA
Source organism: Sequoia sempervirens (assembly GCA_007258455.2). Lineage (NCBI taxonomy): Eukaryota > Viridiplantae > Streptophyta > Pinopsida > Cupressales > Cupressaceae > Sequoia > Sequoia sempervirens. The sequence continues at coordinate 375,483,409 of VDFB02270651.1, forward strand.
TCATGCAATGTTTCTTTCTATTGCTATAGAATGCTTTTTAGAATAACTCTCTAACCCTTACAAATGAGGGGCAAGCCTCTATTTATAGTTTTCCAAAGCCCAAATGAATGGCTAGGATTCAATTACATGGAATGGCCTAGATTTGATTTACAATAGGGTTTCACCTACCCTCCATTATCTAGCAATTTAAAATACATTCCTTCTCTTTCTTCTATTTTGTCATCTAGTGCTAGTCACCGTAGCAATTTCATCATTTAGCTGATTGATGTTTTCACTATAACTGAAACTGCCTGAAAATTGTCTTTTACTTGATGTGCTTGCAGTGTCCTTCCTTTGATCAAATGAGCCGGTCAACGATTGGCATCAATGGATTGGTGGCCCTTGATTCATGCAGAAAGCTCCTTATAAATTATCATCATTTGGAAAAAGGTAGGACAACTCCCTCAATTGGCCTCTTTGATAGACCTATAGAAGGCTTCTTGACTCCTACAAACATGAAGTGTCGTAAGTGCATTTATACATGAGTTAAGAAAATGTCAGTCAAACCTACAAATTCCCTGTTAGATCTATCCATGCATTTTCAAAATATCTTGATATTCATATTTGGAGCTCATTTGGGCCATAAACATTAATGCATGCTTCAAGGGTGCAAGTGCCAGAGGGTGGAAAGATGGTGGAAGAAAGCTAAAAGGCAGATAGCGGACAAAAGCCAAAACATCTGGGAAGAAGGTGGGCTCTTGCATGTTCAAAACAGCTAGGAAGGAGGCCGGCTCCCAGATGTTCAAAATAGTCGGGAAGGAGGCAGGCTCCCGGATATTCAAAACAACCAGGAAGAGGGGAGGCTCCCAAATGTTCAAAATAGCCAAGGAGGGATGGACTTCTAGAAATGGCCACGGAGGCGCTGGGCTCTGGAGGCTAGAAGGGAGGTGGTTGCCCGATGTTCCAAATGGCCAAAAGGGGATGGACTTTCGGAAACGACCACAGAGGGGCCAGGCTCCAAAGGCCAGAAAGGAGGTGGCTGCCAGATGTTCCAAAATAGCAAAATGGGGATGAAGCTTCGAAACCACCGAAACTTAACCAAACTTTGACGAAACCTTGGCAGTTCATTTACACACTTCAAACACATCTCGAATCCAAAAAAGGTTGCCCCCCAAAGTCAAAATTGAGGAAACGGGAGCGACGGGGGTCCACAGATGTTTCCAAATAGCCAAGGAGGAAGGGAATTTTGGAGGAAAAGTTCCAAAACCATCGAATCTTAACAAAACATTGATGAAACCTTGGTAGTTCATTTATGCACTTCAAACACATCCTGGATCCAAAAAAGGTTGCCCCCAAAGTCAAAATTCAGGAAACGGGAGTGACGGGGGTCCACAGATGTTTCCAAACAACCAAGGAGGAAGGGAATTCCAGAGGTAAAGTTTCGAAACCATCGAAACTTAACAGAACATTGATGAAACCTTGGCAGTTCATTTACACACTTCAAACACATCCCAAAAAAAGGTTGCCCCCAAAGTAAAAAATGTGGAAACGGGAGCGATGGGGATCTACAGATGTTTCCAAACAGCCAAGGAGGATGGGAATTTCGGAGGCAAAGTTTCAAAACCATCAAAACTTAACAAAACATTAAGAAAACCTTGGCAGTTCATTTACACACTTAAAACACATCCTAGATCCAAAAAAGGGTGACTCCAAAGTCAAAAATATGGAAACGGGAGTGACGAGGGTCCGCGGATGTTTCCAAATAGCTAAGGAGGAAGGGAATTCTGGAGGAAAGTTCTGAAGCCATCGAAACTTAATGAAACATTGACGAAACCTTGGCAGTTCATTGAAACACCTCAAACACATCCCAAATCCACCAAAAAGTTGTCCCCAAATCCAAAAATGTGGAAACTGGACCGACAGGGGTCCACGGATGTTTCTGAAACAGCCAAAGTAAGACAAAAGGCAGAAAGGGGATGGGGGACTTTATTTCTCCACAGATTTGAATACCCCAAGCAGGTGAATTTGGGTAGGGGATTTGATCGTTTGAAGGCACATGACCAATTTGGGCTTCGAAATGGGGCACACAAAATAAGACAGTAGCAAAGCAGCTTGTCAAGATCAAAAAAAAGGGGGTCCCTGCCTATGGCAAGGCGTGTGTGCAATACATGCACAACAAATGGCGACTCGTTGGGTAAATGCTCAAGAGCATTTTGATGAAAAACTGGAATCATGAACCCATAATCTCTGGTTTTGACCTTCATGTGAGGGAAAATAAACCAAACGCCCAACCTAAAGATCAAAACTATTAGCCAAACCCCACCTTTAGTATGTTGAAAATCCTAGTGTGTGCAATTGCGTTAATTCCCATTCTTCACTTGCTATAGGAACCCAATCTTTGTTTAGTTAAGCTACACAGTTTATTCTAACTCCAAAAGCATCTGGGACATTGCCTCGCTACCAGTCAGGCATCCATAGCCTTGACAAGGTTATCGCTGTGATTCTCCCGAACATTACTCTACTGTCGGCTCGGCATCCATAGCCCCGGTAGAGTTGCTCGGATACCCCTGAAAAGTTGAATTTTCCTTTATTTCTTCTTTTCTCTTTTCAACTCTTTTATTTCAACCCACAAGCATTGAAGCTCACACTCAGGGCTAAGAATCACAGTGGCACTAGAGCAAAATTTTAGATTTTCACTTAACTAGACTTCACAGAAGGCCCTATAGTGACTGTCAAATTCTTAAGATGTGAAGAGCTATAATATTTCAGAATATGTCAAATTTTGACTAAACCAACAACTTATCCTCTTCGAATCAAACATCTAGATCACTTGACACTAATAGAATACCTTCACCATCCACTCTAAAGACTTGATTAGAGTTTGACAAAGAAATACATAGAACAACCCCAAGGAATAAGTATGGTTGTTGTGTGCATAGATGTGTCCAGCTAAAAGCAGACAGACCCCGAGTAAAGTAGCAACAAAGCGAAAGAAAACAAAAAGCAAACAACCTACATCAAACCAACTAACCTAAGGAAAGCAAGAAAGCGAAGTATTTACAGGAAACCTATACTACTCAAAATGGGCTATGTATAAAGATATTTACAATGAACTATGTTCAGGCAGGGCAAGTTGACATTAACGTTCACTGGATTTATTTAAGAAGCCTTGGAAAGGAAGAATCTAGACAAACTGGGTCACCTTCCACTAACTTGTCTTTCTTGGTCTCGTTCCCAGGCGATGACACTGGTTTCTAGAGAAAAGTGGGTGGGGCCATTGGCTGATTCTGATAAGTTTGAGGAAATTCTGGTCTCGATAGGTACAATGGAACCTAGGGTTGCTGGGAATATGCCTGCTATTGTGGAACAACCTAAGAATAGATATACTATGGTTGAGGCTGCAAATAGGAAGGCGCGGGAGGGGCATAATTCAGTGGCTGCCTCAGATGTGGGACAATGGGCAACTGAGGAACTTCATTCATAAGAGGGGTCTGATGAGCGAATGTATGATTCAGTCCTTGAATCTGCATCGGGTGAGCTACTGGGCCCAAGGAAAGCAGTGGGCTGGAGATATTCTACCCCAAATCTGCACTGGCAACAACAACCTGTGTATAGGCGGTCACCAGGGTAGTGAGTGGTGGGTGCATCCTTTTCACCAAAGCTAACATGAGGTTATCCAACATCACATAGTAGACTATGAGAGCCACAACATCATTATGAAGGTACGGGTCCTAAAGCCTTGTATAGGCCTGATAAAAATGATCATTGAAGGACCCAATAGGTTTGTTGACTTCCCTTCTGACAGACATAAACTTCTAGTAAAGTTCTGAAGGGCTGATGGGAATCTTATATTTATGTAGGAAGGCATTCTTCATCAGATTCCATGAGGTAATGTATCCCCTTGGTAGATTGATGTACGAATAGAAGGCTTCTTCCCCCAACAAATGTGGAAAAGTGCAGCATGCGACATCCTCGTGGTCAACTTGCATTTTAGTGATGGTCATCTCAAATATTTTGATATGTTCCTTAGCTATTCTCTATAGATCATGAGGATGGAACTTTGAACAAAAGCCCTCCAAATTCTTGGGCATATCATGATAAGCAGTGAAATGTATCGGCGAAGGGTTATGTGCTAACCAAGCCATGGAGGGTGGCAGAGGTGGTATCTACTATTGGAAAATGGCAAGCTGGGGTTGTACCCACAATAAAACAACAATCTGGGACTGCACTTGAGCTATTGCTGATTGGACTGTGCCCTGGGCTGAAAGGGCTAAGAGAGGAGCAATCCTCTAGCTGCTAGAGATAGGAGGTGCAAATGCAGTTTGAGATAGTTGGGTGGAAGACAAAGGCCAGCCAAATGAAGGTGAGGGTGGAATGGAAGTGGGTAGAATGGAGGAAGAGGAAGAGGGAACACTACTTCCCTTAACTTGCTTCACCCTTGTAGTAGGCTGCAATTCTTCAAATTCTCCCTTGTTTGGTGTTGACCATAGAACTCTTTGAAATATTTCCAGGGAGAATGATTCGATTTGATCCAAATTCACCCTTAACCTTTAGCTTCGTATTCTAAATGTGTCCCTCCTTCTAGCACCAGTTATGTTGATGTGTTTTTTATGTACTTCTCAACACATGCAGTGCATAGGTGCACTACCTCTCTTGAAAGACAATCCTCCACAATCAGATTGTAGAACACTATTCCAAGGTCTCTAATGTCAAGTCTTGATAGTGCTTGGAATATCTTATTTGTTTGATGTGATTTGCTAGAATCACAAGGCAGTCTTACATAGGTATTACGAAGCATGGGAAGTTGGATCCTAAAATGGAGTTCTTAAGATGGGAGACTTGTTACGTATTTGTTGTAGGTTCAAACAACAATCTTGGACTCCATTTTGTCATTGGATTTGGCTTTACAATGTGCAATGAACCTTAGCATAGATTACTCATTAAATAAAATAAAAAAAGGTGTGGGGAAGAGAGAAAGTTTCTAGACCTACAACTAACTTCCAACAGTGATGATGGAATTCCTGCAATGGACGGCTTCTTAAAACAATATCCCACTTAACCAGAGATCTCATAGTATCATGGAACTTGTGCTATCTTCTAAGGTCTACAAATTTTTTGTCTTTCATTCACCATGTGCATGTATGAACAAAGATAAAAATTTTGGAGCAGTTTCAAATTCAAGCCCAGACTAACTTTACACAGCTATCTACCATTAGCAAATAGCAAAAAGTATGGATGGACTAAGAAGTCATTAACATAACAGGGATTTTCATGATCACAGAACAACATTCCTAAAATCTACCAAAGCAAGAAAATAGCTAACTAGAACAACAATAAAACCTTAGTCAAACATTTAACAATGGAGATTGAATCAAGCAACATGTGATAAACTCATAAAATGCACCAAGTCAATATCTTTTCCTTATAAATTTTTGCAACATGTCTTTACAACAACTCAACTCCCTTTGCAAATGAGAGGAGAGCTCTATTTTTAGTGCCCAAAAGATCTAATGAATGGCGAAGATCAATTCTTATTGTGTGGCCAAGATTCATTACAAAATAGGGTTTCACCTACCCCCCAATATATCACAATTTAAAATTGAATTTTGTCATTTTCCCTATTTTGTCCTATACTAATGGCACTATAGCACTTTTGTCTTTTAGCCAATTGCTATTTTACTGTAGCTACTCTTTAGGGAGTTCTTCATCTTTGACGGGGTTGTCCTTCTGCCTCTTAGAAGCTGTGTATTCTATGCACTTGAGGATGACTACCTGGAGCTTGTCTATTTCAACGATCTCATATCGCAGCACCTGGTAGCTCCATTCTTTTGCATTATCTTCTAGTCTTTTCCAATACTCATCATACATTCCGCCTTGGTCCCTAAATAACTCTGATTGATCAAAGGCATGAGCAGCAAAACTCATGAATTCCACTGTGATTTCACCACACATCCTGTCCTTCATCTCTTTCTGGAAGTAGGGCTTTATCTTCTCTGGATCCATTTGCACTATGGGCATGTCATAATTCATCATCAGCTTGAGATAACGAGTGCACTCTGCCCTGATATCCTTGATCCATTCACCGGATCCACCTTGCTCATGATTTGTTCTAGTCTTTCCCTCTGGTTGTCAAAGTCCTATCACCACACATCCATTAGCCAATGATTGTCTTTCTTAAATGCAAGCACCCTTTCCCACATGGCTTCTAGCAACTGAAGGATAGCCTCGATCCTTAGAAAGGTGGACTCATAGGTCACAGGGAAGTTCGTACAGAGCTTCCTCGTGGCCTCCAGAGACTGTAATAGGTCTAAGAACTTGTTGGCTATTCACACAGCCCAACTAATTTCCATGTTTCTGACATATAAGACTTGTCAAAACCAGTCATCTATGATCTTTTCTAAGTTCTTCCTTCTTTCCATCTTATCGATCTACTCTTTGGATAGCAGCTGGGGTATGGTTGTGGATGTGGTAGGCAGGTCATCCACTGAAGACCATTGTTGTATGTAATCCGTTAAGGCCGTGACCTATGCCTTGAGCTCATCCTTCGAGATCTTATCCTGCTTTATCAAATACACCACCATAGCCACTGACTCCTCAAGGTCCCTGACTTTCTACTCTCTGGTGGCGGTCCCCAAGTCGATGGTGGAGATGATGTAACTCACCCCAGCTTGGCCAATCATAGGCATTGCTATTTGCACTGCTCGAGGCCTAGAAGCATCCATCATCACCTTGGATCAGACTTTGGGCTTCTTCTCCTTTTTTGTCATGATTTGATCTCGAGCCAAGATGGCCTCTAACCGCGCCCTTGGGTCCTTTAGTATGGAGGTTTTTCTTTCAAGCTGCCTCTCTAACCATTCAGGCACAACAGATTTTCCCTTAGGTGAATCACGGCCACCCTCGCCCCTCTCGGTCAAGGCCAAGGTTTCCACTCCCTTTTCTTCTAGGGACTTTTCTTTCTCCTTGGCAGCATCTCCCTCTTCCTCATTAGAATCTTGAATGAACACGAGGCATTTGATAGGAAGCACAATGGATAGTTGCTATATGGGAATTTCTTTCTTTGTCATCTCTTCTTCTTTCTTTTCCTCAGCATGTTCCATCTCGTGCACATGTTCTTTGAATTTCCTGACTTTGAGGCTCTCGATAGCTTGGGTCCCACCCTTAGTTTTTTCTTGTTTCCACCATTCTTCTTCTTCAAGGGGTGGCCTTTCTACCTCTAATTTGGTGTCCTTTGGTTGCCGGGCCAGTTCTTCTTCAAGATCATCATCAAAGGCCTGCACAATTACCTTTCCACCAGTGCTATCTTCCTCATCCCCACTCTCCGAGGAACTAGTTCCCTCCTCTTCATAGGCCACCCTATCAATTGCTTGGTGCTCATATTCTGAGTGATCGTGGTATTCATCAGCCTCCTCCTTATAGGCCCTTGAGGCTTCTCGTTCTTGTTCCTCCCACTCCTTAGAGATTAGCATGGTGGCTTCCATAGCCAGTGGCCCTGTCAGTGGTTGTGAAGGTTGAACAATAGCGAGGGCTTGTGCAAGGGCTGCTTGAAGAGCATGACCCATTAGGATCTAAGATAGCTCAGGGGGAAGATTCTGCATATGTCTTGAGAGAGCCTCGGCATGGTGGAAGTGGGAATAAGTGTTGTCACCATTGCTAGAAGGAGCGATGTGGTTGGTGACATGGCAGTGAAGGAAGGGGCGTAGTTATGGAATAAGAGGAGTTGACAATTATTACAGACTTAGCTGGAGGCGAAGGGGCAAGATGGACATAAATGTCCACTGCTGGCAGGGATGTGGCAATCATAGCTAGAGAGGTAGGTGGCGCAATGGCAGGGGTAGGGAGAGCCAAGAGAGGTTCCAATTGATCTGTACCCCTCACCATCTCCTCCTGGGTTGAGGGCTATTCTGTGGCGCTCCCCACTGGTTTGAGCCTTTTGGAGGGTGAGCCTCCCATTTCTTTCCTTGCATAGACCTTGGGGTCTGGAGACTATTTTGTTTCTGTCTCCTTTCTCTTCTTACATCTGGTGACTGGAGGAGACTTCGAGGTCCCGCCAGTTGAAGTGGTAGCAGCGGCATCCTCTGTGGCACTTGGCTCACTTTTGAGCCCTTTGTAAGTCAATATTACTCCTTGCCACTTTAATTGGGCTACTTTCCCATCGACCCACTCCTTAGTACGAGTCAAGATTGGCTTGGTTATAATGTCAAGGTCATTGACCTCCTGCTCATCCCAATCAATTGTTGGTATTGGAAAATTGGTGACCGCAGGCTACCTAGGGTGCATTATGGTCCTCTCATCTTCCTCGACCTGGTCTGGTATGGGGAAAGGCTACACCTTCCTTACAAACTGCGTAGTCATTCGCATATAGTGCCTTGCACATACCTCTTTATCATCTTGACAATCCGCCCATAAATCCTCAATGTGGTGCAGATGAGCGAACCCTTGTCCCAATGCCTTCCTAATGTGGCCATACGGGTCAATCCGTGGGCGAGCACTGTGTAGGTAGAAATGGTAATCTTTTAGTTCTTTCTTAGAGTTACCAACACACTGGGAAGTTTGCAATTTATACATGCCCTGGCCCAGAATCATGGGATAAGAAATCCCTGCTATGTGTTTACTGCTGAAGATTACCTATATGTGTTGGAGTTGCTGAGAAAGCTCTAGAAGGATGATTCGGTCGTTGGGGTATCGAGGCAACCTGTTTGGCGTTTTAGTGAAGCCCTAGGCATGGATGTATGTGAAATTTAGGTACTGAATGAAGAGGAAGGAATGATGCTTCAAAAATGCCCTGGCACTGTGGGAGACCCTCCTCTTAAAGTCTCTGGCAATCATTCTGATAATATGGCCAATGAAGGTGTCATTTACTCTATAGTATTCCCTTTGAAGATTTGGTACTGGAGCTGTGGGTACCTATCATAGGTCTTGAGTGTTCACCCCTACTCCTGATCAAGTGCCACAAATAACTCGCTGTACTATCTCTGATCCACCAAGAAATAGATGAGATAGGAAGTCATATAAAATTTTGAGCTCTTCTTCACATTGACGAATTGCTCATGGAAGTAGTTGCTTATTATACCTCCTTAATAGAATGAAACCTTTGTGGTGACATCCTCATTCCCCTAAAGAATTTTATCAATGAAGTACACTATCTATTCTTGAAAGAAGGCAGCCATAGGAAGACCCATAACCCTGCTTAGCATCATAACCAAGTCGTGGTACTCTTCGTGGAAGTCACTGTGGAAGAGTTCATGAGGAACCTTCGCAGCGCTGCCCCACTTTTCTTTGAGCCAATGCTGATTTACTGACCTTTTATAGCCCATCAGATTATCATCCCATGTTGCTTGGCATTCCTCTATGTTGGGCATTTCTATTTCTTGAAATGTGGGTATATGGAAGGTTTTTGTGATCCCTTTAGCTGACATGTCAGCAAGGATGTTTTCCTCTCTGTCAATGATTGTCCTTGTGTCAGCTTGGTATGCCTCCCGACAAGCCATGATCAACTTAGGGGCCATGAGGGATGGAGGGAATCCAGTAGCCTTTGATATTCTGCTTTGCCTTATCAGCCTTGCATTTTTGGTCATTGGATTGACCCTGACCCTTTGTGTGAATTCATCAATATTGACGTGGCCTATGTTGGTATCAGTGATCTCCTTCCAATCTGTGGTGACTTTTGAGTGTAGAGGCTTGCCCTGGAATTGGTATTTCATATGGTCCTTGTCTTCCTTCCCTCGAGGAATCTTGCCTGACTTTTTCCCTTTGTCCTTCTCGACGGGTGCCACTGAAGGTCCTATACCCAATTCCATATTTTCTGCAAGCAAAGGCATAGTCAGCACAATGGATCACAAAAGAATTCATGTTAGCCAAAATCCTAAAGATAACATCCATTTTAAACAATCTATTAAGCATAACATGACCTTTTATCTCCTAATGTCATTGATCTTTTGATTAAGGGAATTTGGATAGTTCGGGCCTAGAGGGCCCGACTTCCTTGGCAGAAATGCCACTTTGGAAAGGAAAATAACGTGCAAGGCTCTGGGAGATTTTCTCTAATCGAATTTAGTACTTTAAGAGGTTCGCAATGAAGAGGACCAAAATTAAGCATGTGGGTTGAAGTTAGATTTCAGATCTGGGCTCACTTTGATTGGTTTGGGAGAATCCAGAAGTCCTAGGCCGGAGAGCCATCTGGAGATGGTAGTTTAGAATAGTAGATCATAAATGGAATTCCAAAGACAGAACTCCAAGGTCTAGGGTCTGGTAGGCTACAGGGTGACTAATGGTTTGTAACCTCACCTTTGAGTGTTCGGGTCTGTGGTTCTGGGAAGGCATTCATCTTTCGCTGTTTGGGATGGCTATTGTTGGGTGGAAGTCTAGAGGGGGCAGCCCGAGAGTTAGGGCTTGGCAGATTACAAATCGGCATGATGCCTCCATGGCAGGGTAAGGTTCTAGCGAGATCTGCAAGTCTCACCGATAGCCAGGAGCAAGACTGGACCTGGCACGGGTGTCTTCCATTTGATTTCATTTTCAGTTTGGCAGGTGAGAATTTCATTCAAAATGACGGGCAAGGAAAGGAGTCCCACACCATGGAGCCTGGCACGGATGAGGGCATTCAATAGTTTTACATTACCGGGTCTAGAAGACTGGGGGGCCATGGTGCACTTAGCATTTGGGACACCCAATGTCAGACAGAAGTCTAGAGCCTTGGGTCCAGACAGAGAGGAAGTCATCATTTCATTTCAATCTTGAATCGGTGTGAAAATCTGCCTTGGAGAAAGGTCTGGGCGAAAGCCTCATGTCTCGCCGATAGCTGGGAACAAGACCAGACCCAACACAAGGGCCCGCAGTTTGGCTTTGTTTTCAGTCCCACAGTTGACGGAAGGGTGGATCTTAGAGCTTGGAGGAATAGGGGAGATTTTCCCGTCAGGATGGCAGATAAGGAAAGGATGGAGATCCAAAATCTGGACCTCGAAAGGGGAAAGGCCACTCTAAGTTTAGCCGAGATTGCAACAGAGAATGGAGGCCTCAGGCCCAAATGGCAGGGCTCTGCCAGAAACTCAAAGGTAGGCATGTTGGAATCTAAAAGGAGCTCTAAGAAGCATGCTCTGTGAACTCGAAGGGTGCCTGACCAATTTTGAAATGCCCGTAGCGAGGAGAAGGGCAGGCCCCAGTGGACGGGTGATTGGGGAAAGTTCACTGTTTTGACATGGCAGCATCCTTGCTTACTTTTGAACAAGGAAGTCTGACGGCTCGGGCCCAAAGGGGGAAATTTCCATCAAAAAGAAGGTTCATCTCTTTGGTTTGGATGGCTAAGATAGGTCCCAGGGCCAAAGGGGATGATCTCCCTGTCGGAAGAACAACTGCGGTGAGGTGGAGCTCTGGATCAGTCAAGGCACCCTTGAAGGTGTTCTTAAGTTTTCAAAACATGGGTTTTACTCATGATGCCATGGTTTGTCATCCATACATCATTTTGATGTCTATTGTCCATTTTAATCCTTAGAAATCATGAAAATAATTCTCGGGAGGGTGAACAGGGAACCTACCTTGAACACTCGATGCGGGGAGATGTGGGATCCACTTACGATTGATGAAGTGATGGTGAGAGCGATGAGTGTGAAGGTGTTGAAGATGGTGGGCTCCTCTAGTGAGTTCTCTTATCACTCCTTGCAATGCTATCAAGTGAAAATTATAGGCTTGAGCATGTCTTTAATACCCTCTACTACCATTAATGGCCCTATTAAATGTAGGTACAACGAGCAGTGAGGTAGGTGATTTTGAATTCACCAACGGCGGTGGGAGACCTGGGGTCCAAAGATCGGGAAGGCGCATGTCAATAGGTGCTTGATGAGTTCAACTAGGGAATCACCTGTGGAAAAGGGGAGGTTGGGGTCTAGTATGCGGAACTCCACCAAAAGTTTGCCATGAGCAATGACGAAGCACTCATGGAACCCCGGGAGTAGAACCTTGGGGTCCCCGGCCTGAAGGGTTTGGTAGCCATAGAGATTTTCGTAGTTTCTAGAAGACAACAAATGGAGGTTCAGAATCTGGGGTCTAGGAAGATGTGACCCCAACATCATTTGGAATGGCGGGTGCAATGGGGAAACCTGAGAAAGGAAACCTGAACGCCCAGGCCCAGTAGGGCCCGGGGCCGTTGATAGGGGCAAACTGCCAGGGAGACTCCGTGAAGCACCAGAACCTAACAAAATTAAAAGGGGTAGGAATGGTCAGCTTAAGGTGAAGCTTAGAAGAAACATTGACAATCTGGGGTACCAAAAATAAAATAGGCATGCAAAATGAGGCAGCGACAAAAAACAACAAAAAAATGACCTGACAAGGCGGAAGACAAGAGGGTCCCCATTCAGAATGGGGCATGTGTGCCGAGGGCACAACACTAATTACCTCCCACACACAAAGGAGTATGACCTTATTGAACAATTAAAGAATACTCCTACCAAAATTTCCCTTTGGGAATTACTTCAAACCTCACCAACTTATCACAATATTCTTCAATCCTCCTTAAACCAAATCACAATTCCTTCTGGTCCAACTCTAAATGATGCAACAACTCTTGTCTATAAAAAGAATGTTTACATTACCTTCCATCAACTTGAGCTCCCTCCTTTGGTGTTGTGTAAAGAACATAATGCCTTTATGATCATTTCTCAATTCCATCGCATAGGTATCAAATACACTCTCATAGATAATGGTTTTTCCCTTAATGTGTGTAGTATGAGTTTCCTTGATCATTTAAAAGTTGATCATTCACAAATAATACTTGATTCTATTTCTATTCGAGGATTTGATAATACAACAAAGCAACCGCTTGGTATAATCACTTTTCCTATTACAGTTGAGATGGTTACATTGCAAACTCCTATTCATGCCATGCCTTATGATCTTTTGTACAATCTTCTTTTAGCAAGACCATGGATTCATGAGGTGAATGTAATGCCTTCAACCCCTCATCATATAATGAAATATGTATATAACAATAAGATTTATCAAATTAAAATAGACCTCAAGCCTAAAAGTTTCTTGCACCTTGAAAACAGAGCTACAAGTCCTTTGAAAACATTGATTCCAACATTGAACATATAAATTGAACACAATAGTGAGGAATTTCCATCTAAATTATTTGGTAATGATTGGGGATCCTTAGACTTCATAGCATCATTTATGGGTGAATACACAATCACACAATGAAAAGATGAGACACAAGAACAACCAACCATCATGTCAATGCAAAATTTGGATAACCCTTCAAAAGCATCCATCTCAAACACTTTATACAACAAAGAAAACTCCAAAATAACCCTTGATGAAGACAACAATAAACAACCACCAGATCCAAAGGCAATGAAACAATGTTATCGAAAAGGGTATTAACTCGTGAAATGACTTGGATATAGTGGAAAAGGATGTGGCACTAACGAACAAGGTATCTGCAACCCTATAGATCCTGTCACACAACAAACAACTAATGGTCTTGGTTATTTTCATTTGATCAAGATCCACAAGCCTTCACTCAACATCAACAATCTCACACAACACACCCCTAACTCATTCTGAACAATTGGTTATCTTGAACATAATCCTTCATCCAATATGCAACACATGACCACACCTTTTCTTAATGTCAATGTCATCTCACAAAATGTTCATGATTTAAATTCGTTAGATTTTATACCTTCCTCTAAGGGAAACAATAAAATCTCACATTCAAGTGACACTTGTGAAGTTATAAAATATACTACTAAGCAAGATGTATCTTTGAAACACACCACAAGCCCACCTTCTCCCACTGATGAAGAAGGTATCTTATCAAGACTCCTTCAAGATCACTTGATCACTCTCTCTCCTAGAACTTGAAAGAAATGCTATTTCAAGACCTCATCTTTTTCCTATCATAGAGTTCACGGTCACTCCACTAATGAATATCATGCTTTGAGTCATAAAATACAACATTCTGAGGAGTTTGGTATGGTTTCCTATGTGGGGGCATCTAATTCCTCTAATTGCTATTTATTTTAACTCTTGCATACATTCTTTCAATCCTTTTGGCTCACTCGTCTTGCACTCAATGGGGGCAATGAGTTTGATAGCCTTGTCCTTGTATGTCATTTTTTGTTTCCTCCTTTGGGCTATTTGTTAACTTTTCATGAACACATAAGAGAAAGCTTGGGATGTGGACAACATACTTTAAGTTGACTCGCATATGACATATTTTTCTCTTTCATGATGTAGCTTATCAAAAACACATGACTTGGCATAAGGCTTTATGAGTAAGCTCTCATATCTCTCTTCTTCTACTTTAAATCAATTTCTCATAGTATGCATACTCGGAACTAGTTTAATGTGGGGGCATACATCACCTCTCACATTTCATTGTGTGATTTTCTTTTTCTTGTGATTCCCTCTCTTGGAAGAATTAGGTACAATGCTCCCTAGGATGAGACCTTGGACTTTTCCTCTCTTGGAAACAAGATGTGGTCATTTGTACATATCGTCTCTTTGAGACATTAAGCATGATGTCCCCTAAGATGAGACCTTGCAAGAACAAATAAAAATCCCTTTGAATAATCCTTACACTATCTTGCATTAAAAATTCCTATGAGTGTCTTGCATACGAATTTTTTCTTAGCTCATAGAGCTCGAACCATCTTTCTCTTTTGTGGTGCCTTGTTAAAGTTATTAGGAAATATTATTTTAATATGGTTGAGTAGGAAGACCACCTAGTGGCATGACTTTTCCCCATAGCCACTTTTGTGTTTGTAACTGCATACCAACTAGTGTATGTATCTTACATTTTTGAGATTTCTCACCTCACGAACAACTAGTTCTATTGCATGATTTTTCATCTTTGGGGCTTGACATAGATGTGGATCTCTCTTGAATGGCTACTTTAGTGTGAGTTTGAAGCAGGTTCATCCTCTCACTAAAGTGGGGGCTAAATGTGCCATAGAAAAAAGGGCCCTTTTCTTGACATGGGATTAATTAATGATAAATTAGACTTAATGAGGTCTTAATCTAGTGTTCCGAGGAATTTTATGCATCCACACTAGGTCTTGGACCCTTGCAAATTTAAAGTTTATTTTCACTCTATGTCAGCTTGTGATGAGGTATAATAGGGTACTAATAATTTTTTTTATATAAATAAGTATTTTTACCTTCATTTTTACATCTTATATCTCATTCACACATCTCTCATCATTAATTCATAATCTATCTTCTCATTTAAGTCAAGAAAACTAGGGCTTTCTCATTGCAAGTCTTCAATTGAGTTTCTAAGAGCACTCAAGGGCTGAATCTTCATGTTATGTTGCAAAACTTTCAAGATCTATCATCATGGCAAGGTAATCAACTCCATTTTTCCTTCTTTATTCATTTCATTCATCATTTTGGTTTAATTACCAAAATGTGGTTTGACCAAGGCAATCCCCCATACCCTAACCTTCAACACATCTCTCTTTTGTCTTGTTTGTTTACAAATTTAGGACTCTTGGAGCCTTAGGAATCATTGGATCTTGCATTTAAATTTCATTCAAATCATCTCTTCATCACTCAAGTCAAAACATCAACAAAAAGGGATCTTCAGACCTGATTCTGACAGTTTTAGAAGTAGAGACCTGTAGGGGACAGAAGTGTAGATCAACTCCACATAATCTTCCTCTAATTTTCTAGATTTATGTAGGTGGAATAATTTTCCACCCATGGTGAATGAGTCCCATGTCTAGGCTTGAAAATTTATTTTCTCAAAATCCAGCACCCGAGAGTAAGAAAAAGTTTTCTCAAAGTTTTTACTAGAACCAGGACTAATTCGCCATGCATGGTGAGTCAGTCCCAGTGGCCATAAACAAAGGTTTTTGAGACATTCCATAATCTTCCAGTGATATCAGTGTGCCTTTACATGTAATATGTTCAGTCTCATCTAATTCTATTTTCATTTGTTTAAGTTTCTAGTTCATTGTTGTAATACACAATGTGTTTTCAAAAAACTCTTATTGTTTAGGTTTTTCATAGTTAATCAATCAATTCCATATCTTAATTGCACTTAGATCATTCCATTTAGCTCATAAAAAATCACACACATCCTAATTTGAATGAACCATTAGAATTTTTGGACCCATTTTCCTCTCCTTCCAGGTGAAAGACCTTAGGAGGAGCAAGAGATTTTGTGGGCCTAAAATTTATGTTTCAACTCCTAATGAGAAGTTTAATGCATTTGTAGGTTCATCCATTGGAATCTCCTAGGGATATAAGTTCACTGCACATACATCTATGTGTCACTCAGGTGTCCTTGATAGAAACTCCTTTGTCAATGCTCAAAATAGGCACGAGGTGTGATGAAAGGAACAGGCTTAGGTCGAATTCAGCCTCCAAACATGGTTTTCTAAATTGGAGAAGGGAAAAATTAGAATTTTTGTAAGGGGTGCAAATTCATTCCTATAAAAATATATACAACAATATATAGGGGAAGCTTTACATTTTCATTTCTCACCAATTTGGCTAGTGATTGTTGAGTTGTTGAGGAAGTGGTATGGCCTTGGATTTTGTTTAAAGGGATAATCATTACTACAATATGTATATGTCCTATTCCAAGTGGGAGCCTTCCTATTTGTTTCATATCCACAAACCCATTACACAAATTCCCTCCTCCACCAACCTCCAATTGAGCTATTGTTGTGGCATCTTAGACTTTTATCAATTGTTCAACAACACCTTCCATTGTTGTCTTTTTTTATCAATTTTTTGTCTTTTAGATTGTATCTCTCTATAAAAAGCATTAAGTTCCTCTTCTTTTGACCATGACAACTTCTTGTGTTTTAATTCCTTTTCTAATTTGTTAATTTTAGTCTTTGGTTGTTTTGCTCTACTTTGAGCATTTTCAACTATAGTTTTTGCAGTGTTTTAGTCATTATCATTAGATTATGAAATAATTTCTTAATGCAAGCTCATTAGGGAACTTGTCTACCTTTCAAATAAGAATTCCATGCCTCCAGCTAACTGATTCTCTTTTTTTGCACTTAGATCTCATATTTCCTTTTCCTTATCATTCATTTCCAATTGTATTTATTCCATGGAATTCCTAACTTCAAGAATACTTGGCTTCATTTTTCAACTCCACTTATAGCATCATCTCTTTCTTTCTTTGCTTACGCAAATTCATATGCAATAGAATTTTTTTTGAGTTCATATGGTTCTTCATTGCTATTTTCCCCTTGCACATACTAGAGATGCTCCTTCCTCCACTTCTCATGAGCAAGAACAACCTCTTCATTCAATACATTATCTATTTTTTAAACTTTGGTCCACCTTTTCCTAAGTGTATTTAGATTATATTCCTTTTTCATTACATACTTCCTAGTACATCCTCATTTTTTTTATTACTAGCATATCATACAATTCTCGTAGCAAATGGTTTTGGGATTCTATAGGAATTGTTGGAGACAAAGGGGTAGAGTTTTGAATGTATTGAATAATTCCATGTACCTTTGCAATATTTTTTTTCCCAACTTTGAGAGTTTATTTATTATAACATACTCCATATTTTTCTTGTAACAAGTTATTTGCAACAAGTCTACTTACAATTACATAATTCATATGTTTCTTTTAACAAGTTATTTACAACAAGTCTACTTATGATTACAAAATTCGTGTGTTTCAGATAAGAATTTCATGTCTCCACCCAACTGATTCTCTTTTTTGCACTTAGATTTGGCTTTACAATAGTGAGTGGGTTGTAGTTTTTATAACACCTTGCATTTTCCAATGTATAGGTTTAAAAAATAGTATTCGTGTAACTAAGAACCTTTTCTTTCATAAATGTATTGTGATATTTATTTACTGAATACTTTCATGTACCTTTCCAACTGCTTTTTTCCCACATGCTACATCAACCTTGCTTAGAATCTTGTGAAAGTATTTGATACATTAAAAACTCTATCATATCACAAAAAGGAAAGCACAATGACAAGGACAATTGTCAAATGTTAAAAAAAAAAGGAAAAGAAAAACAATTAATTAGTCATTAAGAAGATTATGGTAGACCTCTTTACAATGCACATTCAAGTCAAATGATAAAGGGGAAAACTTGTGGTAATATAGTTTTTATGTTTATGGATGAGTTTGAAAAGTAAATAATAGTCCACAAGGGAATACATTTTAATATGGCCATTTAAAGGTGAAGTACATAAAATATATATAGTTGAATATCATAGGTACAATTAACAAGGTATGAATGAGCAAGAATTTTTTAGTAGATTGTCTCACGAACCTTCAAGCAATAGTAGGATAGTCACCTCAAGGTTTAAGTAAACCTATGGTCAACGGTCTCTTTTCCAATATGGATTTTATTCCATATTTCATACATGAAGAATTTCCTCAAACTATAGATCCCACTATTAGCCATAACTTTGATCCATGAAGAACTACCTCAACCTATAGATCCATGAATTCCACATATTTGATTGGCTATTTTGAGCTTGATGGCCTTCATCAAGAACGAGCAGACCTAGCCTCTCTAAAAGTAGTTTTCTAATATCCTTAGCCTCTTCAAGAAGGCTCACATTTGTCTTACAAGTTAGATATACAGAAAGGTTGTAATAAATACCAAGCAAACTTTTTCTTCTATTCCACTCACAAAGCATTACCAAATGCCTCAAATTTTTCAATTTTTTCCCCATGATCTGGTTGCTCTTAGCTAGTTTTATAATCTCTTCATATTCATAGTTTGAATGATTTCATCCCAAAAGGGCATTGATCTTGTTAGCATGTAAACTAGAATGCCAATACTCCACTTCTTGAACTCTCTTTCCCAAGGGAAAAGCATGTTTTTTTGAGCAATAATCAAAGGTCTGCTTCTAGGAAACAATTCTAGGTATGTCTTTAGAAAATGTATTTCTCATGCTTTGGGCACAGGAAAAAAAATTCTCATTATAAGTTTTCTATTTCCTATGCTTGAAGCATGAGATATAAGTTTTCTAAAGACCTGTCTAGAATTGTTTCCTAGAAGTAACCTTTCATTATTGCTCCAAAAAAATGCTTTTCCCTTGGGAAGAGAGTTCAAGAAGTGGAGTATTGACATTCCAATTTACATGCTCAAAAAATCAATGACCTTTTGGAATGAAATTCATTCAAACTTTGAATATGAAAAGATTATAAAATTGGCTAAGAGCAACTAGATCATGGGAAAAAAAAATGAAAAATTTTAGGCATTTGGTGATGCTTCGTGAGTGGAATAGAAGAAAAAGTGTGCTTTTTATTGGCTATAACATTTTTCTATACCCAACTTGTGAGAAAAATGTGAGCCTTCTAGAAGAAGCTAAGAATATTGGAAAACGACTTTTAGAGAGCCCATGTCTACTTTTTCTTGATGAAGCTCATCAGCCTCAAAATAATCGATCAAAGATATGGAATTTGTGCAAAAAGGTTAATTAAAAACTACACATTATACTCTCAAGAACTCTTTTCCAGAATACATTCAAAAAGCTTTTCAACACATTATATCTGGTAAGGTTGAATTTTGTTGATTGTTGCTTGGGTAAAAACTCAAAGTTGTCCTAAACACCTAGTAAAGTTATGGCAAACAATGAGATCTACAAGTTGAGGAAGTTCTTCATCGATGAAATTGGGAATAAAATTCATAATGGAAAAGAGAGTACTGACCATAGATTTCCTTAAATCTTTAGGTGATTGTCATACTATTGGTTCAAGGTTCATGACATAATCTACTAAAAACTTCTTGCTCATTCATAACTTGTTAATTGTACCTATGATATTGCATTGAATATATTTGATGCACTTCACATTTAAATTTCCATATTGAATTACAAGAATAAAAAGTAATAAGGGTATTTGTAGTATCATGATGGGCCAAAAAGTGGTAATATGATGGGTACGTGTAGGGTATGTGGCTGATGACTTTTTTTTACCCAAAATTGATGAAATGAAAAGGGTTTTTTAAGAAGATTCTCAAATTTCTACCAATATAAATTATGCTTTACTTTGAATTTAATAAATAATTATTATTCATTTTCTATTTGAATTATGACTAAAGTCTTAATTTGATAGACTAGTTGAAAAAAATATATAGCTTTCAAACAGTATCACATTTTTTGAATCTGAAACATGTGTCGCATTCTATTCTTCACATACTATAGGATTAAAAAAAAAAGAATTTCATGAAGTTTTAACCAAGTTAAGGTGGTTAGGCATATGAGCTTTTATATTTTTTAAAAGTTGTAATAAAAAAATCATAATTAATCATTTACATGGAAAAAAATTACAAAAAATTATGCATCACATCAGGACATGAGTCCTTTACTTATATCTACAATCTTGTAAAAAAATATTATCATTTTGTTGTGGTTAAGGTGGCTAGACAGACACCTACTTCTTATTTTTCCCTGAAATTTAAGTACTAATGCATTGAAATTTCAAATTTTCACCAAATAGCTTTTTATTTTATTTTAAATAAACCTTGTAGTTTAGAAATTGCATTCAATTTGCTACAGATTCTATTCTTACATAATTTTGGAATAATATAGATAACTTATTCAAATTTTTACATCAAGTTCCCTAACTCTGATTTTTCTAAATTTTTTATGACTTAAGGGCCTATTTTTTCCATGATGATCCTGCACATACCCATAAAGTAATAACAATAAAACAATATATAGTAATAAATAGTAATAAAGACTAATACAAAATATCTTCTATTCAACAATAGTCTTTCAAAATAGTAGATCTAGTTTTACAACAGTGAGTGGGCTATAGTTTTTACAATACCTTGTGTTTTCTAATTTGCAGTTTTACAAAACACTATTCATGTAATAAATAAAAATTTGAATAGTAATAAAGAGTAATAAAGAGTAATACAAAATCTAGTAATAAACAGTAATACAAAATATGTTTTATTCAATAGTAGTGTTTCAAAATAGTAGATCTTTTTTTACAACACCCTATGTTTTCCAATTTGTAGATTTACAAAATAATATTCATGTAATAAATAGTAATAAAGAGTAATAAAAAATATCTTTCATTCAACAATAGCGTTTCAAAATAGTAATACAAAATAAAATTTCAAGTCTCTAATTTTCATTTAACAAGTCTTTGCAAATCCTAATCAGATTTAATATTTATATTTTTATTCTTTACATTTGTGCCCTTATCTAAACAACAGGGCCATCCTATGCCAAACCATTGAATAATGTTTTTATCATTTATCAGAACTGGTATGGGGTGGTCTAGCAGTGTGTGGAGGGAACAATACATCTCCTATATATCCTCTTTGATGTGGGGCTCCACTACATGACCATGCAATTGCATTGCTTGGTTTAAAAAATGAGGACTCTCATACTATAGGTTGTTGATAAATGTTGCTTTTACACACCTCATATTTGGGAATGATGGAAGTAACAAACATGAAAAAATGCCACCAACGGGGTATTCACTGTGATTGACATCATATCTTTGGAATGATTTGTCACGCTTTATGTGATTTACCACTGAATTCCATAGATACTTAGCACATAGAATGTGAACCATAGTACAGTTTGTGAGTAGGTCCATGGAGTTTGAGAGGAACTCACATGCTACATTAGCCTTATAATAGGCAAGTGTAGGTTTCATGAGCTCTAAAAAATTTACCGATCTTATGTATCATATCCTCCACCATCTAACAATTGGATTTAAAATATTTATGCAACCTCTTCATAATGAACATAACACCATTATTTTCCTAATCATCACTGGGAAGCTAGCTTATGTGAATCCTTGAGTTTAAAATTTTGAATTATACTTTAAAAAAAAGGGAATAAAGAGTCAGTAATAGATAGCCATGCGAGCATGTAGAAAAAAGCTATTATTTAGTTACAACTACTGATTCATCCACTACTTGAGAAAATAAACAAGTGTCGCAATGCATTTATGAAAACAAGGTCTTAGTTACATGAATAATATTTTGTAAAACTATAGATTGGAAAGCACAAGATGTTATGAAAACTACAACTCATTCACGGTTGTAAAACTAGATCTAAGTGGAGAAAAAGAGAATCAATTGGGTTGAGACATGAAATTATTATCTGAAACATATGAATTACATAATCATAAATATAGTTGTTGCAAATAACTTGTTACAAAAAAAAAGGAATTATGTAATCATAAATAGACTTGCTGCAAATAAATTTTTAAAAGAAACATATGGATTGTAATCATAAATACACTCTCAAAGTTGGGAAAATTTTTGTTGGAAAGGGACATTAAGTATTCAACACATTCAAAACTCTATCACTTTTCTTGCAAAAATCCAATAGAATCTCAAAAATATTTTTTATGAGAATTGCTTGACATGCTAGGAATAAAATAATATGAGGATGTACTAGAAAGTATGTAATGAAAAATGAATCAGCTCTAAGAAAATTTGGGAAGAAGCAGAACAAAGTGAATGATATAGATTATGTATTGACTGAAGATGTTCCTGCTCATGAGATGTGGAGGATGGAGCATGTGTGATAGAAGCAATGGGAAAATGGCAATGCATAAGTGGATTAACTTGAAAGATTTTCTATTTCATATGAATTTTTGCAAGAAAAGAAAGAGAGAGATGATGATATAAGTGGAGTTGAACAAATGAATCCAAGTATTCTTGAAGTTAGAAATTCCATGGAATAAATACAATTGGAAATGGATAATAAGGAAAACAAAAAACTAGATCAAAGTGTAGAAAAAGAGAATCAATATGGTGGAAGCATGAAATTCTTATCTGAAAAGGTAGACAAGTTTTGAAACAAGCTTGCAAAAATGAATGTTTGCATACTCTAATGATAAAGACACTACAAAAACAATAGTTGGAAATGATGAAAGTGGAGCAAAACAACTGAAGACTAAAATTAACCAGTTAGAAAAGGAATTAAAAAAAAAGTTGTCTTGGTCAAAAGAAGAGGAGCTTAATGATATTTGAAGAGAGCTAAAATCTAAAAAGAGGAATATGATAAAATAAAGACAACAATCGAAGGTGTTGTTGCACAACTGAGAGGTCAAAATTTAAAGGTGTTGTTGCACAACTAATAAAAGTTTAAGATGCCACAACATTAGCTATATTGGAGGTTGGTGGAGGATGGAATTTGTGTTATGTAGTATTGTATGAGTTTGCAGAAATTTAGATGTTGGAAAGGGGAAAGTTTTTAGCCAAGTGTTCTTCTTACTAGTGGAAGTCACAAGTGAGGAGGAAAAAATGCTACAAATCCACAACCTTGAAGCATTAACAACATATGAGCATCACAATACATGTGCTCCTCAACTTGTCACCCATCAAAAGTTAATGCAAGAGTCACAATAGCATCTACTGACATTTTGTGTTGTGTTTTGCAACCTATAATTATTCAGTGCATTTTCTTTTACCATCATACAATGATTTTGAAACCCAAATTTTATTCCACCCAAGACTTGTTATAAATTTTGTAGGTGACTTTCATTAAATTCATAATGTCTAAGAAACATAATAGTTTCATTACAACCATATTGTCTATGTATAATTCAAAGTTTGAAAACACTACATGCTATACAACCTACATCCAACATACTCTTCCATAACCCTCTACATGCATCAAACCAATTAGTTAGTCATCCCTAACCTCCATCTAGTTACTTTTATGTATCTCTCACAATGCAACAACACCTCAAACTCTACACCCTTGAGAATTCAACAAGAATTGAGAAGTAAGTGAAGACCCTATGTGTTTTCGAACATGCAACTATTATGTGCAATTTATATTTCAAACATACAAAGATATTAAAATGCAATGTTTACTCAAACCAAGGGTTATAAAATATGAAGGTGAACTTTAATACATTGTTTTGTTACATTCTATATAATAGGAATTGAGAAGTGAGTCACAACCCACTATGTTTTCCAATCTACAATATGAAGGTGGACTTAAATACATTTTTATAGTGTACATAACAAAAGGTGCTCATTACATCAAGTCATTTCACTATCATACGGATTATTTTTTTTGCACATTTATTAAATATCTAATGATATTTTTGAAGACCATAGTTCATTATAATTTATATATGATTGGAGGTGTGTATGATCTTCCATCATGGGATGGTTTATTCAAGATCTAAATCTTAATCAAGAAAGAAAAACCATAAACCTACCTAAAACCAAGGATCAAGATGAGCCTACCATATCCTCCATCTTCCATCTCATACCTCAACATATTTTAAAATTTCTCCAACTCATACCATTGAAACTTATACCCAACTCATGTTACCCTCCATGTCATCCTTTCTTTCCATTGAAAATGGAAACCAAAATGACTTGCATGTTCAACCAACATCTATCCATCCTATTTCACCAAAGGAACACTTAAAGTCTCCCTAAAAGAAATACAATACTCCATGCAAAATCCTATTTCACAAAATGGTAGTCCTAGTATTCTAGTTCAACCCACTTTCACCTCATCCATCCCATGTTTATCCAACTCATCCATTTCATGATTTTCCACCTTCATAGTACCTAGAGAAAGTCAACCATGTCACACACTTGACCTCATTGATTTAAAGCATGACATCATAGATCCCCCTTTATGTGAATATTAAAGTACTCCCTCTCATGATCCCATTCCATCTCATCATTCTATTCTAGGTCATGATGACATACCATCTCATGATCTAAGTGTATCAACTCCATACCATAATCATAGCATATAAATTCATTCAATAAAGCTTTCCATCCAATCAATAAAGTCAAGACCCCCAAGGTATAAGCATTTCCATCACATCACACGATAAACCTAAACTTTCACAAGATCCCGCTCATGAACCACAAGCATATAAGTTTGCTTCATCCACCTTTATAAAAGTTCATTTTCTCCTACAATACCACATGTCTTCATGAGATCCATTTACCTAAACACCCTAATATTAAAACACGTCTAAAATTTGAAGACCTTAGTTACATACCTCCTTTTCAAGACATCGGTAGCTCTTTCAAACACAAAAGGCCTCCCATTGGATCAATACATCCACCTCCTCCATCATATTTTTCATCTATTTTTGGATCATATCCATCAATCCTTCCATCCATCATGGTCCCATATGTTCCTAATGCATATCCTTATGTGCCCTTTCAAGAACATCAAAGGCACATACCCTTGAATTCCTTCCAACACCTTCCACTTCAAAATCCTCTTTACTCATAAAATCCTTGTATGGCCTATCCAAGAAATTGGGATACTAAACAAGAAATGAATAAATTGAAGAATCCACAAAAACCTAAATATCATCATGTCCCACTAAAAATACATGCCAAAATAAAGAAAAATATGACTGAAAATCAAAAGAATAAAAGTTCTAAGAAAATGGAAGATTCCAATTAAGAAAAAATGAAAAGTGAAAACAATGTGGGTTCCAAATAAATAAATAAAAACCACGCATTCAAATAAAAAATTAAAATTGGTATCCCAACTTTGTAATCCAAAAGACTCCATTATTACACCATCATCCATTCCTCCATTATTCATCCTCCAAATCCATTTTCGATCCTCATATGCCCAATTTTACTATCCCAACCCACTCTCAATCCTTCAACTTTCACCACCCTTCAAGATGTGTGCCAAAGTTTTTCTTGTATAAATTCCCTCATAACAACTCCATTCCATAGTTCCATCCAACCTTCATCCCTCATTCCATAGCTTTAATCCAATCCTTTACATGAATCCTTAACCTCATTCTACCTATCTCTATCCATTCCATTATCTTTACCAATTTTCCTACAAACATCTTTAAGTGGGAACATGTTAGCGATGTTCTATAAGAAACATTTAGTCAATGGGGTACTATATTCCTCCATTTATATCCATACACCTTCATCAGCTTCAATTTCCATAAGTTTCCATTTCAATGGCCATTCATATCCATTCATATCCACTAGCTTTCACATCCATCCACATACCCTTGATTGTACACTTGGGGAAAAGACTTTACTATTGGTACGATACATTATTGATTATACTATTTTCACTTAGGGGTATGTGTAGGATCATGATGGGACAAAAAGTGGCGATATGATGGTTATGTGTAGGGTATGTAGCTGATGACCTCTTTTTTACCCAAAATTGATGAAACAAAAAGGGTTTTAAAAGGAGATTCTTAGCTTTCCACCAATATAAATTATGTTTTACTTTGAATTTAATAAATAATTATTATTCATTTTCTATTTGCATTACAACTAAAGTCTTTATTGATAGGTTTATTGAAAAGCATCTATATCTTTCAAACGGGATCACATTTTTTGAATTTGAAACATGTGTCGCATTCTATGCTTCACATACAATAGGATTAAAAAATATTGAATTTCGTGAAATTTTGACCAGGTATCTTTTCTTTTCTTGTCACATTTTGAGCAAGCTTGAAGATCTCTACACCTTGTTGTGTATGAAGGAGAGTGAGGAATGGGGCATGAGTCTTTCTTGTGTGTGTGTATCGAGTCACTCTAGCCTATGATGATTACAAAAAACATAACCCATAACAAAGGGGGTTTCATTCCACTCTATGATGAAACAAATGATCACTTCAAAGCTTTTCCATTCCATTCATTTCCATATCCATCCCATCATATCCTTCCCTCCCATAGAAAATACATCTCATAAGCCATTTACATGCTTTCCTTGCATCACATCAATTCATTGCATTCCTTTCTTCTTTGGATACACCTAGGTCATTCATATTTATAAATCTTGCATATCATTTTCTATCTACAATTCAAAAATGATCACTTCATAGCCTTTCCATTCCATTCATTTCCATATCCATCATTTCATATCCTTTCCTTCCATATCAAATACTTTTCATAAGCCATTTATATTCTTTTCTTGTATCTAATCAATGTGTCACATTCCTTTCTTCTTTGCATCCACCTAGGTCATTCATATTTTTAAATATTGCATATCATTATCTATCTAAAGCTCAAACATACCTTCATCTATCATAAAAATATTGACACCATACCATATGAAGATCAATATCAGGGAAATATCAAGGTTATGCAATCAAAGATTGAGGGAAACAACCACATCAAGAGTTCATGTTCAATGTGAGTTTGTTTCATTTCATGCATGTAGTTTCTTCTAACTTTTAGACACAACTGAAGTTTACAATTGGTTTTTATTGATCTCAAGTGTTAACATGTTCATACAAAAGTTTGAAATAAGTCTCTTCTCAATTGAAAAGTGTTACAAAAGTGTTCTTAGTTTTTGTGACTGACAAACATATGAGTTACAATGGTGTGTTCTACTTGTATACTTTAAACAAACCACATGTCTTATGTATACTTCAACATTTTTTAGAAATGTCTATGTTGATGTTGTTTTTCATTGATGTCAAAGGTAAATGGAGTTGGTAATGCAAATGGTATTTGATACCAACTACATGCAAAGTGATTTGCTTCACTGTGTTTTCATGGATTGGTTTCAAAGATAATATTCATTCATTTGGTGATCTATAGCAAAAGTGGTTGTTGATATTAATGTCAAAGTCCTTGTTGTTCATTCATTACTTGTTCACATGGTGTTGCTGCAAAAGGTATTGATACTTGTTGCAAAATTTTGAAAAATTTGTTTCATGACAAAGTCAAAGGTATTGAACAACAAAAACTTATTGCAAATTCATCATTCACATTTTATTCTTGATGGATAATACATTTTGATGTTGTGAATCAAAGGCATTAAATGGATAGGTTTTTGGCATAAAGACATGATTCATGTTTGTTGATGAGATCTTCATGCTTCTAGAAGGATCTAAACCAATGTCAAAAGCATAATATCCTACATCAGAGGTATATGGTCAAAATAAGAGGTTACATATTAATTACATGTTTTTAAGCCCATTGAGTTTTTTGAAGTTGTTTTTGGTTCTTTCATTGCTTGCAAGTTTTCTCTTAAACTCTATATGAGGTTCATTATGCAAAGTTTATAACCGGTTTACTTTTTGTTATATTTGGTTGGTGACTTACTATATCGGTGGAAAGGCACTCCCTTTAAATAGTTTTCTAATGAAGGTTTTAAACTCATCAGAAAGTGGCCCTACTCCTTGACTTAACCATCTTAGCAGGTCAATAACTTATTTAATACCACCCCTACTACTTACTGCAATAGTTTAGCAAGGCACTTGTAAATGCAACAATTGATAAAATTTAATTTTATATAATTCATTGATGGATGTTCATGCCCCTTTTATTGTCATATATGTCTTTATCTTATGATTAATCATCCCCATTTCATTTTCCCTAAGGTTGCTTGTCACATAACAAACCTCTCTATATGTTTCATGACACTGTCCTTCTCAAAACCATTTTTTTATGTCTATGCTGCATTATTCCTTAATCTCCTTGCTTATTTATACTCTATCATTTCACTCTTGAACATTGGAATACCTATCCATTCATACCATTGTATCATATCAATCCTTTACATTGCTTCCTATTTGGATTTCAACACTTCCCATGACATGTTAAGTAAGTTTATAGTTGAATGATTATCCTTAATTATAGTGGTAATCCTTTTGGAATGACTATCCCATGCTTACATTTAATTTTCTACTTTTATGTCCTTGAGAATGGCGAATTCATGTTGATTTTGAGATCCAACCATTATAAATTTTTTTGTATCTTAACTATTCTTTGTAAACCTCAACTAACACCTCTCAAACTCTACCCTAGCTTCCTTTGTAGAGACTAGCAACATCATTATTTGATTGCTACTGCTATTATTCTAAAGAAACCACCTTTTCAATAGTCATAAAACAACATTATCATAGGTCTAACTTTCCATTTTTATATTTTGATATTGCATAGTGATTTTTTTTTCATCTCATTGACCATACACATTTGATGAAGAAGAGTGCTTCTCATGACTATTCTTAAGGTTGTTACTCCATCAAGCATTTATTTTTCTTATGTTCACCTTTAGGATAATATTTTCCTTGAATTTTTTGTCTAGTAAGATTTTGTTCTGTTGACTACCATAATGAATTTAATTGATAGGACTACCCTAGGAAGCAAGGCATGTCCTCTTTTCATGGTTGTCATCATAAGGGAATATCATAGATTGTCAAAGGTTTCCTTTAACAAATTTATCCTTTTTTTCCTTATGATGACTATTCATTACATACCACTTTCATAGGTCTACTCTACCTTCTACTTCACCACAACTCTTGGCTTCTTCATGAATTTATTATAGTTCACAATTGATTCATGCCCCTTATCATATACTAGGTTTTTATTATAACCATATCTTTGTAACCTATTGAAGCAATCAATAGTTTTCAGTTTGTGTATCTTCATATGCTTATCCAAAAGTATCAATCTCAATAATATAGGCTTCTCCTTATTCACTTTTAACCTTAAAACCTTTGATAGCTACACATTATCATGATGACTACTATATGCTTTAGTGTAATTAAACTACCTTTTAAGGGGTACCTAATTGAGTTCACATGATTGGATTTTTGGGCTGTCATTAATAGGTTTACTATGTTCAATATTTTACTATTATTCTTTGATATATTTTTTTCAAGCATGAATAGCTTGTTCGAAAGCACTTGTTTTAGGATTTTAACCATAGCAACAAGACACTTAATTGTTTGATTAAATTATTTTGTAGACATTTATGAAAAATGTGGTAACATAGACAAGGCTATGAACTATTTAATAAAATGCCTAAAAGAAATGTAGTCTCATGGTGATGGAATGCCATGAAAATCCATATAGAAGCAACACATCAATATGGATTGTCCTGGAATTCCATCACCACGTGACCAAATTTCTTTCAGGCATTCTATCAAACAATTCATTGTCTTGTCTATGTTGTTGCTTACTATTATGCTTTGATATAATTTTTGAAAGCATGTGTAGCTTGTTTAAAAGAATCTATTTTTGGATTTTAGTCATAGCAACAAGGCAATTAATTGTTTGATAGAATGCTTTGGTAGACATGTATGAAAAATGTGGTAGCATCATGAACTGTTTGATAAAATTCCTGAAACAAATGTTGTCTCATGGGGATGGAATGGCATGACAATCCATATTGCAATAGCCTGCAGTATTGATTTTCATGGAATTCCATCACCACGAGAAAACATTTCTTTTAGGAATTTTATCAAACAGTTCACTATGCTACCACATTTTTCGTACATGTCTACCAAAGCATTCTATCAAATAGCTCACTACCTTGCTACTATGGGTAATAGCCTAAAACAAATTCTTTTGAACAATCTACACATTCTTACAAAAATTCTATCAAAGCATAATAGTAAATATGGATTGGCATGGCTTCCAACACCATGGCTAAATAGTAAATATGTATTGTTGAAAAAATATATCAAAGCATAATTCTAAATATGGATTGTATTTAGATTCCAACACCATGGCCTTGGAATTCCATGAAAAGCCATAGACAATAAATAGAAATAGCTCATTACTAGTCTATGGCTTGTCATGGAATACCAATCACCATAGTGTTGCAATTCCATTAAAATATAGATTTACTATTATGCTTTGATAGTAAACAAACAATAGTTTCCAAAAAAGATATTAATAGATAGTGTGATTGTAAGTTGGAAAAAATAGTGTGAGGTGAGTATATGTCTACCAAAACACAGTGGCAATCCATAGATAAGCAATCATACATAGAAATATTCATTTCCTTTTCTATGGCTTGTCATGGCATTCCAATCACCATGGTTTTTCAATTCCATGACAATCCATATTTACCATTATGCTTCAATAGTAAACACCCAATGTTCTACAAAAATCATATGCATGCATAGTATCATTGCACGTTGGAAAACACACTATGAGGTGAGTATGTATCTGCCAAAAAACAATGGCAACCAATATAATCAATCATACATAGAAACAATTCATTTCCTAATCTATGGCCTGTCATGGAATTCCAATCACCATGGTGTCGCAATGTCATGACAATCCAAATTTACTATTATGCTTTGATAGTAAACACACAATGTTTTCCAAAATCCACATGAATGGATAGTTGCAAGTTAGAAAATAGTGTGAGGTGAGTATATTTCTTCCAAAACACAATGGCATGTCATAGATAAGCAATCATACATAGAAATAGTTCATTTCCTTGTCTATGGATTGTCATGTCATTCTAATCACCATGGTGTTGGAATGCCATGACAATCCAAATCTACTATTATGCTTTGACAATAAATGCATGCAATGTTTTCCAACAACCATATACATTCATTCTATGATTGCAAGTTGGAAAACACAGTGTGAGGTGAGTATATGTTAGCCAAAACAAAATGGAAAGCGATGGATAAGCAATCATACTTACAAATAGTTCATTTCCTTATTTATGGGTTGTTATGGCATTCCACTCACCATGAAACCACATTTCTTTGAGGTATTTTTCAAAGTATTCATTGCCTTGTCTATGTTGTTGCTTACTATTATGCTTACTAATGTGCTTTCATAGAAAAGGTAGTGAATTGTTTGAAAAAATTCCTCAAACCAATGTGGTCTCTTGGAATGCCACATGACAAACAAATACAATTGGCAGCTGAAATTATCACTCTAGTATGAATGAATTAATATCTTTGAGAATACTATTTCTTTAAGTATATGTCATCCAAAACACAATGGAAAGCCATAGATAAGCAATCATACTTACAAGTAGTTCATTTCCTTGTTTATGGCTTGTTATGGCATTCCAATCACCATGAAACCACATTTCTTTGAGGTATTTTTCAAACTATTCACTGCCTTGTCTATGTTGTTGCTTACTATTATGCTTTCATAGACAAGGTAGTAAATTGTTTGAAAAAAACCCTCAAACAAATGTGGTCTCTTGGAATGCCTTGACAAACAAATGCAATTGGTAGCTGCAATTATCACTCTAGTATGAATGAATTAATATCATTGAGAATACTATTTCATTGCATAGGTGGAGTTCCCTATAGTTGTGGGTATAGTTTTAGAATGTATTGTTGATACATTTACATAAGATGACAATATATATCTATGAGCCAAACTGCATTGCTTGTTAAATAAGGTGTTTCCCATTTTCTAAGAAAATTTGGTTAGGGGATCTCCATCTACAAATATCACTCTAATTATCATCATATATCTAAAATTATCACTCTAACTATTTACAATTCTTTTAGAAAATATAGTGGGAGATGAGTATGTCTACAAAAACATAGTGGCAAGCCATAGATTGATAACTAATCATACATAGAAATAGTTCATTTCCTTGTCTATGGTTTGGCATGGCATTCCATTGACCATGAGAAAACATTTATTTTAACCATTTTTAAAAGATGTTCACTCCCTTGTGTCTATTGTTGCTTACTATTATGCTTTCATAGACAAGGCAGTGAACTGTTTTAGAAAATACCTCAAACAATGTGGTCTCATGGAATGTCATGACAAGAAAATACAATTGGAAACTACAATTATCACTCTAGAATGAAGAAATTAATATATTTGAGAATATTACTTGGTTGCATAGGTGGAGTTCACTATAGTTTTGGGTATAGTTATTATCTATGCAATGTGAAGTAATTGTATATTTTCTTTTAGGTTGACTATGTAAAAAAGCTATATTGTAATTAAAATTTTGTCATCTATTTATCAACATCTACTTATTATTTATGAAATTTGAAGTAATGCTATCATTTTGAAACTTGTGCAATGCAATGAAATGGAAAACACAAGGTTTTTACAAAATTGCAACCCCCGTCACAACATA
Source organism: Sequoia sempervirens (assembly GCA_007258455.2). Classification (NCBI taxonomy): domain Eukaryota; kingdom Viridiplantae; phylum Streptophyta; class Pinopsida; order Cupressales; family Cupressaceae; genus Sequoia; species Sequoia sempervirens. Next base: position 375,516,156 of record VDFB02270651.1, read on the forward strand.
CCCAAACCCTCATACTTTTTAAGCTTGTATATGTACATGTGCATTACAAATAGGAAGAACATCGGTTTCTTTCCATTATCGCCAATAATGAGTAAACTTGTTGAAAGTGGTGAAACACACAGTGTTAATAGTTCTTCAAAAACAATGTGTGTTTATAAAATGGTGCCTTTCATTACATTCCTAAGGTCTAAATAACAAAATATTTTAAATACATTCATATTCTTTTGTAAAATTCTAAGATACAAAACATTGGGTTTTACAAAACCTACAACCCACTTAAAGTTTGAAAATAATTTACAAACATAACCCCTTATAATGTTTTAAAACCCTTTAGAACTAACAACCCAAATGATTAGAAACCCCTTAACTCACTTCAAATGTTTTTAGTCTCCCCTTGCTCTCCAACCTTTCAAGCTAAAAAATGAAAGAGTAGAAAACTTAGAATGATAAAGGTTGTTGAAAAATAATGGTTATTTATAAAATGGTCCACATTTCATTATATTCCTGTGGTTTCAATAACAAAAGCTTTTGAAAACATTCATACTATTTTCTAAGATTGCAAGTTCTCAAAACACTAAGAATCCTACAACCCACAACAACACACCTATGTACATACAAAAAAGAATGAAACCATACATAAAAATATACAAAATGGCACCTATCTAAATATAGTCGGTTAGAAACCCCTCACCTCAATTCAGTTGGTCGTCTACCCTGCCTGCAATGCACCCTTGCTCTCCAATGTTTTGATTTCAACCTAATGAGAAAACCCAAAACATAGCATATTTTCCAAGAACAATACTTGTTACAATTTAAAACACACGTCTTAATCACATCACTTCCTTTTCCCACATGCACATAATGGATAGTTTCTTGCACAAGGTGAAAAAAATGCAAGCATAATTTGACGGCAGGACACCTCCTCACTTTCCTCATCATGATGTTTCCTTCCATTTGCTGGTTCCATCAATTCTATCATCCATATAACAGGCCCTGCACTACAATATCTCTTCATCCTATTTATGTTTACATATACTTTGTTATGTATGTTTTAATGCATTTTTATATGTACATAGGTGCATTTTTTCTATGAGTTAGTGGGCTTCATTATTGACTGCCTTTTTCCATACATGATTTGGATTTCGTCTAATCGTGAAACTCTCCAAGAAGATAAGTACTCATCGCCCGTGAATGCAGTTATTCCATATCTTATAAAAGATGACTATTTTAAGTCAAGATGAATGAATGCATTGACTTGTTTGTGGGTCATTCACGTTCTCACATATTATTGGCAGACATTCGCATCTCTCTGTCATGAACGATGAATAAATGACAATATGGTCTAATCAGAATGAAAGAATGTGAGCCTGCAATTACAACATTTGTATAATTTGTTATTTTATAAAATTCATTAGGCTAAAACCAAAAGTTTGATATATTTTATCTCTACATTCAAGAAAGTAATAAGACAATAAATAAATTTATATAAATTCAAAAAAATATTCAAAAGCATGTAAGTCATTCTCATTAGTTCAAAAACATGTATACATTTCATATCGATCATTACTTTCAATAAACAAAATGCTATTGCATAGAATAAATAACCAAATTATAGAAGGTATTTTGTTATGTGTCTTCGGAGATGATTTATTTGGTACAATTTTTTATGGTTTTTAAAAAAGTTGAAGTATATATTTCAAAGAAATGATAATTGTTTGTAGAATAATTTTTATAATTTTATAGACGGTTAAATTAATATATATTTTGAGAGTTATATCTTTTATTTATTTTTTAATATATTTTATTTTATTAAGAAAGTCTTATCTTCATTCATTCCTTCTTGAAGTTTTATTTTATCTACATAACACTTTAATAAATTTGAATAAACAAGATATTTCTTTTCATTTGTATTTTTAATACTTAAGAATTATGTTGTTGACCAGATGTGTAACACTAGTTTGCATAAGTGTTCTATAATTTAGTAGCTTCTAGCCAACTTCATCAAAATTATAACTATTTTGTACACATGTGCATACATTTCCTATTACTACCACAACTTTGATAGCATAAATCATCTTTTCCATTGTCATCATCACTTCTACAACAACTGAATGACCTTGTCAATCATGATATAAACTTCATTACTAGTTCCTATCTTTTGTATCACATTGACATTGCCAATTTTTCCTTGAATCTCAAATTGGCTATATGTTATGACCCTACTTATCCATTGTTCATAAATAATCTAAGAAAATCTCATGTTGGGTTCCATATATCACCTATTTTCCTAAGGTTTCTCAATTTGTATGTTTTCAAAAAAATCCTCTAAAAATTGTTAGGGTTCATATTATAGATTCATATTTGTAATCTATCATTTTCAAGTTGATTGTATGAGAAATTGCATGTTACAAGTGTATGTGTTCTACTCATAATTTTTTTATTTCCTTATTATCAATTAGAATCCTACCTTATTGAATCTATTTTTCAACACTCTATTGAAGCATGGGATTGATCTCAAGGTGTGGGTCCTTACAAATGAGATCAAACATTCAAATAAGTTTGACTTCATCTCTATCCTATATGCAGGAGTGTTGTATCAATTTCCAACACAAAATAGACCTACAACTAATCATATTTTATCGATTCTTCAAGGAAAAGGGTAAGAAGGAGTGTATTAAAATGAAAAGGTGGTGATGAACCTAGATAAAATGATGTTTATTCCTATAACATAGAGAATGAAAGTAAACATCTAGAAGGAATCACATAGGTCTTTGCTATACCAAATCATGTCTAAGTATGTAATAAGGTCAAGGTTTGGCAAGCACTAAGATTGAAATAAAAATTCCATAGATAGCTCCTACAAGCAAGTTTCACATAATACATATCTAGAAAATAATCAAATATTCATTCAAACATCAAGGTATGAATATTTACATAATGCATCAGAAGCGAGAAGAGGTGAAAATAGAACAACTTAATTAATTAAAATACCTAGAGCATTTTACAATAGTGGACTTGCAACACCCAAGTCATTGTAGAGAAGAAAAAAACCCTAGTTCAATGATTCTTAACAACATTTTATTCTTCTATTAGGTGTTCAAGAGACAAAACATATGGTAGAGAAGAAATTCTAGCAACAACCCTCTATAAAAATTTGACAAATATGGATTAAAATATTTGATTACAACATGAAAATCTCTCAATAATGGCCCTACCTTACCTACCTTGATAAATCATACGTTGTGTAGATAAAATCCCATGAAGTATATTTCAAATATGGCTCAAGGAAGTCACTTGATAAAAAGGAGCTCTATAGTATCAATCCTCCTAAAAATCCATGGAAAATGAATTAAATCCCTTCTAAAGATTTCATGAATAAATATTTTATAGCTGAGATATTTATTGCAAAATTAACACTATCTCCTGAGAGTTGTCTCTACAAATTGACCCCTTGTAGAAATCAAACCCTCATTTGAATATCTAATTTTATAAGAATTTTTCTTAAAGGAGGAAAATTAGTTGGAAAGTGGATATATCTCACCATCTCTCCAAGTTCACAACACCTCATATACTCTATCACCTTTCTATACATATAAGGTCCTCATTCCTACCCTTCAAAAAACTTTGATCATCAACTAGATACAATAGAAAATCTCCATCCATTGAAACATATTTAGATACCTGCAAATTCCCTATGAAGTTCTTTATCATATACAAGTATTGTTCTTTTCTTTTTATTATTTGAGCATCCTTAAATTCTCTGATATTTAACCCACATCAAATTCATGTGAGAAGATTATCAACAATAGAAATTTATCTTGATTGGGTTTACTTAGAAATGTCTATAATATTTCCTCTTTAATATTTTTGATTTGGTAGAACCCAAACCTCCAACTAAAACATGTGGAAGAAATACTTCCATAGACACCTATGAGAATTTGGCCCCTTTCTACTTGCAAAACCCAGAATTAGTCAAATTTGGATGTATTCTCATCCTTGCAAAACAATTTCCTTCAACAATAGTTATAAGAAAACCATTGGCAACTGCACCTTTGATTATATATTGTTCACCTTGAAATCACTCGCAATGAAAAAAATTGATCCTTGATTATAGATTGTTCACCTTGAAATCACTCGCAATGCAAAAAACTGATCCTTGATTATAGATTGCTCACCTTGAAATCACTCGCAATGCAAAAAATTGATCTCCATCAGGCCTTGCAGGCTGAGGAATTGCATCTAATGCACTTTTAATCTTTGAAGTGATTCACTTGGAAACATTCACAAATACATATGGACACTATATTCTCGTAATACTTTAAGCTATAGGTGTATAGATTCAAATTTGGTCTAGAGGAATTAATTAAATATGAGTTATTTAATTAATAATATTTAATTCTTTAACTTATAAATAAATTGAAAAAATTATTTATATAGTTCATTTTCTCTAATTCTTCATGTCCTAAATTATTTTCTTCATGTCTTAATTAAATCAACAAATTTACGTAGTTTGTTTTATTTTCATTAAAATTTGAATTTAAATTCAAATTTAAGCATATTTCTACTAACTTCTTCCCACCTTCCACCTCATGTTGTGTCTCAAGAAATTCAATATTTCTCATATTTAATTTGGCATTTATCCTCAACAAATTCTAACCAATATGGGACACTTGGCCTTCATCTCCATTTTATTCCACTTTACACTTGGCAATTTATTCGTTTAAAGGGAACACACTTCCCATTTTCTCTCTAACCTCTTCATCTTCAATCGTCCATTCTCCAAATCGAATCTAGACCATTGATTTCTACCACCTAGGCTCATGCCTTGGAAAATCTATAAATAGACCCTCATTTACAACAAAAAGAGATCCTTAGAAAGAGAACTAACCATAATTACACTCTACAAAATTTTAGTTAGCATTGTAATTTTAGTATTAGCATTTTAGCATCAAGTAGTTTAATCATGACATTTTCATTAGCAACATCTTAATTATAGTAGTTTAATCATATCATTTTCATACAACATCTTAATAGCCTAATTATCTTTTCATACCTTCTACAGCTAGTTTATCAATCATGTAATGTAGGAAACATCACTTGAATTTCTATCTTCTCTCCTTCAAGTTTCCATTTCGAAAGTCATGTGCATAAACCATCTGAGTACAAAAATGACTTAAAGAATCCTTGGAGATAGAAGACAAAGAGGCACCATTGAGGAATTGTTTGTTTCAATTTGATTGTTATTTGAATTCCTTGATATAATGTTTTATTGCTGTGTTGTATAGGTCTTACTTGATTATTCAGATTATTCATACACACATAAATTGGCACCCACCATGGGGCCTAGTCCCATTTTTAACAGTTTTTGGCAAGTTTTCATCAATAGGTTCATTCTTGAATTTTGATCTAGTGCACTTGAAACATCTTTAAGTGCATAGGTGGTGACTTTCAGTGCATCCAAGCTCTATTATAATGCATACGTATCCCATACTAGGGCATGTGCCTCCTCTTTCAGTGCATATCTAGGATTTGATTTCCTTTTTTTGCTTTACATAATAGCAGATTTAATGTGTTTAATAGTGCATATACTGAATATTTTAGTGCATATGCTCTCCTTTTTAGCGCATACACCTTTATTTGCAAAAAATTAAAATTTTGGGTGACTAATCTATATCTTTCTATTTTGCAGGTGCTTTATATGTTTTTAAAGACATATCTAAGACTATTAATAATGTTTTTTAGGGGCTGGAGTTATTTTCCTTTGATTAAATTAGGAATCTAGTTTAATTACAAGGTTAATGAACACCATGTATGTTTTGTTTGCAAAGTGATAGTCCTATGCTTTCCCCTATACTGGGTGGCCAAAATGCCAGAATCACTCTTTCATTTTATTGCAATAGAACCTTTAGCCAGTCTACCTTAGTGGGAAAAAGTAATCACCCTAAGGGAATGACCTAAGTGGGAACAACTAAAGCCAAGCATTCCAAACCACTATAATCAAACATGAATTGTGATGAAAATCACATTCAACGGTAGTGTGAATTGATAGCCATTCCCAAATACTTTGTTCTAAAGGTTGGGAGGCTTCTTGAGGGAGTTTATCATTTTTTGCACCAGACGAAAACCCTTACTAAGAACTTTAAGTGTAGTAGCCAAGATGAGTCAGTTCCTGAGCATTATAATATTCACAGTGCAAGGGGAGGGAAAAATCTAGCCCCAAGATATTCACCATATAACTACTAGGGATTTCTAGCCAAAAGTGAAGGAATTGGCTTTTGGTTAAGACTTGGAAAAGTAAAAAACATGGGCGCCCTCTAGGGGGTGACACGACTGTGTGAGCTGATTTAGTTATAAGATGTGGGCTATGATGTTATTAATGACCCTTGACATTAGAAGAGTCTGAATGATATGTTTGCTATTGTTCAATACTAGTGGAAATCAAAGGGATTAGATCAAATTTCCTAGAATATGCACTTGATGTTTAGATAATGGGATGGAAAAAAAAAATTACCACTTGCTTTTCTATTTGAAATCACTGTTTAGAAAAGCATCCATCCAAAACATTCAATTCATTGATTGAAGAACAAGAGAAAACCAGACAAACTTTCAAAAAGGGTGACATTTCCAGTTTAGCACATAAACTTCCCATTTCAGTGCATTGAGTCCATCTTTCAATGCATATAGGGTCTTTTTTGGCACATTCATCCCATCTTTCAATGCAAATAGGGTTTGTTCTAACATATGTACCGCATCTTTCAATGCATAATTTTTTTGTTCTTGCACATTTAGGTGATAGTCAAGCGCATCCAAGCTCTATTCTAAGGCATTTACCCCATCTTTTAGTGCATATGCTACCTATTTTAGCACGTTCACTTGATATTCAAACAAAGAGCTAAATTTAACTCTTGTTCGACAATTAGAATCATATTTAGGGAGAATTTTCAAAGAAAAGATCATTCCTCATTAAAACATTGGTTTAAACTTGAAGAAATTGGCTTCTGTAAGTGCAATCCCTTTAACTAAACCTAGATCAAACAACTTAAAGTGTCCAATCATCAATCTCATCTCTAATTGTTAGCTGAGTTTCATCATTAGGATGTATCATCCTTCATCATGAAACAAACGTTATACACCATATTTAGCCTAGTCTCATTAATAGGATCCATCATCATATTTGACTTAGGTATTTCATTGGCACTCTCAAAACAAAGATAATATTATAATCAAACTCTATCATTTGCATGCCCATTTTAATAAGAGCTCAAAAATAGAAACTCAGAGGAAAGGAAATAGAAACCCAAACCATCATGGAAAAAGGAGAAGAAAATCCTTTTCACATATTTTATCAACTTGAAACAGATGAGATAACTGATGAGGGCATTCAACAAGCTCAACAAGATCCTAAATTTCACAATTTAATGGAAAAGTTTATAGAAAAGGATGGAGAGAAATATTTTCTGATACTGGAAAATTAGGGTGTGAAACTTCCCAATGATTTTGATGTCAACCAATTGAAGGGACCTCCCAAGAAAATAGAAGCTAACTCAGGAAACACAAATCCATTAAATACTTTAACTCAACAGATGCAAAATTGTCAACAATAAATCCAAGACATGCAAAGGTGGACAACAAAGAGATATTTGTTGCAATGCATCTATCCTTATCCCTTTGAAAAAAATATGAACATGATACCTTTTCCACCAAATTGTGAACTTCCAAAATATGAAAAATACAATGGAAAAAATGATCCTCAAGATCACATAAGAGAATTTTATACCATGAGTCTGGAATATGCACATGAAGTAACCTATCTAATTAAATTATTTCAAAGAATTTTGGGTGATTAATGCATGGAATGGTTTTCAAAACTCCCACCAGGTATCAGATTGAATTTGAGGAGTTGGTAAATAAATTTATCTCCCAATATTCATACAACATTCAACTTGAAATAACCATGAAGGATCTTTGTAACAAGAAACAAAAAGATGCAATCATTTCTTACATTCTTACAAAGGTGCAGATGATTATTTGCTAGATATGCTCATCCCATACTTGAGAAAGAAAATATGGATATCTTTATTGATAATCTCAATAGTGAGATGAGTTATAAACTTAAATTGTAGTGTCCACCTAGCTTTGAAAATATGATTGAATACAAACTTAAGATTGAGGAAGCCTTGGTTAAAAGAGGAGTATTGAAAATCTATAACGAAGCAAAAAATGTTGCTAACTCTTCTAACCATCATAATACAAATGAAAAATATAAATTATATACAAGAAACAAGAATGTTGGTAGTGATGTTGCTATTGACACACATAATGTAAAACTAGTCTTTAATTTAATAGGTACCATCATGGTGGAATGATGCATATTACTATGATATTCATAGAAACAAAGGTCATAAATCAAACGATTGTATGCAATTAAAACATTTGGTGCAAGACTTGACATATAGATGTGAAATATCAATAGAAGGACCCCAAACAAATATTGATAATGGAGAATTTAAAAACCCTCTACCCAACTATGAAAAAGGAAAATTCTCTTCAAAAAAAAAAAGGGAAGAATGTGAATTATATCTATGATAATACCATCCTTCACATTGTTGGAGTTGATAATCAAATCAATGACATCACAATCAAGGATACACAAGACATTGTTGCAGTTAATAATCAAATCAATGTCATCACAATCAATGCAAAAGACAAGACAATACTAGGATACAAAGAAGAGACAAAAGAAGCCACTTGAAGTATTTTTGAGTGAATCCTCCACCTACAAGCTAGTTCTGAAACATACTCAAATGAATATGAATGGAATTCACTATCTGAAGATTTTTGTGAAGACAAAGAAATCAATGTGATAAAGAGGTATGCACCCATATGTATGGAGGGACAAAGTTCAGGGTCTAGACCACTTGAATTTGGCTCACTACATATCAATGACTTTAGTGAGGATGATTAGACATCAAGCAAGATAGATCATTCAGAGGAGAGTAACATTATAGAACTTGACGTTACAATTGAACACTCCAAAAATGTTTCCATCATGACCATCATCACCTTTGATCTTGACCAATCCAATGATTCCTTACCTTTGATACATCCTGAACTCATTGATTGGGAACAAAATGAGCTACTTGATACCTCTATCTTTTTAGATGATGATGCCATAGTCAACTTCCTTTGTTCTAAAAATTTAGAAACATGTTCAACCAATGAATTTCATAATGAAGCTTCAAACTAGGGCAGTGCCAAATCTCTTAGCTACAAAATAAAGAATACAAAAAATTGATCTAATGGTGAAAACCATGCAATGGCAGTATTAGATCATGAGGAAGTAAAAAGAAAGAGTGTATCCAACAGTGAAAACCTCTCTAAGGAACTGAAGGATGATAGATTTGACACTTTTCCTAAGCATTATTAGGAAAGATCTTCAGTATTGGTCAAGAGCCTATGCAATCCATAAATATCAGTATTGTAGATATAGCAAAATCCATACACCTAGTGGCATCAATGAAAAAATAAGAAAAGCCAAATTTCACCAAATTCCTTGAAGAAAGACAAATAAATTTTGCTTGGTCCTATGCTGAGATGCCAAGAATAGCTCTAGTTCTAATAATGTATCATTTAACCATAGCACCTGGAGTGAAGCCAATAAAGCATAAATTGAGAAAAATGCATCCACACATCGCCCTACTAGTGAAAGTAGAATTAAAAAAATTATCAAATGCAGGGTTCATTTGACCAATCCACTATGCATAATGGATTTCAAACATTGTACTAGTCTCCAAACCAAACAACAACATCAGAATATGCACATATTTTAGGGATCTTAACAAGGCTTTTCTGAAGGATGACTTTCCTTTGCCCAATATAGATATCATTGTAGACTTAATAGCAGGACATGCTATGCTATCAATCATGGATGGTTTTTCAGGCTATAATCAGACCAAAATTGCACTAGATGACCAAGAAAAAACAACTTTCACATGCCCATGGGGTATATTTTGTTGGAATGTCATGCATTTTGGATTAAAGAATGCAAGAGCCACCTATTAGTGTGCAATAACAACAATCTTTCATTACATGATGCACACATTCATGGAGGACTATGCAGATGACCTACTAGAAAAATCATTTACCTGGGAAGGACATCTAGAAATATTGGATAAAATATTTAATCGATCAAAAAGATACAATGTGTGTTTAAATCCAAAGAAGTGTGTATTTGGAGTAACATCAACAAAACTCTTATGATACATAGTATCAACTAAAGGCATTGAAGTAGATCAAATGAAATTCAAAGAAATCATGGAAATCCCACCTCTTAAGAACATTAGCCAGCTAAGATCTCTACAAGGAAGACTATAATCCATCAGAAGATTAGCAAAGTGGGTGATGATATTGAGTGAATTTGATATTCAATATGTGGTTAGAAGAGCAATCAAGGGCCAAGAAATAGCAGATCAGTTAGTTGAAGCACCATTGCAAGATGACCATCCTATGCACATTGAATTCTCAGATATAGATGTCCTCACAATGACAACACAACATTGGATATTATAATTTGATGTGTCTTACACTCAACATGGATCGAGTGTTGGAATCCTATTTGTTACTCCTCAAGGACACACTATCCCAAAATCTTACAAGTTAATGTTCCCTTGCACTAAAAAAATGGCTGAATATGAAGCACTAATCATTGGTATCAAGGTAGCAGTGGAATGGAAAATCATAGAATTGCAAGTTTATGGAGATTCTCAATTAATCATCAATCAAGTTTATGATGACTATCAAACAAAAGATGACAAGCTGATGCCATACAAGACAATGGTAGATGACTTCAAGAAATACTTTGTTGAGATCAATTTTGAACAAATTCCAAGAGTAGACAACAAAGTTGCAGATGCCATGGAAACCATCACTTCTCTTTTACAAATACCAGAAAAATGAAGTTATTATGAATTCATGGTGGAACAATTGTTTACTCCCGCATATGAAAATCCTGAATCCCAAATCATGTGCCATCTAGTTCATGTTGATTCTTTAATCTATGGGAAGATTTATACCTATCTGAGAGACAATTCCCTTCCACCTAATCTATCCTGAAACAAAAAACACAACTAAAATTTCCTTACGAGAAGTTCATGAACGTATTTGTGGTACTCATTCAAGTGGTATTACTCTAGCTAAGAAACTCCTACACTTGGGATATTATTGGTTGATCATGGAGAAATAATCTTTTCAATTTGTTAAGAAGTGCAAGAAGTGTCAATTCCATGGAAATATCATACATGCACTGGTGCAAGAGCTACAACCATTCACATTGACTTGGCCTTTCTTTCAATGGGGACTTGATCTTGTGGGTAAGATTCATCCATCTTCCTCTAATGAACATAAATTTAGAATCACAACCATTGAGTATTTCACAAAGTGGATTGAAGTTTTCCCATTAACCATGATCACTAGTAAACAAATTTCCTCCTTCATCTTGAATTACATTGTATGTTGATATGGAATCCCGAGCTCCATTGTCACTGATAATGGTAGACCCTTCAAAAACTACTTGATGTACAATAAATTTTTGAAATATTCCATATCCAACACCAATTTTCCACACTTTATTACCCTAAAGGGAATGGCCAAGTAGAAGCCTCAAATAATACCATTTTGAAAATCTTGAAGAAAACTCTCAATGATGTTGGACGTGACTGACATGTTCAACTAAACCCTTCCTTGTGGGTATATGGTACTAGCATCCACACCCCTACAAGAGCCACACCATATTCCCTTGTGTATGGATTAAAAGATATCTTACCCATTGATATTGAGTTACTTTCACTTTGTATATCATTGAAAGAAATCATTTCAGAGGAAGACTATCAAGTATTCAGACTACAAGAATTGGAATTGTTAGATGAACACCATCAGCATGATGTTGATCATTTGAAAGCTTATCAACAAAGAATTTCAAGGAGCTATAGTCACAGGGTAATACCAAGAACATTTTAGGTTGGTTACTTGGTACTAAAAGAGAGTCTTCGTAATCAACAAGATCAAGAAAAGAAGGGAAAATTTGAACCTAATTGGCTAGGTCTTTTTGTCATTGCATCTGTATATGGATTTGGAGCATATCAATTATCTACACCTAAAGGGGACCTATTTGAGTAACCTATCAACAACATTCATCTCAAGAAGTTTTATACATAACTCATATAGTGCATTTTTCAAAAAGCTAAAAAATCCAAAATAAGCAAAAAAGCTGAAAAATCCAAAAAAAGTAAAAAAAGAAAAAAATTCAAAAAGAAAAAAAAAGGAAAAATTAAAAAAAAGTGAAAAATTAAAAAAATTAAAAAAATAAGAAAATAAAAAAGAGTGCAATTAAAAAAAGTAGTGAAAACCTAGCAACATGCACTATTTGTGATAGATTGGATTTTCCATCTATTGGAACATGTGTTGACCGTCTGCTTTCCGCCATAATTATTCCTGTCCATCTTTAAAAACCTCAAGTACATATCTAGGCATCGCGATCATGTATCACCCTAGCTTGGTAATCATTGGGCAATAAATGGTTGTTTTCTCATTGGGGGAAATCTACTTTCAAGAGCTTAAAACAATAGAAAAGCAATAGTAACACAACATAGCAAACATAATGATCACAATGAAAATTCAACATTGAACATCAATCATAATATTTAGAAAACCAACCATCCAAATCAACGACAAGATTGGTAAACCCAAATCTCATTGGAAGATTTTCTTTTGAAGTATGGCTTAATCACTTTAGCATAAGTTTTCAATTGTTTTATCTTGATTTTTGTTATCATTTCTCTAGAGCAACTCAAGGATTTCATGGAATAGAGAAGCTATGATGGAGTATGATATTTTATTTGTCTGCTATCTATGAGTTGATCATTACTACTATGTAATTTTTTCGTGGGACATGATCTCCAAAGTATCATTGATGACATTCTAAATTTTCATATGAAAAGGATTAAATCTTTTCCTTTTTACACAAGCAATACTCAGGTCATCTCAAGTCAATTATACCTAGATGCTTGTATTACCTTGTAATATCAAAAATCAATTGAATTTGTACTCAGGTCATCATGATTTAATTATACCATTGGTGTTTGTACTAACTTTCAACATATCAAAAGCTCAATGATGATAACAAGCACAACAAATCAGCCGACAAGATGACAACATTGCATATTTAGATTTTCATGGTTAAGATAGATTGCATCTATATTATTTTTTGCATGTGCATTTGAGGTTTTCTAAGGCTAGAAAATTTTTAAATTATTTTATCTCTCTCATTAAAGGATTGAGTACATTTGACATTAAGAAAAAAAAATCATTCACATTTATTTGCATAATCATTATCCTATCATACAAGCATTAGAAATTATTATCATAGGCCATCCATTCATACATTAGATCACATATTTGCATTAGAAAAATACAAAAAAATAAGGTGCATCATATCTTATCTGCATGACCAAATCCATCTCATATATCATAAAGCATCGTCCATATGGATATATAGAATAAGAATATATGCATCATCATTTCATTATTGCATCCATACACAACCATGGCATAACCATATAGACATCGCATAGCATATAGAATGAAAATAAAATGCATTCATCATAAAAGCATATAGACATTATATAGATCAATATTCTCCATTACATCTCATATAATCTCAAAATAAACAATGTCACTTGTATACAATGATATCACAACATGTGGAGAGAGACATCAACAAAATGGCAAGAAATCATAAAGTCCCCGACTAAATTAGTGAATACATCAACTATCAGTACATCAAATGTGAGCACAAGAGCTACATGTTGCTCACCCTAGACACTGTAGGCCTCATTGTGCTTGTTGCTGCACCACCAGATGGACCTACACCTGGATCTCTTCCTAATGGATCTCTAAGAGGTGGCTCAATCACACCCCTACTTGTAGTCCATGATTGAATCCAACTTGACCTAGCACTAAAATATTGTGCATAACTAGGGGCAGGCTGCACTGTGGGAGCTACCTAATAATATTATAATATATAGTACTCTACCTCTCGGGCTGCATGTTGAACCTCTCTCAGCATATCTGCTATAGTAGTCCCCTCAAATACTCTCTCCAATCTCTCGACTAGGGCCTCTTCCTGCTCACATATATGTCTTGAGGCATCTCTCTTTGTTGTCAGAGAGGAAATCTACACCTGTGCTTGTGCTAGCTGCCCTTGTAAGCCCTCCACCAATAACTATAGGGCATCTATTTGTTCCTGCTACTAATGGGAAGGCACATGAATCTAAAACTGAGATGTTCTTATCTGTAACTGTCCCAAGGGAACCATAGATCTCCTCCTTTTGGGTACTCTAAAATCTAGTATTTGCTGTTACTTTCATCCCATCCATCTCCATCATCCCCTCCATCTCCTCCATCTCCCTCCTCATCATCCCCATCTCCCCCATCCCTCCTATGTCTTGGTGCTGGCTGTGGGGTGTTTATAGAATCATGATGGGCCAAAAAGTGGCGATATGATGGGTATGTGACTAATGACTTTTTTTAACCCAAAATTGATGAAACAATAAGGGTTTTTAAAAGAGATTCTCAACTTTCCACCAATATAAATTATGATTTACTTTGAATTTAATAAATAATTATTATTCATTTTCTATTTGAATTACAACTAAAGTCCTGTTTGATAGGCTAATTGAAAAACATCTATAGATTTCAAATGGTATCAAATTTTTTGAATCCAAAACATGTGTCATATTCTATGCTTTGCATACTATAGGATTAAAAATAAATAAAAATAAAATTCATGAAGTTGTGACCAAGTTAAGGTGGTCAAACTTATGAGTTTTTTATATTTTTTAAAAGTTGTAATAAAAAATTCATAATTAATTATTTACTTGGAAAAAAATTACAAGAAAATATGCATCACATCGAGACATGAGTCCTATACTTATATCTAAAATATTATAAAAAAATACTATCATTTTATTGTGGTTAGGGTGATAAAAAAGACACCTACTTATTTTTTCCCTGAAATTTAAGTACTACTACATTGAAATTTCAAATTTTAAACAAATCAATTTTTCTTTTCTTAAAATAAACCTAGTAATTAAGAAACTATATTTAATTTTCTATAGATTCTATTCTTACATATTTTTGCAATAATATAGATAACTTATTCAAATTTTTATGTCAAGTTACCTTGCTCTGATTTTTTTTGCAATTTTTTGCCACTTAAGGGCCTATATTTTCCACGATGATCCTACACATACCCTATGGTGCTCTCTCATCATCCTCAAATTTTGGTACTAACTCATCAAGAATGTATATCCATAGTACATGTGTGCAGAAATACTCAAAATACTCAATTATCATCACACTAGTTACGATCTCTGGAGAATAATCCAAAATACTCCCCGCAAGTTGTATCCTAGGATATGGTGTGTCCCCACTCTAGAATATACTATTGTCTTTGAGTATATAATGCAACTCCTTGGGGCATCCCCTTGAACTCAGCCATACTGATGAAGCACCCTCATGAGAATGAATCTCCAATAACAAATCAAGTCCGTCCATAAAATATCTCAAAGTACATAAATATGGCATCACAAGATCATCCTCAGGCCACTACTCACAATCTAAGTATAGTCACCATGTGATGGTCTCCAAATCATTAAGAAATCACTACCAATACTCCAATTTTCCCAGCTTGTACTCGACAATACCACCTACATACGTAAGGACATATGGCCTGCTAACTAGACAATATCTCTTCACTACAAGATGAGTAACAACTATATGCTGCCAAGCCCAAATCTGAAGCAGTTTCACTCCAACTGATAAACTAGTAGCTCAAAGATAGACTACTCGATGTAGATCATGATATAAATGTGCTAACATACAAGAACCCCATGCATATTAGATCCCATGAGTGATCATCCTCTCTAGTATCTTGCCCCAGCCAACGGATAGTCCCTTCGACCTACGACTAGGACATAAGAAACCTCCAACAAATCTAGCTAAAACAAATGGTCATGGCTCATTCGAATCAACCATATCCTACCATGGGATCTCGTAACCACTAATCCCATCATTACCAAAAATCATCCCTAGTGTCTCAATACCTCCTTGCTCTATATGATCATACACAAGTAACTCTCCAACCATAAGAATCCCCGATATCTGGTACACATCCTCTATGGTAACCATCATCTCACCAATAGCCAAATGGAATGTGTTGTGGTCACTATGCCACCTCTCAGCTAATGTGGTCAATAGTCCCCTATAATTCATCGTGGGAAAATTCACCGCCATGACCAATTCATCACCAAGTAAAATTCACCACAAGCAATTCATCGCAGTGGAAAATTAATCACCATAAATATTTTTTAAAATATATTTATATAAACTTTGAATTTTTTTAAAAATAATTTTCACCTCTGTTACAATTTATTTTGATGTTTATTTTGATATGAATGTTTTAACATGATAATATATTAAAAATTGATTTATTTTTGTATTAGGTTTGATTCATAGTAATCTCTATTCATACTTTACCCATAGTAATTTATATTCATCTTAATAATAATTATTGATTTATTGAGATACCCTCTAAGATTATTTTTTACCTGTTTATTTATTGAGATACCAAAAATAATTTTATTTTTATTATCATAAATCAATTATAGATGATGACAAAATAAAATATATTGAAAAATATTTTTATTTTTATTATTATAAATCAAATTCTCTAAAGTTAATGCAATTAATTTTTTATTATTATCCATCAAATTATTCTTTTGAAAAAAAATTCAAAATTTTCAAATATATATTAAAAAATATTAATGGTGGTTAGTTTTCCACCTCAGTGAATTGCTGGTGGTGAATTTTATTTGGTGATGAATTTTCCATCGGTGAATTGTTGGTGGTGAATTTTCCTAGAGCCGTTTATTCTATACTATGGCATATCAAGCAAGGAAGATATACCACATTGCCGAATAACATCCAAATCCACCCACACCAGATGTGGAATCATATCCCAAGTCTTTAGGTAACGCTCCTGAGACTGAAGAACTTGTAAGTCCTATAATCATGGTGTATCGCAAATCAACATTTTATCAATCAACCTATCAATCAATCTAATCGACTCAAATGAGATTTCAATAAAATCTCATAGAGTGTCTATCATTAACTCTCATTTATCATGAGGTCAATCATCATCTATCCCATCAAACATAATCAAAAGAACAACTAACATGATCATCAAACATCAAAAACAAGGAGAAAAATCAACAATTGATCAATTTTTGGTGTCAGTGCACTAAAACAACATATATATGTGTTGGAACAATGGATGCACTAAAAAACTCCATCAATGGGCCAAAATAGACCATGAATGTGCTAAAACCCTCAATGCACTAAAATAGTCATCAAATGTGTTACTTTGTGACATCTATGCTCTAAATCAAAAAATGTGCTAAAACAATCAATATATGTGTTACTTGGAAAACTATATGCACTAAAATCCTTCATGCACTAAACCAAACAACATATGAGCCATTATGTGGCCTAAATATGCTAATTCTATATAGGTGCTAAAAATTTCAACCTATGCACTATATTGGGTCTTATATGCTCTAAAACAAAAATTCATATATTTTAAAAACATAAAAAATTCACAAAAAAACACATTCAAATTTCAAAAGGAGGTTTCTCAAGGTACGTACTAGAGGTCTATACATGGCAAGGTTGTTGTGTCATCGAACTCACTCGAATCAATGAGTGTTGTATGGGATCACCATCTTGCTTAATCAACTCAATCAATCAATTGCAAATGAATTCAAATGAGCTCCTTTTTCATCTTTTAATATTTTAAAAGGGGTAAATGGAGGCCATTTAAGTGGGATTATTTTTATTCAAAAAGGAATCAATTAATCAATTGACAGGGTCATTCTTCTTTATCAGGAGATAAATCATTGCAAAATCCTAAAAGTTTGAAAATCCTCATAAAATCATAAAAATTTCATAAATCAGAAAATCCTAAACATTCAAAATTTCTCGATTTATCTCCCAATGGGGCATACATGCATCAACACTTGAAAATTAGCATGTGGGGCATATTGAATTTTTTTATCAACACAATATTAGCAAATGTTTCTTTGAAGCAATGTGTCACAACCACATCACTTCAAAGAGGCAAAAAATGTATACACTCAAATTTGGTTTGGAGGAATTAATTAAATAGAAGTTATTTAATTAATAATCTTTAATTCTTCCTATCCTAAATCATTTTCTTCATGTATTAATTAAACGAACAAATTTAATTACTTTGTTTTATTTAATTAACCTCCTCTCATTAAAATTTGAATTTTAAATTTGAATTTAAGCACATTTCTACTAAATTCTTCCCACCTTCCACCTCATCATGTGTCTAAACAAATTAAATATTTTTAATATTTAATTTGGCATTTATCCTCAACAAATTCTAACCAATCTAAGACACTTGGCCTTCATCTCCATTTTATTCCTCTTCACACTTGGCAATTTGTTCTTTTAAAGGGAACACACTTCCCCTTTTCTCTCTAACCTCTTCATCTTCAACCATCCATTCTCCAGATCGAATCCAGACCATTGATTTCTACCACTTAGGCTCATGGCTTGGAAAAACTATAAATAGACCCTCATTTACAACAAAATGGGATCCTTAGAAAGAGAGCTGAGCATAATTAAACTCTACAGAATTTTAGTTAGCACCATCATCTTAGCATTGTCATTTTAGTATTATCATTTTAGCATCAAGTAGTTTAATCACGGAATTTTCATTAGTAGCATCTTAATTACAATAGTTTAATCATATCATTTTCATACAAAATCTTAATAGCATCATTATATTTGCATATAATCTACAGTTAGTTTATCAATCATGTAATGTAGGAAACATCTTTTTCATTTCCAACATCTCTCATTCTTTAGGTTGTCAATTGGAAAGTCATGTGCATAAACAATCTGAGAGAAAAAATTACTTAAAGAATCCTTGGAGATAGAGGACAATGAGAGGCCATTGAGGAATTGTTTGTTTCAATTTGATTGTTATTTGAATTCCTTGATATAATGTTACATTGGTGTGTTGTATAGGTCTTACTTGATTATTCATATTATTCATACACACAGTAGGGATTTGGCCTCCATCTAGATCTATGTTAGAAGTTGACTCCTATCTTCCCATAAAGTCCATACATAGCCATTTTTATAATTTTTCTCTCTTTGGAGGAAAGACCAAGTGAACCACAATTACAAGAAATTATGGATAAAGAAATTGCAGTAAAATTAGAGAAATATGGACTAAATCCGCATGGCAAGAGAAACTCGGTATATTAGGATTAGATACAAGCTTTTTAGGGTGAAAGTCTTGGTGATCGATGAGAAAAATAGAAATGAAAGAAAATCTAGGGGTACAAGATAAGGATAAGGTGTAGTTCAAAAAGGAAAATTCACAAGGTCAATATGAGAAAGTATTTTGGGGATTTGAAGAGGATATGGATATTGCAGGAATCATACTAAGATTGATATGAAGTCTAAATTTCTATAACGTTTAGACAATGTAGAAAACAACACAATTGTATAATTTATTAATTTTTCCTCCTAAACTTATTCAAATTTAAAATATGGATACCCACTTGGCTCCCATACAAGATAGAAAGCTAACAAGACTTCAAGACTTAGCCAATTTTTGTATTTTTTGAAATTATGTTATTGAAAAATGTAAGTAAAAGAAATCTAAAATTAGAGGAATAAATGACTTTATGACCTACATGGAAATATCTTGGACCAATTATCATTGGTGGGAAAACAAAGGGAGGTATAAAATTTTAATATTTTGGTAATTTTTGTAGGATTTTTTCTTTCTAAACATGGGAATTTAGAAGCCTTATCAATCCATTCTGCATATAGTTAGGGGTATCACAACAAAAACTAAAAAGGGCTACCACAACATAGTAAAATATAGTAACATGTGTAGGCTTGCACTTGAAGTAAAACATAAAAAACCATAGGTCATGCATTCCCTTAAGGAGAATGAAGAGTGTGTAGAAAAAAATTCTTTGAAATCAAGAATAACTAAGCTAATATCTACAAGATTTTTGGAAAAATGAATTATAACTATCATAAATTTGATTTGTTAAAGAAATTCTTATTGAAGGAGTTGATCTCCCTAAAACCATAGCTACACTAAGTAAGGTCTAGTTGCAAACATTAAATTTTTTTTCTTCTATGCATCAAATCACACATTCAACATAAACTTTTTTATTGTAGGAAGAAACAAAACATAAGTTTGAGAATCATTCAATGATGCATTATGCTTACATACAACAATAGGTACATATATTTTTTTGGAAGTAAATCCACAACAAAAAATCAACTTATGGCAAGAAGTTACACAAATATGCACTATTCTTAAAATAGCTAGAACCATTTCATGACATGAGGTGAATCAAAAGGAGAAAATTTTCATCTCACATGGTGATGAAAAGTACACCAAACCTACTTTTTGGATTTTTAAGGAAAATCTCTTGCTCATGAATATCAAAAGAAAATTTATGAAGCTCAAGTATACTATCAAGTTGACCAACAATAAAATTATTCTCTTGAAACATGTGTTGTTATTCAATACCATCAAATTTGGTATGTTGATCTCTCAAGTAAAACATTCAAGGTTAGGTCTTGTAGTGTAGGAAAAAACATACCCTTGCATTTTCACACTTTTTTGGTCCCACCTTGCTTTATTTATGTCTATTTATATCTTAATTGGGCCTATTTTGAAACCACAAGCCTAATAAATTATATATTTTTATGGATAATCCCAACAAACATCAAAGGGTAAATGATAATTTAATGATTCTAGTTGTGTGTCCCTGATTTTTAGATTGGGACTAAGATGCCACCTAGGGAATCTTTGTCTTCAAAAGGTCTTGGGACCCTCTTTTTAGTGGAACCTTAAATGGGACCATCTTTGGAGTCTATTCCTTGAGTTTTAAGCCTCAGTTCTAAGATGCCACCTAGGGTGTCTTAGTCCCCCTTAGGTTATTTTTAGGATTTAATTTCAAATATTGGTAGGATTTAGCCTCCTTTAGTTAGTGAATTCATTTACTGTCTTGGTGTGATGTAATTTTAGGATATGAAGCATAGATATCTATAAATACAAAGTTCCTTCTGTCATTTATCATCCTAACATCCTAACATCCAATCATTTGAGTATTCATGCATTATAGAATGTTTGTAATCAAGAGAGCATTCAAGAGAAATTCATCAAGCAATTGGAGCCATCATCAAGATTCAAGCATCATATCATAGATATTCTTGCATCATGTGTGTTTTTGAGCTAACATTTGTGATGTAGGGTTTTGATTCAAGCAAACAATTCAAGTCAAGATCACTCAATCATTAATTTCAGTCAAGATCCACATTCAATCTACCCACCTCACACAAGTTTGTAGATTTCATAACAAGGGTTTTGTTATGTGGTCTCACAACACGCCCCAAGACTGTAATACTTGGGGAGTCCCCCAAGTAAAAACTAATGCTTATGGCAAGTGCTAGCTAGTTAGAATGATCATAGGAAGTGAAAAGAAAAAGAAATATTTTTGAAAGAGTACTTTGTAATTCAAGTGTTTCGAGTATTGGGTACCAAGAACTGAGAAATCTAGAAACGTAAAAGGTAAAGAAAAGTATTGAGTGAAGTGTTTTGGTTTAGGAGCCAATGTCTAGTAAATATGGAAGTCATCGTAAAAGCCAAGGTCCTAGAAAATTATGGGTAAAAGCTAAATACTAGGTATTAAGTACCGAGTAATAGTGCAAAGTAAAGTTTTAAAATTTTAAGGTTATCTAAGAGGTCTAATGGTCCAGTAACCAGGTCTAAAAAAATAATTATGCAAGAATATATGATTTTCTTGAAAGCGTGTTATTTATGATGGATCTATAATGATAGTTTTATTTACATGAGAAATTTATAAATATTTTAAAAGGGATTTGTGAATATAGGAGAAGCAGATTGTGATGCAAATTTTGGGTATGAACGGTTGAAACAAAAGATTTTTGGCACCCACATTCTTGTCTTGGCTTCTCGTAGGGTTTTTCACCAAGAAGTGAGAATAGTGAGGCCAAAATGCATAATGTTTCATTCAAGATTAATGTGAGGATAGATGGTAAATGGATGTGAAGTGTGTATAGATGTGTTACAAATGCAAATAATTGAATTTCAACTAATCCAATGCAAAATGTTGGAAAACACAATGTCGATTGCAAGTATGAACTAGAAACCTAAATAAAGGAAAATAGAACTTGATGAAATCGAGCATAGTGCACCTAGAGATAGACTGATGTTATTGGAAGATTCTGGAATTTCTCAAGAATCATTGTTGATGGCCACTAGGACTAATTTTCCATGCATGGTGAATTAGTCCTGCTTTAGATAAAAAAGTTCTAAAAACCTATTTTTGACTGTTAGGAGATGAAATATGAGAAAATAAATTTTTCAAGCCTATAAGTGGGATTATTTCACCATGGGTGGAAAATCAGTCCACCTATAGGAATCTACAAATTCAACAATATATTTTGTGGAGCTAGATTTGCACTTCTGCTTCCTACAAATGTTCGCTTCTGAAACTGTCAAATCCAGGTCTAAAAATGACTGAGTTTTAACAACCTTGTAACTTGATATTCAATGATTTCTAAGCTTCCAACAATCCAAAATCTACAAATGAACAAGACAAAAAAGAGATATGTTGAATGTTAGGGCATGGGGGTTTTCCTTGGTCAAACCTCATTTAGGTAATTAAACCAAAATGACAAAAGAATGGAATGAAACATGCAAAATGGAATTGATTACCTTGTCATGATGATTTGATCTTGAAACTCTACAACATAACATGTAGAATTAGCCCTTGAATGTCTTAGGAAGCTTAATGAATGATTTGTAATGTTAAAATCATAGCTTGTTTGAGAAGATAGATGATGAATGATGAAGGATGAATGGATTGATTAGAGATGGAGAAGATGTCAAAATGAGGTGAAGATCACTTATTTAAATACAATTATTGTGCCTTAGTATATGTTTATACCTCATCATAGGCTGACATTAAGTGATTTTGAATAAAATCTTGAAAGGAAATTTGAAATATTTTTAATTTGGGGCCAAGGGGACTCATTTGCCACCCATGGTGAATGGGTCCCACCTAGGACCTAAAAAAATGTGTCAAGAAATATGTTGCATTTAATGTTATTTATCAGGATAACATTCAAAAATACGCTTAGCTACAACTTGTGAGGGCATAAAGAGACCAAATAAAGCATGAGAAGGGTGTAAATAGTGAAAATATGCCTAGAAGAGTGTGAAAGCTTGTTACAAGACTTTATAACACTTCAAAATAGGATTTATTAATGAGTAAACAGGTGGTTTTTAGGTACATTACATTAAATAGAGTCTAGAAGAATGTAGAAATGTCTTACAACACTTCAAAACACCTTCACAAGATGTCATTAAAAGCATTTTATTTAGTTTACAAAGGTCCAAGACCTAGTGTGGATACATAAAATGCCTCACAACACCTGAATTAGGGCCTTGTTAAGTCCAGTTAACCCCATATCAAGCAAAGGTTACTTTTTCTGTGTCACATGTAGCGCTCACTTTAGTAAGAGGATGAACCTGTTTCAAACTCACACTAAGTTAGCTATCCAAGAGAGATCCACATGTATGTCAAGCCCCTAGGATACAAAATAATCTAAAGGAAAGATAAAAGAAAGATAAGGTGGAAAAATATATACTCACTCTGGGCCCATGAAACTTCTTGGTTGTCCACCGTGTGAGAAAGGACAAACTATATATACTCACTTTGTGGTCATAGAAATAGTTGTTTGCAGGGTGAGAAATCCAAAAAGGGAAGATACATACACTAGATGGTATGCACTCACAAACACAAAAGTGGCTATGGGGAAAAGTAATGCTGCTAGGTGGGCTTCCCACTCAACCATGTCAAAGTTATTCCCGTTGATAAATTTAACAAGGTACCACAAAGAAAAAGGAAAAGGTTGTCAATTCGAGCTTCATGAGACAAGCAAAGATTCAAACACCTGAAAAAAAAAAGATGGAACCAGATGCATTTAAGTTGTGTTACGCAAGGTGCCCATACAAAATGAAACAATGTAAAAATGAAAAAATGTAAAAAGTGCAATCATGTAAAATGTAAAGGATGTTCAAGGGAGTCTTGTTTAGTTTATGTAAGGTTAGTCCCTTAGGGATCATTATGTCTAATGTCTCCAAGAGAGGACCAATCAAAGAATAGTATATCCACAACTTAGGGGATGCAGTTTGTTTTATCAAGCCACAAAGAGGAATGTAATATGCTAAGAAAGATCACACTTATGAAGGACATCACACTGAATGTAATCCACAAAGTAATAAACACATCATATAAATGACAAGGATACACTAGGAAAACAAAAAATGCAAATGAATTATGGTAATGTATACCCCCTACATTAAAGGAATTGCTACACACTTGTCTGTGAGCAATTACTTTAAAGTAGAAGAGAGGAAGGGAGATCATGAGAGCTTATTCGGAAAGCCCTATGACAAGTTTTTGATAAGATGCATCATGAAAAGGGGTAATATGTCACATGAAAATCAATCTTAAGATATGTCATCCACATCCCAAGCTTTCTCATATATGTTCATGACATGTTAATGATTAGTCAAAAGAGATAGTGACAAGTGACATATGGGGATAAGGATTTCTAACCCTTTTCTTCCACTTAGTGCAGGACAAGGGTTAGCCTGGAATGGATGATGGTATGCTACCCCTTGCAATGGATGTAAGACATGTAATGGTGAGTATAATGTGATCCTGTAACTATTGCTTGGCAAGGAGTAGCAACTAACATTATTTATATGGATAAAGAAGATTCTTGGAAGAGTCTTGTGTGATAGTATTGATGGTGAGTGAAGGAGAAGAACCAAGACCATGAGTTGTCTACTATGTGTTAGGCTCTATAGGGTTATTGATACCTTGTTCTTGAGCACCACAACCTTTTCCACTATATCCTTGTTCTTTTAGGAGTTCATACCCTTTTCCATAAAGCTTTTACATTACTTTGGAATCAAGTGGTTGTTCTGGAGTTTGTGGTATTGTCTAAAGTGATTGAAGTGGATGCTTTTGAGAGGTTCTCATAAGGTTATATTGATGTGAGGGTTGGTTGTTCTTGTTGCTCATTTTTATTTTCTACAAATATGTATTTGGCCATAAATGAAGGCATGAATTCTAAGGATCCCTAATCATCACCAAATAATTTAGATTGCCATTCTTCATTGTTACGTTCAATTTCTTTGTTGGATGTTGGAATTAATGATTTCAAAGGACTTGTAGTTCCCTTTCCAAGGAAGAAGAAACTTTCAGGATAGAGGTCTATTTCAACTTGGTAAATATTATTGTTATAGATATATTTCATTATATGATGAAAGGTTGAAGGCGCTACATTCATTTCATGAATCCATGGTCAGCCTAAAAGAAGATTATACAAAAGATCATGAGGCATGACATGGATAGGAGTCTGGAAAGTAGCCACCCCAACCATAATATGAAAAGTGATTACACCAAGTAGTTGTTTTGTTATATTGTCAAATCCTCGAATAGAAATAGAATCAGGTTTTATTTGTGACCTATCAACATTCAATCAATCAAGGTAACTCACACTACACACATTAAGCTCAGAACCATTATCTATGAGAGTTTGTTTGATACCTATATGATTGAATTGAGCAATTATCATAAATGCAACATGTTGATTACGCAACTCCAAAGGAGGGAGCTCATGTTGATGAAAGGTAATATCAAGATTATTTATGTGCACAAGAGATGCTACATCATTCAGAGTAGTACTAGGAGGAATTATGATTTGTTTTAAGGTGGATTGAAGAATATTGTGATGATTTGGTGAGTTTTGAAGAAAATCCCAAAGGGAAATTTTGGCAAGAGTATTCTTTAATTGTTTGATAAGGTCATACTTCTTTGTTTGTGGGATATAATGAGGAGCACTAGGAAGATTGGGCAAAGGTAATTAGGTTGGGGTTGATTGTGGTGGTTGTGGATTATTTTGAGTGTTATATGTATGAGCAACATTATCACTACTAAATTGTTGCAATACATTGGTGTTAGGGGGATAGAGGGTGTGTTAGGGTCAGTTAGAGGGATGAAAGGGATGGGATGGTGGGTAAAGGATGAGTTTAGGTTTATTGGAAGGATGAAACAGATCCAAAAGTGGGAGGTACTGCCACAATATTGTGTCTCACTTTTGGGATGTGTTGATTTTTTCCTGAAATCACTATTTTTAGAAAAACTATTGATTTAAGTCTTGAGATGCTCCATCTAAAGGGTTGTAATCAAAGAACGAGAGATAAGATCCCCTTAGATCAAGCCCCCTTGGATAGAACCCCTATAGTATTAAATCATACCCATGATGGAGTTTGCTTCACAACTATCAAAATTCTGGCAAGAAAACACTTTTTCTTTATCTTTTGAGGGATTAAATAATATCATTTAAAAATTATATTTTTCAAGATTCTAGCCCTTGAAACTAGCTTTCCAACAACTATTATAGGTTTGATATATTTTCATTTTATTATGTATTTAATTTTCAATTTTGACTGAACATGGGTTTTTCTCTGAACATCAAGCTCTTTGTTGTGCAGAGGTGGAAAAATAGTAAACCATTGTAAGAAAAATTCAAAAAATAGCCATTCCCTAGATATTGATTTCCTTGTTTCACCCAAAAAAAATTATTTTGATATATACACAAAAATTTAGGTTGTATGACACATATGTATGTCCAAATTATAGTTACAATGACTTAAAAAATTAATTTTTTAAAAAAAATATGCAACAAAAAATTATGAAAAATATCCTTTCCCTAGATATTGTGTTGAGAATCTATATTCCAAAAATTATAATTTAATCCTTTATAGAAAAAAAACTTATATTGTACGACACAAACGTTTCTTTTTGGAAATGTTGTTTTATGTCTAAAACTAATTATTAAAGGAGATGTTGAAAGATTCATGATTGATTTCAAAAAAAATGAAAAAAAAAAATATTTAGAATCTACACACAAATTTCCACAAATCACTAGTTCACATCATCTTCAAATTCTTTATGGTTTAGCTGCTATAGGTCTTAGAAGAAGAAGATTTAGTTAAAAATATTGATGTAAATGTCCATCTTGGGAAAAAATTGAGACACAGTATTGTGAGGTTGAATATTGTTAACATCCCTTAAAAAGTGAGATTCTTCATCATCTTTGAAGGAGATATTACCTTTGTGTTGGGTCATAATAGTCTCCCTAGAAGGAGAGTGGTTATGAGAAAAAACAAGCACATGTTCATGATAGTTAAGGTTTGGTTCATCCAAAATAAATTCATCACCATGAAGGGAGTTATTAATGGTTGAATGCATTTGATGATTAAGAATGGGGAGATTAGGGGAAGAATTTATGCAATAATTTTGTGGTTGTAATGACTTAGTCTCTTGTTCCACATTATCTTCCCTACTAGGATATCTTGTAATATGTTTATCTAAGGTTGAAATAGGCAAAGCAACTTCAACACAAATGGGAGAGGCATCAAGAGAAGAAAAAGCATCACATTCTTGTTTTGCAATGATTGGATCTTTGTATTTAATTATGTGTTCATAGATGGGGGAAACATTAGGAAAGGGAGTAAGAAGATTCTCATGATTATCTTTGATTACCTCCCTTTTTCTAATAATATCTTCCAAAATAGGGGAAGAAAAATAAAGAGGATTGTCATATGTCTTAAAGGTTTGATCATCTAATGTCAACACATCCTCCTCACAAATAATGTGATTTTCATGATTAAAAAAACTCTCACAAATAGGGGAGAAATTAGAAGATGAATTTATGGTCTCATAATCATGGTGTGTTGTGTGTTCATCATGATTACTTAGTGTGATGCACTCTTCTTTACTAATGTTATGTCTAATAAGAGAGGTAAGAGAAGAGAAACAACTCAGATTGTCACAACTCTCATCAATTGGTTCTTCTAACACTAAAATATTTTCTTGACAAGTGTGAGAGATAATAGGAGAAGAACAAATGTAAGTGTTATGAATATCCAAGTTTTCTTTCACTAAACTAACCTCATCTAGAAAAGAGAAACTAGGAGAGGGATCTATGATGAACAAAAATAGAGGGGAAAGGACCTCATATTCATATGCTTTTAAGAAAATTTGCTTACAATATTCAATGATATCTTAAAGGAGAGCATGCAAGATAAGAACTATCGAATTTCATAATGAAAACATGATGGAAAGATTAGTCTACAATATTGAAATGTAACAATACAAAATCAAAGATGCAAATGAAGAATAATGTTTCAGATTTCAAAGGTGACTATTGACTGATTATGAGATGTAAGAAGATGAGAATGCAAACTTGAAATTAAAACCATGCATGAAATGAGCTAATTAAGGCTAGATTTTGTGAAATGCGTGCTACAAAAATGCAACTAACTAATATATACAAGTCAAGGCAGCAATCAAAAGCCTAAAAAAAAATTTCTAAGATCTTTAAAGTGATATTTCAAGGGTTAGAAGGGACTAATTCACCCAAGGTGGTGAATGAGTCTTGGGCGAATCAGTCCCAGTATGAACTTTTTATAAAAATTTAAAAAAAAAACAACTAATGTTGATGTTTTATGAGTTCCAAGGTGTAGGTTTAAATGAAAAATGTAGAAATTTAAAAATTTTCAATGATTAAAGATGCAAAAATGAAACCTATTATGCACTTTTACACATGCAAAAGTTAAACCCTCAAATGCAAGCTAGTGGAGGATGAACTAATGTACTCCAAAATTAGAAAAGCGTTAATTCAAACAGTAGGTTTACCAAAATGGAACAAAATATTTTTGGCACCCACTTTCTTTCCTTGGCTCCTCCTATGGTTTTTCACCAAGAAGGAGAGAGAATAGTGAGGCCAAAATTCATAATGTTTCATTCAATATTAATGTGAGGAAAGATGGGAAATGGATGTGAAGTGTGTGTAGATGTGTTACAAATGTAAATAAATGAATTTGAACTAATCTAATGCAAATTGCTAGAAAACATAGTGTTGATTGCAAGTATGAACTAGAAACCTAAAGAAATGAAAACAAAATTTGATGAAACTGAACAGAGTACACCTAGAGATAGACTGATGTTATTGAATTATTTTGGAATTTCTCAAGAATCACTATTGATGGCCACTAGGACTAATTCACCATGCATGGAAAATTATTCTTTCTTCTAATGAAAACTTCTTGAAACTTGTTTCTGACTGTCGGGAGATGAAATATGAGAAAATAAAGTTTTCAAGCCTATAGGTGGGACTCATTCACCATGGGTGGTGAATCAATCAACCTACAAGAATCTAAAAATTCAAGAGTAGATTTTGTGGAGCTAGATCTCTAGTTATGCTTCCTACAGATGTCTACTTCTAAAACTGTTGGATCCAGGTCTGAAAAATGACCTTTTGTTGATATTTTGACTTGAGTGATGGAGAGAGAGTTTTAACAAGCTTGCAACTTGATCCTCAATGATTTCAAAGCTTCCAAGAATCCTAAATCTGCAAATGAACAAGACAAAAGAGATATGTTGAATGTTAGGGCATGGGGGTTTGCCTTGGTCAAACCTCATTTAGGTAATTAAACCAAATGATGAAAGAATGGAATGAAACATGCAAAATGGAATTGATTACCTTGTTAGGATGATTTTATCTTGAAATTATACAACATAACATGTAGAATCAACCCTTGAATGTCTTAGGAGGCTTAATGTATGACTTGCAATGTGAAAACCCTAGCTTGTTTGAGAAGATAGATGGCAAATGATGAAGGATGAATGAATTGATTAGAGATGGAGAAGATGTCAAAATGAGGTGAAGATCACTTATTCATACAATTTTTGTGCCTTATTATCCATTCATACCTCATCATAGGCTAACATCAAGTGATTTTGAATAAAATCTTGAAAGGAAATTTGAAATATTTTTAATTTGGGGCCAAGGGGAACTCATTTTCCACCCATGGTGAATGGGTCCCACCTAGGACCTAAAAACATGTGTCAGGAAATATGTTGTATTTAATGTTATTTTTTAGGATAACATTAAAAAATAGACTTAGTTATAACTTATGAGGGAATAAAGACACCAAATAAAGCATGAGAAGGGTATAAATAGTGAAAATATTACTAGAAGAGTGTGAAAGCTTGTTACAAGACTTTACATCACTTCAAAATAGAACTTCAAAATAGGACTTGTTGAAGAGAATGAGATCGAGCTACACATTCAGGGAAATTATGTGGAGGATCTCAAGTGATCAAAATACAAGGGATCCCAATATTACACATATGGCGAAGGAAAGCACCAACCTCTAGGTAAGCCCTTTCCCAAGAGTAGAAAGTTGGAGGAAAAGCTAAAGTGTAGGAATATGACAATAAAGTAATCATTCTGAATATATGGGAAAGTTCCTACATACTATTCAAATTCAAGTTATTATCTTGGTGATAATAAGAACATGAAACACCCGAGGGACATCAATGTGTAGGTGAAGGTTGACCTTTGTTGACTTTATTTGTAATTCTCTTACTAGTCACTATATTCCACATGTCTTGATGTGATTCATCCCTTGGATTTCCTCTCATGTATTTTTCTTTTCCTATTCGTGTCTTGCTTCTATAAAAGGCTAGGGGATATTTCTTTCTAAGTTAAGTTCAAAATTTTTAGATGTTGAAAGAGCCAAAACTTTAGTATGTTTTGTTCTTTTTTCCTATTTTTTCAATCATTCCATATTTAAAAATTGTATTTTCGTATAACTTAATCAATATTGAAGCCAATTTTATAGCTACCTATCTCATGTATTTTTTTTAGTTGGTTTTTTAGTTTAGTCGAACAAGACTGTGTATTGCACCATTTAAGGGTGCATGCAGAACCTCCTTGGTGTCCAAACTAAACCCATTCCTTTAAAATCTCTCACCATTTTATGGCTACCGGTGAAGCAATGTAGTGAAGTATAGAGTAGTTTTATTTGATTTTATTATTTAATCTTGGTGCATGTGTGGACAATACCTACGAGCAATTTTATCTATCAATATTTTGATGCTTTATTTTAGATTAGATCTTAAATTTAGGAAAATATTCTAAAAAAGAGATGGATGAATAGAAATATTATTGAAAATCTTTCATTCTATGAAATTACTGAATGCTTAAAGCTAAATCTACTTAAGTGAAGGAAAAATTGTTTTATATTCATGAAATATTATTGCAATTTTTTTGATTTCATGAATTTGTTTAATGTACAAACTATAATGATTTTATTTGATGCTTATGATTCTTAATGAAATTATAGATAACCATAGACCCCTTGATATTAACAATATCACATCATACCCTGAAGTGAACCTAGTATGGTAAAGACTTGACTACCAGAGCCTTGGGATTAAGCTAAGTCAACCTTTCCCCATTCCTCAAACTTTTAGGTTGCCTTGGTTTAGTCTTTCAAGTAAAGATAGGTTCTTCATGGTTTTCCTTTGAGGATTTTACCTACATTGTTGTTGCAACTAACATCGTTATCAATAGGTTTGGTGAGTTGCAACACAACAGTTTGTTCATTTATCATTTCCCTCCATTTTTTTATTTCAATATTTAATTAGCAACAAGGGGTTTGACCAAGGCAAACCCCCATTCACTAACAATCAACAAGTTTTTTTTCCCTCTCTTGCATATTTTTGTTTGTAGATTTAGGTTGAAGACTTGAAGATCATTTGAACTACAAAGTTGTGTTCCAAAGTTGTCATCTTCATGGAAACTCACATAGAAGCTAGATATAGAAGTTTCAAGACCCAAGATCTGAGAAGAATGAAATGCAAATACTGGTGATCCCATAATATTGGTTTACAATTTTTGGCCAAACTGGACACTAAACTGATTCTTTTTAACTAAATATTTACTTTCAGGCACCTATAATGGCAAAACCGTGAGGAATTTGAAGATTATGCAAACTAGTGATGTGTGAAATTTTGTCTATTGATTCTAAATATATTTTTTCAAAAAAATTATAATTATATTGTACTTCTTTTTCCATCTCCTTTGAAAACTAGGTTTTTTCAGTAAACACCATTTTTAAGGAGTGATGCTCACTGTATACAACATAACATCTTTCCATGAAGGATAAAATTATATTTTTTTCAGATTTATATTTGTAACTATGATATCTAGTACTTTCATTATGTTTCATAGTGTAAATTATTGAATATTTTTTCCTTAATCAAGTTTCAAAGTCAAAAAAATTACAATTCACACATAGGCGGACTGTATACAACACAACTTTTTTGTATGTATTGAAATTCAATTTTCTTTACTAGATGAAGGACATCAATATATATAGGTGGACTAATTTTCTACCCATGGTGAATGTGTCCCACCTGTAGGCCTGAAAACTGATTTTCTTAGAATCCAGCACTGGGCAGTCAGAAATGGGTTTCTGAAAGTTTTTACTAGAAGCATGCCTAATTCGCCATACATGGTGAATTAGTCCTAGTGGACATAAACAAAGGTTTCTGAGACATTCAATAATCTTCTAGTGACATCAATCTATCTCCAAGTTCACTCTATTAAGCCTCATCAAATTTTGTTTTCATTTGCTTAAGTTTCTAGTTCATTGTTGCAATACACAATGTGTTTTCAAATAATTCTTATTGTTTAGGTTTTTCATAGTTAATCAATCAATTCCATAGCTGAATTTCACTTAGATCATTCCATTTAGCTCATACAACATCACACACATCCTAATTTGAATGAGTAATTAGCATTTTTGGACCCATTTTCCTCTGCTTCCATGAGAAAGACCTTAGGAGGAGCAAGAGATTTTGTGGACCTAAAATATATGTTTCATTTTGGTGAACCTACTTTTTGAATGCTTCATTAACTAATTTGGAGTCCTTTCATTATCATAAATCTAGATTGCATTAGGATTTTCATGATTCATTTACTTGCTAGTTGTTAAATTTTGCATTAATAAAAAGTGCATAATAGGTTGCATTATTACATCTTTACTAATTGAAAAGTTTTACAATTCTTCATTTCTCATTTAGACCTGCATCATAGCATTTTGAAAACATACAAATCAATCATAAATTTTTGAAAATATTGAAAAAATTCCATACTGGGACTCATTCACCACCGTGCGCGAATCAGTCCCTTCTAACCCTTGAAACATCATTTTACATAATTAATAAATTTGTTTTTAGGCTTCTATTTGGTTCCTTAACCTACCTATATCAGTTAGTTACATTTCTATAGCATGCATTTCACTATATCACACTTAAAATAGCTCATTTTATGCATAGTTTCATTTCATATTTACATCTCCCACATTTCATTTTTCAAAATATTGCATACTATTTAATCAACACTTTACTTTGTTACATTATTCCTTATTTACTTCTTGCATAACATGTTATTTAAATGTTCCTTTGATTTGATTAAACATGGATTTTATACACATAACACTCCCTCTTATGAGTTTGATTTTTATTACAACTATGAGGAACATTTCGTGGAACAAAACATTGCATTACCCATTGGTGTTAATGGAGGTGTAGACAATCATAACACACATACTTGTTCTTATCTCGATACCTCTCCTGCTAGTCATGAAGGTGTCTTGGTGAAAGAAGCTACAAGTCTTGAGGGTCTTGATTGTCCCTTTCCTTAATCCCCTTTAGACAATGTTAGACCTCAAGAACAAGAGATCATAGACACATTCCTAAAGATCACCTTACCAAGTCTCCCTAGTTATGACAATCACACTTGTCTCTCTCCTAATATCCCTCCTCAATTTAAATAGGGTAGGTTTGTGTTAGAAGACATCCCTATTAAGAATCATGACACCCTTGATCCTCCCTTCCCTAATCCTCCTCCAATTTGGGAAAATCTATTTGAAACTCATAATGGTCCTTCTCTTGATGCCTCTCCCGCTTGTGATGAAGCTACCTTACAAACCTCAAACTTGGATGAACATATTACAAGCTGTCCTAGTAGGGTAGCTAATATGATACAAGAGAATGGTACCTTAGAAACAACCAACACTCAAATACAACCTTCCTCTAATCTCCCCACTATCAATAATCAAACAAATTCAACCATTAATAATCGCCTTAGTGGTGATTAAGTTCTTTTGGATGAACCAAACCTTAATTTTCATGAACATGTGGTTTCTTGTTCTCCTACAAAATCTCCTTATAGGGAGGATATTGTGACCGAAGAAAAAAATAATATCCTCTTCTAGTACAATGAAAAATCTCACTTGTTACAAGATGCTAACAATATTCAACCTCACCACACCCTTTACTCCCCTTCGTATTTGCGTCATCCTTCCAATAAACCTAAACTTACCAGTTACCCAGCTCTGCATCCCCTTCATCCCTCTAATGTATCATAGAAATCTAGTGATGATACTATTGCTTATACATATAACACTCGAAATAATCCAGAACCACCACAACCAACCCCACCCTCTTTACCTTTACCCAATCCGTCTAGTGCTTCTCATTACCTCCCACACAAAAAGGAGTATGACCTTATTGAAAAATTAAAGAATACTCCTACCAAAATTTCCCTTTGGGTATTAATTCAAACCTCACCAACTTATCACAATATTAATCAATCCTCCTTAAACCAAATCACAATTCCTTCTAGTCCAACTCTAAATTCAATGCAACATCTCTTATCTATAAAAAAATCTTGAAATTACCTTCCATCAACATGGGCTCCCTCCTTTGGAGTTGTGTAAACAACATAATGCATTTATGATCATTTCTTAATTCCATTGCATAGGTATCAAATACACTCTAATAGATAATCATTCTACCCTTAATGTGTGTAGTGTGAGTCTCCTTGTTCATTTAAAAGTTGATCATTCACAAATAATACCCGATTCTATTTATATTCAAGGACTTCATAATACAACAAAGAAACCACTTGGTATAATCACTTTGCCTATTACAGTTGGGATGGTTATGTTGCAAACTCCTATTCATGCCATGCCTTATGATCTTTCGTACAATCTTCTTTTAGGAAGACAATGGATTCATGAGGTGAATGCAATGCCTTCAACCCCTCATCGTATAATGAAATATGTATATAACAATAAGATTTATCAAATTGAAATAGACCCCAAGCCTGAAAGTTTCTTGCACCTTGAAAAAAAAGCTAGAAGTCCTTTGAAAACATTGATTCCAACATCTAACATATAAATTGAACACAATAGTGAGTAATTTCCATCTAAATTATTTAGTAATGATTGGGGATCCTTAGACTTCACAACATCATTTATGGGTGAATACACAATCACACAATATAAAGATGAGACACAAGAACAACCAACCATCATGTCAATGAAAAATCTAGATAACTGTTTGAAAGCATCCATCTCAAACACTTTAGACAACAAAGAAAAATCAACAACCACCAAATCCAAAGGCAATGAAACAACGTTATGGAAAATGGTATGAACTCATGAAATGACTTGGATATAGTGGAAAAGGATGTGGCACTAACGAACAAGGTATCCACAACCCTATAGATCCCATCACACAACAAACAACTAATGGTCTTGGTTATTGTTGTTTGATTGAGATGCACAAGCCTTCACTCAACATCAACAATCTCACACAACATAGCCCTAACTCATCCTTAACAATTGGTGATCTTGAACATCATCCTTTATCCAATATGCAACACATGACTACACCTGTGCTTAATGTCAATGTCATCTCACAAAATGTTCATGATTTGAATTCATTATATTTTATACCTTCCTTTAAGGGAAACAATAAAATCTCACAATCTAGTTACACTTGTGAAGGTATGAAATATACTACTAAGCAAGATGTATCTTTGAAACACACCACAAGAGCACTTTCTCCCATTAATCAAGAAGGTATCTTATCAAGACTCCTCCAAGATCACTTGATCACTCTCCCTCCTAGAACTTGAAATAAATGCTATTCCAAGACCTCATTTTGTGCCTATCATAGAGTTCACAATCACTCCACTAATGAATTCCATGCTTTGACTCATAAAATACAACATTTTCAAGAGTTTTCTATGCTTCCCTATGTGGGGGCATCTAATTCCTCTAATTTCTCTTGATTTTCACTATTGCATACATTCTTTCAATCCTTTTGGCTCACTCTTGTCTTGCACTCAGTGGGGGCAAGGAGTTTGATAGCCTTGTCCTTGTATGTCATTTGTTGTTTCCTCCTTTGTGTGAGTCGTTAACTTTTCATGAACACATAAGAGAAATCTTGGGATGTGGATGACATAATTTACGTTGACTCATATATGATATATTTCTCTCTTTCATGACGTAGCTTATCAGAAACACATGACTTGGCGTAAGGCTTTTTGAGTAAGCTCTCATATCTCTCTTCTTCTACTTTAAAGCAATTTCTCACAGTACGAGTGCTCGCAACTACTTTAAAGTGGGGGAATACATTACCACTCACATTTCATTATGCGATTTTATTTTTCTTGTGATTCCTTCTCTTGGATGCATTAGGTACAATGTTCCCCAAGATGAGACCTTGCACTATTCCTCTCTTGGAAAAAAGATGAGATTGTTTGCACTTATCCTCTCTTGGAGACATTAAGAATGATGTTCCCTGAGATGAGATCTTGCATAAACAAAGAAAAATCAATTTGAACAATCCTTACACTATCTTGCATCAATAATTCCTATGAGTTTCTTGCATAAGAAGTTTTTCTTACCTCATAGAGCTTGAACCATCATTTTCTTTTGTGGCGCCTTGTTAAAGTTATTAGGAAATATAATTTTAATATGGTTGAGCGGGAAGCCCACCTAGTAGGATGACTTTTACCCATAGAGTATGTATCTTACCTTCTCGGGATTTATCACCTCGTAGAAAACTAGCACTATGGCCCTAGAGTGAGTATATCTTTTGGCCTTTCTCACTCAGCAAACAACCAAAAATTTATGTTGGCCCAAAGTGAGTACATATTTTTCCACCTTGTCTTTTTATCTTGCCTTTCATTTTCCTTTAGACTTTTCCGTTGCATGATTTTTCATCTTTGGGGCTTGAAATACATGTGGATCTCTCTTGAATAGCTACTTTAGTGTGAGTTTGAAGCAGGTTCATCCTCTCACTAAAGTGGGGGCTAAATGTGTCATAGAAAAGAGGACCCTTTGCTTGAAATGGGATTAATTAATGATAAATTAGACTTAATGTTGTCTTAATCTAGTGTTGTGAGGAATTTTATGCATCCACACTAGGTCTTGGACCCTTGCAAATTTAAAGTTTATTTTCACTATATGTCAGCCTATGATGAGGTATAATCAGGTACTAAAGCACAATTATATATAAATAAATATTTTTACCCTCATTTTTACATCTCATATCTCATTGACAAATGTCTCATCATTAATTCATCATCTATCTTCTCATTCAAGTCAAGCAAACTAGGGCTTTCTCATTACAAGTCTTCAATTGAGCTTCTAAGAGCATTCAAGGGTCGAATCTTCATGTTATGTTATAGACCTTTCAAGATCTATCATCATGGAAAGCTAATCAACTCCATTTTGCATGATTTACTCATTTATTTCATCATTTTGGTTTATTTACCTAAATGGGGTATGACCAAGGCAAACCCCCATGCCCTAACCTTCAAAAAATCTATGTTTTGTCCTTTTTGTTTGTAGATTCAGGACTCTTGGAGGCTTAGGAATCATTGGATATTGAATTTAAAGGTCATTAAAGTCATCTCTTAATCACTCAAGTCAAAACATCAACAAAAAGGCATCTTCAGACTTGAATCTGACAGTTTCAGAAGTGGAGACCAACTCCAAAACATCTTCCTTTGATTTTCCAAATTTTTGTAGGTGGAATAATTCACCACCCATGGTGAATGAGTCCCACCTGTAGGCTTGAAAATTTATTTTCTTAGAATCTGGCACCCGACAGTCAAAAAAAGGTTTCTCAAAGTTTTTACTAGAAGCAAGACTAATTCCCCATGCATGGTGAATCAATCCCAGTGGCCATAAACAAAGGTTTCCCAAACATTCTAGAATCTTCCAGTGACATCAATATGCCTCCAAGTACACTCTATTCAGTCTCATCAAATTTTTTTTCATTTGTTTAAGTTTCCAGTTTATTGTTGCAATACACAATATGTTTTCAAAAAAGTCTTATTGTTTAGGCTTTGCATAGTTAATCGATCAATTCCATAGCTTAATTGCACTTAGATCATTCCATTTATCTCATAAAACTTCACACACATCCTAATTTGAATGAATCATTAGCATTTTTGGACCCATTTTCCTCTCCTTCCAGGTGAAAGACCTTAGGAGGAGAAAGAGATTTTGTGGACCTAAAACCTATGTTTCAACTCCCAATGAGAATTTTAATGCCTCTACAGGTTCATCTGTAGGAATTTTCTAAGGACATAAGCACATTGCATAGACGTATGTGTGTGACACAGACGTCTGTTTGTCACATAGGTGCCCCTGACAAAAACTCCTTCATCGATGCTCAAAATAGGAACCAAGTGTGATGAAAGGTGCATGCTTAGATGGAATTTAGCCTCAAAACATGGTTTTCTAAAGTGGAGAAGGGAAAAAGGTGAATTTTTGCAAGGGATGTAAATTCATTCCTATACACATATATACAACAAGATATAGTGGAAGCCTTACATTTCCATTGCTCAACAATTTGTCTAGTGATTGTTGAGTTGTTGAGGAAATGGTATGGCCTTGGATTTTGTTTAAAGGGATAATCATTACTACAATATGTAGATGTCCTATTTCAAGTGGGAGCTTTCCTATTTGTTTCATATCCACTACCACATTACACAAATTCCCTCCTCCAGCAACCTCCACTTGAGCTATTCTTGTGGCATCTTAGAATTTTATCAGTTGTGCAACAACACCTTTGACTTTTGACCTATCAGTTGTGCAACAACACCTTCCATTTTTCTCTTTGTTTTATCAAACTTTTTTCTTTTAGATTGCAGCTCTATCTAAAAAGCATTAAGTTCCTCTTCTTTTGACCATCACAACTTCTTTTGTTTTAATTCCTTTTCTAATTGGTTAATTTTAATCTTTGGTTGTTTTGCTCTACTTTGAGAATTTTCAACTACTTTTTTTGCATTGTTTTAGTATTTTTTTTAATTTTTTTTTAGACTGCAGGAATTGGGTAGCACGACCCCCTATAAACTGCAGTGCACCTGGTAAACTTTTTAACGTGACCGGCGGCACTGGCACGACACGCCCTCCGGTACCATGGGATGGGGGAGACTAGAACTCGTGACCAGCAGAGCCGCAACGGAATTACTTAGCCAACCGAGCTAGGGCCCCTGCCCATTGTTTTAGTATTTATCATTAGAGTATGCAAGCATTTATTTTTACAAGCTTTTTAGGGAACTTGTCTACATTTTCAAATAAGACTTTCATGCCTCCACCTAACTGATTCTCTTTTTCTGCACTTAGATCTCGTATTGCTTTTTCCTTATCATTCATTTCCATTTGTATTTATTCCATGGAATGTCTAACTTCAAGAATACTTGGCTTCATTTGTTCAACTCAACTTATAGCATCATCTCTCTCTTTCTTTGCTTACACAAATTCATATGCAATAGAAAACATTTTGAGTGAATCCACTTCTTCATTGCTATTTTCCCCTTGCACATACTGTATAGGCTCCTTCTTCCACATCTCATGAGTAGGAACAACCTCTTTATTCAATACATTATCGATTTTGTTAACTTTGGTCCACTTCTTCGTAAGTGTTTTTAGAGTAGATCCATTTTTCATTACATACTTCCTAGTACATCCTCATTTTTTTTTATTAATAGCATGTCATACAATTCTTGTAACAAATGCTTTTGGGATTCTGTAGGAATTGTTGGAGACAAAGAGATAGAATTTTGAACGTATTGAATAATTTCATGTACCTTTGCAATATATTTTTTCCCAACTTTGAGAGTGCATTTATAATTACATACTCCATATTTTTCTTTTAACAAGTTATTTACAAAAAGTCTACTTACGATTACATAATTCATATGTTTCTTTTAACAAGCTATTTGCAACAAGTCTATTTATGATTACATAATTCATATGTTTTAGATAAGACTTTCATGTCTCCACCCAATTGATTCTCTTTTTTGTACTTAGATTTTGCTTTACAATAGTGAGTGGGTTGTAGTTTTTATAACACCCTATGTTTTCCAATGTATAGTTTTAAAAAATAGTATTCATGTAACTAAGACGCTTTTCTTTCATAAATGTATTGTGATATTTATTTATTGAATACTTTCATGTACCTTTTCAACTTTTTTTTCCCACATGCTACATCAGCCTTTCTTAGACTCTCGTGAAAGTATTTGATACATTCAAAACTCTATCATATCACAAAAAGGAAAACACAATGACAGGGACAGTAGTCATATGTTAAACAAAAAGGAAAAGAAAAACAATTAATTAGTCATTAAGAAGATTATGGTAGACCTCTTTACAATGCACATTCAAGTCAAATGATAAAGGGAAAAGCTTGTGGTAATAAAGCTTTTATGTTTATGGATGAGTTCCAAAAGTAGATAATAGTCCACAAGGGAATAAATTTTAATATGGGAATTTAAAGGTGAAGTACATCAAATATATATAGTTGAATATCATAGTCACCTCAAGGTTTAAGAAAACCTATGGTCATGGTCTCTTTTCCAATATGGATTTTATTCCCTATTTCATGCATGAAGAATTTCCTCAACCTATAGATGTAATACCCCCATGTTGCTGATACTATTTACTTCTATTTGTTACACTAATATGTTAGTGTGATACTGATTTGTGATGGTGATTAATTCGCCGACCTAGTGTACGTGGATGCATAGTCTAGTCGATTGTTACATTTGAAATTTTTATGGTGATTTATGATACTTTGTGTGGTGTTTAGATTATTTGATTATGTAATGGTTTCTCCTTAATTTTTTATATGTTGATATCATGATCCTCTGATAGTTAATTTGGGTTTAGTAATACATTATAATGCAATGGTTTAATACATAGTTATGATGTGATCAGTTAATTTAGGAATGTTATTTTAGATTTGATATTGTAATTGTTAGACCAGATGAGGTGAGAGGACAGTGTAACACCACTCATTCACGAGTGCCCTGCTATGTTGCAATTCCTTCTCACGATATCATGTATTCAATTATATACATGTTACTTGATGTTTATTTGGATGCACGATTTGCAAGAATAAGTCTCGATTCCACTTGCTTTGGAAAGACAGGGCGAGCATTAAATTAACCCAATGGGTAAAATGTTGAAAAGGGAGTTGATTTGGATGTATCCTTGTCCCAAGTCCATTGTTCTGTTATGAGTTGTTGTGTCATGACTGAAGTTTTGTCCTCGTTGTTGTGTAGTTTGATTGTTGAGTATTCATTTTATTTATGGTTTGTGTTTATTTAATTAATCTTATTTTATAAGATTAATTAAAGTTTTCTTGTTGTTTTAATTAATTGTAACTTGGTCAAACGTAAATTTAAATATGTTGTAAATTAAAAGGTGATTTAATTAATTAAAGTATAAGAAATTAAGTTAAATGAATATTGATGAGGATAATTAAATATTATATTTTTATTAATATTAAATTAGAAAATTTTGGGTGGATAATGTCTTGAGAAAATAAATTATTATTAATTAAAATGGTAGAGAAGTGTGTGCTTTTAAAAGCTGGAAAAAGGACCAATGAGAAAGAGAGGATTTTTGAGGAAAAGCAAAGGAGCTTTATTTATTTTGATTTATTATTTTTATGAGGGAGTTTTTCACACACAGGGAATTTTTCTATTGTTTTGGTCTTTAAAAGAAAAGAAAAGAAAAATAGCTTTGTTTGTGCTTCTAGTAAAATAATTATTTTGAAGAAAGATAGATTCAAAAAGAGAGCTGCAGGAGGAAATCAAGAAGAAAAATAGCTTTGTTTGTGCTTCTAGGTAAAATAATTGTTTTGAAGAAAGATAGATTCAAAAAGAGAGCTGTAGGAGGAAATCGAGAGGAGGCTCCAGAGGGGATTCTTTATCGAATGAAGGACTCCAGGTTTTATTCTTTTAATTTATTATTATTCTATTTTTCTATAAGTAAAATGTGGTTGGTTGTGTTTTGAAAATCCATTCCTCTATTTCTGATAAAGGTTTTGTGATTGAAAATTTATTGTATTAAACTCTTGAACCTTCTATAGAAAACTTTAGTAAAACTTTGTTTTACAGTTCTTAATATAGTTTAATAGAGAAATTTATTGTTTGGAATAAAAATAAAAATAAAAAATTATTGTGAGTTGGATTTACATGCCAGATTTATATTGGGCCTTTTGAAAAATCTGTGTTTATTTTATTGTTCTAAATCTCTGTTAAAAATATTTATATACATCTCTATATATGTATATATATATTTAAACAAAATTAAATATACATATTAATCATTATTTTGTACCATTTGAATGAATATACATTTATATTACTAAGGTTGTATTTGAGAATATTGAATAAATATATATATATTTAATTAATGTCATGTTCCTTGCATGTTCTTCTGTAAATTCGTATTATGAATTAAAATTTAATATATATAAAAAAATACTCTAAAAATATTTAGGTGAGTTTTATTTACTTTTGGGATTCATTTTTTTTTAGAAGTATGAATCTTATATAAAAATATATATATATAAATAAATATATGTGCTTCGAAATTCGTATTTTTCGTGCTTGTATATGAAATAAAAATATATATATATAAAATTAAATTAAATTAAAATTAAATAAAATTTAAATTCTATTTATTGCGGGGTGGGTGGCCGACCTAGTCGTACCACCCATGGCCCCCAATGGTGGTTGTGCGCAGCCACCACTGACTATGCATAGCAGCCAAGGTTGTTGGGCACAGCCAGTGGGGCTACTGTGGGCTTTGCCCTTGGATTCGTCCTGACTCTGTAAATTAAAATTCAATTAAAATTTTATTTTTTTGTCATGCGAATTTTGTTATATATATATTATATATTATTTAATATATATATTAATAAATATTTATTATATATATATATAATATTTAATATATATATATATATGAATAAATTAATTGTTAATTTATTTTAATAAATTTTGAATATCCATTTCAATATACATATATATTTTATTTTTATATATGTATATATCTATATACGTGTGAAGGCATATATACATGTATATATATTGGATAGTAGTTATATAGCAATGGTTATGAAATAAGTTGGATAATTTTAGTGTTTTACAATGTTATAGTTTAATTGAGAAAATTAGAAATAAATGATGTGTTTTGATTTGAATCAAATATTATTGAGTTGTTGATCTATTTATTTGATGAAATTTGTTATTCATTGTAAATTGTTCTATGGTGTTGTTTATGTATCGGTCACTTTCAAGTTTAATCATTTTATGTAATTTGATTTTCTTTAACTTGGGTGTGGGTCATGGGAGAAACCATAGAGTTGATGTTTCCTGTTTGGGAGTTTAAGTTGTCATTTAGAACTTCCATAGGTGGGGATATTGTGATTTATATTTGAGCTTGTCATTTGATGGATGTTCTTATGTTTTGTTTTTGGTGGTGATGTTAATGTACTTTTAGATTGTACCATTTGTGAATGTTATACATATGATTTTGGGCTAGAGGGTTATGCCTCGCGGTTGATCCATTGTTGGGTCATTTTTCATTGTTAGTACAATTCTTTTGTGTTGAGTGTTTAGAGAGAGTGGCTCTAAGTGGGGGTCAGCGCACAAAGGGGCTGTCAGGGTAACCCACATAGAGTTAGAGTAGTTAGTGATAACCTAAGTAATAAATCATGGGTGGGGTTTAAACATTAATAAGATAATTGTGATGCCTCGTCTG
Source organism: Sequoia sempervirens (assembly GCA_007258455.2). Classification (NCBI taxonomy): domain Eukaryota; kingdom Viridiplantae; phylum Streptophyta; class Pinopsida; order Cupressales; family Cupressaceae; genus Sequoia; species Sequoia sempervirens. The sequence continues at coordinate 375,560,221 of VDFB02270651.1, forward strand.
CCTGTTAGTGCTATCATAGACTAAAGGGGACTAAGAAGACCATGGTTGGCAATATCATTACCTTGTCTTCATGAAAGGTTAATGATTCGGCATGAGTAACCCTATGGAGCGGCGCCTTGAGATAGGCTATTAGGAGAACCATAGATGGAGGCAGCACCTTGAATTAGGTTGTCAGGATAATCCATATAGAGTTGGAGGTGGCACCTGGTAATAGGTTGTCTGGATAATCCATGTTAAGCCATTCCATGGCACTCTCCTCTAACATTTTGTTTGTGTTGTTTTGCTAAAGTCCTCTAGAAGTAGTCTTTGATAGTATGATTTGTGATTTTAATGATAATGTGTTTCGTGACTTGTCATAATTTTGGAAAGTGATTTATTGCTATGTTTTGAAGTGGTTTGTTGTGATGTCTGTTAGCGAATGATTGTGGTGTAGTCTTTTGATGTTATGTTATCTTGTTTGGAGTTAGTCTTGTGTTATTGTTAGACATTCTTGGTCGGGGATCCTTCCTTGTCTACTCCTAGCACAGGGGTGGTTGGGTGGAATGTGCTTTACACCCCGTTGGGTTCCCTTTTGGTAGCAAATGTGTCTTTTATTGTAGGGTTTTGGTAGATGTTGTTGATCTAGTGTGCTTATGTACTAGATGGATGTTTATACTTTAGATGTAATTTATTTATTGATGTATCATCTCCCACATGTGTCAGGATGACTTTGATGTAATTTTTTTATATGTTCATTATGTTGTACTATCATATTCATGTAATGTATATCAAGGCCATGTAATCATTTGGGAACTATCATGGTAATTATTGTTTATGTTGTGTTGTATCTGTGAAATTACATATATAGTTATTATCTTTATGATTAATTCATTTGAGTTTTGTACATATGGTTCAATATGGATTAATTTTATTAATGTGGTTTTTGTTAATGAATGTTTTAAGTGGTGATGTGAGAATGAATGGTTTTACGTAACTGTTTAGTTATTGTTTAATCTATTATCTTTGTTTGGGTTAGTGTAGTAATTTCCTTGTGTACCCCAAGGGATTTAGTTGTGTAACCTAGAACATTGTTATGTTGGAATACTTAAGTACATTTAATAAGTTCTTTTAAAAAAATAAAAATTGTTGCATTTTTATTTGTTCCTTTGGGGTTTGCACAGCAAATCGTTACAATAGATCCCAATATTAGCCATAACTTTGATCCATGAAGAACTGCCTCAACCTATAGATCCATGAATTCCACATATTTGATTGGCTATTTTGAGCTTGATGACCTTCATCAAGAATGACCAGACCTAGGCTCTCTAAAAATAGTTTTCTAATATCCTTAGCCTCTTCAAGAAGGCTCAAATTTGTCTCACAAGTTAGGTATACAAAAAGATTGTAGCCAATAACAAGCAAAAAATTTCTTCTATTCCACTCACGAAGCATTATGAAATGCATCAAATTTTTCAATTTTTTTCCCATGATCTTGTTGCTCTTAGCTATTTTTATAATCTCTTCATATTCACAGTTTGAATGATTTCATTCCAAAAGGTCATTGATTTATTTAACATCTTAAGTGGAATGCCAATACTCCACTTCTTGAACTCTCTTCCCCAAGGGAAAAGCATGTTTTCTGGAGCAATAATCAAAGGTCTTCTTCTAGGAAACAATTCCAAGTAGGTCTTTAGAAAATTTATTTCTCATGTTTTGGGCACAAGAAAAAAATTTCTCATTATAAGTTTTCTATTTGCTATGCTTGAAGCATGAGAAATAAGTTTTCTAAAGACCTACCTAGAATTGTTTCCTAGAAGTAACCTTTGATTATTGCTCCAAAAAACATGCTTTTCCCTTGGGAAAGAGAGTTCAAGAAGTTGAGTATTGACATTCCAGTTTACATGATGAATAGATCAATGACATTTTGGAATGAAATTCATTGAAACTTTGAATATGAAGAGATTATAAAATTGGCTAAGAGCAACCAGATCATAGGAAAAAAATTGAAAAATTTGAGGCATTTGGTGATGCTTCATGAGTGGAATAGAAGAAAAAGTGTGCTTTTCATTGGCTATAACCTTTTTCTATCCCGAACTTGTGAGAAAATGTGAACCTTCTAGAAGAAGCTAAGAATATTGGAAAACTAATTTTAGAGAGCCCATGTCTACTCATTCTTGATGAAGTTCATCAACCTCAAAATAACTGATCAAAGATATGGAATTCATGCAAAGAGGTTAATTCAAAATTGCACATTATACTCTCAAGAACTCTTTTCCAGAATAACTTCAAAGAGCTTTTCAACACATTATATCTAGTAAGGCTAAATTTTTTTGATTGTTGCTTGGGTAAAAACTCAAAGTTGTCCTAAACACCTGGTAAAGTTATGGCTAACAATGGGATCTACAAGTTGAGGAAGTTCTTCATCGATGAAATTGGGAATAAAATTCATAATGGAAAAGATAGTACTGAACATAGGTTTACTTAAATCTTGAGGTGATTGTCCTACTATTACTTCAAGGGTCATGAAACAATCTACTGAAAACTTCTTGATCATTCATACCTTGTTAATTGTACCTACGATATTGCATTGTATATATTTGATGTACTTCACCTTTAAATGTCCATATTGAATTACAATAATAAAAAGTAATAAGGGTATGTGCAGGATCATGATGGGCTAAAAAGTGGTAATATGATGGGTACATGTAGGGTATGTGGCTAACAACCATTTTGTAATACCCCTCATACTATTTAGACTTGATACTTTTGTGGTTTTGATTAATGCTTTGTGACTGTGATTGTACTCATTATGGTTTGATGATGTTAGTGGATTTTAGTAAAATATTATGATGCAGTGATTTAGTAATTTATTTTATGATATGATATGTTAGTTTAGAAATGTTATTTCATTATTAATATTAGAATTGTTAGTATATCTTAGGTGAGAGGACAGTGTAGCACCACTCATTTATGAGTGCCCTGCTACGCTGCAATTCCTTCTCACAGTATGATATCTTCAATTATATATATACAGCTATTACTTGAGGGTTATTTGTATGCAAGATTTGCCGGAATAAACCTCGATTCCACCTGCTTCGGCAGGATAGGGCAAGCATTAAATTAACCCAACAAGTAAAATGTTGAAAAAGGGAGTTGATTTGGAAGTGTCCTTGTCCCAAGTCCGTCGTCCTGTTGTAAGTTGTTGTGTCATGACTGAAGTTTTGTCCTTGTTATTGTGTAGTTTGATTGGTGAGTATTTATTTTATGGTTAGTGTTTATTTAATTAATCTTATTTTATAAGATTAATTAAAGTTGTCTTATTGTTTTAATTAATTGTGAGTTAGTAAAATGTTAAATTTAAACATATTGTAAATTAAAATTATTTAATTAATTAAAGTGTAAGAAATTAAATTAAATGAATATTGATGAAGATAATTAAATATTATATTAATATTAAATTAGAAAATCTTGTGTGGATAATGTCTTGAGAAAATAAATTATTTTTAATTAAAATTTTAGATAAGTTTGTGATTTTAAAAGCTAGGAAAAGGACCAATAAGTGAAGAAGATTTTTGAGAAAAAAAAACCTGAAGAGCTTTATTGATTTTTATGTATTATTTTATTATTTTGAGAGAGTTATTCACACACAAAAGATTTTTCTGTTGTTTTTGAATCTCTAAAAAGAGAAGAAAAGGAAATAGTTTGATGGTGCTTCGAGGTAAAATATTTGTTTTGAAGAAAGATAGATTGGAAAAGAGAGCTACAATAGGAAATTGAGAGGAGGCTACAAAAGGGATTCTTCTTCGAACGAAGGACTTCAGTTTTTTTTTATTCTTTTAATTTATTATTATCTTATTGTTCTATAAACAAATCTGGTTGCTATGTTTTGAAAATTTATTGAAATAAGTTCTGTGATTTGAAATTCATTCATATGAAACCCTTGAATCTTTTGTGAAAATTTTAGGTAAAACCTTCTTAAAGTTCTTCAATATAATTTAGTTCTAAAATTTATTGTTTGAAATAAAAATAATTTAGATTTGAACATTGGATTTACCAGTCATATTCTTGTTTTGCATGTCTGGTTAAACATATATATACACTTATATATGTATATAAATATATTTAAACAAAACTAAATATACTTATATATCATTATTTTGTTTGAACTGTTTGAATGAATCTGCATTTATATTACATAATTTGTATTGAGAATATTGAATAAATTATATTTTAATTAATTCTACGTTATTTGCATGTTCTTCTGTATTCTTTTGGTATACATATGAATTAAAACTCAATATGAGGAAAAATAATTATGGGTGAATTTTAGTTATTATGGAAATCTATATTTCTTTTAAAGTGTGCATTTTATATATGTAATATATATATATATATATATATATATATATATAAATTAAAAAATATATATTAAATATTTTTATTGGGGGGTGGGGGTCGGTCGAGGCCATACCACCCATGGCCCCCACTATGGTGTTGTGGCCACCATAGGGTGGTACATCGTACCACCACCTGTGGGGGCTGCGGCCACCACAGGGTGGTAGTACCACTGTCTGTGGTGGCTACAGCCACCACAGTATGGTACTGACAGTCATTAAAGTTTTTTTTATGTTTTATTTCAATTTAATTCACTTTATATATATCTATAAATATATATATGTATATATATATATATATATATATATATATATATAAATATATAAATGTATATATATATATATATATATATTTATATTTATAAAATTAAAATTTTGCAATATGATTTTATTAAATGATTGTTTTTTATATAAAAGGATATATATGTAATAGATTTGTCTCATTGTGAATGTGAATTTAATATGATAAGTTTAGGGAAATTTTCAAAATTACAATGTAATCGGAGGATTTTAAGTTAAATTGTGTTTCTAATTAAATTGAATTGCCTCAAGTAAATAATTTATTTATTTCATGAAATTTATTTTGTGTTGAAATGATTTTTGTGGCATTGTGAATGTATTGGTTATTCTCGAGGTCATTCATTTAATTAATGTTGGTTTTCTTTTTTTTGGGTTTATGTCATGTGGGAAAACCCTAGAGTTAATGTATCATGCTATAAGAACTTAAGTTATGGTTTAGGAATTTCCAGAGGCAGGGTTACTGGTGTGATTGTGATCTCATATTTTTATGCTTGGTCTATGTTTTGACCAGGGTTATGATTTAGATTGGTCTTGGATTGTACTGTTTGTGGATATGTTTCATATGTTATGGCGAGATGGTTATGCCTCACCGATGATCCAGTTGATTGTTTCAGTGTTCTTATTGATACAATCCTTTTTGTGTTGGGTATTTTTTGTTGAGTGTTTAGAAAGAGTGGCTCTAGTGGGGGTTGGTGCACAAAGGAGCTATCAGGGTTACCCACGTAGAGTTAGATTAATCAATGATAACCTAAGTAATTAACCACGAGTGGGGATTAAACATTAACAAGATAATTGTGATGCCTCGTCTTCCTGTTAGTGCTATCATAGACTAAAGGGGACTGAGAAGGCTATGGTTGGCAAGATCATTGCCTTGTCTTCACGAAAGATTAACAATTTCGTATGAGTAACCCTATGGAGCGATGCCTTGAGATAGGTTGTTAGAAGAACCATAGATGGAGGTGACACCTTAAATTGGTTGTTCGGAGAATCCATGTAGAGATGGAGGTGGCACCTTATGATAGGATATCTTGATAATCCATGTTAAGCCATGCGATGACACTCTCCTCTAACACTTTGTTTGTGTTGTTTTTATTGAAGTCCTCTAGAAATAGTCCTTTGATTTTGTGTCTTGAGATTTATTGATGATGTGTTTTTCATGAGTTATTGTTGTATCATCTGTAAAGTGATTTAATGTTAAGTTTCAAAAGTGGTCTATTGTTATGTCTTTGATGAATTGTTGTTGTTTAGTTTTTTGTGTGGTCTAGTGGCATTATGTTATCTTGTCTGGAGTTTTTCTTGAGTTACTATTGATGTGCTTGGTCGGGGATCCTTCCTTGTTAATTCCCAGCAGGGGGGTGGTTGGGTGGAACATTTTTTGCACCCCGTTGGTTTCCCTTCTGGTTGTAGATGTATCTTTTATTGCAGGGTTTTGACAGATGCTATTGATCTAGTGTTCTTTGTACCAAATTTATGTTTATACCTTAGATGTAATGTATTCATGGATGTATCGTCTCCCACGTGTGTTGGGATGACCCTAATTTAATTTGTATATGTGATTATTGGGATGTATTTTCAGACAGTTGTATTGTACTATCTTATGGATGTAATGTATATTCAGGCCATGCATTTATTTAGGAACTATCACTTGTAATAGTTGGTTATGTTGTGTTGTATTTGGAAAAATATATAACACTCTATATCTTTATAATTTCATTTGTTGTCATATGTACATATGGATTAATTTTATTAATGTGGTTATTGTTAATGGATGTTTTAAATGGTGATGTGAGAATGAATGGCTTTACATAATTGTTTAATTATTGTTTAATATATTATCATTGTTATGGGTTTGTTTAGTAATGTCACCTCGTGTACCCCAAGGGATTTAGTTGTGAAACTTAGAACATTGTTATATTGGAATACTTAAATACAATCTTATGTTCTTTTAAAAAAATTGTTGCGTCTTTATTAGTTCCTTTGGGGTTTGCGCGGCGGGGCATTACACATTTTTTACCCAAAACTGATGAAATGAAAAGGGTTTTTTAAGGAGATTCTTATATTTCCACCAATATAAATTATGTTTTACTTTGAATTTAATAAATTATTATTATTCATTTTCTATTTGAATTATGACTAAAGTCTTAATTGATAGACTAGTTGAAAAACTTCTAGAGCTTTCAAATAGTATCAATTTTTTTGAATCTAAAACATGCATCACGTTCTATGCTTCACATACTATAGGATTTTTAAAAAATAATTTCATGAAGTTTTGACCAAGTTAAGGTGGTTAGACATATAAGTTTTTATAATTTTTTAAAATTGTAATAAAAAATCATAATTAATTATTTACTTGGAAAAAAATTATAAAAAATATGCATCACATCAGGACTTGTGTCGTTTACTTATATCTAAAATCTTATAAAAAAATATTATCATTTTGTTGTCATTAAGGTGGTTAGACAGACACCTACTTCTTTTTTCCTTGAAATTTAAGTACTAATGCATTGAAATTTCAAATTTTCACCAAATAGTTTTTTATTTTATTTTAAATAAACCTAGTAGTTTAGAAACTACATTCAATTTGATAAAAATTCTATTATTATATATTTTTTAAATAATATAGATAACTTATTCAAATTTTTACATCAAGTTGCCTAACTTTGATTTTTCTTTAATCTTTTTGTGACATAAGGGCCTATTTTTTCCATTATGATCCTGCACATACCCATAAAGTAATAACAATAATACAATATACAATAATAAACAATAATAAAGAGTAATACAAAACATCTTTTATTCAATAGTAGTGTTTCAAAATAGTAGATCTAGTTTTACAAAACACTATTCATGTAATAAATAATAATTTAAATAGTAATAAAGAGTAATACAAAATCCAATAATAAAAAATAATAAAGAGTAATACAAAATATGTTTCATTTAATAGTAGTGTTTCAAAATAGTAGATCTAGTCTTACAACACTGAGTGGCTTGCAAATTTTACAATACCCTATTTTTTCCAATCTGTAGTTTTACAAAATAGTATTCATGTAATAAATAGTAATAAAAAATAATAAAGGTTAATAAGGAGTAATAAAAAATACAATAATAAACAGTAGTAAAGAGTAATAAAAAACATTTTTCATTCAATAGTAGTGTTTCAAAATAGTAATACAAAATAAAATTTCAAGTCTCTAATTTTCATTTAACAAGTCTTTACAGATCCTAATCAAATTTAGTCTTTATATTTTTATTCTTTACATTTGTGCCATGATCTAAAAAATAGGGGAATCCTATGCCAAATTGCTGAATAATGATTTCATCATTTATTAGAATTGGTATGGGGTGGTCTAGTAGTGTGTGGAGGGCATGATACATCTCCTGTATATCCTCGTTGATGTGGAGCTCCACTACATGACCATGCAATTGCATTGCTTGGTTGAAAAAATGAGGACTCTCATGCTATAGGATACTATTAAATGTTGCTTGTACACACCTCATATTTGGGGATGATTGAAGTGGGTATGTGCAGGATCATCATGTAAAAAATAGGCCCTTAAGTGGCAAAAATTTAGAAAATTTTGAGTTAGGAAACTTGACATAAAAATTTGAATAATTTATCTATATTATTTCAAAAATATGTAAGAATAGAATTTGTTGCAAATTGAATTTATTTTCTAAAATACTAGGTTTATTTTAAAAAAAAAATCTATTTGGCAAAAAATTGAAATTTCAATGCAATAGTACTTAAATTTTAGGGAAGAAATAAGAAGTAGGTGTCTGTCTGACCATCCTAACTACAATAAAATGATAATATTTTTTTATAATATTTTAGACATAAGTAGAGGACTCATGTCCAGATGTCATACATTTTTTTTGGTAATTTTTTTCCAAGTAAATAATTAATTATGATTTTTTTATTACAAGTTTTAAAAAATATAAAAAATTGTATGCCTGACCACCTTAACTTGGTCAAAAATTCATGAAATTCAATTTTTCTTTTTTTAATCCTATAGTATGTGAAGCATAGAATGTGGTGCATATTTTTTATTAAAAAAAAATTGATACCGTTTGAAAGCTATAGATGTTTTTCAATTAGCCTATCAATCAGGACTTTAGTCATAATTCAAATAGAAAATGAATAATAATAATTTATTAAATTCAAAGTAAAGCATGACTTATATTGGTGGAAATATGAGAATCTCCTTTCAAAACCCTTTTCATTTCATCAATTTTGGTTAAAAAAAAGTCATCATGCACATAACCTTTAAATAACCATCATATCGCCACTTTTTGGCCCATCATGATCCTACACATACCCAAGAAACAAACATGAAAAAATGCCATCAATGGGGTATACACTGTGATCAACATCATATCTTTGGAATGATTTGTCAAACTTTTTGTGATTTACCACCAAATTCCACATATACTTAGCACATAAAATGTGAACCATAGTACAGTTTGTGAGTAGGTCCATGGAGTTTGAGAGGAACCCACATGCTACATCAACCTCAAAATAGGGGAGTGTAGGTTCCATGGGCTCTAAAAAATCTATAGATATTACGTATCACATCCTCCACCATCTAACAATTGGATTTAAAATATTTATGCAATCTCTTTGTAATGAACATAACACCATTGTTTTCCTAATCATCACTAGGAAGCTGGCTTATGTGAACCCTTGAGTTCAAACTTTTCAATTGTATTATAAAAAAAAGGGAATAAAGAGTCAGTAATAGATAGTCATGCAAGCATGTAGAAAAAAATATTATTTAGTTACAACTACTGATTCATCCACTACTTGAGAAAATAAATAAGTATCACAATAAATTTATGAAAAAAGGGTCTTAGTTACATGAATACTATTTTGTAAAACTATAGATTGGAAAGCACAAGGTGTTATGAAAACTGCAACTCATTCACGATTGTAAAAATAGATCGAAGTGTAGAAAAAGAGAATCAATTGGGAAGAGACATGAAATTATTATCTGAAACATATGAATTATGTAATCATAAATACAATTTTTGCAAATAACTTGTTAAAATATTTAACATAAGAATTATGTAATCATAAATAAACTTGTTGGAAATAACTTGTTAAGAGAAACATATGGATTGTAATCATAAATAAAGTCTCAAATTTGGGAAAAAAATTGTTGCAAAGGTACATGAAGTATTCAATACATTCAAAAATCTCCCTTTTCCTGCAAAAAAATCAATAGAATCACAAAAATATTTATTATGAGAATTGTTTGACATGCTAGGAATAAAAAAATATGAGGATGTACTAGAAAGTATGTAATGAAAAATGAATCAGCCCTAAAAAATTTTGGGAAGAAGTATACCAAAGTGAATGAGATAGATTATGTATTGACTAAAGAGGTTGTTCCTACTCATGAGAAGTGGAGGATGGAGCATGTGCAATATGTGCAAGGGGCAAATGGAAATGCAAAAGTGAATTAACTTGAAAGCTTTTCTATTTCATATGAATTTGTGCAAGCAAAGAAAGAGATAGATGATGATATAAGTGGAGTTGAAAAAATGAATCCAAGAATTCTTGAAGTTAGAAATTCCATGGAATAAATACAATTGGAAATGGATGATAAGGAAAAGGAAAAACTAGATCTAAGTGCAGAAAAAGAGAATCAATATGGAGGCATGAAATTGTTATCTGAAAAGGCAGACAGGTTCCCTAACAAGCTTGTGAAAATAAATGTTTGCATATTCTAATGATAAAGACACTACAAAATCAATAGTTGGAAATGATCAAAGTGGAGAAAAATAACTAAAGACTAAAATTAACTAGTTAGAAAAGGAATTAAAACAGAAGAAGTTGTCATGGTCAAAACAAGAGCTTAATGATATTCAAAGAGAGTTGCAATTTAAAAGATAGGAATATGATAAAACAAAGACAACAATGGAAGGTATTGTTGCAAAAACGATAAAAGTTTAAGATGCCACAACAATAGCTATATTGGAGGTTGGTGGAGGATGGAATTTGTGTTATGTAGTAATGCACAAGTTTGCAGAAATTTAGATGTTGGAAAGGGGGCATTTTTTAGCCAAGTGGTCTTCTTACAAGTGGAAGTCACAAGTGAGGAGGAAAAAATGGTAAAAATATACAATCTTGAAGCATTAACAATAAATGAGCATCACAATACATGTGTTCCTCAGCTTTCCCATCAAAAGATAATGCAAGAGTCATAAAAGCATCTACTGACATCTTGTGTTGTGTTTTCCAACCTATAATTATTCAGTGCATTTTCTTTTACCATCATATCATGATTTTGAAACCCAAATTTTAGTCCACCCAAGAGTTATAAATGTTGTAGGTGACTTTCATTAAATTCTTAATGTCTAAGAAACATAATAGTTTCATTCCAACCATATTATCTATGTATAATTGAAAGTTGGAAAACACTGTATGCTATACAACCTACATCCCACATACTCTTCCATAACCCTCTACATGCATCAAACCAATTAGTTAGTCATCCCTCACATCCATCTAGTTACTTTTATGTATCTCTCACAATGCAACAACACCTTGAACTCTACACCTTTGAGCATTCAATGAGAATTGAGATGTAAGTCAAGACCTTGTGTTTTCCAACATGTAACTATTATGTGCATTTTCTATTTCAAACATATGGGTATGTGCAGGATCATGATGGGCCAAAAAGTGGCAATGGAGAAAAAATTATGTTTTTCATCAACCCAAAAAAGTGGAAATGCTGAGTTGACTTTTTTGTGGCTTGGGTGTCAGTACACACTTCCAAAGCAAAAACAAAACCAAGATCTCCAAATCAGATATCTGATTTGAAGCAAACATATATAAAAAAATTTGTGCCTGTTAAAATCATTTGGCATTGATAAATAGGTAGCAGTGCATAGTGAGGAGGTTCTCCACATATCTGATATTTGATTTATCCGATATCCATTTTGAAAAGGTTAGATTTTAGATTTTCCTTTGCTTTGATTGAATTTTGAATTAGATTTGTATAATTTTAGTTAGTTTTTTATGATTTTTTTTCAAAATAGGGTTTTCGATTGAATTTTTGTGAAAATTTTGAGTTTAGAATGGATTTTTATTTAAAAATAGTGTTTTTTTAGTATTTTTATTAAAAAATAGAGAATTTTATAGATTTTTGTTAAAAAGTAGGGTTTTTTTTGGTTTTTTTAAAAAACTAGGGTATTTTTACAATATTTTCATTTATACTGTCTAATTTCAATTAGATTAATTATTTTTTAACTTTAATTAGGAATTATGGCTATGGAAAATGAAAATGCACAAATTCGAAATGATCCACTAGCTAAGAATGAAAACACACAAATACCAAACGCTCCACCACCTCCGTAGCCATCAATTGAAGAACTAACTGGTGAAAAATTGCAGCAATTAAAGGGCATTTCTAAAGTTTATAAGAGAATCCCTTGATTATTTGAGATGTCAAACACATTGAAGGATATCATTAAAAATATAGAAACCCTCTCCACTAAACATAATTTCTTTCATTCATGGTGAGAATACATGAGGGAATATTATGCATGTGGATTGTCTTATGATGATGTGGAAGATCTCAGAATAACCAAAGCCCAAATAGCCTCTTTAATTGTTAATCCTCGCACTGGTTTTCCAATTAATGTTAATAAACCAAAAAATTCTATAAAATGTTGCATGCATAGGGAAATTGTAGATAACTTTTGGGATCATTGGTGTATGGTTTTTGATAAACCACCAAACAAAAATTGGGATATACCATTTTGCTTTATTAAAAAATTATATGTTGAGTTTGTGTTAGGGCATCATGTCAATTACTTTGACATTAAACCCTTCTAGGGCGTTGGTGGAGGTATGCCCCAGGATAGACCAAGGGTAGTTAGAGTAGTCATGTGCCCATATGTTCCCCCTCCTCCCCTTCCTGTGCCTCCTCTAGTATATCATCTAGATATTATGCAAGATGTGGCCACACAAACTATCTAGGCTATTCACTCTTTGAGTGGCCTTTTGGTTTCGCATGCTTCTATAGTAGCTCATCCACATTATGGTGATCTTAGCGATGGTTCAAGTGTTGTTGCATCATCCTCGTCAAGTCCACATATTTTTGTACCACATACTTGCTCCATGTGTTGCTAGATATGCTTGGGTCCTCTTCGATAGCCCACATAGCATCCCTTGGACACTTATGATTATGACCTCCATAATGTGGACATTATAGATTAGACTCAGCAGAGTGGAGCACACCCTATAGAGTCCTCTTCTACTAGAGAGGGGGACATTGGAATAGTGACATAGGTAAGATTTAAGTTGTAAATTCATAACTTGCATTTGTTTTTAAATGAATCTTAATAAGAGATAGTATAATGTACTAATATTTATTTACATGGTCTATTTAATAGTTGATGTCTGAGGAGGAGCTCGCATAGGTGACTAATAGCACCCTTAGGGCCATTTCATTTGTCCTTGACACACACACAGTATATATTTTCACATTCACTCCTTTACATTTTTTTATTATATACTTGCTTGTCATTTGAATTGTCATAAATGAAATTATATAATAACTTATATTTTTATCTTATTTTCCTCTTGTAGGAAATACCTAGTGCGAGTGAGGTATAGCCTTGTCCAGATTATGAAAGTGTAATGTTAGATAAGGGGAAGGTAATTGAACTCAAATTCGATTGAATTAAGAATTTTAAGATCTTATATTGATTATACATACATCGACATAGATTGGTAGTTTCATATGTACTCATCATTTTTATGTACAGGCAGTTATGAGCTATATGTTGTTGTTGACAAGTGTGAGCAAGGTGCGGCCTTGTCCAAATTATGGAAGTGCAATGCTAGAAAAGAGGAAGGTAATTGAACTCAAATCCAATTGAATTAATATTTTTAAGATCGATTATACATATATCAATATAGATTGGTAGTTTCATATGTACTTGTCATTTTTATGTACAGGTAGTTGTGAGCTATACATCATTATTGACAAGTGCCATAATGCCTGAAGGAGTACATATTGAAACACTTGAAGTAGTAGGTGTTGAAACACCTCAAGGAGGAGGTGTCAAAACACCTATAGGAGATAAAGATAAAAAGATCAGCCTAAAGAGGTATGTGTTTATTTTATTTTGTGTTTGGTATTTATATGTTCCTATTATCGACAATGGTATGCTAACTTGGATCAATTTTATGTTTTTTTTCACACATATATATTGAAATTACAAAATTTGGTTTGGTTAGATCTTTGAGAGGGCCATATTCTAGGACTCCCGACCCTTTCAAGAGATAGATATTTCAAGTAATCAAGATTACAATTTTAGAGTTCAATTATAATTCAATGTATATTGATTTCAATGTTAATTATTCAATTTTAAATCATATGGTATAACTAATCTCAATTGTGGTTTGAATTTTTCTCGTGTAGATACCTTCAAAGCCAATGTGTTGCAAAGAGGCTCCCTTTTCATGATCCACCAATAGTTTAGGATGAGATAGACATTTTGGCCTATAAATTTTGAATAGAAATCGAGATGGCATATGCGATATTTTGTAAAACTTTCTTTGAGTTGGCGATGATGCCATTTTTGTATATGGAGATACACTCAAGATTATTGGATAATTTGATATATAGAAGTTGACAATAAAAATTTAATTTCTTCCTCATGTGCATCATTAAACTCTTTGAAAATTTAATCAAGTGAGAAAAGGTTAAATATCAATGTACAATAGCATAAAAAGAATGGTTATATTATGTAGTTTATATTCATATTACTGATTACATTGAATTGCACATCTTTCAAACTCAAAGCATTACTTCACATTGCATAAGTAACAACTAGATGCTGATAGAGGAAAAAATTTCAATAAAAATATATTTTTACAAAGTCAACCTAAGCAGATATGTAATTACTTCACATTACATAACTAATAACTAGGAGCAGCTATCAATTGCATTAAGTTGTCATGGAATTCTATGAGACCACATTTCTTTGATGAGACTTGGCATAATTGGTAGCTTGATATGGAATTCTATAACTGATTAATCATAACCGATTAGATAGCTCATAACATATATATAGAAGGAAGCAATCCCAACCCATCTCTAACATCAAATTTTGGTTGGGCCTCCTCATTGACATCAACTATGTGTGGTTGGGCCTCCTCTACTCTAGTATCTAAATCAGGCTCAACTTGTACCCCAACTTATGCACGTTAACTTGAACTCCATTTTGTGTATGTTGAGATCCTAATCATATAAAAGACAGAAGACTTGAGAGTATATTTAAGGGATGAAAGATATAAACTCATTTTCAAAAGACTGTAAATTTTAACATTTGGATATGTTATCATTCTCTATTATATATTAAATATAAGCTTAAATGTATAACATTATTTTTCTATTTACTCTCAAGTCACTATAAAATTAAATATGTATTTCTAACATAATTTTCCTCATGTCTATATATACTTGCATAATGGTAGCATAAATAAGTGTGTTTAAAGATAGTTTGAGGTGATTGCATAAAATTTTAAATTATTTAGATAACATACAAGATTGAATCCAAGTTGTGGTTCCTATGATGTGGGAAAGAAATATGAATTCCATGCATATATGAAATAAGATACTTGGGTGTAAAATGATAGAATAAAGGTATAAAAAAATGTCATTAACAACTTGCACAAACAAAGAAACTTAAGGGCATTTTCAGAATTCTAAATGCAACAATATATAAATTAAAGACAATTTATTTACAAATGGTTCCATGGAGAAACTAGAGAAGGTCACACCTCATAGATTGTATTCTTGGTAGGAGATAAAATACTCTTAAGAGTTAAACCTCATAAGATCTCGAGAGAATTTGGAAAGTATGCTAAGTTAGCACCTAGATACGTGGGTTTTTTCAAAGTTTTATAAGTTATTAACCTGGTTGCATACAAAATAGCTCTACCACCAACTCTTTCTCATATGCATGATTTTTTTCCATGTCTTATTTAAAAATATCTGTTTTGGCATTAACCGTATTCTTGATTGGAATAATCTTCAAGATTAGGATCTAGGAGTGATCACAATTGAGCCTCTCAAATTACTTTAGGTCCACAAGACCTACTTGTCTGACAGAGAAATTACTCAATGTTAGGTCTAGTGGGACCAATATTCTGAGGATAATGCCACCTAGGGGGACTATGAATATTTTCATCATAGATTTCCTCATTTGTTTAATTAAATGCTTTGTTAGAAATACAAAATTTATTATAAATTATTTAAATTTGAAATAAATCATAAGGGATAATGATCTTAAGGGGGGTATGTCACATCCCATTTATTAAGCCCTCTAGAAAATGATATATTTAGCTTTGCATTTTGATTATGATCCTAAGAACCTAAAATTTTTGAACAATTAGAATATGTTGATGAATTAGTGTTATATCAGTTGATATGGTTTGTTTAAAATTAATATGTAACTTGGTTTGCATATAAATGAAAAGGAATGTTATACTTTGTATATTGTTGGTTTATGTTAATATTTTCTTTATATAATCAAACTAGCTACCTTGTTGGCTTGATGAGGTGGATATAGGAGATTTTATTTCTCCCTCTAGGATAGAGAGGGAGAGCATCACTAGAGAGAGTAGCAGATTCAAGAAGAAAACCAAGGCCACCAAGAAATTGAGAAGTCACACACAAACCATATATTGCATGGTTTCTTTAAATTATGAATTCTTTCTTAGAACTGGTTGAACTCTAAGTTCATTTGAGCTGCCATTGGTTTAAGTATAAAATACATACGTGTCCCTATTTTATGATTAAAACCTAACTTGGCATGGAATTATATGATATACAGAGTCTATTGATGCTAAGGTTCAATTTGTATGATATTGAAAAAAGAAACCAACTAAGTAGAGTTATCAACATTCTTCAGAAATAATAAGAATTTTTTACTACACTCACCATTTTGATGTCTTCTTTCAATCTCAAATGATATTTAATATCATTTTTACATTGGTCTTGAGACTGGTAGCTGAATATAGGTCCACAATACAAAATCCGGTTTACTTGTGCAGTGTAACAATGGCATAGGAAGATTTTTCTTTGAAAGAACCAAAGGTTGATTGCACATTTGAAGTGTATAAACACATACCTTTTTTTAATATCAAGGATACATTTTGAATCTTCCATGCATTGCTAATCTAAAAGGAAAGGTCTTTTTCCTAATTTGTATGTAGCTATGCTTTTTACATTGTCAGAAAGAGAAAAAATTCCCTAATGATGCGAAGGCATGGACAAGCAGTTCTAACTCTCCACATGAGAGAAGAGAATTGAGTAGAGTTACCAACATTCTTCAAAATCATAAGAATTTGTATGATATTGAAAAAATATGACAACTGAGTAGAGTTATCAACATTCTTCAAAAATCATAAGAATTCTTTTAGTACACTAGCGATTCTAATGTCTTCTTGTAGTCTCAACCGTTGTTTTGTATGCAAATGTGTGATAAATTATTACTTCAATGATGCTGAACAATTTTTGAAAAAAGAAAGTTGTGTCACGGTCTGCTTTCAATTCAACAAGCAAAAATGAAAACTTGGCCTCCTGGAATGAAAATGCTTCTTTGGAAAACAAATGAATAAGAATGAGGTAGTTAAGGTGATTGAAGCTATGTAGAGGTCACTTTTAGGGTGGAAGGCTTAAAAATCCATTTTAAAGGCACAAAAAAGAATGAAATTACTTCAAACCAAGTTTGTGAAGAAGTTAACTTTGTTGCCCACTAGTTTCCCTTAAGAGTCCAAAGTGCTAAAAGACAACAATCTTTGAAGGGCTATTTCTTAGAGACTGTGATGCTTACAGACTCTCTGTCTGAGGCTATGGGATTTTTTTGGGACCATCTACAAAAAATCTCTCATTTTTTGCTATCTCGTATGCGTTTTCCTATGGTGATGACTTTTCAGTGGAGGGAAAAGTTGCCAAATGCAAGCAGTGTAAAGTTGCAAAGTGGTGCAACTTTCATTCCATAACTCGTACGACCAAATGAACTATTCCAACATGTTTGAATTTGTATGTTTATGCTAGGGATGGTCATCTTTTGCACCAAAATATACCGAATCACTTTGAGCTACATTTGACCGGCGATTTCCCTGAAGAGTCCAAAGTGCTAAAAGGAAACAATCTTTGAAGGGATATTTCTCAGAGACCAAGAGGCTTAAAAACTCCCTTTCTATGGCTATGGGATCATGTTGGGACCATCTACAAAAACCTCTCTTAGTTTTTTCTATCTCAGAGGTGTTTTCCTGTAGTGATGACTTTTTAGTGGAGGGAAAAGTTACCAGATCCAAGCAATGTAAAGTTGCAAAGTGGTGTAACTTTCATTCCGCAACTCATACGACCAAACAGACTATTCCAACACATCCGTATGGGTACGTTTACACTAGCAATGGTCCTCTTTTGCAACAAAATATGAAGAATCACTCCAAGCTACATTGGACCGATGATTTCCCTTACGAGTCCAACGTGCTAGAAGGAAACAATCTTTGAAGGGATATTTCTTGGAGACCATGAGGCTTATAGAATCTTCATTCGAGGCTATGGAATTGTGTTGGGACCATCTACAAAAACCTCTCTCAGTTTTTTCTATATCGGAGGTTTTTTCCTATGGTGATCACTTTTCGGTGGAGGGAAAAGTTGCTAGATGCAAGCAGTGTAAAGTTGCAAAGTGGTAGAAATTTCATTCCGCAACTCGTACGACCAAAGGAACTATTCCAATACATCCGTATTGGTACATTTATGCTAGGGATGGTCCTATTTTTCACCCAAATACACCAAATCACTTTGAGCTACATTGGACCGACGATTTCCCTTAAGAGTCCAAAGTGCTAAAAGGGAACAATCATTGAAGGGCTATTTCTCAGAGACCGTGAGGCTTAAAAACTCTCTATCTAAGGCTATGGGATCATGGTGGGACTATATACATAAAAATATCTTGGTTTTTTCTATCTCAGAGGCATTTTCCTGTGGTGATGAATTTTCAGTGGAGGGAAAAGTTTGTAAATGCAAGCAGTGTAAAGTTTCAAAGTGGTGCAACTTTCATTCCATAACTTGTACAACCAAATAGACTATTCCAACATGTCAGGATGGGTACGTTTACTCTAGGGATGGTCCTATTTTGCAACCAAATACACTTAATCACTCTGAACTACATTGGACAAATGATTTCCCTTAAGAGTCCAAAGTGCTAAAAGACATCAATCTTTGAAGGGATATTTCTTGGAGAGTGTGAGGCTTAAAAAATATTTTTCTAGGGCTATGGGCTCATGTTGGGACCATCTACAATAACCTCTCTTAGTTTTTTCTATCTCAGAGGCATTTTCCTATGGTGGAAACTTTTCAGCTGAGGGAAAAGTTGTCAGATGCAAGAAATTTTCCAAAACACCAGACCAACACATGACTAATTCAAACACCCATATCCAAGTTACACAACATATATGAGAAACAAAATAGACTCATTTGGACTAGCATTGAATTCCTATACATTTTCCCTTGAAAAGGCTACTCAACTAGCCTAAAAATACAAAGCAACATACCTTTAAACACCACATGGACCCTTGAAACCTTGGGGTAGAAAATAAATTGCCAAGAAAGAAAAGATTTTGCAATTGGATTCCATTTGTATGGACCTATAACCATCAAATCAGAAAACCCTTGTTTTTAGTGTAATTCTTGAGGGTTTATTGGATGCAACACTTACACAACCTTTCAGACTCTTTCACCACCTTAGACACCTTTATTTAGGCCCCAATATGCTTGGAAAAGAAAGAAACTTGTGGTATCTCATTTTTGCAAACCCTATGGTAAAAACTCTATTTTCAAGTGAAAAAAGCCACCATTTTTAGACCTTTAACTCTTCATTTTATTTCAAAAACTAGTTCTCCACACCTTCCACTCTTTAAATATCATTTCTTAATCCCTACCAACTCATCCCACTGATTCACATTGGCACACAGTAGGTGGGATGAGATTCAAGCCATTAAAATTGCAAAACTCTTTTTCGCCTGTTCAGGAACCTGTCTAAACAAAGTCTAAGTTTTGAGGTACAAAATGAATAAAGAAACCCTATATTAAGAAGTAAAAATAAATTCAATACATGTAATAACATTTCTACATAAATTTTTGATACAAATATTTTTGAATGGCTTGTGCATAGGAAGAAAACACAAGAAAAGTAGTAAAATATGAACTAAGCAATTGAGTTGCTATAAATGAAGTTGCACCCAAGTGGGATTTGGGGAGAAAAAGTTGCAAGCCACTATAATTTATTATATATAAATGCAAGATATTACAAAACCTCGTTCAAATGAGCATACTGACAAGAAAGAACTAGGAAGAAAACTTTCGGTTGTACCTCAATTAAGTACAAAAACAGACCCCTTTACAAAACCTATGAGTTTCCAAAATATAGACCCCTTCACATTTTAAACATACCCTTTATACAATTCCAGACATTTGACCCATATTTCATAAAAAATCAGTGGGTATAGATTATGCCCATACACAATTATGACTGTTTTACATTGTTTCCAATTTGAGAATTCAAATTTTACAAAAATTTTCAATCAGAGGCATTCAGGGCACATTTTTCAACAATAGTAGTATGTTCACATTCTGGACTGACAAGCACCTATACAAACCATCAAGGTAGCTTAGAATAGCCAATCTATATTATTCTAAATGACACAAAATATGATGAGATGGTAATGCAAACTATAAAAGACACTTAAAATAACGAATCTATATTGTTGTAATCTATCGCATACCTCTCTAAAAGGATCAAAGTTGGCTATTGTTGCAGCAGGTCCATGATCAATCGTGCTAGGAATATCTCAAAAGTGGGAAAATGAGAAATCTATATTGTCACAATAGAAAAGATGATTAGACTAACAAATCTATATTAATCTAAACAACTTGAATGATGATGAATTGGTGATGCAAACTATAAAAGATGCTTAGAATAACCAATCTATATTATTCTAAATGACACAAAATATGATGAGATGGTAATGCCAACTATAAAAGATACTTAAAATAAATAATCTATATTGTTGTAATCTATCGCATACCTCTCCGAAAGGATCAGAGTTGGTTATTGTTGTAGCAGGTCAATGATCAATCATGCAAGGAATATCGCAAAAGTGGGAAAATGAGAAATCTATATTGTCACAATAGAAAAGATGCTTAGACTAACAAATCTATATTAATCTAAACAACCTGATTGATGATGATTTGGTGATGCAAACTATAAAAGAAACTTACAATAACGAATCTATATTGTTCTAATCTATCAAATACCTCTTCAAAAGGATCAGAGATGGCTATTGTTGTAGTAGGTCCATGATCAATCTTGTCAAAAATATCACAAAAGTGCATACAAAATATCACTATTAAAGACACATGCATTGCAATAGTATATAAAATATCAGTATTAAATAAAGAACACTAATGTACTTAATCATAATGAACATAAGCATTGTACCTTCCATTCTTTAAAATGATATTCAAGTGTGCCTGAAGGGTCATCTCTTTGCTTAAGAGTATCCAATATTGTTTCATGATCAACATTACTAAGTGTCCATAGCTTTTTTGTCTTTGGTCTAGCATGATGCTTCAATAATTTAACATTTGTTGCTATAACAAGGTGCGAATACATGAGAATGGCTTTGTGTTTCTTGTAGTCTTCAAATGTAGGTATACCATTCTTTCTAATCATGTGTGTTCACAACCAAGTTCCTGTAACCACAACTGAAACTATAGGATACACAAAACCATCATCATCTTCCATTGGTTGTGTTAGCTTATGCTTTACCCACACACATCGAGCCAACCAATAGTTTGATATCTCTTCATTCCCCTAAGATGCAACAACTACAAAAATATATCCTAGCTATAGTAGATCTGAAAGCAAGTTGTAGTCAATTGAACTTTCCATTGTTTCATTTTTCATGGATATTTTTTGAGATAAAGGAGTTAGATACTGTGGTACCCATGTATCCACCCACTCAGTTGACTCGCATTGATCCCACTTGCACTGAATACAACTCTGAAAAAAATAAGCCAACTCTCATGTCCAAATGGTCCATGTGCCTGCATCTGAGCTTCAAAATGAATGCATCTTTGAAGAATCTTTGATTGTATGATAATCCAATTTGCCTCCCATTGTACCCTCGTCAATGAACTAAAAGAATCTACGCACTATTGAATCAAGTGTCCCTCCCTGTGACAACGTTGAACTACACCAATCAACAATAGAACATGCATTGCTAAATTTTTCTCTTGAAATATTCAATTGCTTCTTAACTAGAGCTCTCTTTACGCATGCACCCACTCCATCATGCTCCACTTTCCCATGTCCAGATTCAAAAAAACTCCAAATATGAGGTAGACCCCTCTCTCCATGCATTCTACTCAACCAATAAAACATATGAGCATTCTTGAATTGACCTATTCAATTATCTGACCAAATTAGAAGTTGGCCTAGTGCTATATCATGCTCCTACAAGAACTCAAAAAAAATCTCGAAAAAATGTTGGAAATACTCGGATGAGTGAGATCTATCATCACTCATATAAAAATGATACGCTCTGATTATCTTTCAATCCTCCTCTGTACTATCAAATGCATTTCTAAACATTATGTGGACAAAAATAGCAATCTGAATGGAATTGTAATACTGAGATTATCCCTGGTTTTTTGGTTGCAATGTGTAGTTCTCTACAAAATCAACCACTGATATAATAGTGCTAATAGGAAAAGAGTCCTTACACATCCTAAATTGTCGATCCAACCACTGAGACCTATGACTATGCCTTGCATACTTCTAGAAAATATTGTCCTTAAAATATGAAATAAAATCATCAACATTGCATTCTTTTGTAACCAACTCACATCAAGAACCTTCATCTCCAATTTGCAAAGTATATTTGACTATCTCATATCTCTTTTTCTCAACAAGATTCTTTCCAAATTCATGTTTAGAACTCTCATGAAAACATTGAAAAAACTTTGACAAGCCACCACATTGTGAGCACTTTGCATTTAAACAATCATTTCTATAGAAAAAGCAACCATCATCTCTAGAACATAAAAACAGATCTAGCAAGTCCCTTGATGATTTCAAAAGATGCATTGCACCAAACTCCTACAACATTTCATTAGTATGCAAAGTAAAATTCATATAGCATAATATCTCATGGTACATTGAAAACTCCACATGGTATTTGCAACAAGTATTACGAATCTTAAGAGGCACACAATACAATGGCTTCAAACCCTCGAAATTCATTTGCAAGATTTCCATATTTTTATGTGTTTCAATAAATTTTTTGAACAACAATGTTTGGCTTGATTCCAAGAAATGTTTAGGATGTGGTTTACGATCTTGATTTTTAATTCTTAACTTTAAAACATCCTTTGCATTGGGTGATACTCTAGAGTTATCATGCCAAAATTGTTGAATTACCTGCTTTACTTTATCGATTAGCTTCTTATCAACACATGGAAGCCACCTAGCAAAATCCCATGTCTCATTTTGAAGAGGATCATCTATTCTTTCTCTTCTTGCAAGTGCTCTATCCAAATTTTTATGATTTATGCCAAAATCAATACAAGTTTGTCTCATAAAGCGATCCTTTTTCAATTGATGGCTTACTAGGGTAGTTGTAATGACTCTCTGAGTAGCTCTCTTATCCTTTTCCTTGTAATTTTTTCCAATAGACTTGAGAGCATCAAAAATATTTTTTACAATAATAGATTTTTTTTCAATCTTCTTGTTCACACGAATCTTCAATTTGGCTAGCAAAAGTCTCATATTTTGCATCTTTAACAATTGTACACAAAATTTGGCATTGCTCGGTCAATGTCTTGTCACTAAAATATTGGTTGAAAAGTCTTCTAGCCCACAACCGAACAGTTCATGTTGAGCCCTTTCCTTCAAAATTGTTTATAATGTTCTCATCAAATTCAAGTAACCATTTAGGGGTTCTTGAAGGTCTTGAAATTGGAATATGTCTTTCTTCCACACAAGGTTCTTCACTTCTCATGTAATCTGGTGAAAGATAATTTACACTTGCTTCAATATTATGTTCAAAATTTTCATTTCCAACATTTTCACCTTGAACATTTTCAATATCAATTTGAATAATTTCATTCCCAATTTCAATATCATGTTCAACATCTTCAAATCCAACATTTTCACCTTGAACATTTTCATTATCAATTTCAATATTTTCATTCCCAATTTCAATATCATGTTCAACATCTTCAAATCCAACAATTTCACCTTGAACATTTTCATTATCAATTTTAATAATTTCATTCCTAATTTGAATATCATGTTCAACATATTCAATTCCAACCTTTTCACCTTGAAAATGTTCAATTTCCTCTTCACTTGAAATTCCATAGGGGTTACGTTCACCAATATTTAACATACCTTGTCTTCTCTTCCTATGACTTTCTCTATCTCTTTGTCTATATGCTTCAATTTATTCTTTTGTAAGATTTCTCTTATGTTTTTGCTTCTGATGACTACTGCTCCCCATTATACCTCATAAAAGATGCTAAACAATCATTGCTTATGACAAATTTGAGTAGAAGATGCTCCAAAAAGTTGATTTTTGTTTCTTCTTGTTTGAAACCGCATGTGTGTTGCCTACAAACAAAATGTAGGGTCCATTGGAATGCACAAAATCACCCACATGGGGCTTTTCTATGGCCCACAAATCCGATATCTGTTATAATCTGATATATAATTCATTTGAAAAAAAATTAGGATGTTTTGTAATGGTATGATTGTAGTTCTACAAATTGGATATCCGATTCAAATTCGATATCTAATTTGAATCAAATATCTTATTTTTGTACACATAGACCTAAGGGTTAATGGTAGATGCTAGAGGGTTTAAGCATTAAAGGTTTAGGGTTTAGGGTATATGGTAGAGGGTTTAAGGGTTAAGGGTTTATGGTAGAGGGTAATAAGGGTTTAGGGTTTCATGGTTAAGGGTATAGGGGAGAGGGAGTGACCTAAGAGAGTGGGATAAGGTCAGAGAGGGTGGGAGAGAGGGAGGGAGAGGGTGGGAGAGAGTGGGAGAGGGTTGTAGAGAGTGGGAGAGAGGGAGGGATAGAATGGGAGAGAGGGAAGGAGAGAGTGGGAGAGATTGGAAAAGTGGTAGAAAGTGGGAGAAAGTTGGAGAGAATGGGATAGTACAAAAGATCTGGAGAGAGAGGGAGAGAGGAGGTGGGAGTGGAAGAGGGGTGGCGGAGAGATAGAGTGGGAGGTTGTAGAGAGTGGGAGGAGGAGAGAGGGAGGGAGAGAGAGGGTGGGAGAGGTGGAAGAGAGGGAGGATGGGGAGTGGGGGAGGTGGGAGAGGGTGTGATGGGGTGAGAGAGAGTTGGAGGTGGGAGAGTTGGAGGGGTGGGGAGAGGTTGGAGAGAGTGGGAGGGAGGAGATGGTAGAGAGAATGGGAGGTGCAAGAGTTGGAGAGAGAGGGAGAGGTGGGAGAGGGTGGGAGGGGTGAGTAGAGTGGGAGGGAGTGGGAGGGAGGGAGGGGAGAGGGAGAGAGTGGGAGAGGAGAGTGGGGAGAGGTGGGAGGGAGTGGGAGAGAGTGGGAGAGAGTTGGAGAGAGTGGGAGAGGGAGGGAGAGGTGGGAGAGGAATGGGGAGAGTACAAGAGAGTTGGAGAGAGAGGGAGAGAGAGGGAGAGGGTGGTAGAGGGTGAGATATAGTGGGAGAGAGTTGGAGAGAATGGGAGAGTATAAGAGAGTTGGAGAGAGAGGGAGAGAGTGGGAGAGAGTGGGAGAGTTGGAGAGAGTTAGAGAGATTGGGAGAGGGTGGGAGAGGGTGGGAGAGGGTTATATAGAGTTGGAGAGATTGGGGGATAGTGGGAGAGGGTGGGAGAGGGTGAGATAGAGTGGAAGAGAGTGGGAGAGAGGGAGGGAGAGAGTGGGAGAGAGTGAGAGAGTGGGAGAGGGTGAGACATAGTGGGAGAGGGTGGTAGAGAGTGGGAGAGAGGGAGTGATAGAGTGGAAGAGTGGAAGAGATTTGGAGAGAGTGTGAGAGAGGGTGGGAGAGAGTGGGAGAGAGGGAGGGAGAGAGTGGAATAGAGGAAGGGAGAGAGTGGGAGGGAGTGGGAAAGAATGGGAGAGTGGGAGAGATTTTGAGAGAGAGGAAGAGATTGGAGAGGGTGGCAGATGGTAAGATAGAGTGGGGGAGAGTTGGAGAGAGTGGGAGAGAGGGAGAGAGAGAGGGAGAGAGATAGTGGGAGAGGGTGGGATAGAGTGGGAGAGAGGGAGGGAGAGAGTGGGAGAGAATGGGGAGAGGGTGTGATGGGGTGGGAGAGTTGGGGAGAGTGGGGAGAGAGAGTGGGAGAGGGTGGTGAGAGTGGGAGAGAGGGAGGGAAGGTCGAGGAGAGGCAGGAGAGGTGGGATAGGTGGGGGAGAGAGGGAGGGGAGAGGTGGGAGAATGGGAGGTGCAGAGAGTTGGAGAGAGAGAGGAGATGAGTGGGAGAGTGGGAGGTGGAGAGAGTCACGGAGGTAGGGATGGTGGGGAGGGTGGAGAGGGTTGGAGAGGTGAATGGAGTTGGAAGAAAAGGTGGGAGGAGTGGGGAGAGGTGGTATAGGGTGGGAGAGGGTGAGATGGGGAGTGGGAGAGGTGGGAGATGAGAGAGTGGGCGAGGTGAGAGGGTGGGAGGGTGGGACAAAGTGGGAGGGTGGTGAAATTGGGAGAGAGGGAGGGAGAGGTGGAAGGTGCAAAGAGAGTTGGAGAGTGGGAGAGAGGTGGGAGAGGAGTGGGAGGAGGGAGGGATAGAGGTGGGATAGAGTGAAGGGGAGAGGTGGGAGAGAGTAGGAGAGAATGGGAGGAGTGGGAGAGTTGGAGAGGAGATAGTGGGAGAGGGTGGAAAGGGTGAGATAGAGTGGGAGAGGTGAGAGAGAGAGGGAGGGAGAGGTGGGAGAGTGGGAGAGGGTGGTAGAGGTGAGAGGGTGGGATGGGAGTGGGAGAGAGGGAGGGAGAGTGGGAGAGAATAGGAGAGGGTGGAATAGGCTGGGAGAGTGGGAGAGGGTAGTCGATAGTGGGAGAGAGGGAGGAGAGAGGTTGAGAGGTGAGATGGTGGGATGGGGTGGAGAGTTTTTGGAGAGTGGGAGGGAGGAGAGTGATGGGAGATAGCCAGAGGGAGTGCAAGAGAGTTTGAGAGAGAGTAGGAGAGGGTGAGATAGAGTGGGAGAGAGTTGGAGAAAGTGGGAGAGAGGGAGGGAGAGAGTGGGAGAGAATGGGAGAGTGTAAAAGAGTTGGAGAGAGTGGAAGAGCGTGGGAGAGAGTGGGAGAGGATGGGAGAGGATGAGATAGAGTGGGAGAGAGTTGGAGAGAGTGGGAGAGAGGGAGGGACAGAGTGGGAAAGAGTGGGAGAGTGGGAGAGAGGGTGGGAGAGAGCGAGAGAGAGTTGGAGAGGGTGGGAAAAAGTGGGAGAGGGTGGGACAGAGTGGAAGAGGGTGGGACAGAGTGGGAGAGAGGGAGGGAGGTGCAAATTGCAAGAGAGGTGGGAGAGGTGGGAGAGAGTTGCGGAGAGGAGGAGAGGGGTGGGAGGGAGTGGGAGGTGGGATAAGAGTGGGAGAGAGTGGGATAGATGATGGGAGAGGGAGTGGGAGGGTGGGAGAGGTAGGATGGGGTGCCGGAGGTTGGAGAAGTGGGAGAGGAGGAGGGTGGGAGAGAGATGGGAAGTGCAGAGGATGGAAGTGGGAGGTGGGAGAGAGTAGGAGAGGTGGGAGATTAGGATGGGAGTGGGGAGAGTTGGAGAGGTGGGAGAGAGAGGGATGGAGAGAGAGTTGGGAGGTGCAAGAGAGTTGGAGAGAGTGAGAAAGAGTGGGGAAGAGGGTGGGAAAGAGTGGGAGAGAGGGAGGGAGAAAGTAGGAGAGGGTGGCAGAGAGTAGGAGAGAGTGGGAGAGCATGGGAGAGTGTGGGAGAGAGGGTGGGAGAGGGTGGCAGAGATTGGGAGAGTTGGAGAGAGAGAGTTGGATAGGGTGGGAGAGAGGGTGGGAGAGTGGGAGAGAGTGGGAGGGGTGAGAGATTGGGAGAGAGAGTGGGAGGGTGGAAGAGAGTGGGAGGTGGGAGGTGTAGGAGAGAGGGTAGGAGGTGGGAGGGAGGTGGAAGAGGATGGGAGGGGATAGGAGAGAGTGGGAGGGTGGGAGAGGGTGGGAGAGGGTGGGAGAGAGTGGAAGAGTGGGAAAGAGTGGGATATAGGATCGGAGAGAGTGGGAGAGGGTGGGATAGAGTGGGAGAGAGACCTAAGAGAGGGAGCAGGGGTTAGGAAAGAGATACCTGAGAGAGAGAGTAGAGGGTATAGGGTTTCAGGGTTAAGGGTTTAGGGTTTAGGGTTAAGAGTAGAGAGGAGAGAGAGAGAGAGGGAGTCAGTGAAAGAGAGGGAGGGAGTCAAAGAGAGATAGAGGATAGACAGGAGATAGATGTGAGTGATTGAGTGAGAGACTTGGGAGAGAGAGAGATGGAGAGAGAGAGGGGAAAGAGATAATATTTAAATATTTTATATATTAGTAATATATGTATTTAAATATTTATACATTAACAAAAATATTGAAATATTAAACATAATAATATAATAAATTATATATTAAATACATAATTTAGTAAGAGATTATCATAAATTTCATATTATATATTACATAATAAACTATATTGTCTATTATATACTAAATTATAAACTTTATTGCATTTTTTAAATCATATAGTATAAATTGTATAACATTTTTGCAACTCTATATAGATCATATCAGATATCATATTCAAATTGGATATCTAATATTTCTGACACAAAATTAATGCCTAGGGATTAGGCTTGGGCTTGCTTTATATTTTGGTTTGGACTTTCCAATCCTAAGAAGTCAACACAAAAAATGTGTTTAACAACTTACCGTGCTTTTCCAGACTTCGTGCATTTGGTTGACGACTTTTTTTTACCCAAAATTGATTAAATGAAAAGGGTTTGTAAAGGAGCTTTACAGCTTTCCACCAATATAAATTATACTTCAGTTTGAATCTAATAAATAATTATTATTTATTCTCTATTAGAATTACGACTAAGTCTTGATTGATAGCCTCATTGAAAAAAATTATAACTTTCAAACGCTATCACATTTTTTGAATCCAAAACATGCTTCACATTCTATGTTTCGCATACTATAGGATTAAAAAAAATGAATTTCATGAAGTTTTCACCAAGTTAAGGTGGTCAGACATACGATTTTTTATATTTTTTAAAAGTTTTAATTAAAAATTAATAATTAATTATTTACTTGAAAAAAAATACAAAAAAATATGCATCACATCTAGACATGAGTTCTCTACTTATATATAAAATATTATAAAAAATAATTATGATTTAATTATGGTTAGGGTGGTCAGACAAACGCCTACTTATTTTTCACCTGAAATTTAAGTTCTACTGCATTGAAATTTTAAATTTTCACCAAATAGATTTTTTTTTTAGAAAAATAACATAGTAGTTTAGAAACTACATTCAATTTTCCACATATTCTATTCTTACATATTTTTGAAATAATATAGATAACTTATTCAAATTTTTACGTCAAGTTGCATAACTCTGATTTTTTTGAATTTTCATTGCCACTTAAGGGCTTTTTTTTCCATGATGATCCTACACATACCCATATGGAGATATTAAAATGCAATGTTTACTCAAACCAAGGGTTGTTATAAAATATGAAGGTGAACTTTAATACATTATTTTGTTAAATTCTATAGAATAGGAATTGAGAATTGAGTCACAACCCACTATGTTTTCCAAACTGCAATATGAAGGTGGACTTCAATACATTGTTATAGTGTACATAACAAAAGGTTCTCATTACAACAAGCCATTTCATGGTCATATGGGTTATTTTTGTTTGCACATTTATCAAATATCTAATGATATGTTTGAAGAACATAGTTTATTAGAATGTATATATGTTTGGAGGTGTGTATGATCTTCCATAGTGGGATGGGTTATTCAAGATCTAAATCTTAATCAAGAAAGAAAAACCATAAACCTACCTAAAACCATGGATTAAGATGAGCCTGCCATATCCTCCATCTTCCATCTCATACCTCAACATCTTTTCAAATTTCTCCAACTCATACCATTGAAACTTATACCCAACTCATGTTACTCTCCATGTCATCCTTTTCCTCCATTGAAAATGGAAACCAAAATAACTTGCATGTTCAACCAACACCTATCCATCCTATTTCACCAAAGGAACACTAAAAGTCGCCCCAAAAGGAATACAATACCCGATGCAAAATCCAATTTCACAAAATGGTAGTCCTAGTCTTCTAGTTCCACCCACTTTAACCTCATCCATCCCATGTTTATCCAGCTCATCCATTTCATGATTTCCCACCTTCATAGCACCTAGAGAAATTCAACTATGTCACACACTTGACCTCATTGATTTAAAGCATGACATCATAGATCGCCCTTTAAGTGAATATTAAAGTACTCCCTCTCATGATCCCATTCCATCTCATCATTCCATTCTAGGTCATGATGACATACCATTTCATGATCTAAGTGTATCAACTCCATACCATAATCATAGCATATAAATTCATTCAATAAAGCTTTCCATCCATTCAATAAAGTCAAGACCCCCAGGGTATAAGCATTTCCATCACATCACATGATAAACCTAAACTTTCACAAGATCCCACTCATGAAGCACAAACATATAAGTTTGCTTCATCCACCTTTATAAAAGTTGGTTTTCTCCTACAATACCACATGTCTTCATGAGATCCATTTACCTAAACAACCTCATATTAAAACACGTCTAAATTTTGAAGGCCTTAGTTACATACCTCCTTTTCAAGACGTTGGTAGCTCTTTCAACACAAAAGACCTCCCTTTGGATCAATACATCCACCTCCTCCATCATCTTTGCCATCTATTTTTGGACCCTATCCATCAACCCTTCCATCCATCATGGGCCCATATGTTCCTAATGCATATCCTTATGTTCCCTTTCAAGAACAAAAAAGGCACATACCCTTGAATTCCTTCCAAAACCTTCCACTTCAAAATCCTCTTTACTCATAAAATCCCTCTATGGCATATCCAAGCAATTGGGATACCAAACAAGAAATGAATAAATTGAAGAATCCAGAAAAACCTAAATATCATCATGTCCCACTAAAAATACATGCCAAAATAAAGAAAAATATGCTTGAAAATCAAAAGAAAAAAACTTCCAAGAAAATGGAAGATGCCAATTAAGAAAAAATGAAAAGGCTATAAAGAAAAATGAAAAGTGAAAACAATGTGGGTTCCAAAGAAATAAAAAAAATCCATGCATTCAAATAAAAAATTAAAATTGGTATCCCAACTTTGTAATCCAAAAGACTCCGCTATTACAAAATCATCTATTCCTACATTATTCATCCTACAAATCCATTTTTGGTCCTTATATGCCCAATTTTATTATCCCAACCCACTCTCAATCCTTCAACTTTGACCACCCTTAAAGATGTTTTCCAAAGTTGTTCTTATATAGATTCCATCATAATGACACCATTCCATAGTTCCATCCAACCTTCATCCCTCATTCCATAGCTTTAATCCAATCCTTTGCATGAATCCTTAACCTCATTCTACGTACCTCTATCCATTCCATTATCTTTACCAATTTTCCTACAAACATCTTTAAGCACTTGGGAACATGTTAGTGATGTTCTATAAGAAACATTTAGTCAATGGGGTAAAATATTCCACAAAGAGACAATTGATTCCTCCTTTTATATTTATACACCTTCATCAACTTCAATTTCCATAAGCTTATGTTTCCATGGCCATTCATATCCATTCATATCCACTAGCTTTCACATATATCCACATACCCTCGCTTGTACACTTGGGGGCAAGAGTTTTCTATTCATACGATACATTATTGATTATCCTATTTTAAGTTAGGGGTATGTGTAGGATCATGATGGGCCAAAAAGTGGCGATATGATGGGTATGTGTAGGGTATGTGGCTGATGACCTTTTTTTTACCCAAAATTGATGAAACAAAAAAGATTTTAAAAGGATATTCTCATCTTTCCACCCATATAAATTATGTTTTACTTTGAATTTAATAAATAATTATTATTCATTTTCTATTTGAATTACGACTAAAGTCTTTATTGATAGGCTAATTGAAAAGCATCTATATCTTTCAAACGATATCAATCTTTTTGAATTTCAAACATGCGTCGCATTCTATGATTCGCATACAATAGGATTAAAAAAATATTGAATTCCATGAAGTTTTGATCAAGTTAAGGTGATTAGACATACAAGTTTTTATATTTTTAAAAATTGTAATAAAAAAATAATAATTAATTATTTACTTGGAAAAAAATTACAAAAAAATATGCATCACATTGGGATATGAGTCCTCTACTTATATCTAAAATCTTATAAAACAAATTATCATTTTATTGTGGTTATGGCAGTTAGATAGACACCTACTTCTTATGTTTTCCTTTAAATTTAACTACTAGTACTGAATTGAAATTTTAAATTTTTGCCAAATGGATTTTATTTTAAATAAACCTAGTAGTTTAGAAACTACATTCAATTTTCTATAGATTCTATTCTTACATATTTTTGAAATTATAATATAGATAACTTATTCAAATTTTTACATCAAGTTGCCTAATTCTGATTTTTCTAAATTTTTCAACAATTAAGGGTCTATTTTTTCCATGATGATCATGTACTTACCCTTAGCCATCATATTCATTCATTTATATTCCATGTTATCCACTTTATCCATCCACCTTCCATTGGTCTTGCATAAATTATTTGTGGAAATATAGCAAGAACAAGAATCTAATGCATGCTTTATACCATCTGTGTCTTCCATCCTCCATATCACTTGTCATACATCTCATGTTTCCTTTCAATTCCATTTATCTTCCATATCCATGTAATTTCTTTATAACTTGTCACACCTCTTACCATGGGGGCATGTTATTACTCTGGCATGCCATCTTTAGAGTCATCCATAGGTCCTCTATTTATCCTTTTTATAAGAGAAAACATTTTGGGTTCCCTTGTCATTGGTTTCCTCCACCCATAGCATTCCATCTTGATCCATCTATCTTCATCCTCCATATAGGGTGTATTGTTACATGTCCTATCATTAATCCATATCATTGATCCTTATCCATTCATATATCCTTTGGTTTTCAGCCTTACTAAGGAATAAGATCTTGTTTATCCTTATCTTTTAAGTTATTATTTCACATTGCATTATCATTGTTATGAGAAAGAAATTTAAAAAAACCATAAAAATATTTAAAATTATAAAACATTGGACTTTAGTGAGTCACAACCCATTGTGTTTTCCATTCTACAATTATTTTGTGCACTGGTCCTTATAATATGCATTAGCATTTACATATTTATCATGATCTTTCATTTCAGGAAGCTTGAATATCTCTACACATTGTTGTGTATGAAGGAGAGTGAGAAATGGTGCATGAGTCTTTCTTGTGTGTGTGTATTGAGTCACTTTGGCCAATGAGAATTATAAAAGGCATATCCAATAACAAAGGGGGTTCCATTCCACTCTATGATGAAACAAATGATCACTTCAAAGCCTTTCCATTCCATTCATTTCCATATCCATCAAATCATATCCTTCCCTCCCATATCGAATACATTTCATAATCCATTTATATGATTTCCTTGCATCACATCAATGCATTGCATTCCTTTTTTCTTTGGATACACCTAGGTCATTCAAATTTATAAATCTTGCATCTCATTTTCTATCTACAATTCAAAAATGATCACTTTGTAGCCTTTCCATTCCATTCATTTCCATATCCATCCTTTCATATCCTTTCCTCCCATATCAAATACTTTTCATAAGCCATTTATATTCTTTTCTTGCATCTAATCAATGTGTCACATTCCTTTCTTCTTTGCATCCACCTAGGTCATTCATATTTTTAAATCTTGCATATCATTATCTATCTAAAGCTCAAACATACCTTCATCTATCATAACAATATTGACACCATAGCATATGAAGATCAATATCGAGGAAATCTCAAGGTTATGCAATCAAAGACTAAGGGAAACAACAACATCAAGAGTTCATGTTCAATGTGATTTTGTTTCATTTCATGCATGCAATTTCTTCCAACTCTTAGACACAATTGAAGTTTACAATTGGTGTTTTTCAATCTCAAGTGTTAACATGTTCATACAAAAGTTTTAAATATGTCTCTTCTCAATTGAAAAGTGTTACACAAGTGTTCTTTGTTGTTGTGATTGACAAATGTATGAGTTACAATGTTGTGTTCTACTTGTATACTTTAAACAGACCACATGCCTTATGTATACTTCAACATTTTTTATAAATGTCTATGTTGATGTTGTTTGTCATTGATGTCAAAGGTAAATGGAGTTGGTAATGCAAATGGTATTTGATACCAACTACATGTAGAGTGAGTTTCTTCACTATGTTTTCATGGATTGGTTTCAAAGAGAATATTCATTCATTTGGTGATCTACAACCAAAGTGGTTTTTGATATTTATGTCAAAGTCCTTGTTGTTCATTCATTACTTGTTCACATGGTGTTGCTGCAAAGGGTATTGATACTTGTTGAAAAAGTTTTAAAAAAAAAATTCATGACAAAGTCAAAGGTATTGAACAACAAATACTCATTGCAAATTCATCATTCACATTTTATTCTTGATGGTTAATACATTTTGATGTTGTGAATCAAAGGTATTAAATGGAAAGGTTTTTGGCATAAAGACATGATTCGTGTTTTTTGATGAGATCTTCATGCTTCTACAAGGATCTAAACCAATGTCAAAAGCATAATATCCTACATCAAAGGTATATGGTCAAAATGAAAAGTTATAGATCAATTACATGTTTTTAAGCCCATTGAGTTTTTTTTAAGTTGTTTTGGGTTCTTTCATTGCTTGCAAGTTTTTTCTTAAACTCTATATTAGGTTCATTATGAAAAGTTTATAACAGTTTACTTTTTGTTATATTTGGTTCATGACTTACTATACCAGTGGAAAGGCACTCCCTTTAGTTTTTTATTGAGGGTTTTAAACTCATCAAAAACTAGCCCTACTCCTTGGGTTAACCATCATAGCAAGTCAATAACTTATGTAATACCACCCCTACTACTTACTCCAATAGTTTACCAAGGCATGTGTAAATGCAACCTTTGATAAAATTTGATTTTATATAATGCTTTGATGGATGTTCATGCCCCTTTTATTGTCATATGTCTTTGTCTAATGATTTCTCATCCCCATTTCATTTTCCCTAAGGTTTCTTGTCATATAAAAAACCTCTTTATATGCTTCATGACAATGTCCTTCCAAAAACGATTGTTTTATGTCTATGTTATAGTATTCCTCAATCTCCTTCCTTCTTTATACTCTATCATTTCACTCTTGAACATTGGCATACCTATCCATTCATACTATTGTTTAATATCAATCCTTTGCATTGCTTCCTATTTGTATTTCAACACTTCCGATGACATGCTATATAAGTTTATAGTTGAATGATTATCCTTGATCATAGTGGTAATCCTTTTGGAATGACTATCCCATCCTTACATTTAATTCACTCCTTGTTTGTCCTTGAGAATGGTGAATTTCATGTTGATTTTGAGAGCCAACCATTATAATTTTGTTGTATCTTAAATTTTCTTTGCAAACCTCACCTAATGCCTTCTCAAACTCTACCCTAGCTTCCTTCGTAGGGAGTAACAACATCATTATTTGAATGGTACTGCTATTATTCTAGAGAAACCACCTTTTCAATAGTCATAAAACAACATTATCATAGTTCTAACTTTCCATTTTTATACTTTGATATTGCATAGTCATTTAATTTTTTCATCTCATTGACCATACACCTTTGATGATGAAGAGTTCTTCTCATGACTATTCTTAAGGTTGTTACTCCATCAAGCATTTATTTTTCTTATGTTCACCTTTAGGATAATATTTTCCTTGAATTTTTTATCTAGTAATTTTTTTTTCTTTTGACTACCATAATGAATTTAATTCATAGGACTACCCTAGTAAGCAAGGCATGTCCTCTTTCATGGTTGTCATCAGAAGGGACTATCATAGATTGTCAATGGTTTCCATTATCAAATTTTTCCTTCTTTTTTTTATGATGATTATTCATTACATACCACTGTCATAAGTCTACTCTAGCTTCTACTTCACCACAACTCTTGGCTTCTTCATGAATTTATTATAGTCCATGATTGATTCATGCCCCTTCTCATATACTATATTGTTTTTATAACCATATCTTTGTAACCTATTGAAGCAATCACTAGTTTTCAATTTGTGTATCTTCATATGCTTATCCAAAAGTATCAATCTCAGTAATATAGGCTTCTTCTTATTCACTTTCAACCTTCAAACCTTTGATAGCAACCCATTATCATGATGACTACTATATGCTTTAGTGCAATTAAACTACCTTTTAAGGGGTACCTGATTGAGTTCACATGATTGGATTTTTAGACTGTCATTAATAGGTTTACTATGTTCAATATTTTACTATTATTCTTTGATATATTTTTTCAAGCATGAATAGCTTGTTCAAAAGCACTTGTTTTATGATTTTAGCCATAGCAACAAGACACTCAATTGTTTGATTAAATTATTTTGTAGACATGTATGTAAAATGTGGTAACATAGACAAGGCAATGAACTATTTGATAAAATGCCTAAAATAAATGTGGTCTCATGGTGATGGAATGCCATGACAATCCATATAGCAGCAAGGCATCAATATGGATTGTCATGGAATTCCATCACCATGTGACTAGATTTCTTTCAAGCATTTTATCAAACAATTCATTTTCTTGTCTATGTTGTTCCTTACTATTATGCTTTGATAGATTTTTTGAAAGCATGCATAACTTGTTCAAAAGAATCTATTTTAGTATTTTAGCCATAGCAACAAGGCAATGAATTGTTTGATAGAATGCTTTGGTAGACATGTATGAAAAATGTGGTAGCATCGTGAACTGTTTGATAAAATTCTTGAAAGAAATGTTGTCTCATGGGGATGGAATGCCATGACAATCCATATTGCAATAGCCTGCAATATTTATTTTCAAGACATTCCATCACCACGAGACAACATTACTTTTAGGCATTTTATCAAATAGTTCACTATGCTACCACATTTTTCATACATGTCTAGCAAAGCATTCTATCAAATAGTTCACTACCTTGCTGCTATGGATAATAGCCTAAAATAGATTCTTTTGAACAAGCTACACATGGTTAAAAAAAAATTATCAAATAATAATAGTAAATATGGATTGTCATGGCTTCCAACACCATGGCTAATAGTCAATATGGATTGTTGAAAAAATATATCAAAGCATAATTCTAAATGATTTAGGGAATATTTTTAGTGAAAATTAAAGTGTCTTCAATAATCCATATTTTAGCACCATCAGAAAGATCTCATTGTCCTGATTCTAGCGCAACTTGAACGGAGCGAAAAGGAGTCTGTTTGCACAAGTTACGACCAGTCAAACCTTGGGTCAAACTGGTACCAAGGGTTGTCTAGAAGGTGAAAAAATGATCATCTCAAAAATTGATAGAAGCAACATCAAATTGGAGGGCTCATCAAGATGATTCCAACAAAGTTTGTTTCAGCAAAATTTGACACCGTATGCTTGAGATATTGGTAGTCAAAGTTTAGTTGACTTGGTTATGCAGCTGGTGACATCAGCATGATGTCAACATGTGACATGGCAGTTGACTAGATGGTAACATGGAATTACAGGTGATGTGGATAAAATCTCACAAAAAAAAAATCACGTACCATGCTTTATTTTTGAAAATAAAGTATGGAGGCTTATTTTATCTCACAAAAATCCATTGGATTTTGTGGGATCCCACAAGGATTTGGTGGGATTGAAACAAAATCTCATAAAATAAAACCTCCTAAAATAACACTAAATTGTTGTTTTAATTTTAAACTAAACTCCCTAAACTCAAATAGCCCGTGAATATAATAAGCCAAGGGCTTAAAAACAAATTTGAAATGTTTATTTAAGGGGTTGTTTAATGTTTTTATTTTTAATGGGGAAGTTATTGTTTTTATATAAACGAGTAGTGTTTTTTTTGTAAGGCTTATAATTATAAAAACCACAGGAGGGGGGTTAAATTGTTATTTTATTTATTATGGTGTTTTTAAACCCCATATGCAAAATTTATGTATAAAAGGGGGTTTAGGTGTGAGAGTTATTCATTCATGGAGATTTTTGAAGTCTAGGTGGTGATTAGAGAAACAGTGAGATTTTCTAAGGAGTTCTTTGAGCCATTCTTGCACGTCAGAGTATTGTTACGCTGCTGAAGTGTTAGAAGGAATGGTCATAGTGCATTTGTAATTGATTTTGGAGATTAATTAGATCGGTCTCACTCTATTTGAGCAGACCTGGAGACGTAGTCACGTTTGTGATGAACTCCGTTATTAGATTGTTTTCACTTTTTCTCTCCTTTTCTCTCATGTTCTTATTTTCACCTTAAGTTTTAAGTTTCTAATGCATAGTTTCATTAATGTATGCATGAATTTTTAATTCCTTTAATTTGTTGAAATTAAGCATTCAATTACATAATTAGTCTAGATCCTATATAGATCAAGTGGTATTAGAGGATTTGGTGACTATTATTGCAGTGGTTTTGAATGCTAATAAGATCCAAGATTTAGAAGGGCGAAAGCAAGCTTGAAGAATTTATTCCTAAGATTGGGAAGTGAAGAAGTTTTTTGAAGATGTATGTGCCTAGAATGGAGGTTCCTGAAGAGCTCAGTGAGCAAGAGTTTCAAAGAGCTTTTTGGCAGATGAGAGCTAGATTGGATATGCTACTTAAAGAAAGGGATGAACACATGAAACATGAAGAAGATCATTGAGACAGTAAAAGCAAGAAGAAGAAATCAGGAGGTGGTGATGAACCCCCAAAATCTCCTCCTTCTCCTCATTCTCCTTCTTCTTCTACACATTCTCTTTCTGGTAATCCTTTTAAGGGTGTAATTGAGCCTCAGATTAAATTGGATGTTAAATTTGAACTACCTAAGTATTCTGGTGAATTAGATGCTGAAAAACTAGATGATTGGATTCAACAAGTAGAAGTCTATTGTAGAGTTCAAAATCTCTTTGATGATGCTTCTAGAATCCAATTAGCCACTCTTCGGTTGGGAGGTTCAGCTCTTACTTGGTGGGAGAGTAGGACTAGAGTAGAAATTTAACAGCATGGTAGAGTCAATTTGTCTTGATTAGAATTTATTAATTCTCTTAAAAAGCAATTCTACCCCTTAGGTCACATGCATCAATTAATGATGAATTGGAAAGTGTTTAAACAAGGGAAAGGTCAAATTGTCCAAGAGTACATCCATAAATTTAGAAAGAAGGCTATTGCATTAAATGTACCTTTATACAGCTAGGATACTTTGTTAAAGTACATAGGAGGTCTTCACTCATATCTCAGACATTCTATTTTGGTCTTGAACCCTAGCAATTTGGATGAAGTTTGTGTCCAAGCTATACATCTAGAGTCAAGAGGAAAAGGATCTTTTATTGATAAGTTTGATAATGATAACTCTGTAAAGAAATCTTCTAAGGTTGCAGAGATAGGGAAAGGAAAGAGGATAGCTACAGTCAAGAAGGATTACAAGCTTTCTTGCTCTCATTGTGACAAGAAGGGTCATGATGAAGATCATTGTTGGAAGTTGCATCTCGAATTGAAGCCTAAGTGGGCTCAAAGATAGAATCAGAAATAGAAGGGTAAGGAGAAAGCCACAAATGTTGTTATGGATCTTGGTTCTAAATTTGATGATGAAACTAAGATAACAACTATGGGTTTGAAAGGTAAAGCTCCTATTTCCAATGTTTCCTTTGATAGTTGTGCTTCTACTTCTAAAGTTAATGATGCCTCTGAAGATAAGAAAGGGAATGAGCTTTTTCATTTAAGGGTTGTTGCTAAGAACATTAAGATTGATGCACTCATAGATAGTGGTTCTCAAGTTAACTTAATTTCTAAAGATGTTGTAAGAAACTTGGGATTGAAAACTACATTGCATAAGAAACCTTATCCACTAGGCTGGATTTGCGAGAATGATAAGTTGCAAGTAACTAGACAATGCACTTTGAGATTCACAATCACTAGTAAGTTTGTGGATGAAGTACAATTTGATGTGGTTCTAGTAGATATTTGTGGGATAGTTTTGGGTAGCCCTTATTTATATGATCAGAAAGACGTTTTCTATAGGGAAAAGAATCATTATCATTTGTTTAAAGATAGCATTCAGTATATTGTACATTCTCATAGGATTAAGACTGATCATTCTTTTACAAACACAAGGCAATTAAAAGGGTGATTAATGCAAGTAAAGAATTAACTCTTATGTCTGTCAGCATAAGTGCTTCTAGACAGGAACTTGGAGTAGCTAACTAGGGTTCAATGTCACAGGATGCACCCATAGTACAGCATGAGGGAATGGTGGTTGAAAGCATTGATGAATCCTTGGGTAAAAATGTTCATGTTGGGAAAGATCAATATATTGTTAATTTATTCTCTTTCATCTCTGCATTATTGTTTAGCTTGATGCTAGTCAATTTTTGTTGGTTAGTGGCTACAACAGTTGATGTAGATGCTTATGGAAGTGATAAAGTGATGTTTATGTACATATGTTGTTGCAGTCTTTATTGTGATTGTGAGCAAATTATTCAGATGTACATATGATACAGGACAAGTGGGGAGGCCAAGTCCTCACTTGATGTTTGAATAAATGCCACTTTTGGAGGTCCAAAAGTTCCTTAGTGGGGAGGCCTGATCTGGGGGATATTTTCAGTGAAAATTAAAGTGTCTTCAACACTCCATATTTTAGCACCATCAAAAAGATCTGATTGTCCTGATTCCAGCGCAACTTGAACAGAGTGAAAAGGAGTCTATTTTCACAAGTTACGACCAGTCAAACCTTGGGTCAAACTAGTACCAAGGGTTGTCTAGAAGGTTGAAAAATGATCATCTCAAAAATTGATAGAAGCAACATCAAATTGAAGGTTTCATCGAGACGATTCCAAAAATGTTTGTTTCATCAAAATCTAACACCATATGCTTGAGATATTGGTAGTCAAAGTTTAGTTGACTTGGTGATGCAGCTGGTGACATCAACATGATGTCAGCATGTGACATGGCAGTTGGCTAGATGCTGACATGGAATTGCAAGTGATGTGGAAAAAATATCACCAAAAAAAAATTCACGTACCATGCTTTATTTTTGAAAATAAAGTATGGAGGCTTATTTTATCTCACAAAAATCCATCAAATTTTGTGGGATCCCACAAGGATTTGGTGGGATTAAAACAAAATCTCATAAAATAGAACCTCCTAAAATAACACTAAATTGTTGTTTTAATTTTAAACTAAACTCCCTAAACTCAAATAGCCTGTGAATATAATAAGACAAGGGCTTAAAAACAAATTTGAAATGTTTATTTAAGGGGTTGTTAAATGTTTTTTTTTTAATGGGGAAGTTATTGTTTTTATATAAACGGGTAGTGTTTTTTTCTGTAAGGCTTATAATTATAAAAGCTAAAGGAGGGGGGGTTAAATTGTTATTTTATTTATTATGGTGTTTCTTAAACCCATATGCAAAATTCATGTATAAAAGGGGGTTTAGGTGTGAGAGTTATTCATTCATGGAGATTTTTGAAGTCTAGGTGGTGATTAGAGAAATAGTGAGATTTTCTAAGGAGTTCTTTGAGCCATTCTTGCACGTCAGAGTATTGTTATATTGCCGAAGTGTTAGAAGGAATGGTCATAGTGCATTTGTAATTGATTTTGGAGATTAATCGGATTGATCTCACTCTATTGGAGCGGACCCGGAGACGTAGTCATGTTTGTGACAAACTCCGTTATCAGATTGTTTGCACTTTTTCTCTCCTTTTCTCTCATGTTCTGATTTTCACCTTAAGTTTTAAGTTTCTAATGCATAGTTTCATTAATTTTTTCATGAATTTGTAATTCCTTTAAGTTGTTGAAATTAAGCATTCAATTACGCAATTAGTCTAGATCCTATATAGATCACTAAATATGGATTGTCATTACATTCCAACACCATGGTCTTGGAATACCATGACAAGCCATAAACAAGAAATAGAAATAGTTCATTTCCTAGTCTATGGCTTGGCATGGAATTCCAATAACCATGGTGCTGCAATGCCATGAAAATATAGATTTAGTATTATGCTTTGATAGTAAAGAAACAATATTTTCCAAAAACCATATTAATGGATAGTGATTGTAAGTTGGAAAAAATAGTGTGAGGTGAGTATATGTCTACCAAAACATAGTGGCAATCCATAGATAAGCAATCATACATAGAAATATTCATTTCCTTTTCTATGGCTTGCCATGGAATTCCAATCACTATGGTTTTGCAATTCCATGACAATCCATATTTACCATTATGCTTTGATAGTAAACACCCAATGTTTTACAACAAGCATATGCATGCATAGTATCATTGCACATTGGAAAACACACTGTCAGGTGAGTATATATATCTACCAAAACACAATGGAAACCCATATAATCAAACATACATAGAAACAATTCATTGCCTAATCTATGGCTTGTCATGGAATTCCAATCACTATGGTGTTGTGATGCCATGACAATCCAAATTTACTATTATTCCTTGATAGTAAACACACAATGTTTTCCAAAAACCATATTAATGGATACTGTGATTGCAAGTTCGAAAATAGTGTGAGGTGAGTATATGTCTTCCAAAACACAATGGCATGTCATAGATAAGCAATCATACATAGAAACAATTCATTTCCTTGTCTATGGATTGTCATGTCATTCCAATCACCATGGTGTTGGAATGCCATGACAATCCAAATCTACTATTATGCTTTGACAATAAATATGCAATGTTTTCCAACAACCATATACATTCATTCTATGATTGCAAGTTGGAAAACACAGTGTGATGTGAGTATATGACAACCAAAACAAAATGGAAAGCCATAGATAAGCAATCATACTTACAAATAGTTCATTTCCTTGTTTATGGCTTGTTACATGGAATTCCAATCACCATGAAACCAAATTTCTTTGAGGTATTTTTCAAATTGTTCACTGCCTTGTCTATGTTGTTGCTTACTATTATACTGACTAATATGCTCTCATAGACAAGGTAGTGAATTGTTTGAAAAAATTCCTCAAACCAATGTGGTCTCCTGGAATGCCATGGAAAACAAATACAATTGGCAGTTGCAATTATCACTCTAGTATGAATGAATTAATATCTTTGATAATACTATTTCTTTGAGTATATGTCAGCCAAAACACAATGGAAATCCATAGATAAGCAATCATACTCACAAATAGTTCATTTCCTTGCTTATGGCTTGTTATGGCATTCCAATCACCATGAAACTACATTTCTTTGAGGTATTTTTCAAACTATTCACTGCCTTGTCTATGTTCTTGCTTATTATTATGCTTACTAATATGCTTTCATAGACAAGGTAGTAAATTGTTTGAAAAAATTCCTCAAACCAATGTGGTCTCTTGGAATGCCATGAAAAACAAATGCAATTGGCAACTACAATTATCACTCTAGTATGAATGAATTAATATCATTGAGAATACTATTTTGTTGCATAGGTGGAGTTCCCTATAGTTGTGGGTATAGTTTTAGAATATATTGTTCATACATCTTCATAAGATGACAATATAAATCTATGAGCCAAACTACATTGCTTGTTAAATAAGGTATTTCCTATTTTCTAAGAAAATTTGGTTAGGGGGTCTCCATCTACAAATATCACTCTAACTATCTGCAATTCTTTTGGAAAAAATAGTGGGAGATGAGTATGTCTACAAAAACATAGTGGCAAGCCATAGATCGATAACCAATCATACATAGAAAGAATTCATTTCCTTGTCTATGGTTTTGTGTGGCATTCCATTGACCATGAGACAACAATTCTTTTAACCATTTTAAAAAAAAATTCACTCCTTTGTGTCTATTGTTGCTTACTATTATGCTTTCATAGACAAGGCAGTGAACTGTTTCAAAAAATACCTCAAACAATGTGGTCTCATGGAATGTCATGACAAAAAAATATAATTGGCAACTACAATTATCACTCTAGAATGAAGAAATTAATATATTTGAGAATAGTACTTGGTTGCACAAGTGGAGTTCCCTATAGTTGTGGGTATAGTTATTATCTATGCAATGTGAAGTAACTGCATATTTTCTTTTAGGTTGACTATGTAAAAAAACTATATTGTAATTAAAATTTTCTCATCTATCTATCAACATCTACTTATTAGTTATGCAATTTGAAGTAATGCTTTCATTTTGAAAGTTGTGCAATGCAACAAAATGGAAAACACAAGGTTTTTATAAAATTGTAACCCGCATCACAACATACCCAAACCCTCATAGTTTTTAAGCTTGTATATGTACGTGTGCATTACAAATAGCAAGAACATTGATTTCTTTCCATTATCACCAATAATGAGTAGACTTGTTGAAAGTGGTGAAACACACAGTGTTAATAGTTCTTGGAAAACAATGTGTGTTTATAAAACAATGTCTTTCATTACAATCCTAAGGTTTGAATAACAAAAGCTTTTAAATACACTCTCCAACCTTTCACTTGTAACTCCACTCTCCAACCTTTCAAGCTGCAAAATGAAAGAGTAGAAAACTTAGAATGTTAAAGGTTGTTCGAAAATAATGGTTGTTTGTAAAATGGTCCACATTTCATTATATTCTTGCGGTTTTAATAATAAAAGCTTTTGAAAACATTCATACTATTTTCTAAGATTG
Organism: Sequoia sempervirens; assembly: GCA_007258455.2. Classification (NCBI taxonomy): domain Eukaryota; kingdom Viridiplantae; phylum Streptophyta; class Pinopsida; order Cupressales; family Cupressaceae; genus Sequoia; species Sequoia sempervirens. The sequence goes on from VDFB02270651.1 coordinate 375,604,883, forward strand.
CAAGTTCTCAAAACACTAAGAATCCTACGACCCACAACAACAACGCACCTATGTACATACAAAAACGAATGAAACCATACATAAAAATATACAAAATGGCACCTATCTACATATAGTCGCTTAGAAACCCCTCACCTCAAGTCGGTTGGTCATCTATCCTGCCTGCAATGCGCCCTTGCTCTCCAACATTTTGATTTCAACCTAATGAGAAAATCCATAACATAGCATATTTTCCAAGAACAGTACTTGTTACAATTTAAAACACACGTCTTAATCACATCACTACCTTCTCCCACCCACACATAACAGATAGTTTCTCACACAAGGTGAAAAAATGCCAGCATAATTTGATGGTGGGACACCTCCTCACTTTCCTCATCGTGACGTTTCCTTCCATTTGCCGGTTCCATGAATACTATCATCCATCTGATAGGCCCTGCACTACACTATCTCTTCGTGTTATGTATGTTTACACATACATTGTTATGTATGTTTTAATACGTTTTTGTATGTACATAGGTGCGTTTAGTCTACCAGTTAGATGGCTCCGTTATTAACTGCCTTTTTCCATACATGATTTGGATTTGGTCTAATCGCGGAACGCTCCAAGAAGATAAATACTCATCGCCCGTGAATGCAGTTATTCCATATATAAGAAAAGATGACTATTGTCTGACATTCACATCTCTCTGTCGTGAACGGTGAAGAAACGACAATCTGGTCTAATCAGAATGAAAGAACGTGAGCCTGCAATTACAACATTTGTATAATTTGTCGTTTTATAAAATTCATTAGGCTAAAACTAAAAGCTCGATATATTTTAGCTCTACATTCAAGAAAGTAATAAGACAATAAATAAATTTATATAAATTCAAACAAATATTCAAAAGCATGTAAGTTGTCCTCATTAACAAAAACATGTATACATTTCATATCGATCATTACTTCCAATAAACAAAATGTTATTGCATAGAATAAATAACCAAATTATAGAAGGTATTTTGTTATGTGTCTTCGGAGATGATTTATTTGGTACAATTTTTGTGGGTTTTTTAAAAGTTTAAGTATATATTTTAAAGAAATGATAATTGTTTGTAGAATAATTTCTATAATTTTATAGAAGGTTAAATTAATATATATTTTGAGAGTTATATCTTTTATTTATTTTTTAATATATTTTATTTTATTAAGGCAGTCTTATCTTCATGTATTTCTTGTTGAAGTTTTATTTTATCTACATAACACTTTAATAAATTTGAAAAAAATAAGATATTTCTTTTAATTTGTATTTTTAAACCTTAAGAATTATCTTGTTGGCTAGATGTGTAACACTAGTTTACATAAGTGTTCTATAATTTAGTAGCTTCTAGCCAACTTCATCAAAATTACAACTCTTTTGTACACATGTGCATACATTGCCTATTACTACTACAAATTTGATAGCATAAATCATCTTTTCCATTGTCATCATCACTTCTACAACAACCTAATGACCTTGTCAATCATGATATAAACTTCATTACTAGTTCCAATCTTTTGTATCACATTGACATTGCCAATTTTTCCTTGAATCTCAAATTGGCTACATGTTATGACCTTACTTATCCATTGTTCATAACTAATCTAAGAAAATCTCATGTTGGGTTCCATATATCATGTATTTTCCTAAGGTTTCTCAATTTTTTTAAATTTTTTTTAAATCCTCTAAAAATTGTTAGTGTTCATATTATAGATTCATAGTTGGAATGTATCATTTTCAAGTTGATTGTATGATAAATTGCATGTTACGAGTGTATGTGTTCTACTCATAATTTTTTAATTTCCTTATTATCAATTAGAATCCTACCTTATTGAACCTATTGTTCAACACTCTATTGAAACATGGGATTGATCTCAAGTTGTGGGTCCTTACAAATAAGATCAAACATTCAGATAAGGTTGACTTCCTCTCTATCCTATATGCAGGAGTGTTGTATCAATTTCCAACACAAAATAGACCTACAACTAATCATATTCTATTGATTCTTCAAGGAATAGGGTAAGAAGGAGTGCATTAAAATGAAAAGGTGGTGATGCGCCTAGATTAAATGATGTTTATTCCTATAATATAGAGAATCAAAGTAAACATCCAGAAGGACTCACATAGGTCTCTTCTATACCAAATCATGTCTAAGTATGTAATAAGGTAAAGGTTTGGAAAGCAATAAGAGGGAAATAAAAATTCCATAGATAGCTCCTACTCTCAAGTTTCATAGAATACATATCTAGAAAATAATCAAATATTCATTCAAACACCATGGTACAAATATTTACATAATGCATCAGAAGTGAGAAGAGGTGAAAATAGAACTAATTAATTAATTAAAATACCTAGAACATTTTACAATAGTAGAGTTGCAACACCCAAGTCATTGTAGAGAAAAAAAAAACCTAGTTCAATGATTATTAACATTTAATTCTTCTATTAGGTGTTCAAGAGACAAGACACATGGTACTAGAGAAGAAAGTCTAGCCACAACCCTCTATAAAAAATTGACAAATATGGATTAAAATATTTGATTACAACATGAAAAGCCCTCAATAATGGCCCTACCTTACCTACCTTGATAAATCATAGGTTGTGTGTAGATAAATTCCCATGAAGTATATTTCAAATATGGCTCAAGGATAGTCACTTGATAAAAAGGAGGTCTACACTATCAATCCTTGTAAAAATCCATGGAAAATGAATTAAATCCCTTCTAAAGGTTTCATGAATAAATATTTTATAGCTGAGATATTTATTGCAAAATTCACATGCTATCTCCTAAGAGTTGTCTCTACAAATTGACCCCTTGTAGAAATCAAACCCTCATTTGAATATCTGATTTTCTAAGACTTTTTCTTAAAGGAGGAAAATTAGTTGGAAAATGGATATATCTCACCATCTCTCCAGGTTCACAACACCTCATATATTCTATCACCTTTCTATCCATCTAATATCCTCATTCCTACCCTTTACAAAACTTTGATCATCAACTAGATACAATAGAAAATCTCCATCCATTGAGACATATTTAGACAGTTGCAGATTCCCTATGAAGTTCTTTATCATATACAAGTCTTGTTCTTTTCTTTTTATTATTTGATCATCCTTAAATTCTCTTATATTTAACCCCCATCAAATGCATGTGAGAATATTATCAACAACAAAAAATTATCTTGAGTGGGTTTACTTAGAAATGTCTACAATAATTCCTCTTTAATATTTTGGATTTGGTAGAACCCAAACCTCCAACTAAAACACATGGAAGAAAAACTTCCATAGACACCTATGAGAATTTGTCCCCTTTCTACTTGCAAAACCCTTAATTATTCAAATTTGGATGTATTCTCATCCTTGCAAAAAGAATTGCCTTCAACAATATCACAAGAAAACTAATGGCAACTGCACCTTTGATTATATATTGTTCACCTTGAAATCACTCACAATGCAAAATACTTATCACCATCAAGCCCTTGCAAGCAGAGGACTTGCATCTAATGCACTTTTTATCTTTGAAGTGACACGACTTTGTGAGCTGACTTAGTTATAAGATGTGGACTATGATGTTATTAATGACCCTTGAAATTAGAAGAATCTGACTGATATGTTTTATATTGTTCAATACTAATGGAAATCAAAGGGATCAAACCAAATGGGTATACATAGGATCATCATGGAAAAAACAGGCCCTTAAGTGGCGAAAAATTCAAAAAAATAAGAGTTAGGAAACTTGACATAAAATTTTGAGTTAGTTATCTATATTATTTCAAAAATATGTAAGAATAAAATCTATAGAAAATTGAATGTAGTTTCTAAACTAATAGGTTTATTTTTAAAAAGAAAAATCTATTTGGTGAAAATTTGAAATTTCAATGAGTACTTAAATTTTAGTGAAAAAATAAGTAGTAGGTGTTTTTCTAACCACCCTAACCACAATAAAATGATAATTTTTTTATAATATTTTAGATATAAGTAGAGGACTCATGTCCTGATGTGATGCATATTTTTTGTAATTTTTTTCCAAGTAAATAATTAATTATGAATTTTTTATTACAAATTTTAAAAAATAGAAAAACTTCTATGTCTAGCCACCTTAACTTAGTCAAAACTTCATGAAATTCAATTTTTTTATCTCATCCTATAGTATGTGAAACATAGAATGTGACACATGTTTTAGATTCAAAACATGTGATACAATTTGAAAGCTATAGATTTTTTTGAATCAACCTATCAATCAAGACTTTACTTGTAATTCAAATAGAAAATGAATAATAATTATTTACAAATTCAAAGTAAAGCATAAGTTATATTGGTGGAAAGTTGAGAATATCCTTTAAAAACCCTTTTCATTTTATAAATTTTTGGTAAAAAAAATTGTTAGCCACATACCCTACGCATACCCATCATATCGCCACTCTCTAGCCCATCATGATCCTGCACATACCCAAATCCTAGAATATACACTTGATGTTTAGATCATGGGATGGAAAAATTGTTTTACCACTTGCTTTTGTGTTTGAAATCACTATTTAGAAAATCATCCATCCAAAACACTCAATTCATTGATTCAAGAATAAGAGAAAACCAGACAAACTCTCAAAAATGGTGACATTTCCAGTTTAACACATAAACTTCATGTTTCAGTACATTGAGTCCATATTTAAATGCATATAGGTTCCTTTTTGGTGCATTCATCCAATCTTTCAATGCATATAGGGTTTGTTCTAACACATTTACCTCATCTTTCAACACATAATTTTTTTGTTCTAGCACATTTAAGTGACAGTCAAGCACATCTAAGCTCTATTCTAGCAAATTTACCCCATCTTTCTATGCATATACTCCTTGTTTTAGCACATTCACCTGATATTCAAACAAAGAGCTAAATTGAACTTATGTTCAACAATTAGAAATATATTTAGGGACCATTTTCAAAGAAAATATCATTCCTCATTAAAACACTGGTTTAAACTTGAAGAAATTGGCTTCTGCAAGTGCAATCCCTTTAACTAAACCTAGATCAAACAACTTAAAGTGCCCAATCATAAATCTCATCTTTGATTGTTAGCTAAGTTTCATCATTAGGATCTATCATCCTTCATCATGAAAAAAATGTTGTACATTAGATTTATCCTAGTCTCATTAATAGGATCCATCATCCTATTTGACATAGGTATTTCATTGGCACGCTAAAAAAAAATCAAATTATAGTCAAACTATATCATTTTCCTGCCCATTTTAACAAGAGTTCAAAAATAAAAACTCGGAGGAAAGGAAAGAAACCCAAACCATCATGGCAGAAGGAGAAGAAAATACTTTTCATAGATTTCATCAACCTAGAACAGATGAGATAACCGATGAGGAAATTCAACAAGCTCAACAAGACCCTAAATTTCAAAATTTCATGGAAAACATTCTAGAAAAGGATGGAGAGAAATATTTTTTGATGTTGGAAAATCAAGGTGTGAAACTTCCCAATGATTTTGATATCAACCAATTGAAGGGAGCTCCCAAGAAAATAGAAGCTGACTTAGGAAACACATATCCATTAAATTCTTTAACTCAATAGATGAAAAATCTTCAACAATAAATCCAAGACATGCAAAGGGGAACAACAAAGAGATATTTGTTGCAAAAAATCTATCCTTATCCCTTTGACAAAAAAATGAATGTGATGCCTTTTCCAAAATATGACAAATATAATGGAAAAACTGATCCTCAAGATCACATAAGAGAATTTTATACCATGAGTCTAGAATATGCACATGAAGAAACCTATCTAATTAGATTGTTTCGAAGAAGTTTGGGTGGTCAATGCATGGAATGGTTCTCAAAACTCCCACCAGGTATCAGATTGACTTTGAGGAGCTGGTAAATAAATCTATCTCCCAATATTCATACAACATTCAACATGAAATAACCATGAAGGATCTTTGTAACAAAAACCAAAAAAATGGAGAGTAATTTCTTACATTCTTACAAAGATGGAGACAATTATTTGCTAGATATGCTCATCCCATACTTGAGAAAGAAAATATGGATATCTTTATTGTTAATCTCAATAGTGAGATGAGTTCTAAACTCCAATTGCAGTGTCCACCTAGCTTTGAAAAGATGATTGAAAATAGACTTAAGATTGAGGAAGCCTTGGTTAAAAGAGGATTATTGAAAGTCTATAATGAAGGAACAAATGCTACTAACTCTTCTAACCATGATAACAACAATTAAAAATCTAAATTCTATATAAGAAACAAGAATGTTGGTAATGATGTTGCTATTGACACACATAATGTAAAACTAGTCTTTAATTTAAGAGGTACTACACTAGAAAAAATTAAAACAAGAGTGAATCTAAACTAGCTCCAACACCACATCGAAGAAAATTTACACCTTTCGGGCAATCACTTGAATGAACATTAAAAGAATTTCTTGCATACAAACTCATAACAGTACCAAATGCACAAGATTTTGAGCCAAGAGTCAAACCATCATGGTGGCATGATGCATAGTACTGTGATATTCATAGAAAAAAGGTCATTAAAAAAATGATTGTATGCAATTAAAACATTTGGTGCAAGACTTGACATACAGATGTGAAATATTGATCATGGATCATTTAGAAACCCTCTACCTAACTATGAAAAAGGAGAATCCTCTTCAAAAACAAAGGGAAGAATGTGAATTATATCTATGATAATACCATCCTTCACATTGTTGCAGTTGATAATCAAACCAATGACATCACAATCAAGGATACACAAGACATTGTTGCAGTTTATAATAAAATCAATTTCATCAAAATCAATGATAAACAAGACAACCTACCAGTAAATGTGACCACAATATGGTAGTCCAAATTGGTATTGAAAGGAAGTACATGTAAAACACTAATTTCTCTTTCTAATCAATACATATAGTAGATCAATTGTAAAAGATTTTGGTGAAGATATCCATACTAGACCTTCTTAAAATTTCACCAACCCATAAGGATATTCTGGAAAAAGCTTTAGTGGACACCACAATACCAACTAATTTTGAATTTTGTCAATTCCAAGCCATGGTGGGACATTTGACTACACCCCATTGTTTATCATTCTCAGAAAATGATGATGCATCCCTCACTCATCCACACAAGCCCCACTCCATATTGAGGTTTTAATCCATAAACATCAAGCAAAACACATTTTAATAGATTGAGGATTTGGTGTAATTATTAGCACCTTAAAGCTTATCTGTGCATTAGGATTTTTAGAAAATGCAATAGATGCTAGAAGAAAGATCACCATAAAAGCTTATGATGATGAAGAAAGATCCTCTCAAGGACTAATAGCATTGTGAATTCAAGTGGGACCAGTACAAAAGGATATAATTTTCCAAGTTTTAGACAAGGATTTGGCATACAACATACTCTTGGATTGACCTTGGATCCATGAAATGCAAGCAGTTCCTTCAACATACCATCAATGCTTGAAATTCCCTTGCAATGGACAAGAGATCACAATTTCAACAGATTCTAATAATCCCCAATATTGCAACACTCTCAAGACAGTCCAAGATGTTTTTGTACCACATAACAGAGAAGCTCTCACTTCTATTTCCTCAAGTAATGAAAGCCAACTCAATTCTTTTTCAAAACAGTTTGAAAAAAAGATTCAATTGAAAGATAAAGGCATTGGTGATCCTATTCCCTCAAGTAATGAAGGCCAACTAAATTATTTGTCAAAAAAATTTGAGAGAAAGATTCAGTTGAATGATAAATGCATGGGTGAGTATTCTTTTGAGCGGTCCTTATGTCTGTCACATCTACTACCTTCTCCAAAATCATATGGAAAACCATCAACATCTAGACAACAATCTTCACAATCCATCGTAGTCTTTGATGGAAAATTTGTAAAAGAAGGTACTATAGTTGATGAATCTAAGGATAAAGAAATTTTAAAGTGGATTTAAAAAGATGAAAAAGAATCAACAACAACAACTTCCAATATACCAACAGAGCAATATGGTAAAGGCTTCATAATCTTAGAAAAGATGGGATATGAAGGAAAAGGTCCTATTGGAAAATGAACAAAAGGAATTGTGGAACTAATTCAACCTATCACAATTAATGCAAAAGACAAGATAGTACTAGGATACAAAGAAGGGACAAAAGAAGAAGTCACTTGAAATATTTGTGAGTGAATCCTCCAACTACAAGCTAGTTTTGAAATAGATTCAAATGAATATGAATTGAATTCACTATCTAGAGAATCTTGTGAAGACAAAGAAATCAATATGATAAAGAGGTATGCACCCATATGTATGCATGGACAGAGTTAAGGGTCTAGACCACTTGAATTTGGCTCACTACATATCAATGACTTTAGTGAGGAGGATCAAACATCAAGTGAGATAGATCATTCAGAGGAGAGTAACATTATAGAACTTGATGTTAGTATTGAACACCTTGGAAACATTTCCATCATGACCCTCATCACCTTTGATCTTGACCAATCTGATGATTCCTTCCTTTGATACATCCCAAACTCATTGACTGGGAACAAATTGAGCTGCTTGATATCCCTATCTTTTCAGATGATGATGCCATAGTAAACTTCCTTTGTTCTTAAAATCTAGAAACAAGTTCCACCAATGAATTTCATAACAAAGCTTCAAACCAGGGGACTACCAAATCTCTTAGCTAAAAAATAAAGAATATAAAAAAATTGATCTAATGGTGAAAACCATGTAATGGTGGTATTAGATCATGAAGAAGTAAAAAGAAAGATTGTATCCAATAGTGAAAACATCTTTGAGGCACTAAAGGATGATACATTTGAAACTCTTCCTAAGCATTATCAAGAAAGATCTTCAGTATTGGTTGAGCCTAAACAATCCATAACTATCAGTACTGCAAAAATAGCAAAAACCATACACCTAGCAACATCAATGAAAATGCAAGAAAAGCCAAACTTCACCAAATTCTTTGAAGAAAGAAAATTAATTTTTCCTGGTCCTATGTTGAGATGCTAGGAATAGATCTGGATCTAATAATTCATCATTTATCCATAACACCTGGAGTGAAGCCAGTAAAGAAGAAATTGAGAAAAATGCATCCACACATCGCCCTACTATTGAGAAAAAAATTTAAAAAATTATCAAATGTAGGGTTCATTTGACCAATCAACTATGCAGAATGGATTTCAAACATTGTACTAGTCTCCAAACTAGACAACAACATCATAATATGCATAGATTTTAGGGATCTTAAAAAGGCTTGTCTGAAGGATGACTTTCCTTTACCTAATATAGAAATCATTGTGGACTTAATAGCAGGACATGCTATGCTATCACTCATGGATGGATTTTCAGGCTATAATCAGATCAAAATTGCACCAGAAGACCAAGAAAAAACAACTTTCACATGCCCATGGGGTATATTTTGTTGGAATTTCATTCCTTTTGGATTAAAGAATGCAAGAGCCACCTATCAATGTGCAATGACAATAATATATCATTACATGATGCACACATTCATGGAGGACTATGTGGATGACCTACTAGAAAAATCATTCACCAAGGAAGGACATCTAAAAATCTTGGATAAAATATTTAATTGATTGAAAAAATTCAATTTGTGTTTAAATCCAACAAAGTTTGTATTTGGAGTAACATCAACAAAAATATTAGGATACATAGTCTTAGCTAAAGGCATCGAAGTAGATAAAAAAAAAGTCAAATAAATCATGGAAATTCCACCTCTTAAGAACATTAGCCAACTAAGATCTCTACAAGGAAGATTATAATCTATCAGAAGATTCATCATGCAACTAGCATACAAAATTCATCCTTTTACTCATTTATTAAACAAAAATGTTTCTTTTAGATGGGATGAAAGATGTGAAGCTGCCTTTAATCAATTCAAACAATATCTAATGAATCCACCTATATTGGTACCACCAATAGAGGGAAAACCACTTCTACTCTACATAGCGACTACTGAGGTATCTTTGGGAGCTTTGCTAGCACAAGAATACTCTATAGGAAAAGAAAGGGCCATCTACTACATCAATAGAACATTGAGTGGCTATGAAATTAACTATACATTCATTGAAAAATCTTATTTGGAGGTGGTGTTTGATACTCAACAATTTTGACACTATATGTTAACACATATTGTCAAACTAATAGCCAAGATAGATCCATTAAAATATCTAGTTAGCGAAGCCACTCTAATAGGAAGATTAGCAAAGTGGGTGATGATATTGAGTGAATTTGGCATTCAATATGTGGATAGAAGAGAAATCAAGGGCCAAGCAATAGCAGATCAGTTAGCTGAAGCACTGTTGCAAGATGACCATCCTATGCACATTGAATTCCCAGATACATATGTTGTAACAATGATAGAAAAACATTGGATATCATACTTTGATGGGTCTTAAACTCAACATGGATTAGGTGTTGGAATCCTATTTGTTACTCCTCAAGGGCACATTATCCAAAAATCTTACAATTTGATGTTCCCTTGCACTAAAAACATGGTTGAATATGAAGCACTAATCATTGGTATCAAGGTAGTAGTGGAATGGAAAATCACAGAATTACAAGTTTATGGAGGTTCTTAATTAATCATAAATTAGGTTTATGATGACTATCAAAGAAATGATGACAAGCTGATGGCATACAAGAGAATGGTAGATGACTTCAAGAAATACTTTGTTGAGATCAAGTTTGAACAAATTCCAAGAGTAGACAACAAAGTTGCAAATCCCATGGAAACCATCACTTCTCTTTTATAAATACTAGAAAAATGAAGTTGTTATGAATTCATGGTGGAACAATTGTTTACTCTCGTATATGAAAATCCTGAATCCCAAATCATGTGCCATCTAGTTGATGTTGATTCTTCAATCTATGGGAATATTTGTACCTATCTGAGAGACAATGCCCTTCCATGTGGTCTATCCTGGAACCAAAAACACAACTTTATTTGTCAAACAATGTGATACACCCTAATAGCTAATACACTTTATCTATGAGGACTCAATGGCACTCTCCTCTGATGTCTTGAATGTAACAAATCTGAAATTGCCTTACAAGAAGTTCATGAAGGTATTTGTGGTACTCAGTCAAGTTCTCTTACTCTAGCTAAGAAACTCCTACACTTGGGATATTATTGGCTGAACATGGAGAAATAATCTTTTCAATTTTTTAAGAAGTGCAAGAAGTGTCAAGTCCATGAAAATCTCATACATGCACTGGTACATGAGTTGCAACCATTCACATTGACATGGCCTTTCTATCAATAGGGACTTGATCTTGTTGGTAAGATTCATCCATCTTCATCTAATGGACATAAATTCATAATCACAACCACTGAGTATTTCACAAAGTGGATTGAAGCTGTCCCATTAACCATGATTACTACTAATCAAATTTACTCCTTCATCCTGAATTACATTGTTTGTCGGTATGGCATCCCTAGCTCTATTGTCACTGATAATGGTAGACCCTTCAAAAACTACTTGATGTACAATAAATTTCTAAAAAATTCCATATCCAACACTGATTTTTTACACCTTATTACCCTGAAGGGAATGGCCAAGAAGAAGCCTCAAATAAGAACATTTTGAAAATCTTGAAGAAAACTATCGATGATGTTGGACGTGACTTGCATGTTCAACTAAACCCTTCCTTGTGGGCATACTATACTAGCATCTTCACCCCTACAGTAGCCACACCATATGCCCTTGTGTATGGATTAGAAGCCATCTTACCCATTGATGTTGAGTTACCTTCACTTTGGGTATCATTCAAAGGAATCATTTAAGAGGAATACTATCGAGTATCCAGACTATAGGAGTTGGTTAGATGAACACTGTCAGCATGATGTTGATCATCTAAAATATTATCAACAAAGAATGTCAAGGAGCTATAATCACAAGGTAATACCGAGAACATTTCAGGTTGGTTACTTGGTACTAAAAGAGAGTCCTCACAATCAACAAGATTGAGAAAAGAAGGGAAAATTTGAACCTAATTGGCTAGGCAATTTTTTCATTGCATCTATATATGGATTTGGAGCATATTAGTTATGTACACCTGAAGGGGATCTATTTGAGGAACCTATCAAAAAAATTCATCTCAAGAATTTTTATACATAACTCATATAGTGCATTGTTCAAAAAGCTAAAAAATCCAAAACAAGCAAAAAAGCTAAAAAATCAAAGAAAAGTGAAAAAAGCAAAAAAGCAAAAAAGCAAAAAATACAAAAAAAGTGAAAAATCAAAAAAATCAAAAAAAATAGAAAATTAAAAAAAGTGCAGTAAAAACAAGTAGTGAAAACCTAGCAACATGCACTATTTGTGATAGAATGGATTTTCCATCTATTGGAATGTGTGCCGGTCATATGCTTTCTACAATCATTATGCATGTCCATCGTAAAGAGCCTCATGTACATATTTGGTCATCATGGTCATGTCTCACCCTAGCTTGGTGACCATTTGGCAATAAATGGTTGGTTTCTCACTGGGGGGAAAAATTCTGAACTCACTAGGGCAATCTACTTTGAGCTTAAAACAATAGACAAGTAATAGTAAGAAAACATAACAAACATAATGATCACAAAAAAGCTCAACAGTGAACATCAATCACAATCTTTAGAAAACCAACCATCCAAGTCAATGACCAGATTGGTAAACCCAATTCTCACCGGATGATGTTCTTTTGAATTATGGTTTAATCGCTTTGGCATAAGTTTTCAATAGTTGTATCTTGAATTTTTTTTATCATTTCTATGGAGCAGCTCAAGGATGTCATGGAATAGAGAAACTATGATGGAGTATGATATTTTATTTGTCTGCTATCTGTGAGTTGATCATTACTACTATGTAAAGTTTTCATGGGACATGATCTCCAATGTATCATTGATAACATTCTAGATTTGCATAGGAAAAGGATTAACTCTTGTCCTTTTTACACAAGCAATACTCAGGTCATCTTGGCTCAATTATACCTAGATGCTTGTATTACCCTGCAATATCAAAAATCAATGGAAGTTGTACTCAGTACATCATGGTTTAAGTATACCATCGCTGTTTGTACTAACTTTCAACATATCAAAATAACAAGCACAACAAATCAGCTGACAAGATGACAACATTGCATATTTAGATTTGCATGGTTAAGATAAACTGCATCTATATTAGTTTTTGCATGTGCATTTTAGGTTTTCCAAGGCTAGAAATTTTTAAAATTATTTTATCTCTCTCATTAAAGGATTGAGTACATTTGACATTAACAAAAAATATATATCATTCACATTTAGTTGCATAATAATTATCCTATTATGCATGCATTAGAAATTATTATCATAGGCCATCCATTCATGCATTAGATCATATATTTTCATTAGAAAAATACAAAAAAATAGGGTGTGTCCAATCTTATTTGCATGACCAAATCAATCTCATATATCATAAAGAATCATCCATATGGCTGTATAGAATAATAATCTATGCATCATCATTTCATTGTTGCATCCATGCACAACCATGGCATAATAATATAGACATCACATAGCATATAGAGTGAAAATAAAATGCATTCATCATAAGCATTCATCATAAAAGCATATAGACAATCTATATATCAATAGTCTCCATTGCATCTCATATAATCTCAAAATAATTATCAATGTCACTTGTATACAATGATATCACAAAATGTGGAGAGATACATCAACAAAATGGTAGGAAATCATAAAGTCCCCAGCTAAATCAATGAATACATCAAGTTTCAATGTACATCAAATGTTAGCACAAGAGCTAAATGTTGCTCACCCTAGACATTGTAGGCCTCATTGTGCTTGCTACTACACCACCAGATGGACCTACACCTGGATCACTTCCTAATGGATCTCTAAGAGGTGGCTCAGTCACACCCATGCATGTAGTCCATGACTAACTCCAACTTGACCTAGCACTAAGATATTGTGCATAACTAGGGGCACGCTACTTTGCAAGAACCACCTAATAATACCATAATCTATAGTACTTTTCCTCTTAGGCTGCATGTTGAACCTCTCTTAGCATATTTTCTATAGTAGTCCCCTCAAACACTCTCTCCAATCTCTTGGCTAGGGCCTCTTCCTGCTCACATCTCTATTGTCAGAGAGGCAATCTATGCATGCTGCTAATGGGAAGGCACATGAATCTAAACCTGAAATGGTCCTATCTGTAGTTATGTCCCGAGGGAACCATAAATCTCCTCCTCTGGGGTACTCTAAAATCTAGTATTTGGCTGCTACCTGCAACCCCTCCATCTCCTCCATCTCCCTCCTCATCATCCCCATATCTCGCATCCCTCATCCGTTTCAGTACTGGCTGTGGGCTATGTGTAGGATCATGATGGGACAAAAATTGGTGATATTATGGGTATGTATAGGGTATGTGGCTGATGATTTTTTTAACCCAAAATTGATGAAACAAAGAGGATTTTTAAAGGAGATTCTCATATTTCCACCAATACAAAATATGCTTTACTTTGAATTTAATAAATAATTATTATTCATTTTCTATTTGAATTACAACTAAAGTCCTGATTGATAGGCTGACTGAAAAACATCTATAGCTTTCAAACAGTATCACATTTTTTGAATCCTAAACATGCATCATATTCTATGATTTGCATACTATAGGATTAAAAAAAATACAATTTAATTTCATGAAGTTTAGACCAAGTTAAGGTGGTCAGACTTGCGGATTTTTATACTTTTTAAAAGTTGTAATAAAAATTTCATATTTAATTATTTACTTGGAAAAAAATTACAAAAAAAATATGCATCACATCGGGACATGAGTCCTCTACTTATATCTAAAATATTATAAAAAATAATTATCATTTTATTGTGGTTAGGCAGTTAGATGGACACCTACTTATTTTTTCCCTGAAATTTAAGGACAATTGCATTGAAATTTCAAATTTCCACCAAATAGATTTTTCTTTTTTAAAAATAAACACAGTAGTTTAGAAACTATATTCAATTTTCTATAGATTCTATTGTTACATATTTTTAAAATAATATCGATAACTTATTCAAATTTTTACATCAAGCTACCTAGCTTTGATTTTTTTTATTTTTTGCCACTTAAGGGCCTGGTTTTTCCATGATGAACCTACACATACCCTATGGTGCTCTCTCATCATCGTCAAATACTGGTACTAGCTCATCAAGAATGGAGATCCTTAGTATGAAATGCATGAGGAAATACTCAACATACTCATTTATCATCACACTAGCCATAATCTCTCGATAGTAATCACATACTCGTGGCTATAATCCAAAATACTCCTTGCAAGTTGTATCTTATGATATGGTGGGTCCCCACTCTAGAATATCCTATTGTATTTGAGTATATAATACAACTCCTTGGGGAATCCCCTAAACTCATCCATACTAACTAAGAACCCTCATGAGCATGAATCTCTCAATAAAAAATTAGGTTCATCCAATGAAATATCTCAAAGTAAACACATATGGCATCACAAGATCATCCTTGGGGCATTGCTTGCAATCTAAGTATGGTCGCCATGTGATGGTCTCCAAATCATTATGAACTCGCTACCAATACTCCAATTTTCCCATCTTGTGCTAGAAAAGACCACTTGCATACTTGAGGAGATATGGCCTACTAACCAGACAATATCTCTCCAATACAGGATGAGTAACAATTATACGCTTCCAAGCCCAAATCTCAAGCAGTGTCACTTAGATAGTTGATAAACTAGTAGCTCAAAGGTAGACTACTTGATGTAGATCATGATATAAATGTTCTCACATACAAGAACCTAATGCATATCAGATCCCCTGAGTGATCATCCTCTCGAATATTCTACCCCACCAACAGATAGTCCCTTTGACCTATGACTAGGAAATAAGAAACCTCTAACAAATCTAGCTAGAACAGATGGTAATGGCTTATACAAATCAACCATATCTTACCACAGGATCTCATAACCACTAATCTTGTCATTAGCAAAAATCCTCCCCAGTGCCTCGATACCTCCATACTTTCTATGATCATACACGACTAACTCTCCAACCATGGGAATCCCCAATATTCGGTACACATCCTCCAGGGTAACCATCATCTCATCAGTAGCTAGATGGAATGTGTTGTGGTCACTATGCCACCTCTCAGCTAATACGCTCAATAGTCCCCTATAATTCATCATAGGAAAATTCACCACCATGACAGATTCATCGCCAAGGAAAATTCACAGTGGTGGAAAATTAATCACCATAAATATTTTTTAATATATATTTATATAAATTTGAATTTATTTATTTTTAAATAATTTTCACCTATGTTACAATTTATTTTGATGTTTATTTTGATATGAATGTTTGAACATGATAATATATTAAAAAAAAATTATTTTTTTATTAGGTTCGATTCATAGTAATTTCTATTCATACTTTACCCATAGTGATTTATATTCATCTCAATAATAAAAATTGATTTATTGAGATACCAAAAATATTTTTATTTCTTATTATCATAAATCAATTATAGATGATGATAAAATAAAATATATTGAAAAATATTTTAGTTTTTATTATTCTAAATCAAATTCTCTAAAGTTAATGCAATAAGTTTTTTATTATTATCCCTCAAATAATTCTTTTGAAAAAAAATCAAAATTTTCAAATATATATTAAAAATATTAATGGTGGTTAATTTTCCACCTCACTGAATTTCTGGCGGTGAATTTTATTTGGTGATGAATTTGTCATGGGAGTGAATTTTCCCACGGTCAATTATTCGCGAAGAATTTTCCATCGGTGAATTGCTGGCGGTGAATTTTCCTAGAGCCTTTTATTCTATATTGGGGCATATCAAACAATGAAGATAAACCACATCACCCAATAATATCGAAATCCACCCACACCAGACATGGAATCATATAACAAGCCTTCAAGTAATGCTCCTAAAGAACTCGTAAGTCCTATAATCATGGTGTATCGTAAATCAACATTTTATCTTGATCAACCTATCAATCAATCTAATCAGCTCAAATGAGATTTCAATCAAATCTCATAGAGTGTTTATCATTGACTCTTACCTATCATTAGGTCAATCATCATCTATCCTATCATTGACCCTCACATATCATGAGCTCAATCATCATCTATCCCATCAAACATAATCAAAAAAATAGTTGACATGATCATCAAACATCAAAAACAAGGAGAAAAATCAACAATTCATCAATTCTCATGTCAATTCACCGAAAAAACATATCTATGTGTTGGAACAATGGATGCGCTACAAAAATCCATCAATGCACCAAAATAGACCATGAATGCACTAAAATACTCATCAAATGTGTTACTTTGTGACATTTATGCGCTAAATCAATAAATGCGTTGAATAATTCAATATATGTGTTACTTGGCAAACTATATGTGCTAAAAACCTTCATACACTAAACAAAACAACATATGAGCCGTTTTGTGACCTAAATGCAATAATTCTATCTAGGTGCTAAAACTTTCAACCTATGCACTATATTGGGTCTTATATGCTCTAAAATACAAATTCATAAATTTTAAAAACATAAAAATGTGCGAAAAAACACATTCAAATTTCAAAAGGAGGTTTCTCAGGGTACATACTAGAGGTCCATATGTGGTAGGTTGGTTGTGTCATCAAACTTGCTTGAATCAATGAGTGTGGTATGGGAACACCATCTTGCTCAATCACATCAATCACTCAATTGCAAATGAATTCAAATAGCTCCTTTTTTATATTTTAATATTTTAAAGGGGGAAAATGGAGGGAATTTAAGTGGGATTATTTTTATTCAAAAGGGCATCAATTAATCAATTGGCTGGGTCATTCTTTCTTGTCGAGAGATAAATCATTACAAAATCCTAAAAGTTTAAATTTCCTCATAAAATCATAAAAATTTCATAAATAAAAAATCCTAAACATTCAAAATTTCTCGATTTATCTCCCAAGGGGGCATACATGCATTAACACTTGAAATACCATTTGGGGCATATTGAAATTTTTTTATCAACAAAATATTAGCAAATTTTTCTTTGAAGCAATGTGTCGCAACCACATCACTTCAAAGAGGCAAAAAATGTATACACTCAAATTTGGTCTGGAGGAATTAATTAAATACAAGTTATTTAATTAATAATCTTTAATTCTTCTACTTATAAATAAATTGAAAATTTTATTTATATAGTTAATTTTCTTTAATTCTTCCTACTCTAAATCATTTTCTTCATGTATTAATTAAATGAACAAATTTAATTACTTTTTTTTATTTTGTTAACCTCCTCTCATTAAATTTTGAATTTAAGCACATTTCTACTAACTTCTTCCCACCTTCCACCTCATCATGTTTCTCAAGAAATAAAATATTTTTAATATTTAATTTGGCATTTATCCTCAACAAATTCCAAACAATTTGAGACACTTGGCCTTCATCTCCATTTTATTCCTCTTCACACTTGGAATTTTGTTCTTTTAAAGGGAACACACTTCCCCTTTTCTCTCTAACCGTCCATTTTCCAGATCGAATCCAAACCGTTGATTTCTACCTCTTAGGCTCATGCCTTGGAAAAACTATAAATAAACCCTCATCATAGGAAAATTCACCACCATGACAAATTCATCGCCAAGTAAAATTCACCACGGTGGAAAATTAATCACCATAAATATTTTTTAATATATATTTATATAACTTTGAATTTGCTTTTTTTTAAAATAATTTTCACCTTTGTTACAATTTATTTTGATTTTTATTTTAATATGAATGTTTTAACATGATAATATATTAAAAATTGATTTATTTTTGTATTAGGTTTGATTCATAGTAGTTTCTATTCATACTTTACCAATAGTAATTTATATTCATCTCAATAATAATTATTTATTTATTGAGATACCCTGTAAGATTTTTTTTTTACCTGTTTATTTATTGAGATACCAAAAATATTTTTATTTATTATAATCATAAATCAATTATAGATGATGATAAAATAAAATATATTGAAAAATATTTTAATTTTTATTATTCTAAATCAGATTCTTTAAAGTTAATGCAATAAATTTTTTATTATCATCCCTCAAATAATATTTTTGAAGAAAAGATCAAAATTGTCAAATATATATTAAAAATTATTAATGGTGGTTAATTTTCCACCTTAGTGAATTTCTGGTGATGAATTTTATTTGGTGATGAATTTGTCATGGCAGTGAATTTTCCATCAGTGAATTGCTAGCGGTGAATTTTCCTAGAGCCATTTATTCTATACTAGGGCATATCAAACAACAAAGATAAACCACATCACCCAATAATATCGAAATCCACCCACACCAGACATGGAATCATATCCCAAGCCTTGAAGTAACACTCCCGAGACTGAAGAACTCGTAAGTCCTATAATCATGGCATATCGCAAATCAGCATTTTATCAATCAACCTATCAATCAATCTAATCAACTCAAATGAGATTTCAATCAAATCTCGTAGAGTGTCTATCATTGACTCTTATCTATCATGAGGTCAATCATCGTGTATCCCATCAAACATAATCAAAACACTAGTTGACATAATCATCAAACATCAAAAACAAGGAGAAAAATCAACAATTCATCAATTCTGGTGTCAATTCACTGAAACAACATATCAATGTGTTGGAATAATGGATGCAGTACAAAAATCCATCAATGCACCAAAATAGACAATGAATGCACTAAAACCCGAGTCAATGCACTAAAATACTCATGAAATGTGTTACTTTGTGACATCTATGTGCTAAATCAATAAATGTGCTAAAACAATCAATATATGTGTTACTTGGAAAACTATATGTGCTAAAAACCTTCATGCACTAAACAAAACAACGTATGAGCCATTATGTGACCTAAATGCAATATTCTATCTAGGCGCTAAAAATTTCAACCTATGCATTATATCAGGGCTCATATGCTCTAAAATACAAATTCATAGATTTTAAAAACATAAAAAAGTGCGAAAAAACACATTCAAATTTCAAAAGGAGGTTTCTGAGGGTAAATACTAGAGGTCCATACATGGCAGGGCTATTGTGTCATCAAACTTGCTTGAATCAATGAGTGTGGTATGGGATCACCCTCTTGCTCAATCACATCAATCAGTCAATTGCAAATGAATTCAAATGAGCTCCTTTTTCGTATTTTAATCTTTTAAAAGGGGAAAATGGAGGGAATTTAAGTGGGCTTATTTTTATTCAAAAGGGCATCAATTAATCAATTGGCAGGGTCATTTTTTATTGTCAAGAAATAAATTGTTGCAAAATCCTAAAAGTTTGAAAATCCTCATAAAATCATAAAAAATTCATAAATAAAAAATCCTAAACATTCAAAATTTCTCGATTTATCTCCCAAGGGGGCATACATGCATTAACACTCGAAAATTACCATTTGGGGCATATTGAATTTTTTTATCAACGCAATATTAGAAAAAATTCTTTGAAGCAATGTGTCACAACCACATTACTTCAAAGAGGCAAAAAATGTATACACTGAAATTTGGTGTAGAGGAATTATTTAAATACAAGTTATTTAATTAATAATCTTTAATTCTTCTACTTATAAATAAATTGAAAACTTTATATATATAGTTCATTTTCTTTAATTTTTCCTATTCTAAATCATTTTATTCATGTCTTAATTAAATGAACAAATCTAATTACTTTGTTTTATTTAATTAACCTCCTTTCATTAAAATTTGAATTTAAGCATATTTCTACTAACTTCTTCCCACCTTCCACCTCATCATGTGTCTCAAGAAATTAAATATTTTTAATTTTTAATTTGGCATTTATCCTCAACAAATTCTAACCAATCTGAGATACTTGGCCTTCATCTACATTTTATTCCTCTTGACACTTGGAAGTTTGTTCTTTTAAAGGGAACACACTTCCCCTTTTCTCGCTAACCTCTTCATCTTCAACCATCCATTCTCCAGATCGAATCCAAACCGTTGATTTCTACCACTTAGGGTCATGCCTTGGAAAAACTATAAATAGACCCTCATCATAGGAAAATTCACAACCATGACAAATTCATCGCCAAGTAAAATTCATCGCGGTGGAAAATTAATCACCATAAATATTTTTTAATATATATTTATATAACTTTGAATTTATTTTTTTAAAAACAATTTTCACCTCTGTTACAATTTATTTTGATGTTTATTTTGATATGAATTTTTTAACATGATAATATATTGAAAATTGATTTATTTTTGTATTAGGTTTGATTCATAGTAATTTCTATTCATACTTTACCAATAGTAATTTATATTCATCTCAATAATAATTATTGATTTATTGAGATACCCTCTAAGATTATTTTTTACCTATTTATTTATTGAGATAGCAAAAATATTTTTATTTCTTATTATCATAAATCAATTATAGATGGTGATAAAATAAAATATATTGAAAAATATTTTAATTTTTTATTATTCTAAATCAAATTCTCTAAAGTTAATGCAATAAATTTTTTATTATTATCCCTCAAATAATTCTTTTGAAAAAAAATCAAAATTCTCAAATATTTATTAAAAAATATTAATGGTGGTTAATTTTCCACCTCAGTGAATTTTTGGTGGTGAATTTTATTTGGTGATGAATTTTTCATGGTAGTGAACTTTCTAACGGTGAATTGTTGGCGATGAATTTTCCATCAGTGAATTGCTACTGGTGAATTTTCCTAGAGCCGTTTATTCTATACTAGGGCATATCAAACAATGAAGATAAACCACATCACCCAATAATATCAAAATCCACCCACACCAGACATGGAATCATATCCCAAGCCTTCATGTAATGCTCCCGAGACTGAAGAATTTGTAAGTCCTATAATCATGGCGTATCGTAAATCAACATTTTATCAATCAACCTATCAATCAATCTAATCAACTCAAATGAGATTTCAATCAAATCTTGTAGAGTGTCTATCATTGACTCTTATCTATCATGAGATCAATCATCACCTATCCTATCATTGACCCTCACATATCATGAGGTCAATCATCATCTATCCCATCAAACATCAAAAACAAGGAGAAAAATCAACAATTCATCAATTCTCATGTCATTTCACCGAAAAAACATATCTATGTGTTGGAACAATGGATGCGCTACAAAACTCCATCAATGCACCAAAATAGACCATGAATGCACTAAAACCCGAGTCAATGCACTAAAATACTCATCAAATTTGTTACTTTGTGACATCTATGTTCTAAATCAATATATGTGTTAGTTGGAAAACTATATGCACTAAAAAACCTTCATGCACTAAACAAAACAACATATGAGCCATTCTATGACCTAAATGCAATATTCTATCTAGGTGCTAAAAATTTCAACCTATGCGCTATATCGGGTCTTATATGCTCTAAAATACAAATTCATAGATTTTAAAAACATAAAAAATGTGCAAAAAAACACATTCAAATTTCAAAAGGAGGTTTCTCAGGGTACATACTAGAGGTCCATACGTGGCAGGGTAGTTGTGTCATCAAACTTGCTCGAATCAATGAGTGTGGTATGGGATCACCATCTTTCTCAATCACATCAATCAGTCAATTGCAAATGAATTCAAACGAGCTCCTTTTTCATCTTTTAATCTTTTAAAAGGGGTAAATGGAGGGAATTTAAGTGGGATTATGTTTATTCAAAAGGGCATCAATTAATCAATTGGCAGGGTCATTCTTCTTTGTCGAGAGATAAATCACTGCAAAATCCTAAAGGTTTGAAAATCCTCATAAAATCATAAAAAATTCATAAATCAAAAATCCTAAACATTCAAAATTTCTCGATTTATCTCCCAAGGGGGCATACATGCATTAACACTCGAAAATTAGCATTTGGGGCATATTGAATTTTTTTATCAACACAATATTAGGAATTTTTTCTTTGAAGCAATGTGTCACAACCACATCACTTCAAAGAGGCAAAAAATGTATACACTCAAATTTGATCTGGAGGAATTAATTGAATACAAGTTATTTAATTAATAATCTTTAATTCTTCTACTTATTTATAATAAATTGAAAATTTTATTTATATAGTTAATTTTCTTTAATTCTTCCTATTTTAAATAATTTTCTTCATGTCTTAATTAAATGAACAAATTTAATTACTTTGTTTTATTTAATTAACCTCCTCTCATTAATATTTGAATTTAAGCACATTTCTACTAACTTCTTCCCTCCTTCCACCTCATCATGTGTCTCAAGAAATTAAATATTTTTAATATTTGATTTGGCATTTATCCTCAACAAATTCTAACCAGTCTAAGAGACTTGGTCTTCATCTCCATTTTATTCCTCTTCACACTTGGAAGTTTGTTCTTTTAAAGGGAACACACTTCCCCTTTTCTCTCTAACCTCTTCATCTTCAACCATCCAATCTCTAGATCGAATCCAAACTGTTGACTCCTACCACTTAGGCTCATGCCTTGGAAAAATTGTAAATAGACCCTCATTTACAGCAAAAAGGGATCCTTAGAAAGAGAGCTGAGCATAATTACACTCTGTGGAATTTTAGTTAGCACCATCATCTTAGCATTGTCATTTTAGTATTAGCATTTTAGCATCAAGTAGTTTAATCATGTCATTTTCATTAGTAGCATCTTAATTACAATAGTTTAATCATATCATTTTCATACATCTTAATTGTATCATTATCTTTGCATATCATCTATAACTTGTTTATCAATCATGTAATGTAGGAAACATCTTTGCATTTCCAATATCTCTCATCCTTCAGGTTGTCATTTGGAAAGTCATGTGCATAAACAATATGAGAGAAAAAATCACTTAAAGAATCCTTGGAGATAGAGGACAATGAGAGGCCATTGAGGAATTGTTTGTTTCAATTTGATTGTTATTTGAATTCCTTAATAAAATGTTTCATTGGTGTGTTGTATAGGTCTTATTTGATTATTCATATTATTCATACACATAGTAGGGATTTTCCCTCCATCTAGATCTATGTGAGAATTTGACTCACATCTTCCCATAAAGTCCATACATAGCTAGCCATTTTTATAATTTTCCTCTCTTTGTAGGGAAGACCAAGTGAACCACAATTGCGAGAAATTATGGATAAAGACATTGCAGTAAAATTAGAGAAATATGGACTAAATCCACATGGCAAGGGAAACTCGGTAGATTAGGATTAGATACAAGGATTTTAGGGTGAAATTCTTGGTAATCGATGAGAAAAATAGAAATGGAAGAAAATCTAGGGTTACAAGATAAGGCTAAGGATTCTAAATTTCTTTAATGTTTAGACAATGTAGAAAACAACACAATTGTATAAATTACTCAAATTTTCCTTACGTAATTGTATAATTTATTAATTTTTTCTCCTAAACTTATTCAAATTTAAAATATGGATACCCACTTAGCTCCCCTGCAAGATAGAAAGCTCACAAGACTTCAACACTTAGCCAATGTTTGTATTTTTTGAAATTATGTAATTGAATAATGTAAGGAAAAGAAAACTAAATTGAGAGGAATAAATGACTTTATGACCCACATGGAAATATCTTGGACCAATTATCATTGGTGGGAAAACAAAGGGAGGTATAAAATTTTAATATTTTGGTAATTTTTGTAGGATTTTTTCTTTCTAAACATGGGAACTAAGAATCCTTATCAATCCATTGGGCATAGAGTCATGGGTATCACAACAAAAACTAAAAAGGGCTGACAAAACATAATAAAATATAGTAACCTATCTAGGCTTTCACTTGAAGTGAAACATAAAAAAACATAGGTCATGCATTCCCTTAAGGAGAATGAAGAGTGTGCAGAAAAAACTTCTTTGAAATCAAGAATAACTAAGCTAATATCTGCAAGATGTTTTAAAAATGAATTCTAACTATCGTAAATTTGATTTGTGAAAGAAATTCCTATTGAAGGAGTTGATCTCCCTCAAACCATAGCTACACTAAGTAAGGTCTAGTTGCAACCATTAATTTTTTTTCTTCAATGCATCAAATTCCACATTCACCATAAACTTTTTTATTGCAGGAAAAAACAAAACATAAGTTTGAAAATCATTCAATGATGCAGTATGCTTACATACAAAAATAGATACATATATCTTTTTGGAAGTAAATCCACAACAACAAAAAAATCCACTTATGGAGAGAAGTTACACCAAGATTCACTATTCTTAAAATACCTAGAACCATTTCATGACATGAGGTGAATCAAAAGGAGAACATTTTCATCTCACATGGTGATGAAAAGTACACCAAACCTATTTTTTGATTTGTAAGAAAAATCTCTTACTCATTCATATCGAAAGGAAAATTCTAAAGCTCAAGTATACTATCAAGTTGACCAACAATGAAATTATTCTCTTGAAACATGTGTTGTTATTCAATACCATCAATTTTGGTATGTTGATCTCTCAAGTGAAACATTTAAGCTTAGGTCTTGTATTGTAGGAAAAAACATACCCTTGCATTTTCACACTTTTTTGGGCCCACCTTGCTTTATTTATGTCTATTTATGTCTTAATTGGGCCTATTTTGTATCCAAAAGCCTAATAAATTATATCTTTTTATGGCTAATCCCAACAAACATCAAAGGGTAAATGATAATTTAATGATTCTTGCTATGTGTAACTGATTTTTAGATTGGGACTAAGATTCCACCTAGGGAATCTTTGTCCTCAAAAGGTCTTGGGACCCTCTTTTCAATGGAACCTTAAATGGGCCCATCTTTGGAGTCTATACCTTGAGTTTTAAGTCTTAGTTCTAAGATGCCACCTAAGGCATCTTAGTCTCACTTAAGTTATTTTTAGGATTTAATTTCAAATCTTGATAGTATTTAGCCTCCTTTAGTTAGTGAATTCATATGGTAGCATGGTGTGATGTAATTTTAGGATATTAAGCATAGATAAGTCTAAATTCAAGGTTCCTTCTCTCATTTATCATCAGGTAACATCCTAACATACAAGCATTCAAGTATTCATGCATTATAGAAAGTTTGTAATCAAAGGCCATTCAAGAGAAATTCATCGAGCATTTGGAGCCATCATCAAGATTCAAGCAAACAATTCAAGTCAAGATCACTCAAGCATTAATTTCAGTCAAGCTCCACATTCAATCTAGCCACCTCACACAAGTTTTGTAGATTTCACAACAAGGGTTTTGTTATGTGGTCTCACAACATGCCCCAAGACTGTAATACTTGTGCACCCCAAGTGAAAACTAACGATTATGGTAGGTGCTAGCTAGTTGGAAAGATCATAGGAAGTGAAAAGCAAAGAGAAATCTTTTTGAAAGAGTACTTCGTATTTCAAGTGTTTCAAGTATTAGGTACCAAGAAGCGAGAAACCTAGAAATGTAAAAGGTATTTAGCAAAGTATTGAGTGAAGTGTTCCAGTTCAGGAGCCAAGGTCTGGTAAATATGGAAGTTACGGTAAAAGCCAAGGTCTGGGAAAATTATGGGTAAAAGTTGAATACTAGGTACCAAGTACCGAGTAAAAGTGCAAAGTAAAGTTTTAAAATTTTAAGGCTATCCAAGAGGTCTGATGGTTCGGTAATTGGGTCTAAGAAGATAATTATGTGAGAATATATGATTTTCTTGAAAGATTTTTATTTATGATGGATCTATAATGATAATGAATTGATGATAGTTTTATTTACACGAGATTTTTATAAATATTTTAAAAGGGATTTAATAGGTGGAATTTGTGACTCCAAGAGAAGTAGATTGTGATGCGAATTTTGGGTATGGATGGTTGAAACAAAAGATTTTTGGCACCCACTTTCTTTTCTTGGCTCCTCCTAAGGATTTTCACCAAGAAGGAGAGAGAATAGTGAGGCAAAAATGTATAATGTTTCATTCAATATTAATGTGAGGATAGATGGGAAATGGATGTGAAGTGTGTGTAGATGTGTTACAAATGAAAATAAGTGAATTTGAATGAATGTAATGCAAAATGATGGAAAACATAGTGTCGATTGCAAGCATGAACTAGAAACCTAAATAAATGAAAATAGAATTTGATGAAACTGAACATAGTGCACCTGGAGATAGACTGATGTTATTGGAAGATTCTAGAATGTCTCAAGAATCATTTTTGATGGCCACTAGGAATAATTTTCCATACATGGTGAATTAGTCCTGCATTTGATGAAAAGTTCTAGAAACCTGTTTTTGACTGTCAGGAGATGAAATATGAGAAAATCAAATTTTTAAGCCTAGAGGTGGGATTCATTCACCATGCATGGAAAATCAGTCCACCTACAGGAATCTGCAAATTCAAGAGTAGATTTTGTGGAGCTAGATTTGCACTTCTGCTTCCTACAGATGTTTGCTTTTGAAACTGTCGGATCTGGTTCTAAAAATGACTTTTTGTTGATATTTTGACTTGAATGATGGAGAGATATTTTTAACAACCTTGTAACTTGATCTTCAATGATTTCTAAGCTTCCAAGAATCCTAAATCTACAAATGAACAAGACAAAAAAGAGATATGTTGAATGTTAGGGCATGAGGGTTTCCCTTGGTCAAACCTCATTTAGGTAATTAAACCAAAATGATGAAAGAATGGAATGAAACATGAAAAATGGAATTGATTACCTTGTAATGATGATTTGATCCTGAAATTCTACAACATAACATATAGAATTAGCCCTTGAATGTCTTAGGAAGCTTAATGAATGACTTGTAATGTGAAAACCCTAGCTCGTTTGAGAAGATAGATGACAAATGATGAAGGATGAATGAATTGATTAGAGATGGAGAAGATGTCAAAATGAGGTGAAGATCACTTATTTATACAATTCTTGTGCCTGAGTATACATTTATACCTTATCACAGACTGACATGAAGTGATTTTGAATAAAATCTCGAAAGGAATTTTGAAATATTTTTAATTTGGGGCCAAGGGGGACTCATTTACCACCCATGGTGAATGGGTCCCACCTAAGATGGTCTAAAAACTTGTGTCGGGAGATACGTTGTGTTTAATGTTATTTATCGGGATAAAATTCAAAAATACACTTAATTACAACTTATGAGGGCATAAAGAGACCAAATAAAGCATGAGAAGGGTGTAAATATTGAAAATATGCCTATAAGAGTTTGAAATCTTGTTAAAAGACTTTACAACACTTCAAAATAGGATTTATTAATGAGTAAAAAGATGGCTTTAGGTAAATTGCATTAAATCGAATCTACAAGAATGTAAAAATGTTTTACAACACTTCACAACACCTTCACAAGATGTCGTTAAAATAATTTTATTTAGGTTACAAAGGTAAAAGACCTAGTGTGGATGCATAAAATGCCTCACAATACCTGAATTAGGGACTTGTTAAGTCTAGTTAACCCCATATTCAGCAAAGGTTACTTTTTTCTATGACACATTTAGCCCTCACTTTAGTGAGAGGATGAACCTATTTCAAACTCACACTAAATTAGCCATCCAAGAGAGATCCACATGTATGTCAAGCCCCCGAGATACAAAATAATCTAAAGGCAAGATAAAAGAAAGATAAGGTGGAAAAAGATATACTCACTTTGGGCTGATGAAACTTCTTTGTTGTCCACTGGGTGATAAAAGTCAAACTATATACTCACTCTGGGGCCACAGAAATAGTTGTTCGCAGGGTGAGAAACCCCAAAAAGGAAGAAACATATGCTAGTTGGTATGCACTCACAAACACAAAAGTGGCTATGGGGAAAGGTCATGCTACTAGGTGGGATTTCTACTCAACCATGTCAGTTATGCCCACTGATAAATTTAACAAGGCACCACAAAGAAAAAGGAAAAGGTTGTCAATTTGAGCTTCATGAGACAAGCAAAGCTTTGAACTCCTAAACAAACAAGTTGGAACCACATGAATTTAAGTTGTGTTATGCAAGGTGCCCATACAAAATGAAACAATGTAAAAATGCAATCATGTAAAGGATGTTCAAGGGAGTCTTGTTCAGTTTATGTAAGGTAAGTCACTTAGGGATCATTGTGTCTAATTTCTCAAAGAGAGCACCAATCAAAGAATAGTATATCCACAACTTAGGGGATTTAGTACATTTTATCAAGCCACAAAGAGGAATGTAATATGCTAAGAAAGATAACACTTATGAAGGAAATCACACCCAATGTCATCCACAAAGTAATAAACACATCATATAAATGACAAGGCTACACTAGGAACAAAGAAATACAAATGAATTATGGTAATGTATACCCCCATATTAAAGGAATTGCTACACACTTGTCTGTGAGAAATTACTTTAAATTAGAAGAGAGGAAGGGAGATCATGAGAGCTTATTCACAAATCCCTATGACAAGTTTTTGATAAGCTACATCATGAAAAAGGGTAATACATCGCATGCGAGTCAATCTTAAGACATTTTGTCCACATCACAAGCTTGCTCATATATGTTCATGAAAGGTTAATGCTGATTCAAAAGAGACAATGACAAGTGACATATGGGGATAAGGTTTTCTAACCTTTTTCCCCCACTTAGTGGAAGACAAGGGTGAGCCTAGAATGGATGATGTTATGCTATCCCTTGCAATGGATTTAAAAAATGAAATGATGAGTATAGTGTGATCCTACAACTATTGCATGGTAAGGAGCAGCAACTAACGTTATTTACGTGGATAAAGAAGATTCTTGGAAGAGTCTTGCGTGATAGTATAGATGGTGAGTGAAGGAGAATAACCAAGACCATGAGTTGTCTATTGTGTGTTCCACTCTATATGCTTGTAGATACCTTGTTCTCGAGCACCACAACCTTTTCCACTGTATCCCTATTGTTTTAGGAGTTCATACCCTTTTCCATAAATCTTTTATATTACTTTGGAATTAGGTGGTTGTTCATTATTGTGTTTGTCAAGTGTTGTTGTAAAGTTTGTGGTATTGTCTAAAGTGGTTGAGGTGGATGCTTTTGAGAGGTTATTAGAAGGTTGTGTTGATGTGAGGGTTGGTTGTTCTTGTTGCTCATATTTATTTTGTGTGAATATGTATTCGCCCATAAATGAAGGTGTGAATTCTAAGGATCCCCAATCATCACCAAATAATTTAGATGGCCATTCTTCATCGTTATGTTCAATTTCTATGCTGAATGTTGGAATTAATGATTTCAGAGGACTTGTAGTTCCTTTTTCAAGCTGCAAGCAACTTTCAAGCTCAAGGTCTATTTCAACTTGATAAATCTTATTGTTATAGACATATTTCATTGTATGATGAAGGGTTGAAGGAACTACATTCATCTCATGAATCCATGGTCATCCTAAAATAATATTATATGAAATATCATGAGGCATGACATGGATAGGAGTTTGCAAAGTAGCCACCCCAACCATAATACGAAAAGTGATTACACTGAGCAATTGTTTTGTTATATTGTGAAATCCTTGAATAGAAATAGAATTAGGTTTTATTTGTGACCTATCAAAATTTAATCAATCAAGGAAACTCACACTGCACACATTAAGGTCAGAACCATTATCTATGAGAATGTGTTTCATACCTGTGTGATTGAATCGAGCAATTATCATAAAGGCATCATGTTGATTATGCAACTCCAAAGGAAGGAGCTCATGTTGATGAAAGGTACTATCAAGATTATTTGTGTGTACAAGAGATGCTACATATTTCAAATTAGTACCAGGAGGAATTGTGATTTGTTTTAAGGAGGATTAAAGAATATTGTGATGATTTGGTGAGTTTTGAAGCAAATCCCAAAGGGAAATTTTGGCAGGAGTATTTTTTAATTATTTGGTAAGTTCATACTCCTTTGCTTGTGGGATATAATGAGGAGCACTAGGCAGTTTGGGTAAAGGTAAAGAGGTTGGGGTTGATTTTGGTGGTTGTGGATTATTTCGAGTGTTATATTTATGCGCAACAATATCACTACTAGTTTGTTCCAATACATTGGTGTTAGGGGGATAGAGGGTGTGTCGAGGTCAATTAGAGGGATCAAGGGGATGGTATGGTGGGTAAAGGATGATTTTAGGTTTATTGGAAGGATGAAGTGGATCTGAAGGTGGGAGGAACTCCCACAATACTGTCTCACTTTTGGGGTGTGCTGATTTTTCTTGAAATCACTATTTTTAGAAAAACTATTTATTTAAGTCTTGAGAGGCTCCATCTAAAGGGTTTTAATTGAAGAGGGAGAGATAAGACCCCCTTATATAAAACCCCCTTGGATAGAATCCCTATAGTATTAAATCATACCCATAATGGATTCTACTTCACAACTATCAAAATTTTGGCAGAAAACCACTTTTTCTTTATATTTTGAGGGTTTAAATAACATCATATAAAAATTATTTTTTTCAAGATTGTAGCCCTTGAAACTAGCTTTCCAACAAGTATAGTTTTGATATGTTTTTTTATTTTATTATGTATTTAGTTTTCAATTTTGACTAAACATAGGTTTTTCTCTAAACATCAAGCTCTTTGTTGTGCAGAGGTGGAAAAATAGTAAACCATTGTAAAAAAAATTCAAAAAATACCCATTCCCTAGATATTGATTTCCTTTTCTCACCCAAAAAACTGATTTTGATATATACACAAAATTTTAGGTTGTACAACACACACATATGTCCAAATTATAGTTACAATGAATTAAAAGATTAATTTTAAAAAAATGCAACAAAAAATTATGAAAAAATATCCTTTCCCTAGATATTGATGTTTAGAATCTATATTCAAAAAAATATAATTTAACCCTTTATAGAAAAAAAATATTGTACGACACAAACATTTCTTTTTGAAAATGTTATTTTCTATCTAAAACTATTTATTAAATGAGGTGTTCAAAGATTCATGATTTATTTCAAAAAAATTGGAAAAAAATATATTTAGAATCTACACATAAATTTCCACAAATCACTAGTTCACATTATCTTCAAATTATTTATGGTTTAGCCACTATAGGTCTCAGAAGATGAAGATCTAGTCAAAAATATTGATGTAAATGTCCATCTTGGGAAAAAATAGAAACATAGTATTGTGAGGTTGAATATTGTTAACATCCCTTAACAAGTGAGATTCTTCATTGTCTTTGAAGGGGATATTACCTTTTTCTTGGGTGATAATAGTCTCCCTAGAAGGAGAGCTGTTAGGAGAAAAAAAACCACATGTTCATGATAATTAAGGTTTGGTTCATCCAAAATAACTTCATCGCCATGAAGGGAGTTATTAATGGTTGAATGTGTTTGATGATTAAGAATGGGGAGATTATGGGAAGACTTTATGCAATCATTTGGTGGTTGTAATGACTCATTCTCGTGTTCCACATTATATTCCCTACTAGGAGAGCTTGTAATATGTTTATCTAAGGTTGACATAGGCAAAGTATCTTCATTGCAAGTGGGAGAGGCATCAAGAGAAGAAAAAGCATCACATTCTTGTTTTACAATGATTGGATCTTTGTGCTTAATTATGTGTTCTTTGATGGGGGAAAAATTAGCAAAAAGGGAGTAAGAAGATTCTCATGATTATCTTTGATTACCTCCCTTTTTCTAATAATGTCTTCCAAAATAGGGGAAGAAAAATAAAGAGGATTGTCATATGTCTTAAAGGTTTGATCATCTAATGTCAACACATCCTCCTCACAAATAATGTGCTTGCCATGATTAAAAAAATTCTCACAAATAGGGGAGGAATTAGGAGATGAATTTATGGTCTCATAATCATGGTGTGTTGTGTGTTCATCATGATTACTTAGTGTGATGTCCTCTTCTTTAATAATTTTATGTCTAATAGGAGAGGTAAGAGAAGAGAAACAACTCAGATTGTCACAACTCTCATCAATTGGTTCTTTTAACACTAAAATATTTTCTTGACAAGTATGAGAGATAATAGGAGAAGAAAAAATGTAAGTGTTATGAATATCCAAGGTTTCTTTCACTAAACTAACCTCACCTAGAAAAGGGAAACTAGGAGAGGGATCTATGATGAACAAAAATAAAGGGGAAAGGACCTCATATTCATATGCTTTTAAGAAAAAATTCTTACAATATTCAATGATATCTAGAAAGAGAACATGCAAGATAAGAAATATATAATTTCATAATGAAAACATGATGGAAATATTAGTATACAATCTTGAAATGTAAGAATGTGAAATCAAAGATGCAAATGAAGAATAATGTTTCAAATTCGAAAGGTGACTATTGACTGATTATGGGATGTAAGAAGATGATAATGAAAACTTGAAATTAAAACCATGCATGAAATGAGCTAATTAAGGCTATATTTTATGAAATGCATGCTATAGAAATGCAACTAACTGATATATACAAGTTAAGGTAGTACAAACAAATTTATGAGATCTTTAAAGTGTTATTTCAAGGGTCAAAAGGGACTAATTCGGCCAAGGTGGTGAATCAGTTCCAAGATGGACTTTTTTCAAAAAATTTAGAAACTTTTAACTAATGTTCATGTGTTCTAAGTGCGAAGGTGTAGGTCTAAATGAAAAATGTAGAAATTAAAAACTTATCAATGAATAAAGATGCAAAAATGCAACCTATTATGCAGTTTTACACATGCAAAAATGAAACACTTGAATACAAGCTAGTGTAGGATGAAATAATGGACTCCAAAATTAGAAAATCAAGAATTCAAATAGAAAGTTCAGCAAAATGAAACAAAAGATTTTTGGCACCCACTTTCTTTCCTTGGCTCCTCCTAGTGTTTTTCACCAAGAAGTAGAGAGAATAGTGAGGACAAAATAGATAATGTTTCATTCAATATTAATGTGAGGAAAGATGGGAAATGGATGCAAAGTGTGTGTATATGTGTTACAAATGCAAATAAGTGAATTTGAACTAATCTAATGCAAAATGTTGGAAAACATAGTGTTGATTGCAAGTATGAATTAGAAAAGCTAAAGAAATGAAAACATAATTTGATGAAATCGAACAGAGTACACCTGGAGATAGATTGATGTTATCGGAAGATTTTAGAATGTCTCAAGAATCACTACTAATGGTCATTGGGAATGATTCACCATGCATGGATAATTATTCTTGCTTCTGATGAAAAGTTCTGGAAACTTGTTTCTGATTGTTGGGAGATGAAATATGAGAAAATCAACTTTTCAAGCCTACAGGTGGGACTCATTCACCATGGATGGTGAATAAATCAACCTAAAGGAATCTAAAAATTCAAGATTAGATTTTGTGGAGCTAGATCTGTAGTTCTGCTTCCTATAGATGTCTACTTCTGAAACTGTCAGATCCAAGTCTGAAAATGAATTTTTGTTGATATTGTGACTTGAATGATGGAGAGCGAGTTTTAACAACCTTGGAACTTGATCTTCAATGATTTCCAAGCTTCCAAGAATCCTAAATCTGCAAATGAACAAGACAAAAGAGAGATATGTTGAATGTTAGGGCATGAGGGTTTGCCTTGGTCAAACCCCGTTTAGGTAATTAAACCAAAATGATGAAAGAATGGAATGAAACAGGAAAAGTGGAATTGGTTACCTTGTCAGGATGATTTGATCTTGAAAGTATACAACATAACATGTAGAATCAACCCTTGAATGTCTTAGGAAGCCTAATGAATGACTTGCAATGTGAAAACCCTAGCTTGTTTGAGAAGATAGATAGCGAATGATGAAGGACAAATGAATTGATTAGAGATGGAGAAGATGTCAAAATTAGGTGAAGGTCACTTATTCATACAATTTGTGTGCCTTATTATCTGTTCATACCTTATTGCAAGCTGACATCAAGTGATTTTGAATAAAATTCTGAAAGGAAATTTGAAATATTTTGAATTTGGGGCCAAGGGGGAATCATTCACCGCCCATGGTGAATGGGTCCCACCTAGGACCTAAAAACATGTGTCAGGAAATATGTTGTATTTAATGTTATTTGTTAGGATAATATTGAAAAATACACTTAATTACCACTTATGAGGGCATAAAGAGACCGAATAAAGCATGAGAAGGGTGTAAATAGTTAAAATATTCCTAGAAGAGTGTGAAAGCTCGCTACAAGACTTTACAAAACTTCAAAATAGGACTTGTTGAATAGGATGAGATCGGGCTACACATTTAGGGAAATTATGCAAAGGAGGATCTCGAGTGATCAAAATACTAGGATCCCAGTATTACATACATGGCAAAGGAAAGTGCCAACCTCTGGGGAAGCCCTTTCCCAAGAGTAGAAAGCTTGAGGCAAAACTAAAGTGTAGGAATAGGACAATAAAGTAATCATTTTTAATATATGGGTAAGTTCCTACATACTATTCAAATTCAAGTTATTATCTTGGTGATAATAAGAACATGAAATACCTGAAGGACATCAATGTGTAGGAGAAGGTTGACCTTTGTTGACTTCATTTGTAATTCTCTTACTAGTCACCATATTCCACATGTCTTGATGTGATTCATCCCTTGTATTTCCTCTCATGTATTTGTCTTTTCCTACTTGTGTCTTGCTTCTATAAAAGGCCAGGGGATATTTCTTTCTAAGTTAAGTTCAAAATTTTTTGATGTTGAAAGAGCCAAAACTTTAGTAAGTTTTGTTCTTTTTTACTATTTTCTGAATCATTCTAGATGAAAAGCTTGTATGATCATAGAACTTAATCAATATTGAAGCCAATTTGATAGCTACCTATCTCATGTATTTTTTTTAGTTGGTTTGATAGTTTAGCTTAACAAGATTATGTGTTGTGCCATTTAAGGGTGCATGCAGAACCTACTTGGTGTCCAAACTAAACCCATTTCTTTAAAAGCTTGCACCATTTTATGCCTAGCTATGAAGCAATCTAGTGAAGTATATTGTGGTTTTCTTTGATTTGATTATTTAATCTTGGGGCATGTGTGGAGAATAACCAGGTGCAATTTTATCTATCAATATTTTGATGCTTTCTTTTAGATTAGATGTTAAATTTGGGAAAATATTCTAAAAAAGAGATGGATGAATGGAAATATTATTGAAAATATTTCATTCTATGAAATTATTAAATGCTTAAATCTAAATATACTTAAGTGAAAAAAAATTTGTTTGATATTCATGAAATATTATTGCAAATTTGTTGATTTCATGAATTTGTTTAATGTTCAAACTAAAAATATTTTATCTAATTCTTATGATTCTTAAAGAAAATATAGATAACCATAGACCCCTTGTTATTAACAACAATATCACATCATACCCTAAAGCAAACCTAGTATGGTAAAGACTTGAATACCAAAGCCTTGGGATTAAGCTAAGTCAACCTTTCCCTATTCCTAGGACTTTTAGATTGCCCTAGTTTAGTCTTTCAAGTAAAGATAGGTTCTTTGTGGTTTTCTTGTGAGGATTTTATCTACACTATTGTTATGACTAACATCGTTATCAACAGGTTTGGTGAGTTGCAACATAACACTTTGTTCATTCATCATTTCCCTTGATTTTCTCATTTCAAGGT
Source organism: Sequoia sempervirens (assembly GCA_007258455.2). Lineage (NCBI taxonomy): Eukaryota > Viridiplantae > Streptophyta > Pinopsida > Cupressales > Cupressaceae > Sequoia > Sequoia sempervirens. The sequence goes on from VDFB02270651.1 coordinate 375,641,382, forward strand.
TTAATTAGCAATGAGGGTTTTGACCAAGAAAAACCCTCATTTGCTAACAATCAACAAGTTTTTTTCCCTCTCTTGCATATTTTTGTTTCTATATTTAGGTTGAAGACTTGAAGATCATTTGAACTAAAAAGTTGTGCTGCAAAGTTGCATCTTCATGGAAATTCACATACAAGGTGGATCTAGAAGTTTTAGGACCTAAGATCTGAGAAGAAGGAAATGCAAATATTGGTGATCCCACAATATTGGCTTACAATTTTTGGCCAAACTGGACACTAAATAAATTATTTTTAACTAAATCTTCACTTTTGGGCACCTATGACAACAAAACCATGAGGAATTTGAAGATGATGCAAACTAGTGATTTGTGACATTCTTTCTATAGATTCTATATATATTTTTTTCAAAATTTTTAGAATTATATTGCACTTCTTTTTCTATCTCCTTCAAAAACTAGTTTTTTTCAATAAACACCATTTTAAAGGAGTGATGCTCACTATATACAACATAACATTTTTCCATGAAGGATAAAATTCTATTTTTTCCAAATTTAGATTTGTAACTACAATATCTAGTGCTTGAATTTAGTTTCATAGTGTTTTATTGAATATTTTTCCCTTAATCAAGTTTCAAAGTCAAAAAATTTACAATTCAGACATAGGCGGACTGTATACAACACAACCTTTTTGTATGTATTGAAATTTAATTTTTTTTACTCAATCAAGGACATCAATATCTAGTGCACTGATATTTTAAAAAATAAAATGATAATCTATTATTTTTCCACGTGTAGAATAGATAGCTTCATTTTCAATGAAAAACCTATGTTTAATCAAACTCAAAAAATAAATACATAATATTTAAAACAAAAGCATATTAAAATTATATTTTTTGGATAGCTCATTCTGAGGAGTACCATCATCTAGTTGGGTTAGTGAAGTCCCCTCCATTTTCATCCTCAACTTGAGCTTTGAAGGGAAAAAATTTGGACATTTTTTGTGCTAGAGGGGGAGAAAGGTGGAAAAGGGTGGTTCTAGCGAACCCCCTTTAATGCAGTTAAAAAATAAACCCATTAAAGGGGGTTTCACTCAAACCCCCTGGTTCTAGTGAACCCTTTAGGGGGTTCTAGTGAACCCTACTAGTTATAGTGAACCCCTTAAAGTTTTTTCCATCCAAAAATTCATTTTTCCTTCCTTAATGATATTGTAAACCAATTTTGTGGGTTTACCCATATTGAACCTTAGGATCACATTCATAAATTTTGGAAATTCAAGATGGGACTAAGTCAGTGGTAAGGGTTTCTTAGTCCTCCCAAGGGTATTTTTTAGAGATTCTTTTAGATTATTTTTTGACAATTGAAGATTATACATTTCCCCTAAAAAATAGTAGTGAGACTAAGAAAATAGTAAGGGCGTCTTTATCCTCCTTGGCATATTTTGATAACATTTTTGCATTTCCAGAATCCTTATTACATTTCTATACTTTCTAGGTACATACATCATAAATTTTTGTTACTTAATTTTATCATTTGCACTCATTAATTTGGCTTGCATTACTATGTTTTGTGAGTTCAATGTTAAGTTTTCTTTTCCAAGATTTTGCTTGGTGGTGAAACCTTTGAATCCTAAAGATCCCCCCTAGGCCTTCATTGTTGAGAATTGACTCACCTTTGTGTTGATAGTCAATCCAATTTGGGATCCTAGGTAATATTTGAATGATAATAGGAGAAGAGTGGTTTTATATGACCTACACCATAAAGCACCCATTCCCACCTATTGTTCATTTTGGTGAACCTGGTGCTTTGAACATTCATTTTTCTAACTTGGAGTTTATTAAATTCCTAGCTCTAGGTTGCATTCATTCTTGCATTCCATCTTGCATTAGTGAAAGTGCATATAGGTTGCATTTTTTCTTTCTTCCATCATCTTATGTCATTTACAAACTGAAAAAGTGCATTTTCAATCATCCTAATTATATTTAGGAATATTTTTATTGCATTTAGAATTGAAAAAATTACATTCAACATTACATTCAATTGTTTTCCATTAGTCACTTTTTCTTGCATTCATTGGCATAGTTTCTATTTCTAAACATCAGTTCCCTAAGTGGGCAACCTAAAAGCACTATTACCAACTTATATTTTGCTATTTTTTTAATAAAAACCTCTACTAGGACTAAAACTCCCTTTGTGGCATCTTAGTCCCTTTGTGGTTTTTGGCCTCAACATCCTGTCTAGGTTGATTGCTTTTTGTTCCACTTTCTGGGACCTCAAAATTTCATCAGTAGGATCAAGATGCCTTTGTTGCTGTCTTAGTCCCTATTGATTTTGAAGTTGTAGTTTTAGGGTTTGAATCTACTTTTTTGTGCTTCTTTTGTCTACCATTGGTTATCTGTTTCAGTGGGTTTACTTTTTGTTTCATGCATTTTACTAAATATAGATTAAAGTGGTTCATTTCATGCATTTTTTTAGTCCAAATTTGCATTCACAACATTTTATTGCATAGTGTAATAAGTAAATTACCTCATTTGAAATATAAAAATTGCATCTACACATTTCTTGTTAGGTCTTCACAATGCATTTTGAGTTTGCATAGATTACTTTTCACAAATGTTGGTATTGGTATTTTCCAAGTTTGCAAAGAAAAAGTTAGTTAATAAGCATGTTAGACAGTCATTCAATACATTCCCTAGCTACGAGAGTCTCTTAGAATAAGATAGTTAAAATAGTGATGCTTTCCTTAAATTGACACCCCATCTTATCTATCCTATTTGTGGGAATGATGTGATAGAACACGATACAATTATGGTCATTCATGAAAATCATAGTTGTTCTTCTGCTGATACCTCTCCTTTTAGTGATGAAGCTATATTTGTGAAAGAAGATACAATTGTTAAGAATCATGAAAATATTGCTTGTCCTTCTCCTCGTATCCTTTGGGAAGATATTATAGCACAAGAGAATGAGATCATAGATGGGTGATCCCACAAATTTGGTTTACAATTTTTGGGAGATTCTAATTTCTAGTGAAATCAAATATTTTTAGAAAATATAATGATTTAGGCCTTAAAAAATTCCATTTAAAACATTCCAATTGAAGAGGGTTTTATCAAACTAGCTTAGATCAAAACCCCTTAGATAGAACCCTGCTAGTTTTAAGCCATACCTATAACAAAGTCTCCTTTACACCTATCACAATGTTGATAAAAAACCACTTTTGATTTACCTTATGGGGCATTAAATGAATTCATTTAAAATCTATTTTTTGTGAGTATTTATTCCTGATTATAAGCTTCACAAAAAGTATGATTTTAAATAAATTTAATTTAATTATTATATTTATTTTTTATTTCTTGTCAATGTAGGTTTTCCACCAAAAATAAGCTCTTTGTTTTGCACATGTGGAAAAATAGAAGATTATAAAAAAAAAATGAAAAATACGAGTGCACCAGATATTGAAGTCCTTGATCTAAAATTATAAAAAAACAAGAATTTTGATACATACAAAAAGGTTATGTGTTATACAATCTGCCTATCTCTGAATTGTAATTGGTTTGACTTCAAAACTTGATTAAGGAAAAAATATTCAATAAAACACTATGAAACCAATTGGAAGCACTAGATATCATAGTTACAAATCTAAATTTGAAAAAACTAGAATTTTATCCTTCATGGAAAAAATGTTGTGTTATACAGTGAGCATCACTCCTTAAAAATGGTTTTTACTAAAAAAAATAGTTTTCAAAGGAAATGAAAAATGAAGTGCAATCTGATTCCAAAATTTTCAAAAAAAAAATTAGAATCTATAGAAAAAATCACAAATCACTAGTTTGCATCATCTTCAAATTCCTCACGGTTTAGCCAAAAATTGTAAACAAATATTGTGGGATCACCCAGACACATTTCTAAATGTTACCTTACCTAATTTTCATTCCCCTCTTACTTGTTAGAATTATTTAGGGTAAGATGAGATTGTAAATGACGAGGATATGTTAGTATTACATGATCAAACCTTCAAGGTATATAACAACCCTCTTTATGATCCATCCCCTACCTATCATGTTTTGCACAACATTAGGGAACAAAAGAATCAAACCATGAATGATCACAAAAATTATACTTTTCCTTCTCCTAGTATCTCTCCTAGTTGTGAAGAAGATACTTTGATCGATGAAACTCATGAGAATATTAGTTATCACTCTTCACCTAAGGAAACCTTTATTGAGCAAGACAATTCAACCATTGATCATTCCCCTAGTTGTGATGAAGTAATTTTGGAAGAACCAATCCTTGAATGTCAAGAAAATTTGGTTTATAGTTATCCTAAAAACTCTCCTACTAGGGAAGATATAAAGGTGGAAGAAAATGATAGCATTGACAATAGTAATTACTTAGATGAACATGATGAAGTAACATCATACTCTTCTTCACTAAGAGATCATCAAAATAAGGATAATTCTTCTAAGGTTATGCACATTAGATACCCCTTGGAGTACTCTCCTGAGCCTAAAATTATCATTTATTCACCCTCTCAAAAACCACAAGTTCAAAACAAACCCATCCTTATCCTCAAAAAACCTAAGAACTTTTTTTGTAGCAACTAAGTTACAATACCTTTGATCATACATACAACACTAGGAACAATCCACAACCAATACAAACACCTTCAACATCCCTCCCATTGCCTAATCCTATCTTTCCTTGTTCCCCTTCTTTGCGTTCACAAAGTGGAAAGGAGTATAATCTTGTTGAACAACTTAAGAATACTCCTACTCAGATATCCTTATGGGACCTTACTCAAGCCTCCCCTCACTACCATAACATGATTCAAAATTCCTTACAACAAGTTCCTATCCCTTCTAATGTGCAACCAAATGACATAGCATCCATGATTCAAGAAATGAATGTTGACATTGTTTTCCACCAAATTGAGCTTCCTCCTTTGGAAGTCCAAAAACAAAATGATGCTTTCATGAGCATAACTCAATAAAATAGAATAGGGATAAAGAAAAACCTTATTGAAAATGGCTTAGCCTTAAATTTTTGTAGTGAAAACCTTTTGGATAAGTTTGGTGTTGATAAATCTAAAATCCAAACCATCTCTTTATCTATTAGTGGCACTAATAATGTGGCAAAATGACCACTTGGGGTGATCACATTACGTATTAAAGTTCATAAAGTTACATTAAAACTCTGATCCATGTTATGCTTGATGATTTTTCATACAATCTTCTTCTAGACATACCATGGATTCATGAGATGCATGTCGTGCCCTCTACCCTTTATCATATCATGAAATATGTTTACAACAACAAATTTTATACAATCGAAGTTGATCCTGAACCATATACTTGTTTGAACATTGAGAACAGTGAAGAGAACCCTTTGAAAACATTGACACCAACTACAAAAGTAGAGCCAGTGCAACAAAAAGATAGAGAAAATCATATTGAAGAAGTCATGAAGCTATTACAAGATGATTGAGGTTCCTTAGATTTCACACCTACATTCATGGGAGAATACAAGATCACAAGAAAATATTCTGAAAAGGGAAAAGAAAAAGCGATAATTTCAACATAGAATTTGGAAGACCCTTCAAAAGCATCCCCCCCAACCACATTAGAAGAAAAAGAAAATTATACAACAAACTTCGATGAAACTGACTATCAACAACCAACAAATCCTAAAGAAATGAAAAATATGAATGGAAAAGGCTACAAACTTATGAAACAACTTAGATATAATGGAAAAGTATGTGGTGCTAGAGAAAAAGGTATATGTGTCCCTATAGAGCCTAACATGTAAGAAACAACCCGTGGTATTGGCTATTTCCTTTGATAGAAATGAAAAGATCAAACAAACCTTCACTCAATATCAACACTCTCACAAAGGATTCCTCTAAGCCAACTTTAACAGTAGTGCATCCTGAATTGATAGAAATTAGTAGTCTTTATTATTATCCTTTGAAATAAATTAAAAAAAATAAAAAATCTTCACTTAATGTCAATTGCATCTCGCAAAACACTAATGAATTGAATTCGTTAGATTTTACACCCTCGTGCATACAAGAGAAAAAAATCTTGCAATCTAAAGGGTCTTGTGTAAGTATGAAATCACCTCCTAAACAAAATATATCATTGTTGCACAATAATGAAATATCCTCTACTTTTGATCAAGAAAGTATCATTTTGAGATTCCCCCAATATCGTTTGATCTCTCTTCCTCCAAGAATTATTTTACTATGTAAGAGTTCATTTTTTACATATCATAGAGTTCATGGTCATACTATAAATGGATGTAAGGCTTTGATAATCAAAATTCAATAGCTTAAGGATTGTGGTGCTCTCCATTTGGTTGAAGAACCTAGTTCCTCTTTTCATTTTGGCTCATCCTTGTCCTACACTAATTGGGGGCAAGGGGTTAGATAGCCTTATCCCTATATGTCACTTGTCGTTGTCTCTTTTGGCTAGTTGATCACCTCTCATGTACATATAAGAGCATGCTTGGGGTGTAGACAACATGCCTTAAGTTGACTCACATGTGACATACTTACTCATGAAGTAGCTTATTGGAGACATATGACTTGGCATAGGGCTTTCTGAATAAGCTCTCATGTCTTCTACTTTAAAAAAATTTCTCATAGCAATGGTGTGACCAACCACTTTAAAGTGGGGGCATACATCGACACTCATGTTTCATTATGCGATTTTCTTTTTTCTTGCAATGCATCCTTGTCTTGGTGGTTTCATTATGTTTGATTTCCTCTAAGAGTATGATATTTCTTTGACTTGTCCTCTCTTGGAGACATTAAGCACAATGTTCCATAAGATGAGACCTTACACGAACTAAGAAAAATCCCTTCGAATATCCCTCTTTCTTATTGTGTTACATATTTTTTCCTTATTGAATCGTAGATTTTTGGTTAGGGCTTATAGGCTACTCTTGCACTCTTAGGATGTTTCACCTAATAGGAGAGAATCGATAAACCCCACAAAAAATATCTAGCTAGGTTCACTCAAATTATGCAATGTATGATGTTATTTAGACTAAATGGAATGAAATAAGTGAAATTAGGTGATCTATGTGACTAATTATGAATGCAAGACCTAAGATTATGAAATGTTGGAAAACATAATGTGATATGCAAACATGAACTATGAATGAACAAATGCAAAGCAGTAAGGAAGGAGGTTGATTCAGAGTGCACCTAGGTAGAGAATGGAGAATCTATAATCTTTTGAATGTTGTCTGAGAGTATTGAAAATCACTAGTGGGACTCATTTGCCACTGATGGAAAATCAGTCCTGGTTCTACTGAAAACTATCAGAAACTAGTTTCTAAGTGTCAAAATTTAGAATCTGACAAAAAATAGATTTCTAGCCTTAAAGTGGGACTCATTCACCATTGATGGTGAATCAATCCTCTCCCAAAATTCTAAGAAACTAGGGGGAAATTCTACAACACCAGATCTGAGGTTGTCTGCTTGTCAGGTTGTTAAAGTTAATTCTGCAAAAAATGGACAAAATGTTTTCTCCAAGCTTGAAATGAGGTTTATTAGACTTGAAGAACCTTGTTGAATTGTTGATCACCTTTCAATACCTAATTTCTTGGAAAATATACATACATAAGTAACACCTTTGATGCTCAAAATCTAAAGATATATCAATGGCTGCTCCAAAATTCTTGATTAGATGATGCAAAGTGCTTGAATGCTTGAATGATTGAGAAGATTTCTTGAACATGTTAGGAGATTGTAGGAGATGTAAAATGAGGAGAAAAACACTTATTTATACATTATTGTGCCTTAGTAACCCAATTATACCTCATCACAGGATGACATCAAGTAATTTTGAATAAAAACCCAAAATAAAATTTGAAATATTTTGAATTTGGATCCAAGAGGGACTCATTCACCACCCATGCCGAATGGGTCCCACCTTGGACTTGAAAGTGGTTTTCGGGAATTATCTTGCATTTAATGTTTTTTGTTAGGCTTACATTCAAAAATACACTTGATTAAGCCTTATGAGTGCATAAAGGGGTCAAATAAAGCATAAGAAAGGTGTAAATAGTGAAATTATGCTTAGAAAAGCATGAAATCTTGTTACAAGACCTTACAACACTTCAAAATAGGACTTGATAAGTAATGAAAGGGTTATTTTTAGGTGAATTGTAATGAATGGATTCTAAAAAATAATAAAAATGTTTTACAACACTTCACGGCTCACCTTCACAAGATGTCATTATTTGAGATTTAAGGACCTAAATGTGCATGTTCAAGCCATATTACAACATTAAATCAAAGAAAACTAGACCAAGCATCATGAAGGAAGGCCTAAAATACCATGAAAATGACAAGGGGTCATTTTACTATGATGCATTTATCCCCCACTTTAGTGAGATGATGAACTTGCTTTAAAGTCACACTAAAGTAGCCATGTATATCAACAAGGATCCAAATGCACTTATGCTTAGCAAGATGGAATAAAAATGATTAAGAGGGATGGTCAAGCCCCTAGGATGAAGATCCCATGGAAAAATAAACATAAGAAAAAAGGAATAGAAGTGGATTAGAAGAAGAAAAGGGAGAATCAGATCAAGCTTCGATCATCTATCCAACTAGTTGTGGATTAGATCTAGGTTGTTTGTTTGAAAAAAAAATGCATACTCACTCTAGGTTGACAAAACTCATGGTGATCTACTAGGTGATAAGGCCCAAAAGTTAATATACATACACTAGTTGGTATGCACTCACAATCATAAAGGTGGCTATGGGGAAAGTCGTGTCATTGAATGAGCTTCCAGCTCAACCATATCAAAGTTATACCTCCTAATATGTTTCAGAAGGTGCCACAAAGGAGAATTTTAGTTCATGCTTCATGAGACAAGAAAAGCTTCATATGCTTAGAACTCATGAACAAAAAACAAGGTACCATAGGCATGCAAGTTGCGCCATGGAGGTGGGAAAAAGTGCAAAGTGTAAAATGTAAAAGTGTAAAATGGAAAATATGTTAAAGGAGTATTGTTAAGTTTATGCGAGGTCTATCACTTAGGGAACATTGTGTATAATGTCTCCAAGAGAGGACCAAACAAAGAATAAAATATTCACAACTTAGGGGATGCAATGCATCGCATCAAGCCACCAAGAGGAATATAATATGCTAAGATAGATCGCACTTATGAAGGCCATCCACAAAGTGAAAAATGCATCATATGAAATGATAAGGCTTCACTAAGAACTGAGAATGAAAATAAATTATATTAATGTATGCCCCCTAATTTAAACAAATTGCTACATACCATTCTTGAGAGAAATTACTTTAAAGTAGCAAAGGAAAGAAAATGCAAAAAAAGGAAAAACAAGAGATGAGATCCAACTCGGAAAGCCCTATCACAAGTCATATGTTTTTGAGTAAGGATACTTGATGGAAATGAAAACAAAAGAAAGGAGGGTTTACCCCCAGAAAGTAACACACCAAACACATAAGGGATGTATCGATTTGGGCTCAATATGTTCATTGTTGCAATTTTTTTGTTAAAGAGCTCAGAACTGTCATCATTCCCCAAAGCACATAGAATTGGAAGAATGACACAAAGAGAGTGAAAAAAAAAAAAAAAAGAAGATCCATTTTGGGTCAACATGGAAGAGACATTGCATTCTTAATGCTTTGCATCATCCCCAAAAGGAAAACACAAGCAAAAATAAAATTAAAAGGTGAAAGAAAAGGAAAATATTTTGGGTCAACATGAAGGAGACATTTTGGTCTCAATGCCTTGCATCATCCCCAAAAGCAAAAAATAATATAAAATACATAGCAAAAAGGAAGAGGAACCATTTTGGTCAACATGGAAGAGACATAAGGCATCTCAATGCTTTGTGTCATCCCCCAAAGGAGAAACAAAAAACAAAAATGAAAAAAGGAAAAAGGACCTTTTGGGGCAACATGGAAGAGACATAGGGCATCTCTACACTTTGCGTCATCCCCAAAAGGAGAAACACAAAAAAAAATACAAAAAGACAATGCACAACATATAGAATAATAGAGGTACAAATAGAGGAATTGTACAAAGAGAGAGAATATCAAATGCATTATACATGGGAACACGATACACACATACAATAGCAAAAGAAAGAACAAAGAAAAATGTGAAAGGCTAGTAAGGCAAATGAAATTCAATCATCTAACAATTCATTCAGCTCCCAATCACGCTCAATGTATTGAGAGGGCAGTTGACTATCAAAAGGAAGAATTGCAAGTGATGAACTAGGAGATGTACTAGGTTCATCACTTGGTTGAGAAGATTTATCATTTAAGCTTGTGGTAGATGAAAATAAAGAGTTTAGATCATTATGCACTTCTTCATCTATTTTTGTGATCTCATCATCATCAACAACAAGATTTATTACGACAAGAGGACAAAGGTTGATTTCCAAGAAAGGATGTATAAAAATTTGTGGCTGTTAGATTTGTTCATTTTGTTGTGAGGGTTAGACTATGCTATTTTGTGTCAGGTCAAGATAAAGAGGGTGGTCATCTATTTCTTCTACCAAAGGTAGAGGTTAGTTTTCTTTATTTTCTTCCAATCGAGATTGATGAGCAAGGAGATGATGACGACAACTGTGTTCCTTAGCATCACTGTTGTGTTTAATTTTATTTTAAATTTGTTGAGGTGTAAGAGTGGGTTGATCCATCATAGGTTCCTTTTCTTCTTGAGGGGGGAGAACATAAGAAAGTGAGTAGGATGGGTCAATTAGTTTCTCTTTAGCTTTATACACTTGTTTAATGTGAGGAGGCATGACGGGATTGGTTTCACTTTCTCTTGGCCATTTAAACGATGGAGGGGAAGTGTCTATAGTTGGGAGTCCATGAAGTTGTGTGGTTTGTTCAAGATTAGACTTAGGCCAAATCATGGATTCATCTAGGATAGGAGGAGTGGAAGTAGACACGGACATTTTATGAGGAGACAACTCGGCTATTCGTTTGGATTTGAACTTTTGATAGGATATGAAAAATGAATCTTTATGTGGGGTGATGGGTTCCATAGGTTCAGGCCAAAAGGCTTCTAAGGAAAAATTACCTTTAGAAGACAATGGATTAAAGTCACTATGGTGTATGGTAAATATTTGATTTCCATGTGGAAACTTCAAAAATTTGTGAACAATTGAAGGAATTGCTTTCATTGAGCAAAGCCAAGGATGGCCTAGCCACAAACCAAATTGATTTGATCATGGAATAATTGAAAATGTTACCTCCAAATTTTTGGATCCTATTTGTAAGGGGAGTACGATCAATCCAATTGTAGGGTACAAAAAACCAGTATGTTTTCTAATCCATATTGTTGGTTTATTATAGTCATCTTGATACAACTCATGTAATACTGAAACCTCTTTTGTGACCACATTCTCACCACAGGCATGATTTATTAATATCCCATTGGTGGGCTTATCATATATTTTTCTGGCTATGTAAAGAGGACCATCAAGAAGTTTTTGAAGCATATCCTTAGAAGAAAAAGTGATAGCAAGAGTTTTTTTGGTTGGGAACTTATGAGGGATAACGTCTATCACACCGACAAGCTCATCCATAGAATTAACTTGGGTAACATTTGGAGTTATATCATGTTGTTCATTATTGGTAACAACATTCATTACATCAATGTTTGAAGGTTTGCTAGCCTTGACAAATGAAATATTGTGTTTAGGAATGGGTTTGGTGAAAATTTGAAATTTATGGTTAGGTGGTTCAATAGATTTATTGCCTTGATCATTGACACCCGAAATGGACAAATGACTCAAGTCAATGAGGTCTTGGACTAAGTGTTTGAGATGCTTACATTGTTTGGTGTCATGGCCATTTTGGCAATGAAAATGGCAATAAGCATTTAGTTTAAAGGTGGATGGTAAAGGTTTGGTGGTATCAAGTTGTTTGATGGTAGGCAAGGTGATCATTTGTTGTTGGATTAATTGGTTCATTGTATTATGGAAGGTATCAAGTAAGGTAGTAAATTGCCTCTTTGGGTCCTCATAGGTGTAGGGCACTGTTGCTTTAATAGTTGCCACTTGATTTGGAATAGGTTGGGTCTGTGTTTGATGAGGTGGATTGAACTGTAAAAATCCTCTATTTCAGTTTTGAAAGTTTTGTGTTTTTTTGGTTTTACGGTTCAGATTTCTCAGTTCGGTTAGAAGTGGACTTTGAATCACAACTAGAAACTGAGTTGTGATAATCACACAGTGTTGTGCATAAGTGCATGAACAAAGGAAATTTCATCATAGCTAACTTATCTTGAAGGATTGTGTGCAAGTTTTCAATAAACATCTTCTATAGATGTGAATCAAGAATTTTAACATCAACTTGAGCATACAACAACTGATAATGTGAAATGAAGTCATTTACTTTTTCATCGACATTTTATCTACAGTTTATTAAATCAACCATTGTCTTTTTAGGAGTCATATGAGCTGGGAAGTGATTTATGAAGGCATGCACAAGCTCATTAAATGATTGGATGGAAATATTAGGCAAGTAAACCACTCTAATATAGTATCTTTCAAGGTCTTAGGAAAAGGTTTGGCTAAGAGTTTATCATCAAGGAAAAAATCACTGCATAAAGTTGTATAAGCATTGACATGGTTAATGGGTTCTCCTTTACCTCTGTACTTCTCAAACCTAGGAATTTCTATTCCTTGTGGCATCAGGGTTCTTAATATTTCTAAAGATAAGGGGCTACTACGAACATGGTATGTGGCTAGAGCATTTTGACCTTGGTTAATGGTGTAATTTTTTTGTTGCATGGATGAAACAATACTATAGAATTTTGTAATGATGGGGTTAGGGTAAGTGGTTTGAGGTGGAAGAGAAAATGGCGATGGAGTGTATGTAATCTTGAGGGAAGTGAAAGGAACACTAAGAGGGGTGAAGGTGGTAGAGGGGACTTGCGATGCCACAATAGAACTAGAAATGCAAGTTGGAATTATGAAAGGAACCATACGACTAACCTGTTGCATAGTTCTTTTCATAATTTGTAGGCCACCATCACTTTTAATCAAAGGATGAAGGTTTTAAGTGGATGGTATGGTAGTGGTGGAATTTTTTTCAAGAGACAAGTCTTGTTGTAAGTGTACAAAATCCTCATGAATATTAATGACTTTTTCTTGTGGGATGGAATTTTTTTGTGTGTCAAAATTTATTGGATGGAAAGGTGGGGGAATAGAAGTGGTATTGTACATTCCTAATGCCCATTTTCCATAGTAGGAGTAGGATCTCTTGAGATCCCAAGGTCCACAATGAAATTCCTATCAAGGAAAGCCATGAGTCTAGAACTTTGTCTCACTAAAGTATTATCAATGGGGAACCAAACACTCATACAAATACCACAAAAGATGGGGTGAATGCAAATGCAAGGTAATCTAGAACTGGTAAATGAAAATAACCAAAATTATACAAACTAAAATAGGGAACTAATAGTAGAGAATAGAAATCCAGGAAAATGCCCAAAAAATGCTTGAAAAATGCAATAAGAAATATGCAAGTGGACTAATTTAACCAGGGTGGTGAATGAGTCCAACTATGAGATTTTTTTGTGTTTTTCAGAAAATTTAAAGTGACTCTAATTCTTTTCAGATGCCAATTAAGGATGCAGATGCATATTTTCATTTTTTTCAATGATATGCAATGCAAAGATGAATTCTAAATGAGTCTTTTACTAATGCAATTTAAGAAACCCTAGGATGCAAAAACAAAACAATACCCTAATTGAATGTTGATGCAAATGAAGTATAAGATACAAGATGCAATTGATATCAAAAATGTAAAGTGCTCAATATGCAGGTTCACTAAAATGAACTGTAGATTTATGGGTAGGGCTTATAGGCTACTCTTGCACTCTTAAGATGTTTCACCTAAAAGGAGAGAGATAAACCCCACACAAAAGATCTAGCTAGGTTAATTAAAATTATGCAGTTTATGATGTTATTTAGACTAAATAGAATGAACTAAGTGCAATTAGGTGATCTATGTGACTGATTATGAATGCAAGACCTAAGATTTATGCAATGTTGGAAAGCACAATGTGATATGGAAACATGAACTATGAATGAACAAATGCAAAGCAAAAAGGAAGAAGGTTGATTCAGAGTGCACCTACACAGAGAATGGAGATTATGGAATCTTTTGAATGTTGTCTAAGATTTTTAAAAATTACTAGTGGAACTCATTGGCCACTGATGGTGAATCAATCCTGCTTTTGATGAAAACTATTGGAAACTAGTTTTTGAGTGTCAGGATCTAGAATTTGACAAAATCTAGATTTCCAACCTTAAGGTGGGACTCATTCACCATTGATGGAAAATCAATCCTCTCCCAAAATTTTGAGAAACTAGGGGACAATTCTACAACACACCATATATGAGGTTGTCTACTTGTCGAGTTGATGAAGTTAATTCTACAAAACATGGACAGAATGTCTTCTCCAAGCTTGAAATGAGGTTGATTTGACTTGAAGCACCTTGTTGACTTGTTGACCATCTTTCAACACCTAGTTTCTTGAAAAATTGCATACACAAGTCACATCTGTGATGCTCAAAATCTAAAGATATATCAATGGCTAATCCAAAATTCTTGATTAGATTATGCAAAGTGCTTGAATTCTTGAATTATTGAGAAGATTGATTGAATGTGTTAGGAGATTAGAGGTGATGTAAAATGAGGAGAAAAACACTTATTTATACATTCATGTTCCTTATTAGCCCAATGATACCTCATCACAAGCCGACATCAAGTAATTTTGAATAAAAAATTGAAAGAAAATTTGAAATATTTTGAATATGGGGCCAAGTGGGACTCATTCACCACCCATAGTGAGTGGGTCCCTCCTTGGACTTGCAAGTGGGTGTCAAGAATTATCTTGCATATAATGTTGTTTCACTGACTTACATTCAAAAAATACACTTAATTAAGCCTTATGAGTGCACAAAGGGGTCAAATAAAGCATAAGAAAGGTGTAAATAGTGAAATTATGCCTAGAAAAGTTTGAAATATTATTACAAGACTTTACAACACTTCAAAATAGGACTTGATAAGTGATGAAAAGGTGATTTTTAGGTGAATTGTAATGAATAGAGTCTAGAAAAGTGTAGAAATTTTTTACAACACTTCACAACACCTTCATAGGATGTCATTATTTGAATTTTAAGGACCTAAATGTCCATTTTAAAACCATATTAAAACATTAAATCAAAGAAAAATAGACCAAGCATCGTGAAGGAAGGCCTAAAAGACCATGAAAATGACAAGGGGACATTTTTATATAGTGCACTTATTAAATTCATGGAGGTATGGCTTTGATATGGTCCCTCGGGGCTCACCTAGTGGACAACTAGCTTCACTAGCCCTTGTTAGTGTGCATTTTCTTTTTGTCTTTATCATAGAATGGGGTATGAATTTGATATGGATCTTTTGAGGCTCACCTAGTGGACAAATAGCTTTAGTAGCCCTTGTTAGCATAAATTTTATTTGCATATTAGACAATGCATTCCACTTGTAAATAGCTTTTGGACAAATAGCCTAGACCCGGTCCACAATGCATTGCAAGGCCAATTGAAGCTTGATCTGTTGCATTTTTATTTTTCCTTTTTATTTCTCTAAATTTGATGGTGTATATTTGCGATTTGGTTATGGCTTCATATATTATCTGCAAGTGTGTTCCTTTGTTCCTATGTTGGTCTTTCATAGGATCTTGATCCTAGGGGTTTTTCCACCCTCTTGATTATTGTCACCCTATCTTAATAGCACTTTTACATTTGAACCCCTCTTGATTGTGTGGTTAGTTACTCTAGTGTGAGTTTGAAGCAAGTTCATCCTCCCACTAAAGTGGGGGCTAAATGTAGTGTAGGAAAATCCATACCATTGCATTTTCACACTTTTTTTGTCCCACATTGCTTTATTTATCCCTATTTATGTCTTAATTGGTCCTATTTTACATCCAAAATCCTAATAAATTATATATTTTTATGGCTAATCCCAACAAACATCAAAGGGTAAATGATAATTTAATGATTCTTGATGTGTGTCCCTGATTTTTTGACTGGGACTAAGATGTAACATAGGGTGTCTTTGTCCTCCAAAGGTCTTGGGACCCTCTTTTTGAAGACACCTTAAATGGGCCCCTCTTTGGAGTCTTTTCCCTAAGTTTTAAGCCTTGAGACTAAGATGGCACCTAGGGTATCTTATTCCCCCTTAAGTTATTTTTGGGATTTAATTTAAAATCTTAGTAGGATTTAACCTCCTTTAATTAATGAATTCATATGTCAGCTTGGTGTGATGTAATTTTGGTATATTAAGTAGAGATAAGTATTATAAATACAAGGTTTCTTCTCTCATTTATCATCCTAACATCCTAACATCCAAGCATTATTCAAGTAGTCATACATTATAGCAAGTTTGTGATCAGTACATCATTCAAGAGAAATTCATCAAGAATTTGGATACATCATCAAGATTCAAGCATCATATAAAAGATATTCTTGAATCATGTGTCTTTTTGAGCTAACATTTGTGATGTAGGGGTTTGATTCAAGCAAGCAATTGAAGTCAAGATCACTCAAGCATTACTTTAAGTCAAGATCCACATTCAAGCTAGCCACCTCACATAAGCTTGCAAATTTAATAACAAGGGTTTGGTGAGTTACAACATAATGCAGTGTTCATTCATCATTTCCCTCCATTATTTCATTTCAAGGTTTAATTATCAATAATGGGTTTGACCAAGGAAAACCCTTATTTATTAACAATCAACAAGTTTTTCCCCGTCTTGCTTGTTTGTGTTTCCAGATTTAGGCTGAAGACTTGAAGATCATTTGAAGTGCAAAGTTGCAAAGTTGTCATCTTCATAGAAACTCACCTACAAGCTAGATCTAGAACTTTCAAGACCCGAGATCTGAGAAGAAGTGCAAGTATTGAACCTCAAGATCACAATCAGAGATTTCAAAAATTCAAGACAAGACTAAATCAGAAATAAGGGTGTCTTAGTCCTCCCAAGGGTATTTTGTAGAGATTATTTTATATTTTGTTCGAACATCCAAAGATTCTACATTTCCCCCAAAAAATAGTAGGGAGACTAAGACAACAGTAAGGGTGTCTTTGCTCTCCCTAACATATTTTGATAGCATTTTTTCATTTCTAGAATCCTTATTACATTTCCAGACTTCCCAAATACATACATCCTAACTTTATTTTACTTAATTTTGTTAGTTGCACTCATTATTTGGCTTGCATTACAAGGGTTTGTGAGTTGAATGTTAAGTTTTCTTTTCCAAGCTTTTGCTTTCTGGTGAACCCTTCAAATCCAAAAGATTCCCCCTAGGCATTCCTTGTTGATAATTGACTCACATTTCTATTGATAGTCAATCCAATTTGGGATCCTAGGGCATATTTGAATGATAATAAGAGAAGAGTGTTGTTATATGACATAAGCCATAAAGCACCCATTCCTGCCTATTGTTCAAGTAAAATTTTGTTGATGAGGATCTCATACATGCATCTTGAATGAGGACCTCATATTCAAAATTTTCACTTTGAGGGACATTAGAAAACCAACATACCTCATAATTATCTTTGTTGATGCACATTTCATCAACACACTTGGCTTTGTAAGGGACTTAAATGAAGAACTAATTTTTTTTATTTTTCCTCTATATTTCTATCAAAAAGGAATTTTTATTTTCCCATATTATTAAACTCATCCTCACTCCAACCCAAAAATATGGACTCTTTCTATTTTTTGTCCTTAAATATAATGTAGGAATGAGTATGCTCTCCTCATCATTGTCCATTCTCTCAGTGAGCTATTGTTGCAATTGATCATGCTCTCTTTCTTCTTGTAGTAGGTGTGGGTTTTCATTCTTCGGGAACAAGGGGGCTTATCAAAAACAAATATTTTTTCCTCCTTTTAGCCTAAGACCTTTCTCCTTTGCTCATTAGACAAGCTAGATATTAAAACAAGTCCATCTTTTAAAAGTAAAATGGTGCTAGAGAAAGAAAGATTGTTTAATTGTGGAAAATCAAGAATTTGATGATTTTATTAAGGATAGGATTTTGAGAGGGCTACCCTATTGGGACAACATGTCAAGCTCAAAAAATAATAATCTCATACAAAGGGGAAAAAACCTTAAATCTTGGGATTTTGAAGTCAATATCCTTAGCTTCTTACATGATTTGTTTCTAATTATCTTCCAACTTTTTGATTTTCTATTTCCTAGAAAGAATTTGTTTACAAATACACTCATCATGTTATTTTCTTTGTCCTTCTATTTGCTTCTCATATCTCTTTTGTTGTTGGTGAAAATTATTTTGATAAGAAATCTCCTCATATTGTATGCTAACATTTTGGTCTTTGTCAATAGCCCTTAACTATTCTTTTGAAGTTTAACATTATGTCCTTGATGCTAATATCCTCCAATTTTTTCATATGTTGACACTAACTAGGAGGATTAGCCTACGTAGGATACCAATAAGGCTGAGTAGGTGTGGGTACAAGGTAAGAATTTAGAAAATTATAATAACCTGTTGCACTAGAATTACTTGGGATGAAACTTAAAGCATTCTTAGCTCAATGTATTGCTAATAGGGAGGAAATTATTTTCCCTATTTATGAAAGAGAGGGGAGTAATATATTCCCATTATATGTTGAAATATTTAAATAATTTTAAGGATATAATAATTTATTTAGCAATGCTTAAAAGAATAGAAAATGAATCTCCTCAATCAAATAATTGAGAACATACTTGTAGAATTACCAGTGTATGAATGTAGAATTACTAGGAGTCAAATAATATGTTAATTGATTGCAACTGCTAATAATGCACTAATATCTCAATATAATGAGATAAAGTTCATCACACTTTATCTATATTAGGTGTGGCATAAAATTTTGTCATAGTTGGTGGGGAAAACTTACTCTTCTTAAACAAGTAGATTTTCCTATATAGTTTCCATGGTCTTGGAGACCTATCCTAAGAGGTAATATATACTAAAGAAAACACTAAAATCCTTTAATTGGGTAATGTAAAGCTCATGAACTTGGTCTCATTGGGAATGCCAAAAATTATCTATATATCTAGTGGGGATTACTTGGATTGCTTGAACTTGTAGATTGTTCTATACAATTACCATGGTTTTGAAGAGCTATCATAAGAGAAAATATCAACTAAAGAATGCAAGAAAATCATTTATTGGGTGATGTAAAGAAAAAAAATTTGTCCCATCAGGTGTTTGGTTAGCATTCTCAATTATAATTGCACCCTACTAAACCTATAATTAAACATTATATTGGAACATAGGATTGATTTCATGGTGTGACACCTTGTAAATAAGATCAAACCTCTAGAGAATGCTAGTATCCTTTCTAACCTGGATGCAAGAGTATTGGACCAACCCAACATAATATAAACCTACAACTATCAATCCTATTGAAAATTCATGGTAAATTAATTAGACCCCTTCTAAAGATTCCATAAATCAATATTTTCTAGCTAAAAATAACATTATCAACATCTCTTGAGGGTTATATTTGAAAATCAACCCCTTGCAAAAATATGACCCTAATTGGGAAATTTGATTTCACTTCAATTTGGCTAAAAGGATGAAAACTAGTTAAAAATTTTATATTTACCATCATCTCTCCAAGTTTCACAATTCCACATAGCCACTATCACATTTTGATCAAGTTATCGAGTCCTCACTACCACTCTTTGTAGAATTTTTTTCATCAACTAGATATGACAACAAATCACTATCCATTAGGACATATTTAAACACTTTCAAATTCCATGTGAGGTCCTTTTGCATGAAAAGATCCCTCCTTTTTTTTGTTTCTTCTTCAAAAACCTCCAAATACTCTTTGCTAACATTTCCTAGATTTGACCCCCATCAGGATCACACAAGAAATTTATCAAAAACTAATTTTTTTCTTGATTATCTTCACTTAAAAATGCTCTTAACAATACCTCTTTAATATTTTATCTTTGGAAAAACCCAAACCTCCAAGTAAACCATGTATATGTTTGCAAAATAAGGACAAAAAACTAAGAGGGGGGGTGAATCAGTTGTCACAGAATAATAAACTTTTCAAACTTAACATAATCTCAGATCTGATGAATAAGTAATTAATCATAAGCAACTAACACATCAGAGAGACAAAAAACACCAATATTTTTTATGTGGAAACCTTATTAGGGAAAAACCATGGTGGATGTTGTTGGAAAAAGTGCCTCAAACATTACAAGCTAAAACCTCCATTAGAGCCAAGTCAGTGTGACATCCTATTTGTCTGGCCGACAAGCAGTGTGTATCATCATGTTTTGGACAAGACATTGTGACCCTTAAGAAGTCTTTCCGAAAGGTTACACTGTGGAGTCTATCGTTGTAGCATGATGTATTCAGTATGACCTTATAGCACTCAGGAGACCTCTAGCCAAAAGGCCATTCAATCATGCATTGGGGAGACTCTTGGCAACTGTGATCTTCGGTGAAACTGAAGGTTCTCGCTAAGATGTCTCAGTGAAGTGTTATTCTCTTACCGACAGTGTATGTATTGATGTCTTTGAGATAACCCTAATGTTTCAGGAAGACATCTTAGCGAGCAATGAATGTCACACCGACAGGGATACACTTGGAAGTTATCATTGTAACACTAAAAATTTGTTATGAAGTCTAGGCAATATACAAATGTCTTACCATTAGAGACTCAAAGGTAGATCATCAGAGTGACTCGACAGGCTCGATGAGAAGTCTTAGCAAGAATAAAATCTCTCACCGACAGCTCATTGTGTTGGAAGCCTTCGGTAAAACTTAAAGCTATTGGAGAAACCTCTTAGCAATGGCGAATGTCTTGTTGATAGCCGATGGCTATCGGGGTAGCTCTTGGTGACAATTGGTCATTGGTGAAACATATGGATCTCAGTATGATGTCTCAGCGAAAGCCAATTGTCTGGCCGACAGGTGTATGTTTTCGATGTAACTCAAGTTGTTTGGTATGAACTCTCAGCGATACATGTGAGTCTTGCCAACTTCTACTTGGTGCTCGGTAGGTTTGGGGACTTCGGTGTAACCTTGGTGATTCTCTATGACCCTCTGGTGAAAGTGATAGGTCAGGGCGACTACGTGATGTCTCAGTGTATCTCTTGGAGCTTGATATAACATCTTGGTGACTTCAGAGGCTCTTGGTGACATCGATGAGAAGTATTTGTGGCATCGGTGAGACACTGTTAGTGTCTCACCAAGATGCCAATACAATACGAATTATGTTGACTGGTTGACCGTCCTATGTGGAGTCTCATGGATGAATAGAAGGAGCTGAAGGGGAATAGTTGGAAGACAGTCAGTTGTAATGGTTCTATAAGGAAGTTCTACAGACAAAATTTGACATGGATATAGTTGCAAGTTGCAGATGCTTGGGGGTTGGATAGTGGTTTGATCAATAGAGAAGTGTGAAGAGTTCAAAATATATCAGTGTGAAAGAATTTTGTTCTATGGGCTGTAACGTGAAGATTTCTAAATCAAATTGTATGCTACTGTAATTAGACACTAGAAAGATAAGTTTGCAATTGTATGTAATTTTTATTACTGTAATACAAAGTGATTTCTCTTGATGTGGTGGGTTTTTCTCCCGTAAGGGTTTTCCCACGTATATCTGGTGTTCATGTGTTTTTGTCTAATACTCTATTTCTGTAATCTATTTCATAGTGCATCTCAACTTGACTATAATTGAAAATTTAAAAGTACTTCTGCATTCTTTCCTGAGCTATTGACATTAGGATAATTGTTTTCCATGTCTAATTTTCCTTACAAGTGGTATCAGAGCCTAGCCAGTTGTGTTATCCTTGGGGGTACATTGGGTTTTTTGTGTCAATACTATTCAGTGGGAGTCTTGTAGAGATTGTTATTTCTATTTACAGATTAAGATGTCTAGTTCATCTAGGAAGATTGAAATAGAGAAATTCAATGGCAGTAACTTTGAATTGTGGAAACTCAAGATGGATGATCTCTTAGTAGATTGAGACCTTTGGCTTGCTGTGTCTAGAACTAAACCTACACGTATGAAGAAAGAAGAATGGGACCTTGCAGATAGAAAAGCTAAGGGGCTAATAAGGCTCTGTTTGGTAGACTCAGTTCTTCTCAATGTGCATGAAGAGAATTACTACCTCTCTCTTGTGGAAAAGACTGGCATCCATTTATCAGGGGAAATCCTTGGTGAATAAGTTATTCCTAAGAAAGAAGCACTACTCTTTGAGAATGTAGGAAGGAGGGTCTGTAGCTAATCATTTGAATGAATTTAACATGTTGCTCACATAATTAACATATGTTGGTGTAAAGATTGAAGAATAAGATTGTTGTATGCTTTTGTTATATTCTTTTCCAGACTCTTGGGATCATTTGGTGATGGCTATTGGGAGTACAACATCCAGTTTCAAGATGGAAGATGTTGTTGGTTCTTTGATGTCAGAAGAGATAAGAATAAAATCTTCTGAGATGGCTAAGGAGGCTCTTGTTGTCAGAGGAAGGTCAAAGGAGAAAGGCACGAAGAAGGACAAGAAGTCCAAATCAAAATCAGAGGGGAGATCAAAATCTCCTAGAAAAAAGTCCAAGGTGAAGTGTTGGAACTATGGGTAACCTGGTCATGTCCGAAAGGATTGTAAACTGGAGAAAAATAAGAAGAAAGAATCTTCCAATAATGGTTCTTCTCATAGTGATGGTGAAGCCTTCATTGCAACCTTGGCTACACAGGCATCAGATGATGTCTGGTTGATTGATTTTGGAGCATCATTCCACATGACATCTCACAGAGAATGGTTCACAAAGTATGAAGAGTACGATGGTGGAAAGGTGTACTTGGCGAGTGATTCTAATTTGGAGATAGTTAGCCATGGAAGAGTCAGAATACAATTTCCTGATGGTAGAGTAAAGGGAACTAATGATGTTATGTACGTATACCAGATCTGGCTCAAAATTTGTTATCTAATAGCAAGCTTAATGATACTGGAGTACAAGTTTTGTTCTCAGGAAGTGGCTGCAAGATGACTAGAGGTTCAATGGTGCTAGCTAGAGGTGCTCAAATTGGTACCCTATACAAGCTGGATGCACAAGAAGTTCAATGTAATAGTGTCTCTTCGAAGTCACTGAAAGTTGTTCATGGAGGTAAAGAGGGAAATATCCCTAATTATGTAAACTCTACAGAAGTAAAAATTCCTACAGAGAAGACTATGCTTTGGCATCATAGATTAGGCCACATAGGCGAAAAAGGTTTTAAAATTTTGAAAAATAAAAACCTGGTTGAGGGGCTTGAAGATTGTAATCTAGAATTTGAATTATGTGAACACTGTATATATGGAAAGCAACATCGTGTTTCATTTTATGATAGTCCTCAGAAATCTTCTAGTTTGTTAGACTATATTCATTCGGATGTGTTTGGCCCAATAGATGTTCCTTCTTTGTCTAAATCAAGATACTATGTGTTGTTCATTGATGATTATTCAAGAAGAGCATTTATATATTTTTTGAAAAGTAAATCAGAAGTGTCCAGTCGATTTAAGGAGTTTAAAAATCTTGTTGAAAATTAGACTAGTAAAACAATAAAATGCTTAAGCATTGATAATGGTGGTGAATTTTGTTCTAGGCTTAAGCTATTGCTACTGCATGTTACTTGGCTAATTGGTCTCCAAACTCTACTCTTGTTGATAAGACACCTTTGGAAGCATGGTCTAGTAATAAGCCCTCTCTTAGACATATTAGAGTTTTTGGCTGTGAGGCATATGCACATGTGCCAGATGTCAAAAGATCTAAGTTTCAGAACAAGGCTTTCAAGTGTATTTTTATTGGCTATAGTGCTAACATTAAAGGATACAAGCTTTGGAATCCTGTTATAGAGAAGGTTGTATATAGCAGAAGTATAATCTTTAGTGAGCTGAAACCTTCCGCCTTGGATCTACAGTCAGAGACAAAGTCAGAAAATAGTAAGGATGTAGCAGCAATTCCTCCTACACCAAAGAAAGAGGAATTGAAGATTCAAAATGTACCTAAAACTGAGGAGATCTCAAGCAGTTCTGAAAGTTCTGAAGAAGATGAACCTTAGCCTCAGCCTGTGAGGAGGCCAACTCGAGAAAGGAAACAACTAGATAGGTATGGGTTCTCATTAATTGATTCTACTTGTGCCTATGCTTTAATTTCTAGCACTGATGAGCCTAGGACTATAAAGGAGGCAATTAAAATGTTTGATTCAAATTCTTGGTTGGAAGCCATGGAGGAAGAAATGGCATCATTAGATAAAAATGAAACTTGGAATCTGGTGCCATTTCCTAAAAGCAAAAAACCTGTGAGCTCTAAATGGTTATTTAAGAAAAAATTGGTCTTGATGGTGGTGTAGAAAAATACAAGGCAAGGCTAGTTGCAAAGGGTTATTCCTAGGTAGAGGGAATTGACTATGTGGAAATCTTTTCTCCTGTAGCAAAGTTGATGTCCATTAGATTTCTATTGTCACTTGCAGCAACATATGACTTAGAGGTTGAACAGATGGATGTGAAAACAACATTTCTTCATGGAGATCTTGAAGAAGAAATCTATATGTCCCAACCTAAGCACTTTGTTGAGAAAGATAAATAAAAACTGGTATGCAAATTAAAGAAGTCTCTATATAGGTTAAAGCAGTCACCTAGAATGTGGTACCAAAAATTTGATACCTATGTATTATCTTTAGGCTTTGTGAGATCAAAATCTGATCACTATGTATATTTTAAAGCTGAAAGTGATCAAGTGCTTGTTATTGCTCTTTATGTTGATGATATGTTGTTCATAGGAAATAGCAAGCTAATGATTTTTGATCTTAAGTCTCAGTTGTCTACTAAGTTTGAAATGAAGGATCTTGGTGCAGAAAGGTATATTCTGGGGATGGAGATATCCAGGGATAGGAAGAATCGAAAGCTTTGGCTCAGTCAAAGTAAGTATATAAGGACTGTTCTAGAGATATTTGGTATGAATGATTGCAAGCAGTTAGTTGTTCTAGTCATGCAAGGAATGAAGCTATCTATTGAGGACTATCCAAAATATCCTATTGAGATGGAGGACATGACCAGTGTGCCCTATGCTAGTGTTGTAGGTAGTCTTATGTATGCAATGGTTTGTACAAGGCCAGACATTACCGAAGAAGTGGGAGTACTTAGTCAATTTATGGCTAATCTAAGAAGAATACATTGGGATGTTGTGAAGAGGGTGTTTAGGTATTTGAAGGGAACTTTAGATTTTGCTTTGTGTTATCATGGGAATTCAAATGAATCATAGAGGACTCTCAGCATTCATGGATATGTAGATTCTGATTGGGCATGGGACATTGACAGCAGGAGATCCACTAGTGGATACGTTTTCATGTTGAATGGTGGTGTAGTGAGTTGGATGAGCAAGCGGTAAGCTGTAGTCACTTTGTCCACTACAAAGGCTGAATACATGGCAGCTACCCATGCTTGTAAAGAAGCTGTATGGTTGAAACATTTTTGTTCTAACACTGGTTTTGATGTAGGAGAAATAACAATCATATGTGACAGTCAGAGTGCCATTTGTCTGGCAAAGAATCCAACCCTCCATGCCAGAACGAAACATATTGATGTTAAATATCACTTTGTACGAGATATGGTTGAAGATGGAAAGGTCAGTTTGGAAAAGGTTGATACTCTGGAGAATGTTATAGATTCATTGACAAAGCCGGTGAGCACAAACAAGTTCACGTGGTGTGCCAGTTCAATGGGCCTTACTACCCATGATTTTTAGTAAGCATTATTTGTGCTCTGGAGGTGCCTGAATGATCTTCATCAAGTGGGAGATTGTTGGAAAAAGTGCCTCAAACATTACAGGCTGAAACCTCCATTAGAGCCAAGTCGATGTGACATCCTATTTGTCTGGCTAACAAGCAGTGTGTATCATCATGTTTTGGATAGGTCGCTGTGACACTAAATAAGTCTTGCTAAAAGGTTACACTGTGGAGACTATCATTGTAGCATGATGTATTCGGTATGACCTTATAGTGCTCAGGAGACATCTAGCCGAAAGGCCATTAAATCATGCATCGGGGAGACTCTTGGCGACTATGATCTTCAGTGAAACTAAAGGTTCTCGCTAAGATGTTTCAACGAAGTGTTATTCTTTTGTCGATAGTGTATGTATTGATGTCTTTGGGATAACCCTAATGTTTCGGGAAGATGTCTTAGCGAACAATGAATGTCATACCAATAGGGATACAATTGGGAGTTATCAGTGTAACACTAAGACTTCGTTATGAAGTATGGGTGATATACAAATGTCTTACCATTAGAGGCTCAAAGGTAGATCATCAGAGTGACTCGGGAGGCTTTGTGAGAAGTCTTAGCGAGAGTTATATGTCTTGCTGACAACTCGTTGTGTTGGAAGCCTTAAGTATAACTTAAAGCTATCAGAGAAATCTCTTAGCGATGGGGAGTGTCTTGACAATATCCGATGGCTATTGGGGTAGCTCTTGGCAACAGTTGGTCATTGGTGGAACTTATGGATCTCAGTATGGTGTCTTAGCAAAAGCCAATTGTCTGGCCGACAAGTGTATGTTTTTCGGTGTAACTCAAGCTCTTCGGTATGAACTCTAAGTGATAGATGTGAGTCTTGCCAACTTCTACTTGGTGCTCGGTAGGTTTTGGGACTTTGATGTAACCTTAGTGATTCGCTATGATCCTCTGGCGAAATCCATTGGTCAGGAGGACTATGTGATGTCTCAGTGTATCTCTTGGAGTTCAATATAACATCTTGGCGACCTCAAAGGCTCTTGGTGACATCGATGAAAATTATTTGTGGCATCAGTGAGACACTGTTAGTGTCTCACCGAGATGCCAATACAATATGAATTATGTTGACCAGTTGACCATCCTATGTGGAGTCTCGTGGATGAATAGGAGCCAAAGGGGAACAGTTGGAAGAAAGTCAGTTGTGACGATTCTGTAAGGAATTTCTATAGATAGAATTCAACATGGATATAGTTGCAAGTTGCAGACACTTGGGGGTTGGATAGTGGTTTGATCAATAGAGAAGTGTAGAGAGTTCAAACTATATCAGTGTGAAAGATTATTGTTCTGTGGGCTGTAACATGAAGATTTCTGAATCAAATTGTATGCTGCTATAATCAGACACCAGAAAGATAAGTCTAGAATTTTATGTAATTTTGATTATTGTAATACAAAGTGATTTCTCTTGGTGTGGTGGGTTTTTCTCCCGTAAGGGTTTTCCCACGTATATCTGGTGTTCATGTGTGTTTTTCTAATACTCTATTTATGTAATCTATTTCATAGTGCATCTCAACTTGACTGTAATTGAAAATTTAAAAGTACTTCTACATTCTTTCCTGAGTTATTGACATTAGGAGAATTCTTTTCTGCATCTAATTTTCCTTACAAATGTTAGTCCACAAGATTATACCTTGTTAAAAGTATAATGAGAAATAGTAAGGGGAATGCACATGCATTCAACCACACTACCTAGAGCTCACTACTCAAATACAACATGGGCTCAATGCCCAAAAATATAGAATAGGACTAAAATATAGAGGGTATAAGCTGAAAGAAAATAGCTTCTCCACAAGCCTGATTATAGTTCCAACTAAGCACAAAAACCTACTTCACACTTCGCTCGACCTTCTTCACACTCTGCTCTGTAATCAAATGATATTTGCACATATACACATAAGAGAACACTCAACACTTTTCCAACACAAAAAATTGATGAAAAAAACACTCTTATATATCTGCTTCATGAGTTTTCATCAATAACATAGTTGGCTAGGAAAATAAAACATATTTGCAATGTCGGCCCAAATTTACAAATAAAATTTTAATGTGAATCCACCAAGGTTGGCCATAGCATAGTGGAGACCCAAATTTGAAACTCCAACATAAAAATAGTTTAATTAATTTCACCTTGATGATCCACAACACGCTACCGTCAACATGTTAGCCAAGAACAGGAAAAATGAACATACATAGTCCCCTAAAAATTTTCTAACCATGAGCACACCAATCAATGTGGACATACCAAAAAGATAGAGCATGATCTAGAAACATCCAATAACACCAAGAAACAATAAAGAAGCATCCACAACAACTAAGATTTCTAGAATCACATAAACTTCATTCATGAACACTTACAAAGACCACAAAAACACTGTCAGACCACAACATGATCAAATCTATACTTGGACCTCTAAAACTTCTAGTAGATGATCTAAATACACTCATTAGAAAACTATTTAGTCCATAGCAGCTGAACTTCAATGTAAAGAACCAAACACCTTTAAGAACTGCATAGTTCCATAGGGAACTTGGAACACTTTCTCTTACAATTTTCTTAATATCCTCGACATATACAACCTCTAGTACACCAAATGCTAATAGTGTTGACATCAATGACAACCACATATCAGCAACACATCCATAGCATCCAACAATCTCCCCCTTTGGCATTGATCGCAACACATGATGTGAAAAATACCATCAACCCAACACACTTTCTTTTCCTTGGGTTCTAACTCTTCTCCTCAACTTCTCTTTGATTCTTAAAGGGATTTTTCACATTGCACTTCTCCCCCTTTGACATCAATGGAAAAGGTAACCATGAACTTTCCATTTATATGCTTTGAACCACATATCAACACATCTGACTACTCCCCTTGAGTAGCATCCACAAAAACATCAATATGGATCATAATATAGCAATGTAGCTCATGGATTGATGTAGGTAAATGCATCTTCTTAGTTCTCACCAAGAGGGGTAACTACCCCTAGCATTCCTCTAAGATACTCAAAAGTATCCTTCGGAAATAGTTTAGTAAAGATGTCTACAATCTATTCTTTGGTAGGAACATACTCCAATCTAACTTCTTCCTCATTCACTTTCTCTCTCAAGAAATGAAACTTGATTGATATATGCTTAGTCTTAGAGTGTAGTAATAGATTATTTGAAATATTTATTGCACTTGAATTGTCACCATATATGGCAATAGGAAATTCATATATCACCCTGATATCCACCATCATTTGTTTCATCCATGTTAATTGAGTATAATTGTTTGCAACAACAATATATTTTGCTTCAGCAGTAGATAGAGAAATGGAATTTTGGTTTTTGCTCAACCAGCACACCAACTTCTTCCCTAGGAAGAAAGCACCACCACTAGTACTTTTTCTATCATGTACATCACCATCCCAATCCACATCAGTAAATGCACTCAAAGTGAGATCATCGTCCTTTGGATACTAAATTTCAAAGTCTATTGTTCCTTTCAAATATTTGAAGACCCTTGTAATAGTAGTTACATGTGATTCTCTTGGATCAAATTGAAAGCTAACAACCATACATACAACATTCATAATATCCAGTCTAGTCTAAGTTAAATAAAGTAATCCACCGATCATTGACCTATATCTAGTTTGATTTTCTTTAGTAGAATCATCATTCCATGTTAGCTTGTATTCAATCACCATTGGAGTACCTACAAGCTTTGAATCTTCCATCCCAAATTTCTTTAGTAGCTCTCTCACATATTTGGATTGAGATATGAATATCCCCTTGTCTAACTAGGTCACTTGTAATCCTAGAAAGAAATTCATCTCTCCAATCATTCTCATCTCAAATTCATCCTTCATCTCATCAGCAAACTTCATGCACAAACCATCATCTACTCCAAAAAAGATGTCATCAACAAAAACTTCTATAATTAATTCTTTATCATGATCCAATTTGAAATATAAGTTGCCATTAGCAGTACCTTTAGTGGATCCAAGCTTCAATAAGTATTTTTCCAATCTAACATACCAGGTTATGGGGGCTTGCTTGAGTCCATATAGAGCTTTCTTCAAGCGACAAACCATATCTTCCTTATTAGTTAGCTGAAATCCATCTATCTATTCAATATATACTTCTTCTAGTTCTCCATTCAAAAATTTTGACATTACATTCATCTAATAGAATTTGAAGTCCTTTTATGTAGCATAAGCAATAAATAATCTAATAGCTTTGATTCTAGCAACATGGGCAAAGGTTTCTTCAAAATCAATACCTTCCATCTGAGAATACCCTTAACATACTAGTCTTGCTTTGTTCTAAACCACTTCACCTTATTATTTTAGCTTGTTCTGAAACACCCATTTAGTACCAATCACATTTTTGTCTTTAGGTCTGGGAACTAGTATCCATGTGTCAGCTCTTCCTTCATAGATTCCATCTAGTGTTCATCTTGATAGGCGTCTGTGACATTTTAGGTTCAATCTTGGAAATCAAGTAGTACTTCTTCTACAATCTTCCTTTTAGTTTGCGCTCCTTTATTCTTATCTCCTATAATTTTGATTTTAGGATGGTTTAGCTTTACATACCTTGGAGTTTTGAAATTTTCTTGAACTTTTGATTCTTTTGATCTTCCTTCAGTACTTGCACTTGTCTCTACTTCTTGACTACCTTGACTTACTAGACTGAATTGAGGTTGCTTTACTAGCACAACTAGAAGATATGGAACAATTTGAAGTTGACTCTTTGTCTGAAAATTCTTCCCTTTGTTTGTATTGTCTTCATCAGAATCATATCCACAATATCTTGATGATTTGACATAATCCTCATCAAATTTGACATTTGCAATCTCAACCATCTTGCTAAATCTTCTATTATAGCTGTAGACACTCAAATTTGTCCTCACAATCGTAATGATATTCATCTATTGATTAAATAGATATTATTATTTACTTAATCAATTCATTCAATACTTTCTTCTATTCATGCATTTCATCAAATCATTGAACCATCTCATGCTCGTTCAATAACTGTTGTATTAACGTTCATGTCCATTTGCATTATCATTCATACCCATTTGCATAATAAATCATAATCATTCATAGTCCATTTGTATAATAATTCATACCCATTTGCATAATAAATCATAATCATTCATAGTCCATTTGTATAATAATTCATAAACATCATTTCCATATTAAATTAATTATCATTATCATCCATAATTCTTTCATATTAATCCCCATTAATAAATCAATTATCATAGTAATTTATTATTATTTCATAATA
This sequence comes from Sequoia sempervirens, assembly GCA_007258455.2. Lineage (NCBI taxonomy): Eukaryota > Viridiplantae > Streptophyta > Pinopsida > Cupressales > Cupressaceae > Sequoia > Sequoia sempervirens. Next base: position 375,672,504 of record VDFB02270651.1, read on the forward strand.
AACTAATTATCATAACTTGCATATTAATCATATCATTTGCATAAATCGTTCATGAAATATTGCATTTTAGTAAAAGCATCTTTAAATCATTTTATTCATATTTAATCATTTAGGTTCATTTTAATCTAATATCCCTTTATCACTTTCACTCTCATGCATAACATTTAACCCATCAATGTGGGATAATGGCATTTCCTTCTCTCACATCTTTTATCCCACATTTCATTTTCAACCCCTCTCCATCCTCAAAGGGACTCCTATTTAAAATGGGATTTCCCTCTCATTTGCTCTCACAAATTTTGCTCACAAATTTACATACTCATATGATCTTTGCATCTTGCTTGTATTTCTCATTCACCATAGCCTCTTTATTGCATTTTGTGCTCATAAAAATCTGAGAGAAATGCATAAACAAAGATCTTGGTGATAGGGAGACAATGGAGATTGATTTCTTTTAAAAGCATTATTTTATTTTTGTAGTTTAGATTTACATTTCTGGTTTTGCTTTTAATTAGAATAACTCTATTCATGTGGGCTGAAATGGTGGTTCTTACTCCATAGAATCATACATTTTTTATGGCACTACGAATTGGTGAACCTGACATGAATGCTTGGATGAATATTTTCACATTTTGCATGCACATTGATCTACAGACATTGATTTCTTCACATCTAAATATAAAATATATTTTGCAAGATCATATGATGCACATTGTCTCATTTTGTAGTTGAAAGGAAAAATATCATATGCAGCAAGTTACATTGAAACAAAAAAAAAAAAAAAAATCATTGGAATAATTTAAAAATGTATCACTTGCAGGATCTAGTTTTTAGTTTTAACTTTTAAGTTAGATTTTAGTTTTTAGCTTTTAACTTTTAATGTAGAGTTAGCTTTTAATTTTTAAATTAGATTTAGCTTTTGTTTTTAGCTTTTAGCTTTTAATAGCTTTTTCTAAATTAGATTTTTCTTTTTTTAATTTTGATCTTTTTAAATTTAGTTTTATTTTAGAATGTAGATTTAATATAGATTTATTTCAGATTTAATTTAATTTAATCTAGTTTAGATTAATTTTTAGAACTAGAAAAATTTTAAGGCTTAGACTAATTTAGATTAGTTTTAATTAACTTAGACTAATTTTTAATTTAGTTTCTAATTTAATTTAGATTTTTTTTAATTTTTAGATTTACTATTTAATTTAGATTCTTAACCTTTTAATTTAGATTTAATTCAGTCTCTAATCTCTTATTTAGTTAATTTTTTTTAATTTAGTTTAGATTTTAGTTACTAATTTAATTTAGATTAGATTTTGTTTTTTACAGTTTTTCTTTTTTTCTTAATGTAGCTTTTAAATTTAATTTTTATTTTGTTTAGCTTTTTAATTTAGCTTAGATTTTTAAATCATGAAAAATCATTAATTTAGATTTTACTTGGATTCTTATTTTATTTTTGATTTTTTAGATTTGACTTTCTAAATTAGATTCTTAGTTTAGAGTTAATTTAGAATTTAGATTAAAGATTTAGATTTAAGTTAGTTTTTAATTCTTAGATTAGTTTTTAACTTTAGATTAGTTCTAATCTAGAGTAATTTTTAATATTGGCTTTTAGTTTTAGATTAATTTTAATTTAGAATAACTTTTAATTCTGATTAATTAGAATCACTTTTTTTGTAAGTTTTAAATTTGCACTAACTTTTAAGTTAGATTAGTTTTTAATTAGTGTCTAACTTAGACAAGTTTTTAATTTGGATTAAATTTAAATCTAGATTACTTTTTAATCTATAACTTTAGATTTTGAATTTAGATTAACTTTTAATTTTAAATTATCTTTTTTATCTTAGATTAACTTTTTTTTTTCTCGATTATTTTTCTCTAAATTTATGTTAGTTTTCATTTTGGTTAAGTTTGGGTTTTGTGACTTTTTTTTTTTAATTTGGTTTCTTTTGCTAGGTTTGTTTGGCAAAGAAATAAAAATCAAAACATATGCTTGTCAAAGAAAGGAGGCATGAAACTATTAATGAGATTTTGATGCAGGACGTTTGTCGAAGACTTGATTTTGAAACCAATTGTATTTTAGATTATAAAACACTTCAATTGGTGCATTAAAAATCAACAATTGTCTTCTTCCACATAGGCTTAACTATGGGTTCAATGAACATGTGCTTGATTCTATTTGACTGTGCTTGAAGGTGGTAGGTGATTATGCTCTCACCTTGTGAAAACTAGGTGATCAAAAAACCAGACCCACCTTATTTTTTTTGTCACCTTCACGACTTAATAATCGAAGTATCCTCTCACCTTATGCTTTTGAGTGATCCTGGGTGTAAGAGAAATGCTTATTATTTCTAGAAATGGGCCTGCCTTAAGTGAAAATGTACTCACCTTAAGGGACGACTCGACCGGTAACAGGCTAAAGCCAAGACACTTCTAGTCGGGATATAAAATGGGTGCTTGAGGAAAGTTCAAGTACCATGAGTGCGGATGTGTCACATGGATAGAGTAGTATTCCCATTAACCCTGTTGAGCATAACCTCTTTAGGCTGGAGTGCCACCTAATTGGTGATTAATCTCTCACCCCATGTGTGGCCACTCGAACGGATGCCCTAACTAAACACCTATTATTTTAGAAGCCAACTATTTTTAGCCATTGCTTGGTATAGTGTAGGGTACAGTATCATGCCTGAAAATACTCACTACTGACTCCATTGAGTAGAGATAGCAATTCTTGGGAAGTGATGACCCAAGAATCTAAAGTTGGTGTGCTCAAATGACGTTAATGAGCCATGGAGGGGAGTCAATGCCACCAAACTTCTTTAAGCTATCCGCTCTCGAGAAGGAAAGGTGTTTAGCACCAATTCAGGGTATATCGGTGGGCTATATCAAGTACACAAACCCTTGGCCTATTAGGATTGTGCTTGTCTCATGTGTGTTTGCATACACCAAAACATCGTGCTTGTCAAGTGTTTTCTAGATTTTCAAATAGTATTCACAACATTCACAAATTTGAACACAAACAATTGACCTCAAACAAACATCACACCTAGTAACTTGCAACACCTCAAAACATTTCCAAAACCATCAACCAAACATGTGTAACTGCTATCCTCCATATTCACCCTTGACCTATGAACGAAACCAAAGGATTGAATATCTTGACCATCATTTGAAAGAGCTTGAAAAACAACTTGAATCCCAACATTTGAATGAAGTGATGCAATCATCTCATAAGCCTTTATCCTTACCCAAAACTACATCATCCAAGTTCAATATCCATGATTTTCTGCAAAGGCTAAATGAGAAACCCATATCTATGTCCTCAAACACAAATAATCTTGAGCAATCCTACCATGTCATGCATCTATCTTCACCCCCCATAAGTCAAAATAAACCTCATGATTCTTTCACCCAAGTTAATGAATCTATCCAACCATCCTCTCATATCATATCATCTTCATCCAATGAGTCATTTCAATCTATTATTCCAAAGCATGCTAGCATAGACTCCCTTGCACATCAAGATCAAAGCATTCTTTCCACTCCATCCAATGATACCAAAATTTCACAACCCGTTCCAATCTTTGACCAAGATCCCATCTCTCAAGAACCTCATGATGATCCCCTTATCTCTTTTTGTTTTATTCAAGATGATTCCCTTCCATCTCAAGAGAAAAGTATACTTCCAAGTCCTCCTTCCACCTCATCTAATGAATCCATACCATCTCATGATTCCATCATATCCAATGATCAAGATATACTTTTCATAAAATATCAAGACTCCCTTCCTCATCAAGATCAATATATACCTCCATTCAAGGATACCCTTTCATTCCATGATGATGTTCATCCTTCTCATGATCAAGACATGTCTTTCATACCACTTCATGATGATTCCATACCTAGTAAAGAGCAAGCTAATCCATCTCCTACACCTCATGATCCTTTTCCAAGTCAAGATCAAAGTACCCCCTCATCCCCATGTCAAGATCCTATCACCCATACTTATTCCCCTCATGACCACAATCCTCCACAAGAGTCTATCACCCCTATTCAAGCTCTCCATGAACCTCTTACCTATCAAATGGGTTTTCTCACTTTTATCCAAGGCGGTTTACTCAAAGATCTTGTTATTCCTTCTATATCACAACCACCTCATGATGGACTTGCATCTTGTTTCATAAACAATATATATCCCGTTGGCAAACGAATGTGTCAAAGTATGAACTACAAAGGCAAAGGATTAGGTCTTCATGAACAAGGTATCCTAGAACCCCTTTATATCCAAGAAAACACATATTATCATGGCCTTGGTTATACACCTCATACTCAAAACATTGGTATCCATCATAAGTCCAGATTCCATCAAAATAAACCTAAGTATCCTAGTCCATCAAGCATTCCATCTATCCTAGGTCCTTATCCTAGTCCATCAAACCTTTCATCTATCCTTGGTCCTTATCATCCAAACCCTAGTTCATTAACCCTTTCATCCATATTGGGACCCTACATCCCTCCATCTCCTATTCATCAAGAACAACAAAGGCACACATCCTTGATGCCCTCTCAAAATTCTACCTACATTAACCCATGCATAAGACCTCCATATCATTCATCTCCATCCACCCATCCCATTGCTTGTGGAAGCAATTTGGGTGGCAAATGTCAAAAGCTTCTATATCAAAATCCACATGTATCAAAGGATCAACATGTCTCCTTGAAGAGCCATGCAAAAATAAAAGAAAATTTGATCCCAAGTCAAAATAAAAATCCAAAAGGGCAAGGGCCCTAGCTCAGTTGGCTAAGTAATTCCGTTGCGGCTTGGCTGGTCATGAGTTCTAGTCTCCCCCGTCCCGTGGTACCAAAGGGTGTGTCGTGCCAACACCGCCAATCACGTTAAAAAGTTTACCAGGCGCACTGCAGTTTATAGGGGGTCGTGCTACCCGATTCCTGCAGTCTAAAAATAAATAAATAAATAAATAAAAATCCAAAAGGCCACAAAGGCCCATAAATCAAGAAGAAAAATTCCAAAGGTCACAAAGGCCCATAAAGCAAAAAGAAGAATCTCAAAGGCCACAAAAGCCCATGAATCAAAAATCAAAGTCAAAAGCTATGTGGATTCCTAAAAGTCTCGTAGAAGCAATAAAATCTAAATTGGCATCCAAATTTGCTAATCCAAAAGCTTCCTCCTATCATCCATCTAAAAAGCTATCACCTTCCAAATTCATTTTTCCTCCATCACTCCAGCACCCTTCAAGGTGTGTGCCAATGTTGATCTTTCCATCCTTTCCATCTATCCATCAACAATCCTTTCAACCTCCTATCCATTATCCAACATCCATCCCCCATTATCCTCCTTTAATCCAAATCCTTGCATAAGTCCTTAGTTTCTTCCATCATACCATTAAAATACATAAGTTTATGAGTCTATTCCTCCTTTCCATGGTTTATCAGAGCACACATTCGATGGATATAGTCATGAAACTTGATGCTTGAGTCCTTCCTCCATCTCCCTATCATGCATACATTATCTTCCATATTCATTTATCCCTATCCATATCCTATCTTCCATATTCCTCTCGCACTTTACACTTGGGGGCAAGTTTAATCCCTCTTATCATGGATATTCATGATCCTCTTTACGTTCATCTTTACCTTTCTACCTTTGATCTTGACAAGGTTAAGTATCTTCTTAAACATCGTATGTCTTATCCTATACCCTTTATCCATATCTTCGATACCATATCCTTCGCCGTATTCATATTCTGCCATCCTATCTTAATACATCCTTTCTTCCCTTCCTTGGTCTTGATGAGGAATAGGAGAAAAATACTTAGGCATTGTGTCCATATCTTATCAATCTTGATCATCCTATTCATTATCCTTATCTTTTCATTCTTCCATTCCATATCTCCTAGCTTATCAAAATCCATGTCTCATTTCCTTCCTTTGTTCTTGATGAGATTAGGGGAAAAATTACAAATGCATGCTTTGGATTCCCTTTCATATCCTTATGTGTTACCATTCCATCTTAGTTCACATCCTTATCATTTATCCATGATTAAATCACCTCCAATGTTGGTCATCATGTTCCTTTGCAACCTTGAATATTATCATGCAAATCATATTTAAGCCTAGCTGTAAAACATTATCCAATCCTCATATTTTTTTTCAATCAATCATAAACAATCATCAATCTTATCGTACTTAGAGGAATCAGTGATCCTAAGTACTTATCATCATCATGCCTTATGGAACCGATCATTCCTGGCATCCAATCAATGAACCATTATCATCTTTTGACAAAGGATATGTTGCTTGTGTGACATGTTTTGCAGTGAATCTTTCATTTTGATCTATCATTTATCCATGGTTGCATTACTTCTACTATGGAAGATCTTATTCCTTCAATCAGCCATATCACATTTCACTTCACTCCATCTTTAAAACTTCAAAAAATTCAAAAAAAATATAAAATGTCCTAAAAAAATCCAAAAAAAATCATAAAATGTCCTAAAAAATTCAAAAAATCATAAAATGTCCCAAAATAAATTCAAAAAATCATAAAATTCTTGGAAAAATTCAAAAAATCATAAAATGTCCTTAAAAAAATTCAAAAAATCATAAAATGTCCTATAAAAAATTCAAAAAAATCATAAAATGTCCTGAAAAAATTCAATTTTTTTTTAAAAAATCAAAAATTCCAACAAACAGTGACACTTTTAGATCACCACATGACTTTGAACTTCAACAAAATCAAAGCATGCAAGTGTTGACAATCAAGCAAACATTATTACATCGAATAAACTATAACAAGAATCCAACCCATCTTACAAATCCAAACAACTGCATAAACTATAACAAGAATCAGTTCTACATCGAAGCAGAACCCCTATTTGTTTGTTGATCTTTGCTTATTTTATGATTTTATCTTTGGCGACATGTCTTTTAGCTTCTCCAGGATGTCTTTGACTAGAGAGGCAAGGATGGGGCATGTTCATTTGTTTGTTGTTTTTGGAGTGTTTCTTATTCATAGGATGACTCGTCTTAGGACATGGTTGTCTAAAACCATCGAGGACCTACGAGTCTAATGTGGATGAGAGAATTCCTTGTCTGATAGTGTCTTCCATGCAATAAGTATTTAGGTCATCTAAGGTTCTTATACCTATATACTTATACTTCATTACTAAATAAAAATGCAAACAGTATTCAGGTCATCTAGATGTTCACGTTATCTAGACGCTTATACTATTTTGCGGCATAATAAGCTCAATGATGATAAAAGCACTTAAAAGGAACAAGAGGCTTCATCACCTTCATTCTCTTCCATCTTGCATTTCATTTTCTTCATCTTTCTTGTCGCAGAGAAATCAATCGATTACTTTATACAATTATAGATGTCCCTTGAATCGAATCTCAAATCAATTGACTTGCTTCTCAAAATCTCATGTCCCCTTCATCGGTCAATCAATCATTGCATTATTTTGTTTTGTGTAAGCATCATCCTCAATCAGCTTCATCAGCTCATCAACCTGGCTATACTGATCATTTCCATCAATTGTTCAGTTACGCCCATCAACTGTGCATTTTCATCAAAATGTACATCACTACTTTATCACTTGCGCAATATCAGGTATCTAATCACTTTCTAGACTTTTATCAAGAGATTAATCTTCTTACAATCTATTCAATCAATCTCTCGAGGGGGCATATCATTCTTATCATAATCCTTACCAAGATATCTTTGGGGCATGTATCAGTTGATCAATATTTTTCTTTGAAACAACGTGACAAGCTGCATTGTCTCAAAGAGGGGCAAAATGTAGACACTCAAATTTGTCCTCACAATCGTAATGATATTCGTCTATTGATTAAATAGATATTATTATTTACTTAGTCAATTCATTCAATACTTTCTTCTATTCATGCATTTCATCAAATCATTGAACCATCTCATGCTCGTTCAATATCTGTTGTATTAACGTTCATGTCCATTTGCATTATCATTCATACCCATTTGCATAATAAATCATAATCATTCATAATCCATTTGTATAAAAATTCATAAACATCATTTCCATATTAAATTAATTATCATTATCATCCATAATTCTTTCATATTCATCCCCATTAATAAATCAATTATCATAGTCATTTATTATTATTTCATAATAAACTAATTATCATAACTTGCATATTAATCATATCATTTGCATAAATCATTCATGAAATATTGCATTTTAGTAATAGCATCTTTAAATCATTTTATTCATATTTAATCATTTAGGTTCATTTTAATCTAATATCCCTTTATCACTTTCAATCTCATGCATAACATTTGACCCATCAATGTGGGATAATGGCATTTCCTTCTCTCACATCTTTTATACCACATTTCATTTTCAACCCCTCTCCATCCTCAAAGGGACTCCTATTTAAAATGGGATTTCCCTCTCATTTGCTCTCACAAATTTTGCTCACAAATTTACATACTCATATGATCTTTGCATCTTGCTTGCATTTCTCATTCACCATAGCCTCTTTATTGCATTTTGGGCTCATAAAAATCTGAGAGCAAATGCATAAACAAAGATCTTGGTGATAGGGAGACAATGGAGATTGATTTCTTTTAAAAGCATTATTTTATTTTTGTAGTTTAGATTTACATTTCTGGTTTTTCTTTTAATTAGAATAACTCTATTGATGTGGGCTGAAATGCTGGATCTTACTCCATAGAATCATACATTTTTATGGCACTACGAATTGGTGAACCTGACGTGAACGCTTGGATGAATATTTTCACATTTTACATGCACATTGATCTATAGAAAAATGGAAAGACAAATCTGATATGATCTATATTTTGCATAAATTTCTTTTCATTTTATATGATCCACATTTTGCAAAGCATTGATTTCTTCACATCTACAGCATATTGATTTCTTCACATCTAAATATGAAATATATTTTGCAAAGATCATATGATGTACATTGTCTCATTTTGTAGTTGAAAGGAAAAATATCATATGCAGCAAGTTACATTGAAACAAAAAAAAAATTAAAAATCATTGGAATAATTTAAAAATGTATCACTTGCAGGATCTAGTTTTTAGTTTTAACTTTTAAATTAGATTTTAGTTTTTAGCTTTTAACTTTTAATGTAGAGTTAGCTTTCAATTTTTAAATTAGATTTAGCTTTTGTTTTTAGCTTTTAACTTTTAATAGCTTTTTCTAAATTAGATTTTGCTTTTTTTAATTTTGATCTTTTTAAATTTAGTTTTATTTTAGAATGTAGATTTAATATAGATTTATTCCAGATTTAATTTAATTTAATCTAGTTTAGATTAATTTTTAGAACTAGAAAAATTTTAAGGCTTAGATTAATTTAGATTAGTTTTAGTTAACTTAGACTAATTTTTAATTTAGTTTCTAATTTAATTTAGATTTTTTTTAATTTTTAGATTTACTATTTAATTTAGATTCTTAGCCTTTTAATTTAGATTTAATTCAGTCTCTACTCTCTTATTTAGTTAATTTTTTAAAATTTAGTTTAGATTTTAGTTACTAATTTAATTTAGATTAGATTTTGCTTTTTACAGTTTTTCTTTTTTTTCTTAATGTAGCTTTTAAGTTTAATTTTTATTTTGTTTAACTTTTTAATTTAGCTTAGATTTTTAAATCATGAAAAATCATTAATTTAGATTTTACTTGGATTCTTAGTTTATTTTTTATTTTTTAGATTTTGACTTTCTAAATTAGATTCTTAGTTTAGAGTTAATTTAGAATTTAGATTAGAGATTTAGATTTAAGTTAGTTTTTAATTCTTAGATTAGTTTTTAACTTTAGATTAGATCTCAGACACTTGATCTTCAGACCTTTCTCATTCTCTGCCATAGTCTTGAAACTTTTGAACTTTTCTAGTGCTTCACATTTTTCTCTTAAAAAGGAAACCCATATCATTCTAGAATAATCATCAATAATCAACATAAAGTACCTTTCTTCATGAATACTTTTGATTCTGGAGGGACCACAAAGGTTAGTATGTAGCAGCTCTAGCAAATCATTTCAATGAAACTATTTTCTCTTGAAAGAGACTCTAGTCTATTTACCCATCTGACATTCCTTACAAATTGTGTTTGTAGGCTTCACTAACTTAGGTAGATCTCTTACTGCTTGACTGGAACATACCTTGACACTATTGTCAAAATTTACATGAAAGAACCTCTTATGCCACAATCAACTTTCATCTACTTGAGCAATTAAACAACTCCCACTAGCAGTATTCAGGTGAAAAATATTACCTTTTATATGTTTTCCAGTAGCAATCATATTGTGAGAACTTCCATGTATCTTGCATCTTCCATTTTTGAATTGTAGATCATAGCCTATGCCCACCATTTGTCCAACACTCAAAAGATTATGCTTCAATCCTTCAACATAAAGAACATCCTTAGTGTTATCCTTACCACCAAGACAAATAGAACCTCTACCATGAATCACACCAACATTGTTGTCTCCAAATCTTACAACACCGCCATCATATTTCTCTATACTTACAATTTTTTTATCACGAGTCATATGATGTGAGCATCCACTATCAATAACCCACTCATCCTTTTCTTCAACTTGGGCTACAAGAGCTTTCTCATCTTTAGTAGCCATAGGATTATTTTCAATAGTAGCAGTGATAACCCATTCATCTTCATTTCCAGTATCTTTATTAGACTCATCATCAATCACTCCTTCAACAAAGTAACATTTCTTTTGGAATCTAGACTTGTTAGGCTTAGTTGTATGGACCCTTTCAGGACATCTTGATGCAAAACGACCTATTTTACTGCATGAAAAACATTTAATCAGTAACACTCCTTCATACTTATATTTCTCTCTGCCTTCTTTCTTTACAATCAATGCTTTCAATTCTTCTACCTCTCTTTCTTTGTCTTCAAGCGACTTCAGCTCTTCATCATACCTAGATATCTTTTTGGAACACTCTCCTAGACTATATCTTTGCTTGTTACTTCTGGATATAGTAGCCTCAAATGTAGATTTAGTCTTCATAACAGATTCACCAAATTCACTTAATTCAAAAACAACAAGCTTACCAACCAACTTGTCTCTTGTCATCTTTGTTAGTCAATAGCATGAGCCTTCACTTTGTAGGTGGGAGGCAAGGATCTGAGTATCTTAGCCACAATTTCATCCTCATCTAGAGAACCACCAACACATATAATACCCATCACTATTTCATTTACTCTTTTGCATAAAAAAGGTGATATTTTTACCTTCACTCATGTTCAAATTTTCATACTTTCCTTTTAGACTCTATAGCTTAGCCATCTTCACTTGTGCATCACCTTCATACAAAGTTTCCAAATTCATCCAAATCTCATGAGCTATCTATAGTCCTACCACATTAAGCATCTCTAAATTTTTCAAATCACTCACCAAAGCTTCTAGAGCCCTGATATTAGTTTTAGCATCTTTGATCTCATAAATAACTTGGAGGGACCATTCTCAGGAATAACATATGGATCTTTTGTAATCTTCAAGTAGGATTCACCAATACACCTTAGGTGACATCGCATCTTGAATTTCCACAGTGAGTAGTTAGTTCCATCAAATCTTGGACTGTCCTCCTTGAATGTTTCCATCTTAGATCACCTCAAGCTTTCAGACTTCTTCAAAGGAACATGCTCTGATACCAATTGTTGGAAAAATAAGGACAAAAAACTGAGAGGGGGGTTGAATCAATTGTCATGAAATAATAAACTTTTCAAACTTAACTTAATCTTAGATTTGATGAATAAGCAACTAACCATAAGAAAATAAAGCATTGGAGAGACAAAGAACACCATGCTTTTTTACGTGGAAACCCTATTAGGGTAAAAACCATGGTGGATGTTAGTCTAGAAGATTATACCCTATTAAAAGTATGATGAGAAATAATAAGGGGAATGCACATGCATTCAGGCACACTGCCTAGAGCTCACTGCTCAAATACAAAAGGGTCTCACTGCCCAATAATATAGAATACGATTAAAATATGAAGGGTATGAACATAAATAAAATAGGTTCTCCACAAGCCTGATTACATTTCCAATTAAGCACAGAAAACTACTTCACACTTCGCTCAACCTTTTTCACACTCTGCTTTGTAATCAAATAATATTCACACATACACACATAATAGCACACTCAACACTTTTCCAACAAACAACACCAATGAAAAAATTTCTCTTATATATCTGCTTCATGATATTTCATCAATAACTTGGTTGGCTAGGAAAATAAAGCATATTTGCAATGTTGGCCCAAATTTATAAATAAAATTTTAATGCGAATCCACAAAGGTTAGCCTCAACCACTACTACAAAAACAATAATATATGACTAAATAAACTACTAAAAATTGCATATAAATGACTAATTTTGGTCACGTGACCATTAGTAGTTTATTGCCGGTCATTTATAACACGACCAAATTTATGAAAAAACTATTTTAGTCATTTATCTAGTCATTGATTTAGTCATTGATTTGGTCATTGATTTAGTCATTGATTTAATCATTGATTTAGTCGCTAATTTAGTCATTGATTGTTGTTAACTGGTCATTTATTTAGTCATGGTAGTGATTTGTTTAATCATTAATTTAGTCATTAACTATTGTTAAATGGTCATTTATTTAGTCATGGTAGTCATTTATTTAGTCATATATTTAGTCATTAATTTAGTCATATATTTAGTCATTTAGTAATATATTTAGTCATTTAGTCATATATTTAGTCATTTAGTCATTGATTAGTAGTATATTTAGTGCACTTTTAATTGCCGTTAATTGGTAGTTTATTTTATTAATCAAAAAGATCACTTATCAACTATTTAAAAGATTTTCACAATAAAACAACAATGAGAAAGTAAAAATAGCTTATTTTATTAATAAAAAAGATGTTACATACAACTGTGTAAACTTGAAAATGGAGTTACAAATTGTTTTCCCAACATAAAAGAACTTGAAAGATTACAATACATTGCTGACAGAGAAAAAAATAGCTAAAATCTACTCCAAAACCTTGTCTTTATATTGTTCAACAACTTACAAAAGAATAGGAACATGGCTATTCTTTTATATCATAACCTTCATAACCTATAGTCTCTTACCCTTGTAATGCATAAGTACATGATACATCTTTGCAAAGGAACTTTCATTCTATGATTGTGATAAAGCTCCAATCATCTGTAGGCTACCCTCATTTTGATTATTATCTTCTTATGACCATGTTAATTGTTACTTCATTATTTATTTTACCATTGAAATATCCCTTAAAAAATTTGATCATTTACCTCCTCATATTCATATCTTATTGGTTTCTTTATCACCAATCATGAATCCTACCAACTGAAGGAAATTTGAGTCATTGTGCACAACTTTCCTGCATGTTAGCAACTCTAGAAGAACAATACCATAGTTGTAAACATCATATTTCTCATTAAGCCTTGAGGTTCTTGCATATTCAGGGTCAGTATAACGAATAGTACCCATAACATAGGTGGAGGTGTGAGTTTTGGCCAAGGAAATGCACTTGGCAATGCCAAATTTTGACAAATGTGCTTCGAAGTTGTCATCTAAAATAATGTTAGATATCTTTGCATCCCTGTGAACAATGCATTGGTTACAATCACGATGAAGATATGCTAATCCTTTTGTAGCACCATAAACTATCTTTAGATAAGTATCCCAGTCTAATTTAATCTTCTTTGATGTTCCTACACAAAAATTTAAAATGTTTGTTAGGTTCTTCCCAATCTATTTTGATCAAATTGTAGAAATATTGATTGGACTCATATTTCATAAATCTATCATGTTTCTACATAACATCATTTTCTCACCATTTAGGATGTCCCAAAGACTTCCATTTATCATGTAGTCATAAAATAGAAACAAGAAAAATATAGACTTGCATAGTACTGAATTTTTTTTTTAAAAAAGAACCTGGAAGAAAGGATGCTGAAGACATTCAGTTGCAGTTCACACCTGCATTTTTTGTACAACCTCGGCCCTGTCCACCTAGTCCAAAACAAAAAGCATGTAAACCAAGTTAGAATCCCCACATAATCATAAAGGACAAAAAACTTCATATGCTGACAACAACAAAAGTAAATACTAAACAAGAACACTTCCCGAACTGCATTCACAAGCATAAATTTAGAAATATACTATTGCTAGACTAGCACTTGCACCCATGAGAGGTTAAAGGGATACACCGATAGGACATTAAAAGTAAAATTTAAATGTATTTTAATATTATATTATTATTTATACGTCAATTTAAATTATGCACATTAGGATTACAAATATGAACTTTGATTTGTACAAATAACCATGGTTTGATAGGCCTACCATGATCAACCTAAATATACTCCAGAATTTGGACAAGCTAATGTTTTAAAAAGTGAAGAGAAAAAATAAAAATCCTATGTATGTTAAAAGAAGAGGCATGTAATGCTCATAACAAGAATCAAATTCAACCTCCATAACATCTAGTAATCTTTTAAAGGATTCCTTCAAATTGGTAGCTTAATATATCTAGAGAACTAGTGTTGAAAATAATTAAGATAAACAATTCATTTTTTTTGTGTGCATGCATCCAAGGAATTTGGAATGAGGGAATGTGGAGAGGCTGAGAGAGGCATTAGAGTCCACTGGCCATATCCTCTTGGAAGCTTTATTTAATGAGATTTTTCCCTGAAAAGAAACACTTTATAGTGTTAAACTTGTTGATACAACAAAAAATGGTTATTCAAATGCTAGTGTGACAATGAAATGGAATAGCAAGAAAATATATTAAATGTAACTATCTTACAGTGATAACTAGATGGAAGATGTAGACAAAATTATTTTAGAATGAAATAAAACACAACAAAAAATGATCTTGCTAGGCATAGTTTGACAAAATACAAAATCACTAACACCATGGCAAGCGACTTACCTCAAGATTTTGCACAAATTATGTCATGTTGTCAACTATTTCGATGATATCAATGCAAAGAGTTTGGAGGAAAAATATTATGAAAATCGACCAAAGCAATAATCTTTAAAAGATGAGATGAACCAAAACCAATCTCCCTACAACGAATACTTCAATCTATTCACAATAAATGAAAATTAGATTTCAATTACACAATAGGAGATTCAATTCATGCAATGCCTCACATTCCCAAATAGTACCAACAATTGCTAAGTTGCATTGTGTTATACCTTTTACAATGGGGAACTGGCATGTTGCAGAGGTGAGAAAGATTATTATCATGGAATAAATGTTGCCTTTCCTCACTCGATGTGTAAAACTAATAAATGAACCTGCAACATAACCAGTTTGGAATCAATGAAGGTCTTATACAAATTATAGGCTCTAAGAAAAACTTTACATTGACCCACACATGATATTTTATCTAAAAATGAGTTTTATTTAAAGTAATCTCTCTCACAGATGATTGATGCATGCTCATAACATCATAGAGCCAAACACAATTACAGATTCCCATGCCTCTCTAGTGAATAATAACAAGCTCATAATTATTAAGAAGAAGGTGGCTCTATTAACCATTCAAAAATGACAAAGTTGCCAATGCGTTATAGATTAGTTCTCTTCTTTCTTCTTATCTTAGAGTCTTGTAGTACTCTTGGGTAGTATACCCATGTGTTGGTAACTTTCTAGGTAGGTAGGTAGTCTTTTGAGTTCACCTTTGTAGTCTTTCTACAATGAAAGCGAGATCTTTATGGTTTTCCATCTACAAAAGATTAAATAGGTAATGAAATAAAACGAGTGAAATTAAACACTTGTTACAAAAAATAGATTAGGTCTTAGGAAAAAATTAAATTTAATAAATAAGAGATGCCATAAAGGTCTATTGAACCTAGGCATTCGCATTGCTTAAGGAAAAATATAGTAATGAGCTGAAAGCCTTAAGCATAGTAATGGAAAAGTATAAATGAAATTCACTCATTTCAAATATTTGCGAAAATTTACAATTCATAAATTCGTTCTCAAAGGACATATGGCCAAACTATATTAACAATATAATAATAGAATATGAAACATTTAGCTATTTTATGTGAAGAAATAAAAATGCTTATACTAAAGAATGGATTTCAGTCTTAGATCGAATTACAACTACAAAATAAAGTTTTATCCATCTTAGGACTATCCTAGAGATGCATAATAAATTTTGGGAAAAAACCCAATGATATAACTGCCTACATCAAAAGGAAAAGAAAAAGAAAGAAATTCAACAATTGTCCAGATCCATGGAAGACAAAAGTAGGCAAACAAGTCTAAAAAGTAAGGTAAGTATGACCACTAATCAAGACGCCCAAAAGAAAATCCAACAAGAGAAATGAAGTATATAATAAAAAAGGAGATTAAAAGGAGATTAAACACAAACATGGTTAAACCTAGAGAAGTCTGTCTATACTATATATTATATAGTTCACACACAATCTATATGATAAGATATAACTTGCAAAAAGAGTAAGAAGCAGAGGGCCAAACTGACCAATCTTGGGTGGAGGTAAAATGCTCCTCCCAGTAGCTCCTCTGACAGCCAAGGTTGTTAGTCCTCAATATGTGGAGAAAAGATTGATACTTCACAAATGCTGGCATTCATTGTATGTATCACTCCAGACTTTACATTAATTTTTTATTGAACAATTTCCATACTTACAAAATGAATAGGCTAATTATCAAAACTTTGAATCTCTTAAAATACAAAGATTTGTAACTTATATTCCTATAGGTCACTGTATGTCACTCCAGACTTTGTACTAATCTGTTATCACTACTTTCAAAATGAATAGTCTAATCATCAATTCTTTCACTCACTACAAACAAGGAAGTCTGTAACTTTATAATTCTATGCATCATTCCAGACTTTGCACTAATTTTTAGTGAATAATTGCAATGATTTCAAATTTTCTAGGCATTATGACTTTGAGTCTCTACAAGATGACCATTGCCCAAACCTTAGTAGCATGGTTTCTTCATCCAAATTGCAGCAACTTCCAATCTTTATCGAGATAATGCTTGTTCAAGTTTTCTAATAGTTATGTTTTTCCTTGTATGAGATGTATTAGATTAAGATGGCATTTGCGCTTTGCAAATAAATTGTTTAGAATTTACAGTAGGAGTGAATCAAATGAATAATCATCTGCAGGTCGCTTATGCCAGCATTTAGACTATGTAAACAGGAAAAAATTCCCCCATTACTTTAACTTCTAGATGAAAAACTGAAGCTCATTATCATCCTTCATGAAACCAATCCTCTAAGAAAAACACAAACATAATATAATTGCTATACTTTCTTCACATGTTATGCATAGATCCAAAATAAATTAAATAATTGAAAACACAATGCAAGATCCTACAAGCTCTTGGATATTAGATTTAGTAAGCCTCCTGGCCCATCCTTTCCATTTCTCTTAAATCTTTGAAAAAATATAATGCCCATGAGAAAGCATATCTCTAAAATATACGGCAAGCAGAGAAAACTGCCATCCTCAGGCTGCAGGCACTTAAAGTATAAAATATTTTACAACTGCCATGAGTTGCACTATTTCTTTGATTAAGATAATGTAAATAAGAAAAATCAGAGACATAATTTTGCAGTAAAATAAAATAGTCACCATTAAACTTCAAAGAATTAATAAATGTCACTACTGGGCAACAACAATTTTAGTAATAAAAATAAGAGAAAGAAGAAAAAGGAAGAGTTCCACACTTACATTGGCATAAAGCTTTAGAAAGTCACTAAATCTTCGAAGAATACCTCGAGCAGAAGTGATGCCATTTGGAGATTGAATGCCAATTTGTACATTGTAAAACTGTTTCAATTTGAATATCAGATTGGAAAGCTATAAACTTTGACATTTATTATTAGCAATAGCACAACCGTGCATTCCATAAACAAGTGATGATCAAAGGAAAACTTCATAATTTTAGAAGTAAAATACCTTTTAAAACACTACATATAACTAGGTTTTCATCAATAGAACTAAACAAAACCATTAGCATATCAACATTTTTACATCAAAAAATGAGTTCAAATATAGAAATAAGCAAAGGCCATGTTAAAAGGAACAATATTTGCTATACAAATCAGACCTCTAACTCATCATCTCATAGTTTGTATTTTTAGCTTAAGATGACTTCTAATCTCTACTTTGAAAACAATTAGAAGATATATTCATTTTAAATATGGTAAAATGTTTGTAGTGGCAATCAAAAAATGCTATCAAATAAAAGGCATAAGAAAGAAAGAAAGAAAGAAATAAATTACATTAGTTTCTAATGACGTTCAAGATAAGTCAATGAACTCATAAGTAGAACAAAAATGGTAGGCAATAAAAGGGGTTCATAAAGCATATCTTGCAAAAAAGAGGATTCCCAAGAAAACATAAACCATAAATAATGTAATACAGCAGCAAAATGCATGTAAGCTCCACAATACACAATAAAGATTACAAGAGAAAGTACCTTCAAATTTACCTTTAACAATACTGAAACTGCAAATTTTTTTTTTTATAATTTTAGGCAAAGAGTGTACTAGTTAAAACTTAATCATTTCGGTTGAAATTTGTCTCATATTGATTCACAAAGTGTATACTTGATAGATGCGGAGTAAGTGATGTCATAAAGCAACCATCTCAGTTATGAAGCATATGCTGACCATCATTACAGAGGGATGCATCCCTAGGATTCCAAATGACATGCTCAAAGTCCTAGAGATTTAGACTAGAAATCACCTTTTCTTGAGATAGGACAGCCTGCTCCTAAGGGTGCATAAATATTTCTAAAAAGATAACTTTTTGAGGGGGAAAAAACTAAAAAGCCAAAAAGTCTAGAAGGGGAGGACTCTCATTGCAAATTCACCACAATGTATTTATTTTTTTAATTTCTGATGCTTTTTAGTTTGTTTAAGTTATTGTAATAGCCATCGTCCCACTGTCCCCAAAACTGTCTAGAAACACCCCAGTCCAGGAAACATAGAGAAACACTGATACAGACTGTCTGAGTGTCACAACAATATGCATATCAATTCCATAGCTTAGTGTGTTAGGTTAATGCAGATATTATTTGCTTATCAACAACTCAAAAGCCAAAAACATGTTATACATTCATGCTTGGTACATGTCTCACCTACATTTTCCATAAATCGGGAGCCAATTCATGATTATGCAACAACATTGTTACAACCTAGGTAACTTTAATTCACCTTTATAATTTATTAGAAGAAAAATTAGCACAAGTAGAATCCTCAAAAAATTATTCTAATAAGGTGAAGAATGACTATTTATAGTTAGTCTAATGTGCACATATGTACCATCCATATTTCTCAATCTTAGCTAGCATCTCCAGTTTATATACTCCATATATTGTATGCATATAATCATAGAGAGATTAATGAATTTCTGCCTGTAGATGTCCATATGATGTCTTGTAATTATAATTTCTCAAAGCAGCAGCATAATAAATAAGCTTGTATCCTACTCTCCTACTTCCATGCTATTTTAACCTTCAGTGCTCCAACACGATTAATGCACTCATGTATGTGATTTGTAAAGTGCAAACCAGACATGTAGACTCATGAATTAGTTTTAAAGGTGAATAGATGATAGATTGATAACAGCTGTTACAGAACATAGTACCAATTCACATTTAAGATCATGATGAACACTATGTTGAAAGGCACCATCCAAATATTTTGTTGTTTCTTATCTCTTTATTATTCTTTTGATGTGGCATACTAACACCTCATGTCAATTCATCAATTGATAAGTCCATCCTCCCATTTTTTCTTTCAATAAAGTACAAAGTTCTTCCCACAACTTGATTTAAAATTTTAAAGCAAAAACAATGCTTCTCTTCTTGGCAATTATTTGCAAAGTGCATTTTTATCAAAGCTTCAATAATAACATTAATGGCAATAGAGAAACAAAGCTCACCACTGTTGGATTGATATTTGTTCCATCCACAGTTCGTGCTTCAGGAATAATGAGCCATGAAGGAATCATCATGCAAAAACTCCACCCACTTCGTGGATCATGAGGCCAAATGGTATTGCGTCCAGTCTACCAAAGTAAAAAACAAAAAATTCAACCATTATAATTTATTATAAAATATTTGAAAGTCTAAATAGAGGTTTTATTCCAATCTAAGATTGCACAGCCAGTCACCTCATGAATTCAAGATGGAATTTATCTAAGAAAATATTCAAAAACAACTAACAAAAGGAAAATATACACTAAAATATTTGCAACTAATTCAAAGAAAAAATAATACTACTTTTTATTATTTCTAATTTCTCCAAAATAATACACAAATTTCTAGTGAAATCTCACCAACTAATAATTGGTACCACTAAAAGGTAATATTAAATAAATGCCTCAATGCAGTGTATTTAAAAAAACAAAAAAATTGTAAATCCATTTAGAGCAAACCTCTGTATCGGACATTCAAAATGCTGAATATTTAATTCCATACACATTTTAACATGTCATGTGCCATCTTATCATATAAATTGCTCTCATATCATGACAAGTATCCATACGCCCTTGAACTTATCACACCATGCCCACTTCTAGTTCTCAACAAGGAGCTAAACCTTTATGCATATATTATATTCCTTTTTACTATATAAATTTTTGGGGCGAAAAAATTGCAATCTTCCACAAATATTACATCATTAAGATGATAAATTGAAATTGAGATTCAATCTTGATCCACAAGATGACCATATGTGATATAGATGTCCGCTTTTTGCTCCACATCCTCATCAGGAGTTGCTCCTCTTTCTGCCCTTTCTTAAAGATCTCATGGTGCTAGCTATCCATCTCATTCATAGAAATTAAAAAGGGGAATCCAATAATCTAGAGAAATTGTGTCTAAAACCCTACACAACAGATTTGAATATAAGCAACTTTCATTTATCATCTTTAAGGTTGTAAAAGAATTGCTATTTGAAATGTTTGCTATATCTGATGAATTTTTTCTTTCAACTTAAAAAATTGCATTTTTCCCTATTGAATAGAATATATCCTCCATACGTCGGTACTTTCAAATCTTAGATTACAAATAATTTAATGCTGAGACAGAACAATTGGGAAACTAATGGCCTCTATCTTATATAAGTTTAAGGAAAACAATGTCAATCAAATGTTTCCCTATCCTCTGTGTTTAATTGAAACCGATATTTTCAGAAAGGCTATGTTAAAACTTAAGGACCATAATCAAAACAGAAAAGTGGCTATCTTATAACAATGTCAGTTGAATTTTTCCCTGTCCTATGTGTTTAATTGCACAATGACAATAAATTATGAAAGCAATTAAGTTTCAGTATTTGTTAATTTGTTCAATTCTCATGTGAACTCCCGATTCAACTCTAATGCTGGGTATTAAGAAACTATAATGTATATAATGAATGTCTTATCAATGTTATCCTATGAATATTAGAAATTTCCCTATTTTTTATATAGTTGTCCCCTTTGACATCCCCTGCCACCCACTTTGACATCCCTGACATCCACTAAAATAGCCTCAAAAAAATCTGTCCCAAAAAAGCATCCCCCTGTCCCCAAAATGTGTCCCTCTGTCCCCTACCATCCCCATCTCGGAAAATCAGTGGAACATACTGTTTAATTGAAACCAAAATTTACACAAAGGATATGTTAAGGCCCATAATCATAACAGAAAAATGGTTATCTTCTTGGAGAAGTATATGCATTCTGGAAAGACTATCATTAAATAAAAATTGAAGATTTCATATTGATTTATTTATGTTTTGGGCACTTGAAGTCTATTGTGGGTGCTTGCACTCTTTCAGCAAGTGATGCTAGAATTTATTCAGCTGTTATTGTGGGATGGATGCTGGATTTTTGGTTGCTGTTAAAGGGCTTTGCTGCAAAGATTTTGGGGATGTTTTTAGCCATGTTTACCCCACAACTAATGCAATCATGATATGGCTTCCTTCTTCAAGGCGACTTTCTTTTTCTGATAGTCAAATACTGGTTTAACACGAATGAATAAAGAGTTATTTATGGGAACTCAACAAATCAATTGCTGATGGTTTCCCTTTATTCTTCTTAACATGGATACATAGTGATGTAATTCCTTTGTATACTCAGAGTGGTATCAATGTATTTTTTGTTTTTGCTGAGATGATTCTGATTATTCCTCACTTGATTCATCTGATGGCAGTTGTGATTGAAACTATTACTATGATCTATATACCTGACTCTGTGGATGCAAAAAGCACAAACAAAGGATTTGTGACTAGCCTACCACCAAAAGAAGTAGTTGTTCTTGCACCCAGGAGAGGGAGTTTCAAGATAAGAAGGAGAGAGATTTGGAGGAATAAAGAAAATTGACAATGGGATGGAAGGCCCCTCTGAAGCTAAAAGGTAAATCGCTATCTACACTAGGCATTATAAGAAGAATAAGCTACAAGCTGCCTTCCCTTGTCTCTCCAAAATGAATGAGATGTATCAGTTGGTTTTTGTACCTGTATGAGGATGAGAGAGGAAACCTTTCACCAAGAATGGGAAAAATTCTGTTGTGCTTTGACTGTAATGGAAGAGATGGGCCCAGAGTAAAAGTATGATACAAATATGAATAAATGGATAAACTCTAGCTAGCTTCACGGAGATTTTCTTGTCTAGAAAATGAAGATTGTTGAGTTGACAGAGCAAAAATAGTAGAATTGGAGCTTGATGCTAACGAGTTAAAGAACCAGATGGAGGAAACCATTATGCCTACACATTTAATAAGCGAAAAAACCAATATACCTAGTTAGAATGGAGGATTTACTCCAAAAGATTACCAACCTATAAAATTTAGTCAATCAGGATGTTTCTTGGAGGACATCCACTTCCTTTCAAATCATGGAGGAAGATATCCAAAGGGTACAAAATTCCCAGGAGAGTTTGATCTAGATATGTAGAAACGTGAGGCTTCTTTATCTCCTCTAAGACTTTTAGATTCAATACTATCTGATAAAGATGCGATGATGGCTTTGAAGGTCAAGGATGTCTAGGGAAATTATGCCACAACAAGCAAAGAGAAGCATGAGCATTTTTGGATGTTCGGCTATGTTTTAACTGTCAAAAAAAGTATCAGAAACTTATGTGTTAGTCTCCCTCTATTTTCTTTCCTTGTCTTTTGGATGTTTTCTTTGGCATCCTTGGTTTGTGTAACCATGTGAGACTATATATTCATCCCTTTTTTGATTAATAAATAATTAACTAATGTAACTTCATCAAAAAAAAGGAAAAGATAAAAAGATGTCTTTCTAGAGCTAAAAGTTAAAAAAGAAAAGAATTGTTTAGTGTGAATATACTTATGAGAACTGATATTCTTGCACAGGCAAAGTGTCAGTTGAACAAAACATTCATTCATAGAAAAGGGGTGTACAGAAATACTACATACATAGTATATTTTCCAAATGAAATAAAGAGTAAGAGTAATCTATTAACTGCAGATTTAGAAAACACTAAACATCAATTTTGTATGAGGAGATAGGTATGTAATAAAGCATTGGTTAGCCCATCACAGATGAACACATACAAGAAAGAAATTTTTGAGAGGCATGGAAATTGCATGCTGGAAAAGTGTGTATAACCCTGGATATATATTTCCAAAGAAATTGCTTTTGCTAATACATTATGAGATCCTTCACAAAATTATTGAAAGTCTCATCATGATCAGAAAAACCCATAACAAAAACATATGTAGAGTAGATTGAAATTTTAAAAGCAAAAATTACTTTGTATCTATTACTATAAAAAAAAAAATATCATCAAAAAAACAAATGAAAAGAAAACAAGCGATTGAATTCAATTAGGGTTATGCCTACAATTGGATGCTCACCAATTCAATTTCCAAAAATTCATCATAAAACCAGAATTCCCATGAGCTGATACAAACCTCCACATTGATTAATTTCATTTCCAGTTTATTTCTTCTCTTCAAACCTCATAGGTAAATAGAAATAAATTTGAAATTTCGTACTGTTGGAAACCAACACTGAAACTTTTTCACTAGTTACTTCAGCTAAACCCAGTTTTCTAAAATTCATAGGACAATTTTTTCTACACAGATCACTTACCCATTCCAATCTAATATTTATAGAAATCAAATTTGCAATAATGAAAACCTAAAATACTGAGTTTAAAATTAAAAGAAACTTAAAACAAGGAAAAAATTAAAATATTGACCATCTTTCTAAAAATCAGGAAAATTTGGGAAATTCAAATCACAATTTTTCTTACCACTTTACATTTATCTCTTCTAATCAAATCTGCAATAAAGAAAACCTAAAATGCACAAAAAATTCCCCAGACTTCTACCAACAAGCCGAATGTTCTGCAATTCAAAGGACAAGTTGATGCACTTTCAATTTATTTCTACTAATCAAACATCAATTGCAAATACAAGTAAAATCTAGAACAGTAAAAACCTTACATATAGACAATTTAAATTATCAGCTTAAATCAAGGAAAATATTCACCAAACTTCTCCAAACAAGCAGAATTTCCTGAACTTTCAAAAATAGTTTTGCTCCCTTTCCATTTATCTTTTCTAAGAAAAAATTTGATACATACATAAACTAATTTGCAATGATGAAAACTTCAATACAATTTCATCATATCTCTATAAAAAAAATAGTATTTTCTGAAATCCAAACAATAATTTTGTAAAAATATCAAATTTGCAATAAAGATCTGAAACACAGGCAACTTTCCTCAAATTTCCACAAACAAGTATTTTTTTCTAAAAGTTAAAGATGTATGGCTCTCACATTCCATTTATCTCTCTCATAGCACATCCATTATATACAAAAATCAATTTTAACATTAGCAAAAACCTTAAACACAAAATTTTCACTTAAATTCTACTAAAAAGAATTTTCTGGATTTCAAATAACAAATTCCATCTATCATCTAATCAAACATTGATTACATGTGCAAATCTAATTTCTAAATTAAAATAATAAAAACCTAACATATAGAAAAATTCAATTAAAATTTTGCAAACAAGTATACTATTTTTTGAAATTCAAAGCCTACTTTTTCTCACAGTCCATTTACCTTTCTAAGATTCAATGGAACATTCATTGCATACACAAATCAAATTTGCATTAACAGAAAAATAAAACACAGAAGTTTACCATTAAATTTCTGTAAATGAGCACAAAACAAAAAGATAGTAATTCACATGATTAATTTTATCACTTTTAGTTTATGTCTTGAAATAATCAAGCAGCATTTACATGGCATTTGCAAATAAAAAATTTAGTAATAAAACTATTCAATAATGGAAAATTCCATCAAATTTCTAAAAAAAAGAATTTTGTAAAATTAATATATTCTTATTAAAAATAAGTAGAATTCTCATCAATTTTTTTAAAATAAGCAAATTTTCAGAAATTCAAGGGATCGATTTCTAATCAAATATCAATTCCATATAAACTTAAAGTTATAAACTACATATAAACTTAAAGTTATAAACTACATATAAACTTAAAGTTATAAACTACCATTAAAATAGTTAACCATGTCATGCAAGTGACAAACAAAATTTGTTAGAGAAAAAAATAGAAAAAAAGAAAAGAAAAGGAAAACCATCGCTAAATTTATGCAAACAAGCACAAACCTAAAGCACAGAAAACATTCACTATATTCTGCAACAATGAAAGTGACTTACCACAAGATTTTGCACTAATCGTGTCCTACTATCAACATTGCCGATGGGGAAAAATGGGCAGAGGTTGCAACCCTAAATGCCTAAAAATAAGGTTTGACTTTCACTTCTCCATATTGGCGGGCATATTGGCGGGCGTTTCCATGAAGGTTTTAGAGAATGTTTATTGAAATGAAAATTATGGACAAGATCTTAATAATGAGCACATTTTGGCATGTTAAATACATATATAAAATTATCATAGTTAATAATGAATAATTTTTTTTTTAATGTATAATACAAATTATAATAATATATTATATATATTTAATATAATAGTAACACAGATTAAATTATATATAATATAATTATATTTATTATTATATTTAATAGTATATATGTTATATTATTATTATATATTGTATATTATAATAAAAAATATTAAATATAAATATAAAATTATTATAACTAATAATTAATAATTAATATATTTTTATATAGAGTGGGTGGTTGGGCAGTGGAGAAACCACGACTATCAGAGTCATCGTTGAGGAAAAATCTTCATTTTTAGGGAAAAATATTCATTTTTAGGGAAAAATATTCATTTTTAGGGAAAAATATTCATTTTTAAGGGAAAAATCTTTGTTTTCAGTAGACTCAACCACTACGTTTCTACAATCCATGTAAATTGAATCTAATTGTTTCTAGAAATAACTACTTGATCTTATGTTTTTAAAGCACTACTTCTAGAAATAATTAGTTTTACAGACATTACGTTTCTACAATCCATGTAAATTGAATCTAATTGCTTCTAGAAATAACTACTTGACCTTTTGAAATGAAAGTATCTACAAGATAGCCCTCAAAATGCAATTGGATTTTTTAAATCATATGTTATTAGTAAAATTGACCACAATTTCTCTTTGATACATTTGACATGCTAACACAACAGGAAAATCAAAATGGCTTCAAATCATAGTTAAAAACATTAATGATTAATTAACATAATGAGTAATAAAAGTTGAAGAATGTAAATGTTAAAAAAAAATTATAAAATATGTGATGGCCTTAAGACTACACTGAGAGGCAATGTCTTCCACGCAATAGGTATTTTTGGTGTACCAAGCAACTTAGGCAGCCAAATGGCCTGCTTAGGTAGGGGTCCCATGAGGGGGGCTTAAGCTCTATAGATTATGATCAAATTCGAAAGAAAAAAGAATAGAGGAGTAATAGTCATTTATTTAATCATTTATTTAGTCATTTTTATTTGTCTAACCAATTATTTAGTTGTGATTTTACTTGATGATCAAATTAGTCACTTATGATGATCAAATTAGTCATTTATTTGTCAAATTCTACTAGTGTTAGTCACATGACTAAAAGTTTTAGTCACGCGACTAAAAGTTTTAGTCACATAGTCATTTATCTGCCAAATTCTACTAGTGAACATAGTGGAGACCATATTTAAAAATCCAACACAAAAATACTTCAATTAATTTCACCTTGATGATCCACAACATGCTACCATCAACATGTCGACCAAGAACAAGAAAAATGAACATATGTAGGAAACATTTCTAACCATGAGAACACCATGTAGTGTGGACATACCACAAAGGTAGAGCATGATCTAGAAACATCCAAGAAAACCAAGAAACAAAAGAGAAACGTCTACAACAACTAAGATTTCCAGAATCACATAAACTTCATTCAAGAACACTTACAGAGACCACAAAAACACTATCAGAATACAACATGATCAAATCTATATGCCGACCTCTAAAACTTTTGGTAGATGATCTAGATACACTCATCAGAAAACCCTTTAGTTCATAGTAGCTGAAATTCAACATAAAGAACAAGATGCCTTCAAGACCTACACAGTTCCACAGGGAACCTGGAACACTTTCTTTTACAATTTTCTCAATATCCTCGACATATATAGCCTCTAGTACACCAAATTCTAATAGTGTTGAAATCAATTACAACCGCATATCATCAACACATCCACAATATCCAACAGTATAAGGAACACTTTCATTGACATCTATAGGATTTTACCCACTATTCACCTACAAAACCCATAATCAAATTTGGCTTCACTTTAGTCCTTACCAAGAAACGTCATATTCAACTACAACTATGAGAAAACCATTAGCAACAATACCTTTAAATTTTGGATGGTTCACTTAGAAATCACCTGTAATGGAAAAACATGATCACCATTAGGCCCATGCAGACTGGGGACCTATACCTAAACTACTTTTTTAAATATTTGAATTGGTTCTCTTGAAAATGTCTATAAATATATATGGCCACAAAATTAACAATAAAATTTAACTTTCAAGACTATTTCCTCTATTGAAATATATGTGGGAAGCTTACCAACATCTACTCTCAAAATTGATACTTAGCCATTTTTATAAGTTTCCTCTTTTTGCATGAAAGACCAAGTGAACTGTACTTATACAAAATTGAGGTGGATAAATACATTGTGGGTAAATAAGGGGAAGGTGGACTAAATACACATGGTGACAAAGAATCCATATATCGAGACTAGATAAAAGGTCCACAAGGTGAAAGACTTAGTGATCAATGAGAAAAATAGAAATGTGAGAAAATAGGGGGCAAGTGGATAAGGTTTAATTTAAAAAGGAAAACCACCAATGTCAATAGGATAAGGCATTACATAGATTTTAAGTGGAAATAGAAATTGTGGGAATCAGATTAATATCCTAATGAATCCTAAAGTTTTACAACATCCAAAAAGGGGTAAAAACTATACAATTGTATAATTTGTTGATTTTTCCTAAAATTTCTTCAAAATTTAAATATGGACACCTATTTGGCTCCCCCACAAGATGAAAATCTCATCATACTAAAAAACTTAGCCTTTTTTACATTCTTTGAAATTGTGTGATTAATAATTGTCAGTAGAAGTAATGCAGACCTAGAGACATAAATGACCTAATGACCAACATAGAAATACCTCACATTAGTTATCACTGATGGAAAAATGAAGGGTGACATAAAATCACAATTTTTGGGTGATTTATGTGCCATGTTTTCCTACTAAAAATGGGATCCTAGAAGCCTTATTAGTCCATTGGGAAAAGATTCATAAGGCTCACAAAAAAATTGAAAAGGGTTGCCTCAACATAACAAAAACAAGGCAAGATGTGCAGTCATGCACTTGAAGGACAACACAAAAACATAGGTCATGGATCCCCTTAAGGAGATTATAGAGTATTAAGTGAAAATTTTTGGAAAACATTTAATACTAGACTAATATGTACAAGATTTTAAGAAAATTAATACCTACTATCATACCTTGCCCTGTTAAAGATAATAATTTTGAAGGACTTGATCTCCCTCATACCATAGTTATACTTAATATTTGTTTGCAACCATTGAAATTATTCACCTACATTTATCAAGTCAAATAGACTACCCATGTATGGAATATTGACTTTATCATACACTTTTTCATTGTAGGGGAGTAACAAAACATCAACACTGGACTTATCCAATAATACATTATTCATACATACAAAAATAAGGATAATTATTTCAAGAAGTATATTAAACAAGGAATATAGAACACACTAAACTAATGAAACTAATATATTTTTAGGATATATTATTATGAGTATTTTGAGTAGATGATCTTTTCCTAAGTTTGCATTAAGTACTGGAGTAAATAGTAAATATTAATTAATTTATTCTAACACCCCCCTGAATGAAAACTGAGGAGAAGCAAACACTAATGAAGGAAAATAAACTTAAGATATGAATCCCCCCCATAATGAAAGACCTCACATGCCAATGATGAATGTCATAAGACAAAACATGATCCATTGTCTGCAACCAACATTTCTCCCCTTAGGAAGAAAAGGATCCATTGGTGATTGGAGAAGCCAAACCAAAAGAATGGGTGATTTTGGAATCCAAATCTAGGTGATGTGCACTTCTTAAAACTACTAATGTGTCCACATGTTGGAAAGCGATGATGTTGATCTAAGATCCTGTGAATAATGATAGAGAACAAGATGTAAAGGCAATGAAGATGGTGGGCCAATAGTGATGATGTGGCTATCAACAAAGAGGAAAGGAGAAAATCTAGGTGGAAAACCTCCTAACAACTTATTCAAACTAAAGAAGATAGTTGCAACTATTGAAAAACTACAAATATGCCCTCTGATTGGGATGATGTCATTGTTTATCCAATGCTCAATATTGTCCTGCTAGAAAGAAACTTTGGAAGCACACGAGGATGCGATTCTAGAAGCTCATGTAGTCTGGAACTTAGAACAAAAAACACTTTTGGCTACCTATTGGAGGAACAGTGCGGAGCTTGATAGTTAATTAGCAACCTTTAATATTCTAAGTTTGTTTATTTAGACGCAAAATGAAAGAAACCTATACTAGATCCTTTAAGTAGAAACCCATATATGGAATTTTATATAAGTATAATTTTTACAAAGCTCCAAATTTTCATAGATCTTTATCATGTGATGCTCACAAAGCACACACAATTTTTAAAGAATTAATAAGGAAGAAAGCATAGAGCATGTAAAAATAATATGGAAAGAAACATGCATGCATCTAGAAACAAAAAAAGGGGGGTTTTTGGAGCTTTGATACCATGATAGAATCCATGATTGAGATACCACAAGCCCTGAATGATATTTTGAAGAGAAACCTGTCACACACAAATGAGAAACTACATAGAAAAATATGTGAAACAATAATGATTATTGATTATTGAATGAATACAATGAAGGATTGAATATCCTTATGTAGACTCAGGTGAACTCAACATAAGACCCCCAATGATGGAGTTTTGACTGAGAGAGGAATGAGATAACAACATGCATGAATCAATTAAGTGACTTTAACTTGTGTGCAACACAAATAATAAAGCACATGATTGATTGAAATGCATAATTAATGCAATAACACTCGCAATCAGAATTAGATGATTTTTTCCTAAGTTTGCATCAAGTATTAGAGTAAGTAGTAAATATTAATTAATTTACTCCAACAAATATAATAATCATATCCAATACCTAATTGTTATATTCTTAACCTTTAACTAATTTCAACTATAAGGAAAATAATTTAGGATAGTTGAGCATTGTCAATTTGTATCAAGGGATTTCCAAGGATATTTATGATTTTTCTCAAGACTTGAGATTCCATCTTTGATAAATCTATTGAGATTCAATCTAACAATATAAAAAAAATTCTAAGTCCTAGCTTCCTTGTGTACTTAGCCTTATTGTGCCCATTTTTCAAAATAAATATGAGAAATCTTAAAAGGGGTCCCCCCTTAACGAAATTGTCAAAATATTGTTACTCATCATTCTACATGTTCTTATTAGATGCTAGAAGGTGTGATAGATGTAGTTGTGATGTTCTTCATTATCAAGCTTTGAAATAGAGAAAAAGACAATATTTATAAAAATGTATATTCACAAATATCAAAATATTAACTAATTTTTGTATCTGCCATATTTTATTATAATTGTTAATCCTATGTTTTAAATCATAAAATCAAATAATATGATTTTAGAAATATCATGAACAAATAGATTGGTAAAATATATGGTATACATAATATTAAAGCATTCTACATTATAACTAAGTTTAATTTAAAAAAAATGCTTTTGAAATAGATTACATAATTTTCATAAACATATGCATATATACGTAAGATATGACTCTAGTACTTAATAATAAATCAAACAATAACAACGAAAAAATATATATTTTTTAATATTAAACACTTAAAAGAAAAACAATCATACTCAAAAACATAAAATACAATTAAATATATTTTTATCCTTTTTTCAAAATAAAAAATTTATAGTCAATAATAAATGAAAGTGAATCATGAAATATTTAAGAATTCAGTCATAGTAGTAAGAAGTTTTAAAACTAACTACATTTTTACATTTATAAAAATGTCTAAATATGCATATATTTTCCCTTGTTATTGACTGCCCTTCTCCATACATGATTTGGATTTGGCCTAATCGCGGAACGCTCCAAGAAGAGACGACTATTTTAAGTTAAGATGAATGAATGCATTGACTTGTTTGCGGGTCGTTCACGTTCTCACTTCTTATTGGCTGACATTAACATCTCTGTGTCGCGAACGGTGAATAAACGACAATTTGGTCTCTTCAGAGTGAAAGAACGTGAGCCTGCAATTACAACATTTGTATAATTTGTCGTTTTATAAAATTTAGTAGGCTAAAACCAAAAGTTCGATATATTTTAGCTCTAAATTCAAAAAGTAACAGGAGAATAAATAAATTTATATAAATTCAAACAAATATTCAAAAGCATGTAAGTCCTCCTCAGTAACAAAAACATGTATAGATTTCAAATTGATCAGTACTTCTAATAACATTAACAAAATGTTATTGCATAGAATAAATAACCAAATTATAGAAGGCATTTCGTTATGTGTCTTCGGAGGTGATTTATTTGGTACAATTTTTATTGGTTTTTTTAAAGTTTAAGTATATATTTGAAAGAAATGATAGTTGTTTGTAGAATAATTTGAAATTTTGTAATAGGTTATATTAATATATATTTTGAGTGATATATCTTTAATATATATTTTGAGCGTTATATCTTTTATCTACTTTTTATCATATTTTCTTTTATTAAAATAGAATTATGTTCTTATATTTCTTGTTGAAGTTTTTTTTATGTACATAACACTCTAATAAATTTGAAAGAAACAAGATATTTGTTTTAATTTGTACTTCTAAAGCTTAAGAATTATCTTGTTGGCTAGATGTGTAACACTAGTATCCATAAGTGTTCTCTAATTTAGTGTTCTCTTTTTATTCAGGGTTTTAGGCACCCTTCAAAACTTGTTTATCGTTAATCAAAAACACTAGTTTCCATAAGTGTTCTCTAATTTAGTAGCTTCTAGCTCTAATTTAGTAGCTTCTAGCTAACTTCATCAAAAAATGCAACTATTTTGTGCACATGTGCTTACATTGCCTATTACTACCACGACTTTGATAGCATACACATGAAAATCATCTTTTTCTAGTGTAATAATCACTTCTACAACAACCTAATGACCTTGTCAATCATGATATAAAATTCATTACTAATTTCTATTTTTTGTATCACTTTGATATAGCCAATTTTTTCTTGAATCTCAAATTAGCTATATATTATGACCCTACTTATCCATTTTTCACAACTAATCTAAGAAAATCTCATGTTGGGTTCCATATATCAAGTATTCTTCTAAGGTTTCTCAATTTGTATGTTTTTTAAATAATCCTCTAAAAATTGTTAGGGTTCATATTATAGATTTATAGCTGGAATGTGTAATTTTATAGTTGATTGTATGAGAAATTGCATGCTATATGTGTTCTACTCATTTTTTTTTCCTTCCTATTATCATTTATCATCGTACCTTACTGAACTTGTTGCTCAACACTCTATTGAAACATGGGATTGATCTCAAGGTGTGGGACCTTGCAAATTAGATCAAACACTCAAATAAGGTTGACTTCCTCTCTATCCTATATTCAAAAGTGTTGTATCAATACAACATAAAAATAGACCTTCTTCAAGGAAAAGGGTAATGAGGAATGCATTACAATGAAAAGGTGGTGATGTACCTAGATTAAATGATGTTTAATACTATAACACACAGAATCAAAGAAAACATCCAAAAGGACTTA
This sequence comes from Sequoia sempervirens, assembly GCA_007258455.2. NCBI lineage: Eukaryota > Viridiplantae > Streptophyta > Pinopsida > Cupressales > Cupressaceae > Sequoia > Sequoia sempervirens. The sequence continues at coordinate 375,705,948 of VDFB02270651.1, forward strand.
CATAGGTCTTTGTTATACCAAATCCTGTCTAAGTATGTATGAAGGTCAAGGTTTGGCAAGAACTAAGAGGGAAATAAAAAATCCATAGATAGCTCCTACAAACAAGTTTCACATAATACATATCTAGAAAATAATCAAATATTCATTCAAACATCCAGGTACAAAAATTTACATAATGCATCAGAAGTGAGAAGAGGTGGAAATAGAAAAACTTAATTAATTAAGAGTCCTCAAGCCTTTTACAATAGTAGAGTTACAACATCCAAGTCTTTGTAGAGAAAAAAAACCTTAGCAATGATTCTTAACAACATTTTATTCTTCTATTGGGTGTTGAAGAGACAAAACACATGGTAGAGAAGAAACTCTAGCCATAATTCTCTATAAAAATTTAACAAATATGGATTAAAATATTTGATTACGATGTAGGGCATCATTTTATTTAAATTGTTTTTATTATTTACACAACTAATGTCACATGAAGAAAGTCATAGAAGTTTAAAATTTTAAAAGTTATTTTTGTCTTATTTGAGGGTAGTAATAACTACTTGGATGCCTATTTAATGAGCAATGCAATGGGAGAAATTAAAAGGGAAAATTGGGTGGGAGATTTTGAAGTCAAAAAGTTTGTTGTTGGAGGTGTTTATGTGGGATTTTGGAGATACTTTGAAGAGAATCTTCCAAATTTTGTTAGTTGGAATAGAATAATAGAATAGTAGAAAACTAGATGATAGAATAGAGAAGAAAAAGAGGTCAAAGTAGTAGAAATAGGGGAAAGTAGAAGAGGATCTTAGAGAATATCAGAGGAGAGCAGAAGATTTTTTGGTAAAGTAGTAAGAAAAGTTCAACAGATAGTAAGTGGGCAAAGTGGAGGGTAATAGATTCTATACTTTATTACAATAGTTGTAACTGTGAAAATAGATTGTAAGTATTTGTATTTTCTAAGTTAATCAAAACTTGTTTACTTCTTTCCAAGTCTTGGTCCTCTAATATTGAGGATGTATTTGTATGAAATATTATATATATGTGTCTTTCTAGAAGTATGGGCTATTTTATGCAGGTTTAAAGTATCTTACATTGCTGAAATTCCAAAAAGTCACCTATAGCTAGTGTTATGGGTAACTGCAACAATCTATTTTTGACAGCAAGTTAGTTTGTGCATCTACAACTCGTTTTATGCCTCTCAAACTTGTTATTTGGCTTACATAACATGTCTAAACCTTTGTAGAGGTTGTGTGAGTTTCTTACAACAACAAAACCTCTCCTTTCCTTCTCATTTGCTTGATTTAAAGTGAGTTTGTAGGCACCTACAAGTGGGGGGGTTCCATCTACATTATATCAAAGCACAACTACAACTCTAAGAAGATGGATAGTGGTCTGAGATTGGGGTTGGAATAATCCCTTTTGAGTGTGAAATATGGGCGTGTCCTTATATTAAGGGATATTATAGCAAGGAAGACACCAGTAATAAGGAGATTTAGAGTAGAAGGATGCCTCCAAGGAGAAGGATGGTAGAGGTTGCAGCTACAAAAGTAGTAGGAATAATATATTAGGTTTTGGAAACCCTAAGGGGAATGTAGGAAATAATGAATGCATTAGAAGGTGGAATGAGGAGAGGTAGAGAACATGAAGAAAGTGACAATGAAGATGATGAAGGATGAGCAGAGATGACTAAACAAGATGGTGACAATGCAGATGGAGATATGGATGTGGCTAAAAGAAGACTTATAAGAGCTATCTCCAATATTGGAAAAGGAACAAGGGTAGAGTTACCAAGATTCTCAGGAAGTTTAGAACCAGATGAACTAATTGACTAGATTACAAAGATGGAGGAATAATTTGATTATGACGAAGTAGAGGACCCCAAAAGAGTAAAGGTTTCTTAAGAAAGGTTGAAGGGTCATGCAACACTCTAGTGGAAAAAGGTGTAGGCTAAAAGAAGGAGAAATGGGAGAGATAAGATCGCAAGATGGGATCGAATGGTAAGCAAGATGAAGACTAAATTTCTTCCTAGAGATTACCATCTTGAAATTATCAAGAAGTTGTAGAATTTAAAACAAAGAGAGTTAAGTGTGAAGGCCTATACAAAGGAGTTTCATAAAATTTCCATCAGATCTGGTCTTAATGAATTAGCTCGTGAAAAAGTAGAAAGATATTTTAATGGATTGAGATTGATCATTCAAGATGAACTAAGTGTGATGAGGTCGTGAAATGTGGAGGAAGCATACAAGTATGTTCTAAAGGCTAAGGAGAAATTGGAAAGAAAACAAGGAGAAAATGAAAGAAAAGGTGGTTTCAACAAAGGGGAAGTGCAGCAACAGAAAAATTACAGCCATGGTAAGGAGGCCAACCCATCAAAAAATCAAAAGGAGAAGGATGAAACAAGATCAATACCATAGCCAATGAGAGTTAGAGGTGGATATGGAAGAGGCCAAGGTAGAGGCTTCTAAGGGACATGTAAATTAACTATGGAGAGTCAGGCCATAGATTTTATGAATTCCCACAATGCACACAAGAAGGACCAAGGAGAATCAGGTTAGCAAGTGCTCACGTAGTAAAAGGGGATTATGAATCTATAGGATTTGCTAGGGAACCAAATGAAACTAAGAGAGGAGAAGCACTTATGATGAAGAGGACATTGTTGAAGCTAGCCAAAATAAAGATGAACCCATGCAAAGGAAAAATTTATTTAGAACAATATGTAAATCGAGTGGAAAAAGCTACAAGGTTATAATAGATTGTGGCAACATTGATAATTTATGTTCAGTTGAAATGGTGGACAAGTTGGGGATAAAAAGGATAGCTCACCCTATCCCATAAAAGGTGTCATGGTTGCAAAAGGCGCACCAAGTCTTAGTTGATAAAAAATGCCTTGTGAATTTTTGAATAGGTATATATGAAGATGACATGTGGTGTAACATCATTCCCATGGATGTATTTCAATTACTCTTAGGGAGGCCTGTGGTAGTTTGATAGGAAGGAAATCCATAATGGAAGAGAAAATACTTACACATTGGAGAAAAAATTGAAGAAAACATACTCTTACACCATTGGCAACCAAGGAAGAGGAGGTCGAAAGTAGTCCAAGAACACTACTAGTGATAGGGAAGAAATTCTTGAAAGAGGTTAAAGGGGAGAGACTATGTTTTGTAGTAGTTCCCAAGGAGCTACAAGTAGATGCAACAAAGGAAATCAATGACATTCCTTTAAAGTAAAGGAGTTTCTTGAAGAGTTTGATGAAAATGTGTCCAAGGATTTACTGGAAGGACTACCACCTATGAGGACCATCAACCATCACATTAATTTGATTCTAGAGGAATGCTAACCCAACAAGGAAGCCTATAGGTTGACACCTATAGAAAATGAGGAAGTGAACAAAAAAGTGCAATAATTATTAGAAAGAGGACTGATTAGAGAGAGCCTTATCCCATGCATGGTACTAGTTGTGTTAGCACCAAAGAATAATGGTGAATGGAGAATGTGCACAGACTCAAGAGCCATCAACAAAATAATCATTTTCCTTTATCAAGAATCGATGATCTCATAGATTTTTTAGGAAAGGCTAGGTATTTTATGAAGAATGATTTAAAGAGTGGATATCATCAAATTAGGATAAGAGAGGATGCATTAAGTAGGAGGGTTTCATTGTTGACTGTAGTGAGAGCTGGATTAGTTGGGTTTGATGCCATTAAAGAGTTATATAAAGATGATTTGTATTTTAAGGATGCATGGACTACATGTATAGTTCCTACTAGTTTAGATAGGACACCTTGGATGGATTATTTTATACAAGGTGGAATTTTTATCAAAGGACAACTTTACACACCTCAAGGATCAATGAGGAAGAATTTAATAAGAGAAAAACATTGTAGCGGTTTAGCTGGACATTTCAAAATTGATAAAACAATGCATAACTTAGTGAAAAATATTTCTGGCCAAAGATGAAGGTAGAAATTAAAATTTAATTTGTGCAAGGATGTCAAATTTTTCAATATCACAAAGGAGGGAGTCAAAATATAGGCCTATATCAGCCATTACCCATACCGAAGAGCGGGAAACACTTCAGTTAGCACAAGATGACAATTTTGTTGACCCACAACAATCAAACCTTTAACCTACAACAACAAAGAGATTTACATAGTGAGTAGGTGCTCAAAATTTTTTCTAGCCCATTAGTTTGATGAAGGTTCATCATTTTATTTAAGTCTTTTTTATTATTAACCCAACTAATGTCACATGAAGAAAGTCATAGGAGTTTAAAATTTTAAAATTCTTTTTTGTCTTTTTTGAGTGAAGTAATACCCACATGCCTATTTAATGATCAACACAATGGAATAAATTAAAAGGGAAAACTGAGCAGGAGATTTTGAAGTCAAAAATTTGCTTGTTGGAGAAACTAATGCAAATTTTGGATGTTGGAGGTGTTTAGGAAAGATTTTGGAGATATTTTGAAGATAAGCTTCTAGATTTCGGTTGTTGGGAAGAGAAGAATAAAATAGTAGAAAACTAGAAGATAGAATAGAGAAGAAAAAGAGGTCAAAACAATAGAAACATAAGAGAATAGAATAGGATCTAAGAGAATATTAGAGGACAACAGAAGAATGTTTTTGAAAGTTTTCAGAAAAGCTCATAGCAAATAGTAAGTGTTCAAAGTGGAGGGTAATAGATTCCATATTTCATTACAACAGTTGTAACTATGAAAAAAGATTGTAACTATTTGTATTAATTCTAAGTTATTGAAAACTTGTTTACTTATTTCCAAGTCTTGGTTCTTTGATATTGAGTGTGTATTTGCATAAAATATTATATAAATGTGTTGTTCTATAAAATTTTAAAGTATCTTACATTGCTAAAATTTCAAAAAGTCACCAATATCCAGAACTACAAGTACCCACAATAGCAATCTATTTTTTACAAGTTATTTTTTGCATTTGCAAAATATTTTATGCCTCCTAAACTTGTTATTTGGATTTCATTATGTGTCTAAGCCTTTGTAGAGGCTGTGTGAGTTACTTATGGAAACAAAATCTCTCCTTTTCTACCTATTTGCTTGATTTAAAGTGAGTTTTTTAGGTGCCTACAATTGGATGGGTGTTGGATTAGATTTCAACATGAAAATCCCTCAATAATGGCCCTACCTTACCTACATTTATGAATCATAGGTTGTATGTAGATAAAATCCCATGAAATATATTTTAAATATGGCTCAAGGATGGTCACTTGATAGAAAGGAGCACATGATTCATCAGATCTAGATCGAGGAATGATATCAAGATTTAAACTATCTTCAAGCATTAAGAACACAACAAGCTCTGATACCAATTTGCGAAAATACACATACTTTATTTTATTAGAAAATTTTATTACAACATGCATATGATCACTCAAAGCGTAGGATGAGAGCATACATATTATATGCCAGACTCTATGGAGGGTAAGTGCATGGATCTGTGACACAATTTTGGCTCTTAAGATGCCACCTTTTTTTGAAATTAGAAAAAAATGATTTGCATGAGAAATTGAAGATAGTAACGCTCAAAATTTCAAGATGCAGCAACAACAAACGTTGAAGTGCTACGAGTCTAGTTTCTACACTACTAATTTTTTTTAAAAGTAATGACTATTAAGGGTCTCAAAAGGGGGGGCCCCAAAACAGGTCCTTTTTTATCAAAGAAAACAACATAGTGCCTGAGGGCTCCCCAAATTTTTATTAACTTTTTTTTAGAATTTCAAAAATCCCAATGGTGAGAAATTATCTAACACCATGCATTTTATCCTCATTTTTCCAGATAATTTTTTTAATTAATATATAATATTTTATGAATATTGCAAGTGGACACATCCTAAAAAGTTAAAATTTTAGCATGCTGCCCCCTAAAGTATTTGAAAACTAATCAACATTTGACTCTTTTTTTTCCATCATGTGTAGAATGGAGTCTAGTTTCAAAAAATGTAATTTGTTTCACATTTTGATAAATGAGTAAAAATCTATCCTCATACTAGCACATGTTGGTTTTTGACCAAAAATGGAGGCATTTATAATAGAAGCCACAAATCAAAACCTTAACCAAATCAAAATGATTTTTTATTATATATTTAGATAGCTAGGAGAGAGGTCAATGCTATCACAATTTTTTTATAAACTTGCATTGAAAGATGTGCAAATGAGACAGGGAGCATGGATGAAAATATGAGGAAATTTGGAAAATCCTATCAATTAACATGTCCAAGGTAGGCCATTTGGCATGTGTCAAATGTGATGTGTCATTTGGAGAGTGCAAAATTTGGCACTCGCCAAATGATCTACTTTGAACAAAACTTTATTTTCCCCTATCTTTGGTTGACAACTTTGATAATGCTTAGAGTGCATAGTTTATGATCATATATGGATAGTTGAGGTTTTACATTTCATACACTCTCTAACTCTTTACCCTAACTGGATAACTCTTTATCCCCCTGAAGTATCTCTCTCAGGTCTCAATCCCTTGCTAGTGACCTAGACTACTCTCTCTCAATCCAATCCCATCTCTTAGGTCTCTTTCCCTCCCACCTAACTACCTAAATAAATCTATCTCACTCCAACCCCATTTCTCACTCTCCCTCTCTCTCTCTCCCTTTGGTCTTTTTTCTCACTCCATCTCCCTCTCTTAGATTGTTATCTTTCTCCTTTGTCTCTCTCTCTCAAGTCTCTCCCTCCTACCCTATCTCCCTCTCTTAGGTATCTCACTCCCTCTATCTCCTCCCACTCCCTCTCTCTCACTCACTCTATCTCTCTTCCTATCTCTCTCTCACTCTCTCTGAGGTACATCTCTATCCCACCTCTCTTAAATAGAGACAGTCCTCTCTCTCCCAGTTCCCTATCTCTCACTCCCTCTATCTCTCTCCTACTCTCTCCCTCTCCCAGGTCTCTCCCTCCCACCCCTTTTCCTACCCTCTCTCTCTCTCTCTCCCACTCTCTCTCTTTCCCTCTCCCTCAAGTCTCTCCATCCTACCCCCTCTCCCTTTGTCTCTCACTCTCAAATATCTTCATCCTACCCCCTCTCCCTCTCACTCTTTGTCAACTCTCCCCTTCCTACCCCATCTCCCTCTCATAGTCACTCCCTCTATCTGTCTTCCACTCCCTCCCTCTCTCAATCCCTCTATCTCTCTCCCTCTCCCTCCCCCTCTCTCTCAAGTATCTCCCTCCCACCACCTCTCCCTCTCTCTCTCATGCCCTCTATCTTTATCCCACACACTCTCTCTCTAATGTCTCTCCCTCCCACCCCCTCTCCCTCCGTCTCTCTCTTTGAAGTCTCTCCCTCCCACACCTCTATCTCTCTCCCTCTGTCAGGTCTCTCTTTGTCTCTCTCCTCACTCCCTCTATCTCTCTCCCAAACCCTCTCTCTCTCTCACTCGGGCTCTATCTCTCTCCCTATCTCTCAAGTATATCTCCCTCTCACCCCCTCTCTCCCCCTCTCTCTCTCCCACTCATTCTCTCTCTCACTCCCTCTAACTATCTCTCACTTTGTCTCTCTCCCTCTCTCTCAGGTCTCTCCCTCCCACCACCTCTCCCTCTTTCTCTCTCAACTATTTTTTCCTACCCCCTCTTCCTCTCTCCCTCTTTGTCAAGTCTCCCCCTCCTACTCCCTCCCTCTCACAATCACTCCCTCTATCTCTCTTCCACTCCCTCCCGCTCTCCCTCTCCCTCTCTCTCTCAAGTATCTCCCTCCTACCACGTCTCCCTCTCTCATTCCCTCCCATCTCTCTCCCTCTCTCTCCCTCTCCCTCCCCCTCTCTCTCAAGTCTCTCCCTCCTACTCCCTCTACCTCTATTAGGTCTCACTTTTTCTCTCTCACTCACTACTCGCACAGCCTCTCTCTCCCTCTCTGTTAGGTATCTCCCTTGGGCCACCCCCTCCCACTATCTCCATATCTCTCTCCCTCTCTCTTAGGTATCTCCCCTCACCCCCCTCTCTCTCTCTCACTCCCTCCATCTCTCTCCCATCCCTCTATCCCTCGTACTCCCTCTCCCCATGAGTGTTTAGGGTTTAGGGATTATATTTTATAGTTTAAGGGTAGAGGGTGCAGGGTTGAGCGTTTTAGGATTTTAGGGTTTAGAGTTTATGGTTTAAGGGTTTAAGGGTTTAGGGTTTAGGGTTTATGGTTTAAGGGTAGAGGGTAGAGGGTAGAGAGTTAAGGGTAGATGGTTTAGGGGTTTAGGGTTTAAGGTTTTAAGGGTAGAGGGTTGAGGTTTCGAGTTCAAGGTTTAAGGGTTGAGGGGAGGTAAGAAGTCTGAGTTTAGGGTTAGGGGTTAGATTAATGGTTAAGGGTAGAGGTTAGAGGTTAGGGATTATAGTTATGGTTTAAGGGGTGGGAGTATGGGATTTGAGAGATGGAGGAGGGTTGATTTGAGGAGTAAGAGGAGTTTAGGGGAGTTTAGGGTTTAGGGTTGAGTTTATAGTTAAGGGTTTAAGGGTAGAGGGGTGAGGGTTTAGGCTTAAGGAGTGGGGGTAAGGAGGGGTTAGGTTTAGGTTTTAAGGGTTTAAGGGTAGAGGGAGTTGAGGGAATTTAGGGTTTAAGGTTGAGGGTTGAGGGGTAGAGATAGATGAAGTAGATAGTATTAGATGATTGAGAATTGAGGGTTGATAGTTGAGGATAAAGGAGTAGATGATAGAAGGTTTAAGGAGTTTAGAGATTTATAGGGTTTTGGATTTGGGTTTATGGTTTTAAGCCTAAAGGGGTTTTAGGGTAGAGGAGTAGAGGAGTAGAAGATAGATGATGAAGGGGTTAAGAGAGAAATGGGGGTTCTTGAGGATTTAAGGATTTTAGGGTTGAGGGAGTTTATAGTTTAAGGTTGATGGTGTATGGTTGAGAGAGAGATAGGAGGATGTGAGGAGTTTAGAGAGAGAGAGAATAAGGAAAGGATATTAAGGAGTTTTGAGATTTGAGGTAGGAAGCAAGGAGAAAAACGAGGGGTTTTGAGGAGTAGAGGGTTGAGGGGTAGAGGAGTGCAAAAGGTTGAGAGAGAGGGGGTTGAGGGTTTAGGTTTTAGGGTTTATGGTTTAATGGTAAGCTGGGTATAGGGTTGAGAGAGAGAGGATGGGGTTGAGGGTTTAAGGGTTTTATGATTTAAGGGTTGAGGGTAGAGGGTAGAGAGAGATATATAGAGGGTTGAGGGTAAGGGTTTAAGGGTTGAGGGTGGAGGGTAGATGGTTTTGGGTAGATAGTATAGGGTAGAGGTTTGAGGGTAGAGGGTATAGGGTAGAGGTTTGAGGGTTGAGAGTAGATGGTGTAGTGTTGAGAGAGAGGGAGGGAGTGGGGTTGAAGGTTTAGGGATTAAGGGTAGAGGGTAGAGGTTTTAGGGTTCAGGGTTTACGAATTAAGGTTTAAGGGTAGAGGGTTTAAGGTTTAGGGATTATAGTTTATGGTTTAAGGGTAGAGGGTGTAGGGTTGAGAGAGGGAGGGGGTGTTAAAGGGTAGATGGTAGAGGGTTTAGGGGTTTAGGTTTTGTGATTTAAGGGTTCTAGGGTTTAGGGTTATGGGTTTAATATTTAAGGGTAGAGGGTAGAGCATTTAGGGGTTTAGGGTTTAAGGGCTTAAGGGTAAAGGGTTTAGGGTTTAAGGGTAAAGGGTAGAGGGGTTTCAAGTTTAGGGTTTAAGGGTTTGAGGGTAGATGGTTTAGGGTTTAAGAGTTGAGGTTTGAGGGTAGAGGGTAGAGGGAGTAGGTGGGTTGAGGGAGTAGAGGGTTGAGGAGGTTGAGGTTAAGGGTAGATGGTAGAGGGTTTAAAAAGGGTTTAGGGTATAGGGTTTAAGGGTTAAGGATTTAGGGTAGGGGGCAAAGGGTCGAGGGTTGAGGGTTGAGGGTAAAGAGAAGGTAGAGGGTGTAAGGCTGAGAGAGAGAGAGGGGGTTTGAGAGTTTAGAATTTAAGGGTAGAGGATGTAGGGTCAAGAGAGAGGGGGGTTAAGGGTTTAGAGAGAGAGACAGAGAGAGTGAAATGGTTAAGGTTAGAGGGTGTGTAGTTGAGAGAGAGAAGGGGGGTTGATGGTTTTAGGGTTTTATGGTTTAAGGTCTATAGTTTAAAGGTAGAGGGTGTAAGGTTGAGAGAGAGATTGGGGTTGAGGTTTTAAGGCTTTGATGGTTTAATGTTTGATGATAGAGGGTAGAGGGTAAAGGGTAGAGAGAGATATAGAGGGTTGAGGGTAGCGGGTAGACATTTTTAAGGTTTTAGGGTGTAGGGTTTAGGGATTGTAGTCTACGGTTTAAGGGTAGAGGGTGTAGGGTTGAGAGAGACAGGGGGGTTTAGAGGGTAGAGGGTAGAGGGTTTAGGGTTTTATGGTTTATGGTTTAAGGGTTTAAAGGTAGAGGGTTGAGGGTATATAGTTTAGGAGTTTAAAGAGGTTGAAATTGTTAGAGAATTAGAGGTTTGAGGGTATAGGGTTTAGGGTTTTCTGATTTTAGGAGTTTAGGGTAAGAGGATATATAGAGGTTAGGGGTTTAGGGTTGAGGAGTAGGGTTAAGGGTAGAGGGTAGATGGTTTAAGTGTTAAGGGTTTAAGGGTTGAGGGTGGAGGGTAGAGGGTTTAAGGTAAATGGTATAGTGTAGAGGGTTGAGGGTAGAGGGTATAGGGTAGAGGGTTGATGGTTGAAGGTAGAGGTTTTAGGGTTGAGAGAGAGATAGGGGGTTGAGAGTTTAAGGGTTTTAGGGTTTAGGCTAAAGGTTAATGGTAGAGGGTAGACGGTTTAATGGTTTAGGGTTTAAGGGTTAAGGGTGTAAGGGTTGAGGGTGGATGGTAGAGGGTTTAGGGTAGAGGATAGAGGGTTGAGGGGTGAGGGTTGAGGGTAAATGGTATAGGATAGAGGGTATAGGGTAGATGGTTTAGGGTATATGGTATATGTTAGAGCATTGAGGGTTGAGTGTAGAGGGTCTAGGGTTGAGAGAGTGAGAGATAGAGAGGGTGGAGGGTTTTAGGGTTGAGTGTTGAGGGTAGAGGGTAGAGGGTAGAGAGAGAGAGATAGAGGGTTGAGGGTAGAGGGTTGATGGTTGAAGGTAGAGGTTTTAGGGTTGAGAGAGAGATAGGGGGTTGAGAGTTTAAAGTTTTTAGGGTTTAGGGTAAAGGTTAATGGTAGAGGGTAGATGGTTTAAGGGTTTAGGGTTTAGGGTAAAGGTTAATGGTAGAGGGTAGATGGTTTAAGGGTTTAGGGTTAAAAGGTTAAGGGTTTAAGGGTTGAGGGTGGAGAGTTGAGGGTTTAAGTAGAGGGTTGGGGGTTGAGGGTTGAGGGTATAGGGTAGAGGGTATAGGGTAGATGGTATAGGTTAGAGGGTTGAGGGTAGAAGGTATAGAATTGAGGGTTGAGGGTTGAATGTAAAGGGTGTAAGGCTAAGAGAGAGATAGAGAGGGTTGAGGGTATATGGTTTAGGGTTTAAGGGTTGAGGGTAGAGGGATTAGGGGTTTAGAGTTTAGGGTTTTAGGGTTTTAGGGTTAAGGGTAAATGGTGTAGGGTTGAGAGAGAGAGAAGGGGGTTGAAGTTTTTAGGGTTTTAGGGTTTATGGTTTACAATTTAAGGGTTGAGGGTAGAGGGTAGAGGGTTGAGAGAGAGAGAGTTTAGGGTTTACAGTTATAGTTTATGGGTAGAGGGTAGACAAATCTATTTCACTCCAACCCCTCTCCCATTGTGAGGTCTTTCCCCCCACCCTAACTGGTTAACTCTCTATCCAAGTCTCTATTGCTCTCAAGTCTCAGTCCCTATCATGCTACTAAGACTAATCTCTCTCACTCATATCCCCTCTCCCTCTATCTCAAGTCTCACTCCCTTCCTATTAATATTGTGAAAGCATTTCAAAGCACCATATTTGGTGCTCCCCAAATTTGGTGAGTTCCAAATGTTTTTTTACCTTGAAATAGTAAAATATGAGTTCACCCCGTGATTTTGGCCAACATGTTTATGCTTTTTTTTGGTTCAATGCTTAATCCAATAAAGAAACACATTTTTTATGCAGTTGGACTCCCTGTTGTACCAATCTATGCTTGATCCATCACCTTTTTGCCACCAATTTCTATGTAGACAACATAGATGATGACATTTTGAAGTTTCTACATCATTTTACATTATATCAGGTAATATTGATTTTTTTTTGAAAAGGAAAAAATAGGTTTTATAGGGACCTGAAACCACAAAGTGAAAACAACAAAAGATAGAGCAAAACAAGTCCAAACAAATAGACAGCTATCCCAAAAAGGAAATGATAGCACAAAGAGACAATAGGGTCCAAAAAAGGACTGCCAAAAAGCCAGAAACAAACACCACCACACTACTCCAAGGTGTTCATCAACTCCTCGGCCTCCTTTTCAACATCCTTCATATCTTGTAACCCCTGCTTGAGGATTTGAACCGTATGTGAAGAAATCAGGGTCTTCCTCTTCGTATTAGCCCAGGTGTGAGTCGAAATCCCTTCAACAGTAAATCTGCTGCAACCTCTGTCCACATCCAAATCCACGACCAGTGAGCCCTTTTGATTTTTTTTTAGCTTTTCCACCATAGCATTGATGATAATGGTGTTATGCCTGGCAATTTTGTGATTATTCGCCACAATGGCTCTAATATTTTGGCCTATCTTTGACATATTGCACTCAAGCCTGGTCAATCTTTCCTCCTACAAATGCTATCTTTTAATTGGTAAGGGGGTTTCTTGTTCCTCATTCTCATTACGACTCCAGCTAATCTTCTGCTCCAAATCCATGACTCTGTTGCTGAGAATCACAGACTTCCTTCTGGGTCCACTTGAGAATAGTGAAAAGGCCATCCATAATTTTTTCTACCAGACTCACAATGTCCTCAAGCTTGAGCTTATTCAGGGTAGAATTAATTTCATCCTGATTAGGGGAATCATTAGGGGCATTCCCAAATCTTCTAGATGCAAGGGCACTAAGGGCTGACTCTTTATTGACCATAGGTTTATTAGAAATAATTTCCATAAAATTCTTAGAGTACAAGACTAATTTCGTAACTAAGGTACCTTTAAAACTAGAGACCAGACCAGGGGAAAGGGCAGCCAGGAGACAGCTGGGGATTAAGACAGAGTAGAGAGGCAAAACTCGGGATAGGGAAATCATGCAAAGGCTATAGATTAGGACATGAGGGCAGAGCAGAATCCATAAGGGCATTCATACAAGATAGGGACTAGGGAGCAATGGTATTAGGACCAATAGGGGTACAAGCAGGAGGGGCTAGGGGTTCGTTCTCCCTGCTACTTTCAGTATCCCCATCATCTAATTCCCTAATATCAACAATTTTAGGCAAAGCAGGTAAATTTTGATAATGCTCATAGATGAGCTTGACAAGACCAGGGTGAATAATAGAAGTCCTCCTAGGGTTTCTTTCAACTTCATCAAGGTAATTCTTCAAAGAAGAGAATAAGTAAAAAGGCAAAGAGATACGAACCTTGTGATGGAAATGGTTCAGAATGGCAAAGTGATAACCATACGCCCTGGTGAAGCACCCATCAATGATGATATACTCCTTTATTACTCTTAAAACTTTCCTCTAGATTGATTTAATGGACTCCACATCAAAGTAGCTATTGGCAACCTTAACCAACTTAACCTTCTCCTTGTCTTTTTTAGGAAATCTTATGACCGCTTCATCAGAGAATCGATGGTCTCGATAAAATTTCACACCTTCAGTCGAAAGACCAATAATCTCACCGATTATTTTCTCATTCAGCTTAACATCCCTACCAAATAACACAATCTCACCATTTTTCCAATTTTTGGAAAAATAGTCCAGCATCCCCTCGTGAGTACCATGGAGCTTTTCCAAAAACGGGACTAAAGCTCCCTTTTCAATTCTTTCCCAGGCTTTAGCATTCTTTCTATGCTCTTGAAAGTTGCTCGGCTCCACACATTTTCTCTCTCCCCCCATCTTCAAAGCTCTGTTATACCACACCCTACAATTGCTCTGGGTCCTATTTAAGCTTATTTTATCAAACACCCAGAAAGCGTGCCAGCGACTCTTCTTGAAAAAGAAAATGACGTCGGTCCCATCAAATCTAATGAAATCAATGTACCTAATCTTTATCCTCTTCATCATGATGAAGACAAGCTTCTCTTCCATGCATTGAATCATAATAAATTAGCGTTTTCACCTCAGAATGGAGGTAGTCATTCTTCCTCCACGTGTTTTCCCCACCCTTCTTAACCCCTTCATTGGCGAAGTAATCAACCACCTTATTGGCTTCTCTGTAGGTGTGGGACTCTTTCACTTTATCAAATTTACTTAATAAGATTATTGTATCTTCGATCCACTTTTTAATGGTCCACGAGGGAGGGGTAAGCCCAAGAATGCAATTTATTATATTCATTGAATAACCCTCCAACCAAAGACATTTTGTGTTCATCTTGAAAGCTAAGTTAACTGCATGATAAGCCCCTACAGCTTCCGCAACATGATTAGTTTGGGTGCCGATTTCCACAACAAAAGCCGCAATAAAAGCCCCTGAGTTGTCCCTTAAAACACACCCACTGCCAACTTTCACAGGGTTTCCTTGAGCAAAACCATCAAAATTGGCTTTCAACCAACCCAAAGGCGGCAAAGACCAACTAGCATTCTCCCTCCCACAAACATCAGGCATGGGGACATTTAACGCTACAAATTTTGAATTCCACTTTTCAGCTGTAGCAATATCGAAAGGAGACCAATTAGCTTTATCAACCATTTTTCTTGGGATTAAAGATAAATTTTCCTTTATTTCCCTTACGATTTTTTCATGCAAGTCCCCCCTCCAACTTCTCTTTTTCCCTAAACACTCTGTTGTTCCTTTCCTTCCAAATATTCCATGACACAAAAGGTAGAACAAAAGACTAGAGCTTTCACACAAAAGTATTTTTTGAAGGAGCTTTCCATTGCAAGAAAAAGTTTTCAACAGAAGCAGGGGAAACCCAAACCAAATCAAGAAGCGCAAAATTTTTATCCCATATGTGCAAAAAAAAAGGGCAATGAAGAAAAAGATGATTAACAGTCTTAGCATCATTCCTGCACATGTAGCACCTGTTAGGTAATTGAATTCCTCTTTTTCCAAGATTTTCCAAAGTGAGAATCTTATTCTGTAGCATTATCCAATAGAAAATATTGATTTTAGGAATTAGGTGATTAATCCAAGCCTTAGCCCAGAAGTGGGGAGGCTCCATCGGACTAGCCAGCATAGAAGTAGTAGAAGAAACTAAAAAAATGCCAGATAGATTGTCTAACCAAACAACAAGATCATCCACCTGGTGTTGAGCTAGTCTTAAGGCCTTGAAGGCTGACTGAATAGGGCTAAGATACTGACTGATGGTCTTCAAATCAAACCAACCCCCATTCCTCCAGTAATCTTTAACCAAGACCTCGAATTCCCTTTTACAATCATTCATCCATTTACTAAATTTCTCATTTCTGATTAAAGGATCTTTAAAAATCCATCTATCTTCCCAAAACCTAACATAATTTCCTTTTCCAACCAGCCAACTAGTTCCCATTTCCAGCAACTTTCTACCTCTGCTCATATCATTCCAGCAAACAGACCCACAAGGTAAAAAAGAAGAATTTATAACCTCATTAAGAGATTCACAGTTGCTAAAATATTTGGCTTTTAAGGTATCTCTTCATTCCCCTCTCAAAGTAAGAGTTCTCCAAAGCTATTTAGCAAAAAGGGACAAATTCAGCACTTTAATTTCCTTAAGCCTAGGCCCCCTCTCGATTTAGGTCTACAAATCAGATCCCATCCAACGAGTGGCATTCTCTTCTTATCCTCCACACCAGACCAGAGAAACCTTGTCTAGATTTTTTCAATGGCCTCAGCATATTTAGTAGGAATTTTAAATAAACTAAGAGCATACATAGGAAGATGTTACAAAAATGCCTTTAGGAGCTGGATTTTTCCAGCTTGACTGAGAAGAGCTCCTTTCCACCCCGACAACTTCTTATTGAATTTTTCAACCAAAGAGATCTAGAATGAGTCCAAGGGTTTAATGCAAAGAGGCAAACCAAGATAGGTTGACAGAAGAGGCTCAATCTAGCATCCAAGAATTCGAGAAAGTTTAACTTGTCTATGCTTCAAAGTATTGAGGAAGAAAATTAAACTTTTAGCCCTATTAACAACTTGCCCAAAAGTAGATTCATAAAGATTCAGAATTCTTTTGAAAGTCTTAGCTTCAACCACCATAGATCTTCCCATGAGAATGGTGCCATCAACAAATTTTTGGTGGGAACAGGTTAGAAGAGAAGAGGAAGGTCTTAAACTAGCAAGGGATCTTTGATCAATAAGCTTTTTAATATTTCTTCCCAAACTCTCAACCAAAATTGTAAATAGAATAGGAGAGATAGGATCTCCCTATCTGAGGCCTCTGGAAGTCTGAAAAAACCTTTAAGGTGACCTGTTCACAATGACAAAGGAAGTAACTATCGAAACTTGCTAGTTCACTAGCTGAATGACTCTGTTATTAAAACCAAACTTGACCATGATTTTAAATTAAAAATTCCACTCAACCTGATCATAGGCTTTGGAAATGTCTAATTTAAGAATGAACCCTTTAGTCTTTGATACCATTAAAGAATGTAAATTCTCATGAGCAGTGATAACAGAGTCCAGAATGTACCTACTTGGCACAAAACCATTCCGCTTTGGAGCAATCATTTGAGGAAGCACATAAAGAATTCTTGTAGTTAAAACCTTTGAAATAATTTTATAGATAGAATTCCACAGGCTGATTGGCCTAAAAGCTTGAAACTCTAAAGCCCTAGGTTTTTTTGGAATAAGGACCACAAAAGTAGCATTAAGTTCTTTTAAAAGACATCTTGATCCAATGAATTCCTTGACAGCATTCTCAACATCCACCTCAACAATTTCCCAAAACACTTGGAAGAAGAATAAGGGAAAACCATCTAGTCTAGGAGCTTTGTTGCCATCAAAAGAGAAAATAACTTTCCTAATTTCAGCCTTGGAAGGAATAGCAGTGATCATAGAATTTTTATTGTGACCAATCACCTGGGGTATAGCCTCAATCAAGGATTCTTGAGCTTCAGGAACAATCTCTCAATTACAAGAAAGAAGGTTGCTAAAAAAAGGATAGCTTGTTTCTTGATATCATCTTCCTTCTCAAACCTCGTCCCATTAACATCAATGTAAGTGATTCTGTTAGCATCCCTATGTTTCAAAGCAGACAGATGAAAAAATCTAGCCTTCCTATCTTCCTCAGTCAACCAAGACACCCTATATCTTTTCCACCAAAAAACTTCCTATTTAGCAATGATGTCATGCAATTGACTGAGAAGTTCATTTTCCTTTTCTCTGTAATTATCAATGTACCCCCATTTCTGGATTTTAGCCTAGATCTCCTAAATTTTACCTTGAATTTTCATCTTAGTTCCAAAAATATTCCCAAAGGAATCCTTTTTCCATCTCCTCAAATTAATTTTCACTTCCTTTAATTTTTTAGCAATCCTGAACATAGCTGTGCCAGTAATATCAATATTCCACCATCTACTGATTTCCTCAAAGATTCAAGGACGAGATAGCTAGAATTTTTTGAATCTAAAAGGGGAGTTCTTTTTCACCTTAGTAGGATCCACCATTAGACAAATGGGAAAATGATCAGATCCTACCCTTGATAAAGCTCTCAAAGCACAAAAATAGTCTATAAACCATTGACCAGAAACAAGGGCCCTATCGAGTCTCACTTGGATCAAATCAGGTCCTAACCTCCTATTAGTCCAAGTATAAGAAGCACCTTGCAAGTCAAGGTCTATCAATGCATTATTGTTAATGAAGTCGGAGAGATCTGAAATACTATCCCAGTTAATTTGAGAACCCCAAAAATTTTCATCATTCAGGAGAGGAGTATTGAAGTCTCCCATGACCACCCAGTGCTCATTAGCAAAACATTTTCGAAAACCAGACAACTCACACCAAAAGGAATTTCTAGCATTCTTACTATTTGGGGCATATATATTGGATTGAATCCAGCAAAAATTATCTCTTATGTGGGTAAATTTTGTGGCCACTAAATTACCATTCTCCATTAAGGGCTCACCTTTAATAAACAACTTGTTCCAAAAAGTAACAATTCCCCCCGAAGCACCCCCAGAACTATTTCCGTGAGCCCCATAGTTCTGAAAACTTTTAAAGCATTCTACTTTATCTTTAGGAATTTTTGTTTCTTGAACAAGAAGAATATCAGGTTTGTGGTCCCTAAAATTTTTTTACAAAACATCCTTTTTATGATGGCTATTCAGCCTTCTTATATTCCATGACATGATTTTCATTTCTTACCTGGGGATTGAATTATCTCCGGGATGGTCATTTGGATCCCATCCGTAATATCCTGAAGGCTGCCTTGTTCCCTTTGCCATTTTTTTGATCTCCTTCCCTGGCAAGGCTTAGTATTCCTACAGTCCGCCTTGGCCCTAGTTCTGGTGATCATTCCACTTGAGGTTTCCATCCTTTTTTTTTTTCCTTCTTTGATCTTGAACGTGAAATAACCTCCTCCCATTTAGTCTCATCTTGGCTTTCCAGCTCTCTTCTTGATTCCCAGTCCTTCTTAGAAAAACAACCTTTGATCCCAAGGGTTTCCATTAAGCCATTATTGGCTTCTGAAGTATTGACATTAGGTGTTTTCATTGTCATGTTTTGGGTCTCATAAGTATCCCTCACAACTTCCAAAGTGGCGTTCTACAGTTCATGTTCCCCTTTTGAGCAAGGGTTATCAACAAGAAAGTTAGAAGGGACAGGTATTCCTATCTCCAGGGACAAGCCCTTAATGGGTATTTCCTCTAGACCAGGTACATTCATACTACCAGCCATCACCAAAGGTGACGGTGAAACAAAACCTGTTTCTTCACCTCTTATTTCAACCTTCTTCTGAGTATCCTGAGCTCCCTCCACAAAATAATTTTCTTCCTTTCTATCCACCTGTGGTGAAATCAAGTATTTAGGATCCTTAGGATCTGAAGAGCAAGTGCAATCTAAACCAGGGCAAGCATCCTTTTGTGAACATCTATGGTTCTCCTTCAGATCTTGAGCAGAAGTTTGTCTTTCAAGATTCTCCTTCACACCTGGGATAGAAATTTTCATCTCCTCCTCATATTTTTTTCTCCAAACAGTCTTAGGGTTGGTAACTTTCTCCTTTTCACTTTTATTATTAATCAGGCACTTTTTCGCCCAATGCCCAGACTTTTGGCATTTAAAGCAAACAAAGGGTGTGGTCTCAAATTCAATAGCTTGCTTCCAAACCCCCAGCTTGGATTGGATGTCAATCGAAGAAGGGAGATCAGCATTTTGAGAAACCCCAACATAGATTCTAGCAAAGACCAAATGCTTTCTAGCCGCGGTCATTGAGTCAATGGACAAAAGTTCTCCAAAAAAACTAGCAATCCCATTGAAAATATCCATATTCCAATACTCCAAAGGAAGACTAGGAAATCTAGCCTAGACCAGCACCATTTCAAAGATGGAGTCAGACAAATCAACCCTAGAAGACCACTTCTTCAGGGCCAAGGAAGAATTTCCAATAACCCAGGGGCCACCGCTCTTGACAGCCCTAGAGTCCTCTTTACAAGTGAACTAAAAGGCAAAAAATCCTCTAGGAAGTGCTGCCATCAAAACCAGTCCACTGGTTTTCCATTTATTCTTAAAAAACTCCCTTACAACTTCAATATTAGGTCTAGGACCCAAAAATTTTCCAACCAAAACATTCTCCATCTTTGCAATGTTATGGTCTATGATTTCATCCGACACAGAAATAGAAAACTTTCCAAACCCTGGGTCAGAAAGAATACACACTGGGGGAAAAGATGATTTGTCATTTGGCTTAACACCAAACAACGAAGTCCACAATTTACCCTTTTCATCCCCTTTTTCTGACATTTCCACAGCAGCCTTGGATTTTGAAATACCATCCTTTCCACCTGGGTCCACTTGGACTTTTTCACAGACGTCCTTTTCAACAAGTCCTGACTTACCTTTCTCAGAACACGAAGAAATCTCTGCATTTGCCTGAGATTCCCTCAACCCCCCTCCCGCTACACTATTTGAAGATTCAAAGCCTTCCTTTTCCCGCTCGCTCGCTCCTATTGCCATTGTTGTAAAGCTGTTAATTAACAAGTACAATGTTACTGTAATATTGAAATGTTTATATTTAGTATGTTTGTTTATTTTTTACTCATTTCTAAAGTTGTCAAGGTGGTGTCAAGGGTGTTAGTATATTTTTTTATTGAATAAGACATGGATTTTAGGTGAATAAGTTCTCATTAGGCCCATTGTAATAGCTTAGGTGATTAAAAGGGTCAAAAATAGCAAACATTGCAAAGCATGGAATGATGTTATTAAATTGGGTAAAAGATAAAATTGTGATCTCCAACAGTCATAAGTGGTTTAAATTTTAGTTGGGATGGTAGTTGGTCATTGGTTGAAGAGGAGAAGCCTTTAAAAAGGCATGAGGACACTCTTTGTAATGTTGGCTCAAAGTTTAACATATTGGCAATAAAAAATTATGAGGTTTCTTCATTTTTTGTGTTTCTTTCACATTTTGTAGACCTATATGAGCTATACAAACTGACATTTGCTATGTAATCTTTCATTTCTCATGGAGGACTATGTTAGCCTTATTTTTCATTAGGTTTGAAATTTTTTATTAAAGATTTATTTAAGAAATCATTGTTTTCGTGTGATAGGTCGAGAGCACCATGTTGAGGGTTTTGTGATAAAAAACATGTCTTAAAGGGACCTTACACCGATTTTATCTATTATAACTAGTGTAATGGGCCCTAGGGAGTTTTATTAAGTTGTAGGTTGCATGATTAGAGTTTTGAGGAAGGGACAAAGGAGATAAGCCTGCTGTCCCATTGATTTTTGTTAAAGAAAACACATGGAAATGGAGTCCTTAGCCTATGGTTTGTGAAAATCAATGAGAGTGTGGAGTTTTTTTCAACTTTTGAGCACATAGGAGTTAAAATACACATGTTTGAGTTGGTGGCATGGTCTGGGAGGTTGTGCAAGTGGGATTTTGAATAAACCCTCTTAGTTTGGCATGAAATTGAGGGTTTTGTGGTTTGCTATGTTGGAGGGGTTAACCCTATGAAAAAATTGTGGTTTTAGAGGTTTGAGGACATAGTAAATACTGCCCAAAGGTTTCAACGGCCTGTGAGAAGTTTAAAGATATGTTGCTTTGTAATTTAGGCCTAATCAACCTAAATAGGTCAGTGTAGAAGGGGTATTTTAGGAGGTTTGTACAAAATACTTATTTCTAACTTTGGGATATGTGTTACAACTCTAAAATGGGTGTCTGAAATCATCATCTATGTGTTAGGTGTCTTGGATAGTATTTGAGTAAAAGACCAACAACTGAGTTTGCACTACTATTAGGATTCATGGGTGAAATTGAGAAATGGTGTTTCTAACTTTGGGATATGTGTTACAACTCTAAAATGGGTGTCTTGGAGAGTATTTGAGTAAAAGGCCAACAACTGAGTTTGCACTACTACTAGGATTCATGGGTGAAATTGAGAAATGGTGTTTTCGATTGTTGACTAACTTGCAAGATTGTCTGAATTTCTTTAAAAGACCATTTTAATCTTTTTAGATGCCTCTTGAAGGCAAGTTGTCAATTTGATTGAGTTTGAGCCTCCTAGTCTACTAAATTCCTTAAGAGTCTGAAGTGCAAAATGGCTGCAAACTTCAGCATGACGTTACAAGGACACTCTGAGGCTTAGAAAATACTCATTAAATCCTATGGGATTGTGTTGTGCCCCTCTACAATAACCTCTCTCGGTTATCACTATCTCCAAGGTGTTTTCCTATGGCAGTGAGATTTCTCTTGGGGAAAAAGTTGTCAAAATGCAAGTAGTGAAAAGTTGCAAAGTGATGCAACTTTCATTCTGCAACATGTGTGACCAAACTAATTGTTCCAATGCATTTTTGTGGGTATGTTTATGCTAGGAATGGTCCTCTTTCACACCCAAATGCACCAAATCTCTCTAAGCTACGTTCAATCGGTTGAATCCCTTAAGAGTCTAAAGTGCAAAATGGTTACAAACTTTAGCATAACGTTACTCGAACACCATGAGGCTTAAAAAATTCTGGTTAGAGCCTATGAGACTATGTTGTGACCCTCTACAATAACCTCTCTCAGTTTTCACTATCTTGGAGGCATTTTTCTGTGGTGGGGAGATTTCTCTTCGGGAAAAAGTTGTTAAATGCAAGTGATGAAAAGTTGCAAAGTGGTGCAACTTTTGTTCAGCAACTTGTGTGACCAAACAAACTATTCCAACACATCTAACTGGGTGAGTTTACACTATGCATGGCCCTCTTTTGCACCCAAATGCACCGAATCGCTACGAGCTACATTCAACCCGCTGAATTCCTAAAGAGTCAGAAGTGAAAAATGGTTGCAACCTTTAGTGTGACATTACTCAAACACCGTGAGGGTTAGAAAATTTTGGTGAAAGCCTATCGGATTGTGTTGTACCCCTCTTCAATAATCTCTCTCAGTTTTCACAATTTCAGAGGAATTTTCCTATGGTGGCGAGATTTCTCTTGGGGAAAAAGTTGTCAAATGCAAGTAGTGAAAAATTGCAAAGTGGTGCAACTTTTATTTTCTAACTTGTGTGACCAAACTAACTATTCCAACATGTATGAGTGGGTACGTTTACACTAGGCATGACCCTCTTTCACACCCAAATGCAATGAATCACTCTGAGCTATGTTCAACTGGCTGAATCCCTTAAGAGTCTGAAGTGTAAAATGGCTACAAAATTTAACATGACATTACTTAGATACCATAAGGCTTAGAAACTTCTCGTTAGAGCTTATGGGATCATGTTGTTCCTCTCCACAATAACCTCTCTCAGTTTTTGCTATCTTGAAGGATTTCTCCTATGATGGCGAGATTTCTCATGGAGAAAAAGTTTTCAAATGCAAGTAATGAAAAGTTGCAAAATGGTACAAATTTCATTCTGCAACTCGCGTGACAAAAATAAATGTCTCAACACATCCAAGTGGGTATGTTTATGCTAGGAATGGTCCTCTTTCACACCCAAATATGTCGAATCACTTTGAGCTACATTCAACCAGTGGAATACCTTAAGAGTCTGAAGTGTAAAATGGCTGCAAATTTTAGCATGACGTTACTCAAACACTGTGAATCTTAGAAAATTCTCATCAGAGCCTATTAATTTTTTTTGTTCCCTTATATAATAAAATCTCTTTATTTTTGCTATCTTGGAGGCATTTTCTTTTGGTGGCGAAATTTCTCTTGGGGAAAAAGTTGTCAAATGCAAGTAGTGAAAAGTTGCAATGTGTTGCAACATTCATTCTGCAACTCATGTGACCAAACTAATTATTCCAACATGTCTGAGTGGGTGTTTTTATGCTATGCATGGTCCTATTTCACAACCAAATACGCTATATCACTTTGAGCTGTGTTCAACTAGCTAAATCCCTTAAGAGTCTAAATTACATAATGGTTGCAAACTTCAACATGAGGTTACTTGGACACTATGAGGCTTAGAAACCTTTTATTAAATCCTATGGAATTTTTTTGTTCCCCTCTACAATAACCTCTATCATTTTTTCGCTATCTTGGAGGTTTTTTCTTATGGTGGCGAGATTTCTCTTGGGGAAAAAGTTATCAAATGCAAGTAGTGAAAAGTTCCAAAGTGCTCCAATGTTCATTCTATAACTCATGTGACTAAAGTAACTATTCCAACAAACCTAAGTGGGTATATTTACTCTAGGAATGGTCCTCTTTCGAACCCAAACACACCGAATCGCTCTGAGCTACGTTCAACTGACTAAATCCCTTATGAGTCTGAAGTACAAAATTGCTGCAAAATTCAGTATGACGTTAATTAGACACCATGAAGCTTAGAAATTATCATCAAAGATAATGAGATCATGTTGTGTCCCTCTACAATAACCTCTCTTTTTTTTTCTATTTGAGAGACGTTTTCCTATGGTTGTGTGATTTCTCTATGGGAAAAAATTGTCAAATGCAAGTAGTGAAAAGTTGCAAAGTGGTGCAACTTTCATTCTACAACTCGTGTGACCAAACGAACTATTCCATCGCATTTGAGTGGGTTCATTTACACTAGGCATGGTCATCTTTCACACCCAAATGTGTCGAATCGGTCTGAGCTATGTTTAACCAGCTAAATCCCTTAAGAGTTTGAAGTGCAAAATGAATGCAAACTTTAGCACGACGTTAATCATACACCATGAGGCTTAAAAAATTTTGGTTAGAGCCTATGGGATCATGTTGTACTCCTCTATAACAACCTCTCTCAGGTTTCACTATCATAGAGGCATTTTCTTGTGGTGGTGAGATTTCTTTTGGGGAAAAAGTTGTCAAATACAAGTAGTGAAAAGTTGCAAAGTGGTACAACTTTCATTTGGCAACTCATGTGATCAAACTAACTGTTCCAAAATGTCCAAGTGGGTGTGTTTACACTATGCATAGTCCTCTTTCACACCTAAACATGTTGAATCACTTTGAGCTACGCTCAACCGGCTAAATCCCTTAAGAGTCTGAAGTGCAAAATGGTTTCAAATTTTAGCATGACATTACTCAGATACTATGAGGCTTAGAATCTTCTCATCAGAGGTTATGGGATTATTTTGTTCCCCTCTATAATAACTTCTCTTAGTTTTCACTATCTCAAAGGTGATTTCCTATGGTGGTGAGATTTCTCTTGGGGAAAAAGTTGTCAAATGCAAGTGGGGACAAGTTGCAAAGTGGTTCAACTATTGTTTTGCAACTTGTGTGACCAAACTAACTATTCCAACATGTCTAAGTGGGTGATTTTATGCTATGCATAGTCCTCTTTTTCACCCAAATGCTTTGAATTTCTTCGAGCTACATTCAACCAGTTGAATCCTTTAAGATTCCAAAGTGAAAAATGACTACAAACTTTAGCATGACATTACTCAAACACTATGAGGGTTAGAAAATTCTCATCAGAGCCTATGTAATTGTGTTGTTCCAATATACAATAACCTCTCTCATTTTTCACTATCTTGGAGGCATTTTCCTGTGGCAGTGAAATTTCTCTAGAGGAAAAAGTTGTCAAATGCAAATAGTGAAAAGTTGCAAAGTGGTGCAACTTTTGTTTTGCAACTCGTGTGACCAAACTAACTATTCCAAAAAATCCAAGTCAGTACATTTATGCTAGGAATTGTCCTCTTTTTCACCCAAATGCGCCAAATCCCTCCGAGCTACGTTCAACTGGCTGAATCCCTTAAGATTCTAAAGTTCAAAATGGCTGCAAACTTTAGCATGACGTTACTCGGACACCGTGAGGCTTATAAAATTCTCGTTAGATCCTATGGGATCATGTTGTGCCCCTCTAGAATAACCTCTCTCAGTTTTTGTTATCTCATAGGTTTTTTCATGTGGCAATGAGATTTCTCTTAGGGAAAAAGTTGTCAAATGCAAGTAGTGCAAAGTTGCAAAGTGATGCAACTTTCGTTATGCAAGTCATGTGACAAAAATAAGTGTTCCAATCTATCCAACTAGGTATTTTTACCTTAGGCATGGTCCTCTTTCACACCCAAATGCATTGAATCCCTTAAGAGTCTGAAGTGCAAAGTGGCTATAAATTTCAACATGATGATACTCAAACACCATGTGCTTAGAAACTTCTTGTCTAGCCTATGGGATCATGTTGTGTCCATCTATAATAACCTCTCTCAGTTTTTGATTGGAAGGAAAATCAACATGTTTAAGTCAAGAGCAAGTCTGCCCAATCTTGGCAAGGCACAAGCAAAGTCCGCCATGGCGATGGTGAAGGAAAATGTCAAAGATGATGCAAAGTTTTCTTGGGAAAGAGAAGCTATGTACAAACTGATGTCAAGTCCACCCTTGGCTTGAATATTTCTTTTCCAAGACAAATGTAAAGCCTGCCCAAAAAAAAGCATACATGGAAAAGACAACCTAAAGTCAGCCTAGCTCAAAACATACATGGCAAAGAGACCTTAAAGTCTACCCCAAGCTAAAAATAGGAGATGGAAAACATATCTTGAAGTTTTCCTTAGGCCAAGATCAAAGGGGAAATCCAACACACTGAGATGGTGCCTCTCCATCTTCCAACCAATCAAATTGTTCTAAGCTAGCACGTCTAGGTTTAATGAACCTGACACTTCATAATGCAACAATTTTTTTATTGTTGTTTTATATTTAGCAGAAGGAAAAGTGTCCCCAAATGTAATTTTCTCACTGGTCGAGAGGTAGTTAGTTGTGACAAACCCTAATTAGGATTTTATTTTTTAATCTTAGTCGTTGATTCAAAATCAATCTTGGCCATTGAATTGTATTCGAGGAGCCTATAAATTGAGCTCACCCCTCATTAGTAAAATATGGGAGCATCCATCGCATACTACCAGTTCACTACCTTGTCTATGCTTTTTCTTACTATTATGCTTTGATTTATTTTTTCCAAGCATCCATCGCTTGTCCAAAAGTACTTGTTGTAGGCTCTTAGCCATAGTAGCAAGATAGTGAACTATTTGATAAAATGCTTTGGTAGACATGTATGAAAAATGTGGTAGCATAGATAATGTAGTAATCTATTGGAAAAAATTCCTCAAAGAAATGTGGTCTCATGGTGATGGAATGCCATGACAATCCAAGGAATTTGCTTGTCATGGCATTCCATCACCATGAGACGCTATTTCTTTGAGGCATTTTTTCAAGTAGTTCGCTACCTTGTCTATGCTATTGCTTCTTATTATGATTTGATATATTTTTTTAAACCATCCATATCTTGTTTGCAAGCACCTATTTTAGGCTTCTAGCCATAGCAACAAGGTAGTGAATTGTTTGGTAAAATGTTTTGGTAAACATGTATGAAAAATGTGGTAGCATAGATAAGGCAATGAATTATTTGAAAAAATGCCTCAAAGAAACATGGTCCCATGCTGATGGAATGGCATGAAAATCCATAGAAATTTGAATGTCATGGAATTCCATCACCATGAGACCACATTTCTTTCACAAATTTTTTCAAGCAGTTCATTGCCTTGTCTATAGTATTGGTTGCTATTATGCTTTTGATAATTTTTTTCCAAGCATCCATAGCTTGTTCAAAAGAACTTTTTTTATTCTTTTGGCCATAGCAACAAGGAAATGAACTATTTGACATAATACTTTTGTAGAATGAATAAAAATTGTGGTAACATAGACAAGGCAGTGAACTATTAGATAAAATACATCAAATAAATCTAGCCTCATAGAATGCCATTATAACAAAATACAATTGGCAGTTGCTCCTACTTATTTGTTATGCAATGTGAAGTAATTGCATAATGGCTTAGGTTGAAATTGTAAAAACTATATTGTAATTGAAATTTTGTCATCTATCAACATCTAGTTATTCATCATGCAGTGTGAAGTAATGCTTTGACTTTGAAATATGTGCAATAAAATGTAATCAATGATATGAATATAAACTAAAAAAAAAATAAATTAAAATTCATTAGTTAAATTATTTATTTTATTTTCTCTCTATATCTCTATATGTTATGGAAATACCTTTCAATTTCAAAATAAATAGATTTTATCTCTTGTTCTACAATTTTTTACGTTTTTTTAAATATGATTTTTTATCAACTTTTTAAAAAACTCTTATACAAGTTTGGTTTGCTAAATTTTTTCCCAAAATATTTGTGTTGCTATGCATTCAAAGCATGAATTATACATGTGAATACACACACTGTATGTGAATTATACACGTGAATAAGTGAAGCATACATGCGAATAAGTGAGGCACAAGTAATTGAAGCATCCCAAAGGATACAAACCACTAGAAATGGAGCTTATTTACACAATATTCTTTAGATGGATCTTATTGAGAAATCAATAGTAATTAATTAAGCATTAGATGTAAAAAAAATCCATGCCTAAAACATTCAAGCATACGATTTACACAATACACATGATAACATCATTCAAGAATGGCAGTAGCAAAATAAGATTTTTTAATCAAAAGGATGTAAGGTATACAATGATATATATTGATAAAAGTATATAGAATATATCCAAAAATGCCATGCAGGCTTAGTACAAGTGAGCCATTTTATGGACATAAAATGCCACGTATATATCGCTTGTAAAAAACATATGTTCCAAAATGCCATATATGCATACAAAAAATGACTTTAATTCAATCATTTCCCTTTAGGGGAAGGAAATAGATCTTGATATACCTTTGAAATTCAGCTAGATGGAGTGACTATTAGTTCTCTGGTTTTTTCACACATGCTCACTAGTCCTCCTCTCTTCACTTTGTACCTTCAACTGATACCATAAAATGTAAAGATTTTAATACACAAAAATTAAATTGTGGAACAACATATAACAAAATATAATCACTTACCACATACAAATAGTCATCATTCACATTTACATCATTACTATGTCCATGATCTGGAGTGACAACCATCTGTCGCAATCAACAAGATAGAAAGTAAGCTAGAAAAAGTATTGTGAAAATTTTCTATAATAGACCATAAAAGAGAAAATATAATTTCAAATCCACATATTTGTTGCATACATCTTTGAATGGATTAAAAATGGCTATTGTTGCAGCAACTCCATGGTCCATCATCCTGCCAACATCACTAGGACTATTTGATGTCAACATCTGCAAATGGTAAATGAAAGAGTAAATGGTAGGGTGAACTATTAAATTTTAATGGGATAGGATTAGGAAGGAATAAAGAAACAAAAAGTGAATTAGGAGAAGATAATGTGACATGATTAAGGAATAAAAATGCAATGTTTGTGTTTCTCATCAATTTTTTAGATTTGTATATGCAAAATTATGAAAAATAGCTAACATTGTTTTACAACACCATTATTGAATAAAGACTACCTGAGTGTAAGGTCCTTCAGGAAATGAATTGCGATGTGTGGAGGTCAAAGGTTCACCAAGAAACTATTTGAAATCCAAAGCATGTTATGAGACAAACATTCAAATATAAAATTCAACTATTCAAATGCAATAATAATATCTTTTAATACTAGTTGCATACATGTGGAATCAACATCGAGAACAAATAAGGGTTTGTAGGAATGGGGCACGTCTCATGAAAAATCCAACACTAAAATTTCATTAAATCAAAATTCTACTAATTTACTTATTCCTAAATTTCAAAATATAATTTAATAAACAACATTAAATGAACTTGCTAAATTTTACCTAATTTTCAATGTTGAATGTATCTTTTAGCAAATCATCTGTGAAAGCCATTTCATCTACAACTGATGTAGGCTTTGTAGTTGCATCTTGAGAACTCTAATAATTGTATGTGAAAACTACACCACAAGTGCCACAATGGTGGGGTGGAGCTTGGGGCCTATACATCTCATCTAGACCAGGCTCTACTAGAGACCTCACACACTGTAAAATGGTCTAGGTGAGTTTTCAATTGACTCCAATGTGTCCACCTCTACACTATCCTTAACAATGGAAGGAACAATGACATGCTCCACCATGGGTTTGGCCAAGGGTCTTAGTGCCCACTATGGATTACATCGTGTAGCAGGTCTATCATGTGTGGAGCCCCCACCTCTACCTTAAAAGTCTAACATGTCGAAATAATTTGGCATCTTATTGAGGATAAACTCACAATATAATTTCCTCAAAAATTATTGTGGTACCTCATGGTTATTGCATGGAGGTTGGTCAAATACCATCCACCACTACTTCCAAAATTTATTTTTAATTAACTCATGGTTGCACCAATGGATGGGAACCTCCTGCATGTATGAGACAAAGGTGTGTTGGTTTTCGGGTCTATAAATAGGGCACATAAGTTGAATTTTCTATTTTTTTTGTTTTTTAACATCTACATATGACAAACCACTAGCATAATATTGTGGGTTCTCCTACATGAGATACAATTGACCTCAATGATTCAATAATCCCTCGCCTATAAGGGTGGGTTTCAACATGCTCGGTTAATCTTCCAATTAATTTTTCAATGTCTCTTTTATTGTTTTCAATTTGATTTAGAATATTTTCTTCTATTCCTTTAGGATACCTATGAATTGATGGAAGGATTTTAGGTTGTTCTTGAATAGTAGGCTCTTCCTGAGGGGGTGACTATGAATTCTCAAAGTTTCAAGGTGGAGATTCATTCCTTAATAATTAGAACAAAATTTAATTATAAAAACCTATTTCAATCAGCATTCTAAATCAAATTTGAAATAAATTGAATAAAAATACACACCTCTTTGCAATCTTTGACATCTCTAACATGTTGGCAACATCCTCGTGAAAGAGAGCAAGCTAACGATGCAAACAATGGATGATATTTGGCAAGCGTGAGTTACAGACCTCAAATCCTCCAAGCCAAGCTGCAATTGAATACAAATGAGGGTTTGAAATGAGATACATGTTGTGCCCTCTACCCTTTATCATATCATGAAATATGTCTATAACAACAAAGTTTATAGAATAAAAGTTGATCTGAAACCATACAATTGTTTGAACATTGAGAAAGTGAAGAGAACCCTTTGAAAACATTGACACCAACTACACAAGTAGAACCCATGCAACAAAAAGATAGAGAAAAAAATATTGAATAAGTCACAAAGCTATTAGAAGATGATTAGGGTTCCTTAGATTTCACACCTATATTCATGGGAGAATACAAGATCACAAGAAAATATTCTAAAAAGTGAAAAGAAAAAGCGATAATTTCAAGACATAATTTGGAAGAACCTTCAAAAGCATCCACCTCAACCACTTTAGAAGAAAAAGAAAACTATACAACAAACTTTGACAAAATTGACTATTAACAACCACCAAATCCTAAAGAAATGAAAAATATTTATGGAAAAGGTTACTAAATTATGAAACAACTTGGATATAATGGAAAAGGATGTGGTGCTAGAGAAAAAGGTATGTGTGTCCCGATAGAGCCTAACACATAAGAAGCAACCCATGGTATTGGCTATTTTCCTTTGATAGAGATGAAAACATCAGACAAACCTTCACTCAATATCAACACTCTCACAAAGGATTTGTCTAAACCAACTTTAACAATAGTGCATCCTGAATTGATAGAAACTAGTGGTCTTAATTATTATCCTTTGAAAGAAATGAAAAAAACAAATAAATATCAACTTAATGTTAATGTCATCTCGCAAAACACTAATGATTTGAATTCATTAGATTTTACACCCTTGTGTATACGAGAGAACAAAATATTGCAATCTAAAGGGTCTTCTGTAAGTATGACATTGTCTCCTAAACAAAAGATATCTTTGTCGCACAATAATGAAATATCCTCTACTTTTGATCAAGAAAGTATTATTTTGAGATTCCTCCAAGATCATTTCATCTCTCTTCCTCCAAGAATTATTTTACTACAAGAGTTCATTTTGTGCATATCATAGAGTTCATGGTCATTCTATTAATGAATGTAAGGCTTTGACAAAAAAAATTTAATATCATAAGGATTGTGGTGCTCTCCCTTGGGTTGAAGAACCTAGTTCCTCTTTTCATTCTAGCTCATCCTTGTCCTACACTAAGTGGGGGAAAAGGGTTAGATATCCTTATCCCTGTATGTCACTTGTCATTGTCTCTTTTGGATAGTTGATCACCTTTCATGTACATATAAGAGCATGCTTGGGATGTAGATGACATGCCTTAAGTTGACTCACATGTGGCATACTTCCTCATGAAGTAGCTTATTGGAAACATATGACTTGGCATAGGGCTTTCCAAACAAGCTCTCATGTCTTCTTCTACTTTAAAGAAATTGCTCATAGAAATGGTGTGAGCAACCACTTTAAAGTGGGGGCATACATTGACACTCATATTTCATTGTGTTATTTTCTTTCTTCTTGCATTGTGCCCTTTTCTTGGTTGTTTCATTGTGTTTGATTTCCTCTAAGAGTATGATATTTCTTTGACTTGTCCTCTCTTAGAGACATTAAGCACAATGCTCCCTAAGATGTGACCTTACAAGAACTAAGAAAAATCCCTTTAGACATCCCTCTTTCTTATTGTGCTACTTTTTTTTTACCTTATTGAACCATAGATGTTTGTGTAGCACTTATAGGCTACTCTTGCACTCTTAGGATGTTTCACCTAAAAGGAGAGAATCTGTAAAGCCCACACAAAATATCTAGCTAGGTTCACTCAAATTATGTGGCATAATGTATGATGTTATTTAGACTAAATGGAATGAACTAAGTGCAATTAGATGATCTATGTGATTGATTATGAATGTAAGACCTAAGATTATGGAATGTTGGAAAACATAATGTGATATGCAAACATGAACTATGAATGAACAAATGCAAAGCAGAAAGGAAGGAGGTTGATTTAGAGTGCACCTAGGCAAAGAATGGATAATCTAGAATCTTTTGAATGTTATCTGAGATTACTGAAAAATCACTAGTGGGACTCATTTGCCACTGATGGTAAACTAGTCTTGCTTATGATGAAAACTATTAGAAATTGGTTTCTAAGTGTTAGGATCCAAAATCTGACAAAATATGGATTTCCAGCCTTAAGGTGGGACTCATTCACCACTAATGGTGAATCAATCCTCTCCCAAAAATTTGAGAAATCAGGGGGAAATTCTGCAATACCAAATATGAGGTTGTTTGCTTGTTGGGTTGACAAAGTTAATTCTGCAAAAAAAGAACAAAATGTCTTCTCCAAGCTTGAAATGAAGTTAATTTGACTTGAAACACTTTGTTGACTTGTTGAACACCTTTCAACACCTAATTTCTTGTCAAATTTGCATACATCAGTCACATCTTTGATGCTCAAAATATGAAGATATATCAATGGCTACTCCAAAATTCTTGATTAGATGATGCAAAGTGCTTGAATGCTTGAATGATTGAGAAGATTGCTTTAATGTGTTAGAAGATTGTAGGAGATGTAAAATGAGGATAAAAACACTTATTTATACATTCTTGTGCCTTAGTAACCCAATGATACCTCATCACAGGATGACATCAAGTAATTTTTAATTTGGAGCCAAGAGGGACTCATTCGCCACCCATTCCAAATGCGTGCCACCTTGGACTTGAAAGTGGATGTCTGGAATTATCTTGCATTTAATGTTGTTTCTCAAGCTTAAATTAAAAAATACACTTAATTAATCCTTATGAGTGCATAAAGGTATCAAATAAAGCATAAGAAAGGTGTAAATAGTCAAATTATGCCTAGAAAAGTGTGAAATATTGTTACAAGACTTTACAACACTTCAAAATAGGACTTGATATGTGATGAAAAGGTGATTTTAACGTGAATTCTAATGAATAGAGTCTAGAAAAGTGTAAAATGTGTTACAAAACTTCACAGTTAACCTTCACCAGATGCCATTATTTGAAATTTAAGGACCTAAGTGTGCATGTTCAAGCCATATTACAACATTAAATCAAATAAAAATAGACCAAGCATCATGAAGGAAGGCCTAAAAGACAATGAAAATGACAAGGGGCCATTTTACTACTGTGCATTTAGCCCCCACTTTAGTGAGACAATGAACTTGCTTCAAACTCACACTAGACTAGCCATGCATATCAAGAAGGATCCAAATGCACTTATGCTTAGCAAGATGGAACAACAACAAGTAATAGGGATGATCAAGCCCCTAGGATGAAGATCAAATGGAAAAATAAACATAAGAACAAAGGAACAAAAGTGGATGAGAAGAAGAAAAGGGAGAATCAGATCAAGCTTTGATCATTTGTCCAAGTAGTTGTGGATAAGATCTAGGCTATTTGTTTGAAAAAGACAATGCATACTCATGCTGGGGTGACATAACTCATGGAAATACACCAGGTGACAAGGCCCAAAAGGTAAGATACATATGCTAGTTGGTATGCACTCACAATCATAAAGGTGGCTATGGGGAAAGTTGTGTCATTGAATGGGCTTCCCGCTCAACCATATCAAAGTTATACCTCTTGATAACTTTAACAAGGCGCTACAAATGAAAATTTTAGTTTGTGCTTCATGAGACAAGAAAAGCTTCATATTCTTAAAACTCATGAAAAAAAAACTAGGTACCATAGGCATGCAACTTGCGTTATGTAAGGTAGCAAAAACTACAAAGTGTAAAATGTTAAAAATGAAACAATGTAAAATGTAAATGTGTAAAATGGAAAATATGTTTAAAGGAGTCTTGTTAAGTTTATGCGAGGTCTACCAATTAGGGAACATTGTGTCTAATGTGTTCAATAGAGGACCAGTCAGAGAATAAAATATTCACATCTTAGGGGATGCAGCACATCGCATCAGGCTACCAAGAGGAATATAATATGCTAAGATAGATCACACTTATGAAGGTCATCCACAAAGTGACAAATGCATCATGTGAAATGATAATGCTGCACTAAGAACCACGAATGAAAATAAAGTATAGTAATGTATGCCCCCCACTTTAAATGAATTGTTACATACAATTCTTGTGAGAAATTACTTTAAAGTAGCAAAGGAAAGAAAATAAAAAAAAAGGAAAAATAAGACATGATATCCAACTGGGAAAGCCCTATCACAAGTCATATGTTTTCGAGTAAGATTGCTTCATGAAAATGAAAAAAAAAAGAAAGGAAGTTTTCCCCTTAGAAAGTAACACACCAAACACATAAGATATGTATGGATTTGGGTTTAGTATGTTCTTTGTTGCAATGTTTTTGTTAAAGAGCTCAGAACTGTCATCATTCCCCAAAGCACATAGACCTGGAAGAATGGCACAAAGAGAGAGAGGAAAAAAAAAGAAGATCTGTTTTGGGTTAACATGAAAGAGACATTGCATTCTTAATGCTTTGCATCATCCCCAAAAGGAAAACACAATCGAAAAAGAAAATGAAAAGGTGAAAGAAAAGGAAAATCTTTTGGGTCAATAGGAAGGAGACATTTCAGTCTCAATGCCTTGCATCATCTGCAAAAGGAAAAACACAAGAAAAGACAAAGTAAAAAGGAAAAGAAACCATTTGGGTCAACATGGAAGAGACATAAGGCATCGCAATTCTTTGTGTCATCCCCAAAAGGAGAAACACAAAAAAAAATGCAAAAATGAAAAAGGACCTTTCGGGTCAACATGGAAGAGAAATAGTGCATCTCTACGCTTTGCGTCATCCCCAAAAGGAGAAACAAAAAACAAAAATACATAAGGACAGTGCATGACATGTAGAAGAATAGAGGTACAAATAGAGGAATTGTACAAAGAGAGAGAACATCAAATGCACGATACATGGGAACATGACACACACATACAATAGCAAAAGAAAGAAAAAAGAAAGATGTAAAAGGCTAGTAAGGTGAATGAAAGTCAATCATTTAACAAGTCATCCATGTCCCAATCATGCTTAGTGTATTGTGAGGTTAGTTGACTATCCAAAGGAAGAATTGCAAGTGCCAAACTAGGAGATGTACCAGGTTCCTCACTTGGTTGAGAATATTTATCATTTAAGCTCATGGTAGATGAAAATAAAGTGTAGATCGTTATGCACTTCTTTATCTATTTTTTCGATCTCCTCATCATCATGATCATCAAGATTGACTATGACAGGAGGACAAAGGGTGATTTCCAAGGAAAGATGTATAAAAGGTTGTGGCCATTGGATTTGTTCATTTTTTTGTGAGGGTTGGACTATGCCATCTTGTGGTGGGTCAAGGTAAAGAAAGTGTTCATCTATTTCTTTTTCCAAAGGCAAAGGTTTGTTTTCTTTATTTTCTTCGAGTCAAGACTGATGAGTAAGGAGACGATGACGATGTCTACATTCCCTAGCACCACAGTTGTGTTTAATTTTATTTTGAATTTTTTGAGGTGTAAGAGCGGTTTGATCCATCATAGGTTCCTTTTCTTCTAGAGGGGGAAGAATAGAAGAAAGTGAAGAGGATGGGTCAATCACTTTCTCTTTAGCTTTATACACTTGTTTAATGCGAGGAGGCATTATGAGATTGGTTTCACTTTCTCTTGGTCATTTAAATAATGGAGGGGAAGTGTTTATAGTTGGGTGTTCATGAAGTTTTGTGGCTTTTTCAAGATCAAACTCAGGCTAGATCATGGTTTCATCTAGGATAGGATGAGTGGAATCATATAGGGACATGTTATGAAGAGAAAACTTGACTATTCATTTAGCTTTAAACTTTTGATAGGATATGAAAAATAAATCTTTACAGGGGGCAATGAGTTCCATAGGTTCAAGCCAAAAGGATTCTAAGTAAAAATTACCTTTACAAGACAATGGATTAAAGCCACTGTGGTGTATGGTAAATATTTAATTGCCATGTGGAAACTTCAAACATTTGTGAAAATTTGAAGGGATTACTTTCACTGAGCGAAGCCAAGGGTGGCCTACCCACAAACCAAATTGATCTGATTGTGGAATAATTAAAAATGTTACTTCCAAATTTTTGGGTCATACTTGTAAGGGGAGTATGATCGATCCAACTGTAGGGAACACAAAACTAGTATGTGTTTTAATCCATGCAGTTGGTTTATTATAGTCATCTTGATACAACTCATGTAATACTAAAAAATCTTTTGTGATCACATTCTTGCCACATGAAGGATCTATTAATATCTGATTAGTGGGCTTATCATAAATTTTTCCAGCTATGTTTAAAGAGGACCATCAAGAAGATTTTGAAGCATATCCTTAGAATAAAAAGTGATATCAAGAGTTTTTTGGTTGGCCCCTTATGAGGGGTAATGTCTATCACACCTAGAAGCTTATCCATAGAATTAACTTGGGTAACATTTGAAGTTATATCATGTTGTTCATTATTGGTATCAACATTCATTACATTAGTGTTTGAAGGTTCAATAGCCTTGAAAAATGAAATATTGTGTTTAGGCATGGGGTTGGTGAAAATTTTTAAATTCTGGTTAGGCAGTGCAATGGATTTATTTCCTTGATCATTGGCACTAGCAATGGAAAAATGACCTGAATCAATGATGTCATGAGCTAAGTGTTTGAGAAGATTACATTGTTCGGTGTCATGGCCATTTTGGCAATGAAAATGGCAATAAGAATTTGGTTTAAAGGAGGATGGTAAAGCTTTGGTGGTATCAAGTGGTTTGATGATAGGCAAGGTGATCATTTGTTGTTGGATTAATTGGTTCATTGTATTATGGAGGGTATTAGGTAAGGGAGTAAATTGTCTCTTTGGGTCCCCATAGGTGTAAGGCACCGTTGCTTTAACAATTGCCACTTGATTTGGAATAGGTTGGGTTTGTGGTTGAGGAGGCAGACTGAACTGTAAAAAGCCTTTGTTTCATTTTTGAAAGTTTTGTGTGTTTTGGTTTTGTGGTTTAGATTTCTCAGTTCAGTTAGAAGTGGACTTTGAATTAGAACTAGAAATTGAGTTGTGATAATCACATATTGTTGTGGATAAGTGCATGAACAAAGGAAATTTCATCATAGTTAACTTATCCTGAAGGTTTGTGTGCAAGTTTTCGATAAACATCTTTTGTAGATGTGAATTAGGAATTTTGACCTCAACTTGACCATACTACAACTGATAATGTGAAATGAATTCAATTACTTTTTCATCGACATTTTATCTATAGTGCATTAAATCAACCATTGTGTTTTTAGGAGTCATATCAACTAAGAAGTGACTTATGAAGGCATCCAAAATCTTATTAAATGATCATATGGAATGATAAGGCAGGTTTGAAAACCACTCTAATGCAGTATCTTCTAAGGTCCTAGGAAAAAGTTTGGCTAAGAGTTTATCATCAAGGCCAAAATCATTGCATAAAGTTGTATAAGCATTAACATCATGGTTAATGGGGTCTCTTTTACCTCTGTACTTCTCAAACCTAGGAATTTATATCCCTTGTGGCATCAAGGTTCTTAATATTTCTAAAGACAAGGGCACGTGTAGGATCATCATGGAAAAAACAAGCCCTTAAGTGGCAAAAAATTCAAAAAAATCATAGTTAGGAAACTTGACCTAAAAATTTGAATAAGCTATCTATATCATTTCAAAACTATGTAAGAATAGAATTTGTGGAAAATTGAATGTAGTTTCTAAACTATTAGGTTCGTTTAAAAAAACAAAAAATATATTTGGTGAAAATTTAAAATTTCAATGCAGTGGTACTTAAATTTCAGGGAAAAAAGAAGAGTTAGGTGTCTGTCTGACCACCCTAACCACAATAAAATGATAATATTTTTTATAATATTTTAGATATAAGTAGAGGACTCATGCCCTGATGTGATCCATATTTTTTTGTAATTTTTTCCCAAGCAAATAATTAATTATAAATATTTTATTACAAATTTTTAAAAAATATAAAAAATTATTTGTCTAACCACCTTAACTTGGTCAAAACTTCATGAAATTCAATATATATTTTTTTAATCCTCTAGTATGCGAAGCATAGAATGTGACACGTGTTTTGGATTCAAAAAATGTGATATTGTTTGAAAGCTATATATGTTTTTCAATTAGCCTATCAATGAGGACTTTAGTCGTAATTTGAATAGAAAATGAATAATAATTATTTATTAAATTCAAAGTAAAGAATAATTTATATTAGTGGAAAGCTAAGAATCTCCTTTAAAAACCCTTCTTTTTTCATCAATTTTGGATAAAAAATAGTCATCAGCCACATACCCATCATATTGCCACTTTTTGGCCCATCATGATCCTGCACATACCCATAAGGGGATACTATGAACATGGTATGTGGGTGGAGCATTTTGACCTTGGCTAATGGTGGAAATTTTTTGTTGCATGGATGAAACAATATTAAGGAGTTGTGTAATGATGAAGTTAGGGTAAGTGGGTTGAGGTGGAAGAGAAAGTGGCAATGGAGTGTATGTAATGTTAGGGGAAGTGAAATGAACACTAAGATGGGTGAATGTGGTAGAGGGGACTTGTGATCTCACAATAGAACTAGAAATGCAAGTTAAAATTGTGAAAGAAGGAGCCATATGACTAAATTTTTGCATAGTTGTAACTTGAGGAGTGGTATAAGTTGGTATCGATGCTATGGTTGAAGAGGGAGAAATGTGAGCTCTTCCTTGGCTTGCAACTATGTTTGTTGTTTGGGAATTAGAAGAAGCATGCTTATTGTAAATCTCAACTATTATTTTCATAACTTGTAGGCCACCATCACTTTCAATCAAAGGATGAATGTTTTCTATGACTGGTATGGCAATGGTGGAAATTTTTTCAAGAGACAAGTCTTGTTGTAAGTGTGCAAAATCCTCATGAATATTAATGACTTTTTCTTGTGGGATGGAATTGTTTTATGTGTTAACGTTTATTGGATGGAAAGGTGAGGGAATAGAAGTGGTATTGTACATTCCTAATGGACCATTGTCCATACTAGGATTAGGATTTCTTGAGATTCCAATGTCCACAACGAAAGTGTTATCACAAGAAGCCATGAGTCTAGAACTTTGTCTCACTAAAGTATTATCAATGGGGCACCAAACACTCATATAAATACTGTAAAATATGGGGTGAATGCAAATTCAGGGTAATCTAGGAGTGATAAATGAAAATAACCAAAATTTTGTAAACTAAAAGAGGGAACTAATAGTAATGAACAAAAACATAGGAAAATGCTAAAAAAATGCTTGAAAAATGCAATAAGAAATGTGTAGGTGGACTAATTTTCCTAGGGTGGCGAATTAGTCCAACTATGAGATTTTTTGTCTTTTTCAAAAAAATTAAAGTGACTCTAATGCTTTTTAGATGCCAATTAAGGATGTAGATGCATATTTTTTGGTTTTTTCAATGATATGCAATGCAAAGATGAATTATAAATGAGTCTTTTACTAATGCAATTTTAGAAACCCTAGGATTCAAAAACAAAACAATACCCTAATTGAATGTTGATTCAAATGAAGTCTAAGATGCAAGATGCTATTGAAATCAAAAATGTAAAGTGCTGAATATGCAGGTTCATTAAAATGAACCATAGATTTATGGGTAGGGCTTATAAGGTACTCTTGCACTCTCAAGATGTTTCACCTAAAAGGAGAGAGATAAACCCCACACGAAAGATCTAGCTAGGCTCACTAAAATTATGCAATGTATGATGTTATTTAGAATAAATGGAATGAAATAAATGCAATGAGGTGATCTATGTGATTTATTATGAATGCAAGACCTAAGATTTATGCAATGTTGGAAAACACAATGTGATATGCAAGCATGAACTATGAATGAACAAATGTGAAGCAAAAAGGAAGAAGGCTAATTCAGAGTGCACCTGGGTAGAGAATGGAGAATATGGAATCTTTTGAATGTTGTCTAAGATTACTAAAAAAAACTAGTGGGACTCATTCACCACTAATGGTGAATCAGTCTTGCTTCTGATGAAAACTATTGGAAACTTGTTTCTGAGTGTCAAGATCTAGAATCTGAAAAAATATAGATTTCCATCCTTAAGGTGGGACTCATTTCCCACTAATGGTGAATCAATCCTCTCCCAAAATTTTGAGAAACCAAGGGAAAATTCTGCAACACTAGTTTTGAGGTTGTCTTCTTGTCCGGTTGATGAAGTTAATTCTATAGAAAATGGACAGAATGTCTTCTCCAAGCTTAAAATGAGGTTGATTTGACTTGAAGCACCTTGTTGACTTGTTGACCATCTTTCAACGCCTAATTTCTTTTCAAATTTACATACACAAGTCACACCTATGATGCTAAAACTATTAAGATAAATCAATGGCTGCTCCAGAATGCTTGATTAGATGATGCAAAGTGCTTGAATGCTTGAATGATTAAGAAGATTGCTTGAATGGCTTAGGAGATTGTAGGTGATGTAAAATGAGGAGAAAAACACTTATTTATACATTCTTGTGCCTTAGTAACCCAATGATACCTCATCATAGGTCGACATCAAGTAATTTTGAATAAAAACCCAAAAGAAAATTTGAAATATTTTGAATTTGGAGCCAAGCGGGACTCATTCACCACCCATGGTGAGTGGGTCCCTCCTTGGACTTGAAAGTGGGTGTCGAGAATTATCTTGCATATAATGTTGTTTGTCAGACTTACATTCAAAAATACATTTAATTAAGCCTTATGAGTGCATAAAGGGGTCAAATAAAGCATAAGAAAGTTGTAAATAGTGAAATTATGCTTAGAAAATCATGAAATATTATTACAAGACTTAATAACACTTCAAAATAGTTCTTGATAAGTGATGAAAAGGTGATTTTTAGGTGAATTGTAATGAGTAGAGTATAGAAAAGTGTAGAAATTTTTTACAACACCACAAAACCTTCACAAGATGTCATTATTTAAATTTTAAGGACCTAAATGTGCATTTTCAAGCCATATTACAACATTAAATCAAAGAAAAATAGACCAATCATTATGAAGGAAGGCCTAAAATACTATGAAAATGACAAGGGGCCATTTTTCTACATTGCACTTGTTAAATTCATGGAGATATGGCCTCGATATGGTCGCTTGGGGCTCACCTAGTGGACAACTAGCTTCACTAGCCCTTGGGAGTGTGCATTTTCTTTTTGTCATTATCATAGTCATGGGGTTATGAATTTCATATGGATCTTTTGGGGCTCACCTAGTGGACAAATAGCTTCACTAGCCCATGTGAGCATGAAATTTTTTTTGCATATTACACAGTGCATTCCACTTCTAAATATTTTTGGACAAACAAACTACACCTGGTCCACCATGCATTGGAAGGCTAGTTGAAGCTTGATCTGTTGCATTTTTCTTTTTCCTTTTTCTTTCTCTAAATTTTATGGTGTATATTTTCAATTCTATTGTGGCTTCATATATTATCCCCAAGTGTGTTCCATTGTGCCTATGTTGGTATTTCATAGGATCTTGATCTTGGGGGCTAGGCCACCCTCTTGATTATTGTCATCCTTTCTTACTATTATTTTTACATTTTAACCCCTCTTGATTGTGTGGTTAGCTACTTTGGTGTGAGTTTGAAGCAAGTTCATCCTCCCACTAAATTGGGGGCTAAATGTAGTGCAGTAAAATGCATACCATTAAATTTTCACACTTCTTTGGTCCCACCTTGCTTTATTTATCCCTATTTATGTCTTAATTGGTCCTATTTTACATCCAAAAGCCTAATAAATTA
This sequence comes from Sequoia sempervirens, assembly GCA_007258455.2. Taxonomy (NCBI): domain Eukaryota; kingdom Viridiplantae; phylum Streptophyta; class Pinopsida; order Cupressales; family Cupressaceae; genus Sequoia; species Sequoia sempervirens. Next base: position 375,748,020 of record VDFB02270651.1, read on the forward strand.
TACATTTTTATGGCTAATCCCAACAAACATCAAAGGGTAAATGATAATTTAATGAGTCTGGTTATGTGTCCCTAATTTTTGGACTGGGACTAAGATGCCATTTAGGTTGTCTTTGTCCTCCAAAGGTCTTGGGACCCTCTTTTCGAAGAAACCTTAAATGGGCCCCTCTTTGGAGTATGTGCCCTAAGTTTTAATCCTTAAGACTAATATGGCACCTAGGGAGTCTTAGTCCCCCTTAAGTTATTTTTGGGATTTAATTTCAATTCTTAGCAGGATTTAACCTCCTTTAATTAATGAATTCATATGTTAGATTGGTGTGATGTAATTTCAGTATATTAAACATACATAAGTATTATAAATACAAGGTTCCTTCTCTCATTTATCATCCTAACATCTAAGCATTCAAGTATTCATGCATAATAGGAAGTTTGTGATTAGGACATCATTCAAGAGAAATTCATCAAATATTTGGAGTCATCATCAAGATTCAAGCATCATATCAAAGATATTCTTGCATAATGTGTGTTTTTGAGCTAACTTTTGTGATGTAGGGTTTTGATTCAAGCAAGAAATTCAAGTCAAGATCACTCAAGCATTACTTTAATTCAAGATCCACATTCAAGCTAGCCACCTCATATAAGTTTATAGATTTCATAACAAGGGTTTGGTGAGTTACAACATAATGCTTTGTTCAATCATCATTTTCCTCCATTATTTCATTTCAAGGTTTAATTACCAATAAGGGGTTTGACCAAGGAAAATCCCTATTTACTAACAATAAACAATATTTTCCCTCTCTTGCATGTTTGTGCTTTTAGATTTAGGTTGAAGACTTGAAGATCGTTTGAAGTGCACAGTTGAAAAGTTGCAAATTTGTCATCTTCACAGAAACTCACCTACAACCTAGATCTGGAAGTTTCGAGACATGAGATCTAAGAAGAAGGAAGTGTAGGTATTGAACCTCAAGATCAAATTTAGAGATTTCAAAAATTCAAGATGGGACTAAATCAGAAATAAGGGTGTCTTAGTCCTCCTAAGGGTATTTTGTAGAGATTCTTTTAGATTTTTTTCCAACATCTGAAGATTCTACATTTCCCCCAAAAAATAGCAGGGGGTCTAAGACAACAGCAAGGGCTTCTTTGCTCTCCCTAGCATATTTTGACAACATTTTTGCATTTCCAGAATCCTTATTACATTTCTAGACTTCCCAAGTACATACATCCTAACTTTCTTTTACTTAATTTTTTCATTTGCACTCATTATTTGGCTTGCATTAATAGGGTTTGTGAGTTTAATGTTATGTCGTATTTTCCAATATTTTTCTTTCTAGTGAACCCTTCAAATCCTAAAGATCCCCCCTAGGCCTTCCTTGTTGATAATTGACTCACATTTCTATTGATAGTCAATCCAATTTGGGATCCTAGGGAATATTTGAATGATAATAAGAGAAGAGTGTTGTTATATGACATAGGCCATAAAGTACCCATTCTCGCCTATTGTTCAGGTAGAATATCGTTGATGAGGATCTCATAGATGCATCTTGAATGAGGACCTCATATTCAACATTTTCACTTTGAGGGACATTAGAGAACCAACATACCTCATAATTATCTTTGTTGATGCACATTTCATCAACACACTTGGCTTTGTAAGGGACTTCAGATGAAGAACTAATTTTCAAAAAATTTCTTCTCTATTTCTATCAAGAAGGAATTTTTGTTGTCCCATATTATTGAACTCATCCTCACTCCAACCCAAAAATATAGACTCTTTCTATTTTTTTTCCTTACATCTAATGTAGGAATGAGTATGCTCTCCTCATCATTGTGCATTCTCTTAGTGAGCTACTGTTGCAATTGATCATGCTCTATTTCTTCTTGTAGTATGATTGGGTTTTCATTATTTTGGAGACAAGGGGGCTTATCAAAAATAAAAATTTGTTCCTCCTTTTCCCCTAAGACCTTTCTCCTTTGATCATTAGACAAGCTGGATATTAAAACAAGTCCATCTTTGAAAATTGAAATGGTGCAAGGGAAAGAGAGATTGTTTGATCGTGGAAAATCAAGAATTTGATAATTTTATTAAGGATAGGATTTTGAGAGGGCTACCCTATTGTGACAACATGTCAAGATCACAAAAGAATAATCTCATTGAAAGGGAAGTAAACCTTAAATCTTGGGATTTTGAAGTTAGTATCCTGAGAGGTTGGTTTAGCTTCTTGCATGATTTGTTTCTAATTATCTTCCAACTTTTGATTTTCTATTTCCTAGAAAGAATTTGTTTACAAATAAACTCATCATGTTATTTTCTTAGTCCTTCTATTTATTTCTCATATCTCTTTTGTTATTGGTGAAGATGATTTTGATGAGAAATCTTGTCATATTGTATGCTATTATCTTGGTCATTGGCAATAGCCCTTAACTATTCTTCTGAAGTTTAACATTATGTCCTTGATGCTAATATCCTCCAATTTTTTCATATGTTGACACTAACTAGGAGGATGAGCATGTGTAAGATACTAATAAGGCTAAGTAGGTCTAGGTGTGAGGTAAGCATTTAGAAAATTATAATAACCTGCTGTACTAGAACTACTTGGAATGAAACTCAAAGTATTCTTAGTTCAATATATTGCTAACAAGGAGGAAACATTTTTCCCTATTTATGAAAGAGAGGGGAATAATATATTCCCATTATATGTTGAAATATTTAAATAATTTTAAGGAGCTAATAATTTATTTAGCAATGCTTAAAAGAATAGAAAATGAGTCTGCTCAATCAAAGAATTGAGAACATACTTGTAGAATTACCAGTATATGAATGCAAAATTAATAGTAGTTGAAGAATATGTTGAGTGATTGAAACTTCTAATAATTCACCAATATCTCAATATATTGAGATAAATCTCATCACACTTTATCCATTGGGCATTCCATAAAATGTTGTCATAGGTTGTAGGGAAAACTTACTCTTCTTAAACAAGTAGATTTTCCTATATACTTTCCATGGTATTGGAGACCTATCCTAAGAGGTAATATATACTAAAGAACACACTAAAATACTTTAATTGGGTAATGTAAATCTCATGAACTTGGTCTCATCAAGAACTCCAAAAATTATCCGTATATCTAGTCGGGATTACTTGGATTGTTCGAACTTGTACATTGTTCTATGCAATTACCATGGTTTCAGACAACTATCATAAGAGAAAATATGAGCTAAAGAACACAAGAAAATCATTTATTGGGTGATGTAAAGGAAACAATATTTGTCCCATTAGGTGTTTGGTAAGTATTGTCAATTAGCATCACACCCTACTAAACCTATAATTCAATATTAAATTGGAACATAGGATTGATCTCATGGTGTGAGACCTTGTAAATAAGATCAAACCTCTAGAGAATGTTGGTCTCCTTTCTAACCTAGATGCAAGAGTATTGGACCAACCCAACATAATATAAACCTACAACTAATCCTATTCTATTTATTCTCTAAGGAAAAGGGCTATGATGGAGCTAGATTAAATAGTCTTTCTTCCTAGCCACAACAACACATAGAATCAAAGAAAGAATCTAAAAAAAATCAAAAGGGTCCCTTCTATACCAACTCCTAGAAGAATGTATGAAGGTTAGGGATTGACAAGCACTAAGAGAGAAAGAGAAAATCCACATATAGCTCCTATAAAAAAGTTTAAATTTTTTTACATATCATTAGAATAATCAACATCCATTCATAGCTGAAAGTAATACGATTTTACAACACATAAGAGGTGAGAAGAGGGAAAAATAAGAGAACCTTATTAATTCAAGGACATGGGGCATATTATCATAGTACAGTTCTAACATGCAAGTTTCTATAGAGAAAAAAAAAGAGAGGCCCTAACAATGAGGATTAACAACTCTTTGTTCTCTTGTTAGGCATTAAAAAGGGCATGCATCAGAGAAGCAACCCTTGTAACCTCTATAGAAATTTTACAATATTCCATGAAAATATTTTATTTTAATGTAAAAATCTGTCAAAATGCCCCTTCAATAGTTGTACTTATGAATCATAGGTTGTGTACAAAGAAACTCTTGTAAAATTTTATACAAATGTGGCCCAAGGATGATAGCCTAACAAAAAGGAGCTCTCAAACTGTAGCATAAAACTATCAAACCTATTGAAAATTCATGGGAAATGAATAAGACCCCTTCTAAATTTCCATAAATCAATAATTTCTAGCTAAAAATAACATTATCGACATCTCTTGAGGGTTATATTTGAAAATCAACCCCTTGCAAAAATATGACCCTAATTGGGAAATGTGATTTCATTTCAATTTGGCTAAAAGGATGAAAACTAGTTTAAAATTTTATATTTACCATCATCTTTCCAAGTTTCATAATTCCACATAGGCACTATCACATTTTGATCAAGTTATCAAGTCCTCACTCCCACTCTTTGTAGAATTTTTTTCATCAACTACATATGACAACAAATCACTATCCATTAGGACATATTTAAACACTTTAAAATTCCATGTGAGGTCCTTTTGCATGAAAAGGTCCCTCCATTTTTTTGTTTCTTCTTCAAGCACCTCCAAATACTCTTTACTAACATTTCCTATATTTGAACCCCATTAGGATCATGCAAGAAATTTATCAAAAACTAATTTTTTTCTTCATTATCTTCACTAAAAAATTCTCTTAACAATGCCTCTTTAATATTTTATCTTTGGAAAAACCCAAACCTCCAAATGAACCATGTATATGTTGGAAAAATAAGGAAAAAAAACTAAGAGGGGGGGTTTAATCAGTTGTCATAGAATAATAAACTTTTCAAACTTTACTTAACTTAATCTCAGATCTGATGAATAAACAATTAACACATCAGAGAGACAAAGAACACCAAGATTTTTTATGTGTAAACTGTATTTGGGAAAAAACCATGGTGGATGTTAGGCCACAAGATTATATCCTGTTAAAAGTATAATGAGAAATAATAAGGCAAATGCACATGCATTTAGGCACACTACCTAGATCTCACCGCTCAAATAGAAAAGGGTCTCATTTCCCAATCATATAGAATAGGATTAAAATCCAAAGGGTATGAACTAAAAGAAAATAGCTTCTCCACAAGCCTGATTATAGTTCCAATTAAGCACAGAAAACTACTTCACACTTCCCTCGACCTTCTTGACACTCTGCTATGTAATCAAATGATATTCACACATATACACATAAGAACACACTCAGGACTTTTCCAACACACAACACCAATGAAACAATCACTCTTATTTATCCGCTTCATGATATTTCATCAATAACTTAGTCAGCTAGGAAAATAAAACATATCTACAATGTCATCTCAAATTTACAAATAAAATTTTAATGTGAATCCACCAAGGTCGGCCACAACATAGTGGAGACCCAAATTTAAAGATCCAACACAAAATACTTCAATTAATTTCACCTTGACGATCATCAACATACTACCATCAACATGTCACCCAAGAACAAGAAAAATGAACATGTACGTAGGAAAAATTTCTGACCACAAGCACACTGATCAATGTGGGCATACCACAAAGATAGATTGTGATCTAGAAACATCCAAGAACACCAAGAAAAAATAAAGAAACATCCACAACAACTGAGATTTCTAGAATCACATAAAATTCATTCAAGAACACTGATAAAGACCACAAAAACACTATCACACCACAACATGATCAAATCTATATGTGAACCGTTGAAACTTTCGATAGATGATCAAGATACACTCATCAGAAAACCCTTTATTCCACAACAACTGAACTTCAATGTAAAGAACAAGATGCCTTCAAGACCTACACAATTCCACAGGGAAGCTAGAACACTTTCTTTTATAATTTTCTCAATATCCTCGACATATATAGCCTCTAGTACACCAAATGCTAATAGTGTTGACATCAATGAAAACCACATACACACAAAACATCCACAACATCCAACAATCTCCCCCTTTTGCATTGGTGGCAACACATGATGTGAAAAATACCATCAACCCAACACATTTACTTTCCCTTAGGTTTTGACTCTTCTCCTTAACTTCTCTTCTATTCTTAAAGGGATTTTTCACATTGCACTTCTCTCCCTTTGACATCAATGGAAAAGGTAACCATGACCTTTCCATATATATACTCTTAACCACATGTTTGCACATCTGACTACTCCCCTTGAGTAGCAGCCATGGAAACATCAATCTGGATTAGAATATAGCAATGTAGCTCATAGATTGATGTAGGTAAATGAATCTTCTTAGTTCTCATCGGGAGGGGTAACTACCTCTAGCATTCCTCTAAGATACTCAAAAGTATCCTTCAACAATGGCTTAGTAAAGATTTCTACAATCTGTTCTTTGGTAGGCACATACTCCAATTTGACTTCTTTCTCATTCACTTTCTCTCAAGAAATGAAACTTGATTGATATATTCTTAGTCTTAGAGTGTAGTACCAGATTCTTTGAATTATTTATCACTTGAATTGTCACAATATATGGAAATAAGCTCTTCATATATCACCCTAATATCTGTCATCATTTATTTTTTCCATATTACTTGAGTGGAAATTTTTACAACAACAATATAGTCTACTTCAGCTGTAGATAGAGAAATGGAATTTGCTTTTTGCTCAACCAAGACACCAACTTCTTCCCTAGGAAGAAAGAATCACCACTAGTACTTTGTATGTCATCTACATCACCAGCCCAAGCTACATGATTAGTATATGCACTCAGAGTGAGATCATCATCCTTTGGATACCAAAGTCCAAAGTCAACTGTTCCTTTTAGATATTTGAAAATCTTCTTAACAACAGTTGCATGTGATTCTTTTGGATCAGCCTAAAATCTAGCAACCATACATAGAACATTCATAATATCTAGTCTAGTCCGAGTTAAATAAAGTAATCCAGCAATCATTGACCTATATCTAGTTTTATTTTCTTTAAGAGAATCATCATTCTATGTTACGTTGCATCCAGTCACCATGGGAGTACCTACAGGCTTTGAATCTTTCATCCCAAATTTCTTCAATAGCTCTCTCACATATTTGGATTGACATATGAATATCCCCTTGTCTAACTAGGTCACTTGTAATCCTAGAAAGAACTTCATCTCTCCAATCATTCTCATCTCAAATTCATCCTTCATCTCATCAGCAAACTTTATGCACAAACCATCATCTCCTCCAAAAATGATGTCATCAACAAATATTTCTATAATTAATTCTTTATCATGATCCAATTTCAAAAATAAGTTGCTATCAGTACTACCTTTAGTGAATCTGAGCTTCAGTAATTATTTTTCCAATCTAGCATACTAAGCTCTAGGGGCTTGCTTGAGTCCATATAGAGTTTTCTTCAAGTGACAGACCATATCTTCATTATCAGTTAGCCAAAATCCATCTGACTATTCAATATATACTTCTAGTTCTCCATTCAAAAATGTTGACTTCACATCCATCTAATAGACTTTGTAGTCCTTTTATGTTGCATAAGAAAGAAATAATCTAACAACTTTGATTCTAGCAACAGGAAAAAAAGTTTCTTCAAAATCAACACCTTCCATCTGAGAATACCCTTTACATACCACTCTTTCTTTGTTTCAGACCACTTCACCTTGTTCATTTAGCTTGTTTTGAAACACCCATTTAGTACCAATCACATTTTTGTATTTAGGTCTGGGAACTAGTATCCATGTGTCATTCTCTTAGAAAAAATTAGCTCTTCCTCCATAGCTTCCATCCAGTGTTCATTTTGGTAGGCTTCAGTGACATTTTTAGGTTCAATCCTAGAAATTAGGTAGTATTTATCTGTAATCTTCCTTCTATTTTTCACTCCTTTATTCTTATATCCTATAATTTGGCTTTCCTATAATTTGGCTTTCAGAATGGTTTAGCTTTACATACCTTGGAGTTTTGGAATTTTCTTGAGCTTCTGATTCTTCTAATCTTCCTTCAATACTTGCACTTGTCTCTACTTCCTAACTACCTTGACTTACTAGAACAAATTGAGGTTGCTTTACTGGAACAACTAGAACATATGGAACATATGGCACAATTTGAAGTTGATTCTGTGTCTGAACATTCTTCCCTTTTTTTGTATTATCTTCATCATAATCATATCAACAATATCTTGATGATTTCACATAATCCTCATCAACTTTGACATTTGTAATCTTAACCATCTTTCTTAGTCTTCTATTATAGCATCGGTAGGCCTTTCTCTTAGTAGAATAACCTAAAAAGATTCCTTCATCACTTCATGCATCAAACTTTCCTATATCATCATCTCTCTTGATACAACATTTTCTTCCAAAGCTCTTGAAATACTTAATAGTAGGCTTGTAACCAAACCATAGCTCAAAAGGGGTCTTACCAGAATTTCCATTAACATTTACCCAGTTTAAAGTATACACAACAATACTTACAACTTCACTCTAGTAGCTCTTGGGCACATTTCCTTCTAACATCATTGTTCTAGTAGCATCCAAAATTTTTCTATTATTTCTTTTTGCAGCTCCATTATGTTGAGGGGTTCAGGGAGAAAATAATTGTCTTCTAATTCGATGTTCTTCACAAAAAGAGTTGAACTCCCTGGAGGTGAACTTTCCACCTCTGTCAGATCTTAGACACTTTATTTTCAGACCTTTCTCATTCTTTGCCATAGCCTTGAAACTCTTAAACTTTTCCAGTGCTTCACATTTTTCTCTTAAAAAGGAAACCCATATCATTCTAGAATAATAATCAATAATCACCATAAACTACCTTTCTCCATGAATACTTCTAATTCTAGAGGGACCACATAGGTTAGTATGTAATAGCTCCAACAAATCATTTGAATGAAACTATTTGCTCCAGAAAGAGACTCTAGTTTGTTTACCCATCTAACATTCCATACAAATTGTGTTTGTAGGCTTCACTAACTTAGGTAGGTCTCTTACTACTTGAGTGGAACTTAGCTTGACAATTTTATCAAAATTTACATGACACAAAATTCTATGCCACAACCAACTTTCATCTACTTGAGTAATTAAACAACTCCCACTAGCAAAATTTAGGTAAAAAATATTACGTTTTGTCTATTTATGAGTAGCAATCATATTGCTTGAGCTTCCACATATCTTGCATCTTCCATTTTTAAATTGTAGATCATAGCCTTTTCCCACCTTCTGTCTAACACTCAAAATTTTGTGCTTCAAGCCTTCAACATAAAGAACATCATTAGTGTTATCCTTACCACCAAGACAAATAGAACCTCTACCACGAATCACACCGACATTGTTGTCTCCAAATCTTACAACACCACCATCATATTTCTCAAGACTTAAAAGTTTGCTTTTATCACTAGTCATATTTTATGAGCATCCACTGTCAATAACACACTCATCCTTTTCTTCAACTCAGGCTAAAAGAGCTTTCTCATCTTCAGTAGCCACAGGATTATTTTCAATGGTAGCAATGCAAACCCATTCATCTTCATTTCTAGTATCTTTATCAGACTCATCATCAGTCACTCCTTCAACAAAGTAACATTTCTTTTGGAATCTAGACATGTTAGGCTTAGTTCTAGGGACCCTTTCAGGATATCTTGATGCAAAATGACTTATTTTATTGCATGAAAAACATTTAATAGGTAACACTCCAAGTTCATACTTACCTATCCCTTTGCCTTCTTTCTTTACATTTAGTGCTTCCAATTCTTATACCTCTCTTTCTTTGTCTTCAAGTTGCTTTAGTTCATCATACTTGGATATCTTTTTGGAACACTCTCTCAGACTATATCTTTTCTTGTTACTTCTAGATACATTACCCTTGAATATAGATTTAGTCTTGAGAATAGATTCACCAAATTCACTTAATTCAAAAGTAGCAAGCTTACCAACCAGCATGTCTCCTGACATCTTTGTTAATGATCTGAGATCTTCAATAGCATGAGCCTTCACTTTGTAGGAGGGAGGAAATGATTTGAGTATGTTAACCACAATTTCATACTCATCCATAGAACCACTAGCACATATAATACCCATCACTATTTTATTTACTCTTTTCATAAAAGAGGTGATATTTTAATCTTCACTCATCTTCAAATTTATATACTTTCCTTTTACACTCTATAGCCTAGAAATATTCACCTTTGCATCTCCTTCATACAAAGTTTCCAGCTTCATCCAAATCTCATAAATCATCTGCTATCCTACTACATTACCCATCTACAAATATGTCAGAGCACTCAAAAAAGTTTCTATAGCCCTTATGTTATTTTCAGCATCTTTGATCTCATCAGTAGTGGAGGGACCCTTCTTAGGAAAAATATATGGATCTTTTGTAATCTTCTAGTAGGTTTCACCAATACAACTTAGGTGACATCGCATCCTAAATTTCAACAGTGAGTAGTTAGTTCCATCAAATCTTGGACTGTCCTTCTTGAATGTTGCCATCTCATATCACCTCAAGCTTTTAGAATTCTTTAGAGGAACCGCTCTAATACCAATTGTTAGAAAAATAAGGAGAAACAACTAAGAGGGGGTGATTTAGTTGTCACAAAATAATAAAATTTTCAAACTTTACTTAACTTAATCTCAGATCTGATGAATGAGCAATTAACCATAAGCAATAAACACATCAGAGAGATAGAGAACACCAATATATTTTTTATATGGAAAACCTTTAGGGGAAAAACCACAGTGGATGTTAGTCCACAAGATTATACCTTGTTAAGAGTATAATGAGAAATAATAAGGGGAATGCACATGCATTCAAGCACACTACCTAGAGCTCACTGCTCAAATACAAAAGGGGCTCACTACCCAACAATACAGAATAGGATTAAAATCCTGAGGGTATGAACTGAAATAAAATATCTTCTCCACAAGCCTAAATATAACTCCAATTAAGCACAAGAAACTCCTTCACACTTCGCTCAACCTTCTTCACACTCTGCTCTATAATCAAATAATATTCACACATACACACATAAGAGCACACTCAACACTTTTCCAAAAAAAACACCGATGAAACAATCGCTCTTATATATTCACTTCATAAGATTTCATCAATAACTTAGTCGACCAAGAAAATAAAACATATTTGCAATATTGAACCAAATTTACAAATTAAATTTTAATGTGAATCCACCAAGGTTGGCCACAGCATCTATAGTTGAAATTAGTTAAAGGTTAAGAATATAACAATTAGGTACTGGATATGCTTATTATAGTTGTTGGAGTAAATTAATTAATATTTACTATTTACTCCAATATTTAATGCAAACTTAGGAAAAGATCATCTAATTCTGATTGCGAGTGTTATTGCATTAATTATGCATTTCAATTAGTCATGCACTTTATTCTTTATGTTGCACACAAGATAAAGTAACTTGACTAATTCATGCATTTTGTTATCTCGCTCCTCTCTTAGTCAGAACTCCATCATTCAAATTCTTATGTTGAGTTCGCCTGATTCTACATAAGGATATTCAATCCTTCATTGTATTCATTTAGTAATTAATAATCATTTATTGTTTCACATATTTTTCTATGTACAATTTCTCATTTGTGTGTGACAGGTTTCTCTTTAGAATATCATCCAGGGCTTGGGGGATCTCAATCACATATTCTATTATGGTATCAGAGCTCCAACAACCCCCCTTTTTTTGTTTCTGGATGCATGCATGTTTCTTTCCATATTTTTTTTACATGTTCCTTGCTTTCTTCCTTATTGATTCTTTAAAAAATGTACGTGCTTTGTGAGAATCACATGATAAAGATCTGGGAAAACTTGGAGCTTTGTAAAAATTAGACTTATATAAAGTTTCATATGGGGGTTTCTACTTAAAGTATCTAGTATAGGTTTCTTTCATTTTGCATCTAAATAAAAAATTTAGAATATTAAAAGTTGCTAATTAATTGTCAAGCTCCGCACTGTTCCTCCAATAGATAGCCACATGAGCTTCTAGAATCACATCCCCGTGTGCTTCCAGTGTTTCTTTCTAGCAGGACAATATTGAACATTATATAAACAATGACATCATCCCAATCATAGGGCATCTTTGCAAGTCTTCAATAGTTGCAACTTTCTGCTTTAGTTTTAATAAATTGTTAGGAATTTTCCACCTAGATTTTCTCCTTTCCTCTTTGTTGACAACCACATCATCACTATTGGCTCACCATCTTCATCGCCTTTACATCTTGTTCTCTATTAGTCTTCACAAAATCTTAGATCGACATCATCCCTTTTCGACATGTGGACACATGAGTAGTTATAAGAGGCACACATCATCTAGATTTGGATTCCAAAATCACCCATTCTTTTGGTTTGGCTTCTCCAATCACCAGTGGATCCTTTTCTTCCTAAGGGGAGAAATGTTGTTTGCAGGCAATGGATTATATTTTTTCTTTAGATGTTCATCATTGGCATGTGAGCTCTTTCATTATGGGGGGATTCATATCTTAAGTTTCTTTTCCTTCATAATTTTTTGATTCTCCATAGTTTTCTTTTAGGGGAGTTGTTGGAGTAAATTAATTAATATTTACTATTTACTCCAGTACTTAATGCAAATGTAGGAAAAGATCATCTACTAAAAATACTCATAATAATATATCCTAAAAATATATTAGTTTCATTAATTTAGTGGGTTCTATATTCCTTGTTTGTTATACTTCTTGAAACAATTATCCCTCTTTTTGTATGCATGAATAATGTATCATTAGATAAGTACAGTATTGATGTTTTGTTACTCCCCTACAATGAAAAAGTGTATGATAAAGTGAATATTCCATACGTGGGTAGTCTATTTCACTTGATATATGTAGGTGAATAATTTCAATGGTTGCAAATAGATATTATGTATAACTATGGTATGAGGGAGATCAACTCCTTCAAAATTATTATCTTTAACAAGGCAAGTTATGATAGTAGGTATTACTTTTCTTAAAATCTTGTACATATTAATCTAGTATTGAATGTTTTCCAAAAAAAATTTAGTGGATATTCTATAATCTCCTTAAGGGAATCCATGACCTATGTTTTTGTGTTTTCCTTCAAGTGCAAGACTACACATCTTGCCTTTTCTTTGTTATGTTGAGGGAACCCTTTTCAATTTTTGTTGTGAGCCTTATGAATCTTTTCCCAATGGACTAATAAGGCTTCTAGGATCCCATTTTTAGTAGGAAAACATGGCACATAAATCGCCCAAAAACTATGATTTTATGTCACCCTTCATTTTCCCATTAGTGATAACTAATGCGAGGTATTTCTATGTTGGTCATTAGGTCATTTATATCTCTACATCCGGGTTACTTTTACTGACAATTTTTAATCACACAATTTCAAAAAATGTAAAAAAGGCTAAGTGTTTGAGTATGACAATTTTCATCTTGTAGGGGAGCCAATTGCATATCCATATTTAAATTTTGAAGAAGTTTCAGGAAAAAATCAACAAGTTATACAATTGTATAGTTTTTGGCCCCAATTGGAGGTTGCAAAACTTTAGGATTCACTAGGCTATTAATCTAATTCCCACAATTTCTATTTCCACTTGAAATCTATGTAATACCTTCTCCTATTAACGCTGATGATTTTCCTTTTTAAATTAAACATTATCCACTTGCCCCCTATTTTCTCACATTTATATTTTTCTCATTGATCACTAAGTCTTTCACCTTGTGGAACTTTTATCTAGTCTCAATATATGGATTCTCCATAACCATGTGTATTTAATCTACTTTCCCCTTATTTCCACACAATGTATTTATCCACCTCAATTTTGTATAAGTGCAGTTCACTTGGTCTTTCATGCAAAAATAAGAAACTTTAAAAATAAATATGTATTGATTTCAAGAGTAGATGTTGGTAAGCTTCCCACATATATTTCGATAGAGGAAATAGTCTTGAAAGTTAAATTTCTTTGGTAATTTTTTGGCCATATATATTTATAGACATTTTCAAGAGAACCAATTCAAATATTTAAAAATGTAGTTTAGCTATAGGTTCCCAGTCTACATGGGCTTAATGGTGACCATGTTTTTGCATTACAGGTGATTTCAAAGTGAACCATAAAAAATTTAAAGGTATGGTTGCTAATGGTTTTCTTATAGTTGTAGTTGAATATGATGTTTTCTGGTAAGGACTAAAGTGAAGCCAAATTTGATTAAGTATGGGTTTTGTAGGTGAATAGTGGGTAAATTCCTATAGATGTCAATGAAAGTGTTCCTTATACTATTGGATGTTGTGGATGTGTTGCTGATATGTGGTTGTCATTGATTTCAACACTATTAGCATTTGGTGTACCAGAGGCTGTATATGTCGAGGATATTGAGAAAATTGTAAAAGAAAGTGTTCCATGTTCCTTATGGAGCCATTCAGGTCTTGAAGGCCTCTTGTTCTATGCATTGAAGTTTAGTTGTTATGGACTAAAGGGTTTTCTACTGAGTGTATCTAGATCATCTACAAGAAGTTTTAGAGGTCTACATATAGATTTGATCATGTTGTGGTCTTACAGTGTTTATGTGGTGTATGTAAGTGTTCCTAAATGAATTTTATGTGATTCTAAAAAATCTTAATTGCTACAGATGTTTCTCTATTGTTTCTTGGTGTTCTTGGATGATTCGAGATCATGCTCTATCTTTGTGATACATCCACATTGATCAGTGTGCTCGTGGTCAGAAGTTTTTCCTACATATGTTCATTTTTTTTGTTCTTGGCCGACATGTCGATGGTAGCATGTTGTGGATCATCAAGGTGAAATTCATTGAATTTATTTTGTGTTGGAGTTTTAAATTTGGGTCTCCACTATAAGGAAAATAATTTAGGATAGTTGAGCATTGTCAATTCGTATCAAGGGATTGCCAAGGATATTTATGTTTTTTCTCAAGAATTGAGATTCCATCTTTGATAAATCTATTGAGATTGAATCTAACAATATAAAAAATTTCCTAATTCCTAGCTTCCTTGTGTACTTAGCCTTACTATTCCCATTTTTCAAAATAAATATGAGAAATCTTAAAATGGGTCCCCCTTAATGAAATTGTCAAAATGTTGTTACTCATCATTCCACATGTTCTTATTAGATGCTAGAAGTTGTGATAAATGTACTTGTGATGTTCTTTATTATCAAGCTTTGAAATAGAAAAAAAGACAATATTTATAAAAATGTATATTCACAAATATCAAAATATTAACTAATTTTTGTATCCGCCATATTTTATTATAATTGTTAATCCTATGTTTTAAATCATAAAATCAAAGAATATGAGTTTAGAAATATCATGAACAAATAGATTGGTAAAATATATGGTAAAGATATTAGTAAAGTATTCTACATTATAACTAATTCTAATTTAAAGAAATTCTTTTGAAATATATTACATAATTTTCATAAACATATACATAAAATACATAAGATACGACTGTAGTACTTAATAATAAGTCAAACAATAATAACCCGGCTAAAAGGTCACACTAAGTGCTGACAGCGCTTAGGTGGCAGTTATGTGGGTCCCAGTTAATTCATACATTTTCCATTACGGTAACATTTGTGTTGTTTCTGTTTTTGCATTGCCGTTCTATTTAGTTCTTGCCTAGTCTTTAAAAGCATTTTATTTACGTTTCATTCCGTTAAGGATTTTATTTACGGTTTCCAACATTAATGAATTATTTTCATCGCGACAGGCACATTTTTTAAAGTAATTTTTATTGAAAAATGAATTATCAAGAACATCATTTTTCTTAGTTTATATAATTAATGAATTTCATTTTATTTTTATTATTCAATTATTATTTTATATATAATTATTTTAAGATTTTTTATTATTTTAAAATTTTAAAAATATTTGTTTTTAAGAAGTGTCTTTTATATTTATTTTTTATTCAAAAAATTAATTATTTATGAAATAGAAAATAAAAATGTAAAATGTTGAAACAATATATATCAATAATTTTTGAATATTTTTGAATTATTTTTAATATTATTTTATATATAACATTTTTATTATTATTTTAAAATTTTAAAAAAATAGTTTTTATCTAGGAAATGATCTTTATATTTATGTATATTTTAATTTGAAATAATCTACTTTAATCAAAAGTTAAATTTTGTGTTTCTTTTTCAAAATAAGTTTTATGAAATAGAAAATAAAATATTGTTGATTTTTTAATGAATTATTGGTTAGTTCTAACTATTCTTAAATGTTATTTAATTTAATTATAATTTTTTTATTTTCTAAATATTATAAATAGTGATAGATATAATTTTTTACTCACTATTTTTCAATAAATATGATACTGTATTATTATGGAAAGACAACTTAATTATATACTTTTAAAATACAATTTTGAAGTGATATTATACAATCTTTTATGAACAATGAAAAAATATACTAATAATTCTTTATATTCATTTAGGTTAATTAAATAAATATTTGAATTAAGTATTAATTAATTTAGATAATACATTTGGGATTGTTAGCTAGAATAAATATTAGACTCTACAATCAATTATTGTCTAGATAACTTGAATGGAATTTTTTTTTTTGTGTATGTGGTCCTAAACTTGTGTGCACACCTAATTAAGTTCCACGTATCTAATCTAGAGGAATATGCACTAGATTGGAATTTATTTTTTCTCAACATATACTATCTAAATGTGCATAATAACTAGTGGTGTTTATAAAACCTTTGATTTTTTTTATCATGAGGGCTAATTTCTCCTCATTCAAATCTCCAATAGACCATATTTCATCTATTATTGAAACGATAAAATTCAATAGGAAAAATATTCATTATTCCTCAAATGATGTGCTTTAATGTATATGTTGCTAGAATATTTTCATCCTCCAAAATGTAAGACATGATATTTGCTCAATAAATATTCCCTAAGATATCTTAATGATCTCCAACATGATTTTTGAGGGAGTGAGTGAGAGTTCTTAATTAAAAAAACTAAGTCCAGAAATAAACAAAAATTTGTCCTAAGATAGCTCACAATAAGTAGTGTAAAGGTTGACAAAGACCTAAAACTTTTTTTTAGAGATTAGATTTGTAACCACATAAGTGACCTAGGTTGATTCTATATTTGTTTTTTAGTCCTGGAAGGTGATGAACAATAATTTTAGGGATTGTCATGAAGTTTTGGGATCAATTATGGAAGGGACTAAGATATGAGATATTGTGAACTAATTTTGCAAATAAATATACTCATTATAAGCTAATAATTACATTTACAACACTCTAATCCAAATAGACCTAAAACATAATGTAAAAAGATGTGATTATGAAATTATCACCATGTTACAATATAATATTAAGACAAAAATATTACTTACTAATTAATAAATATAGAGGTTAGATATTCAACACTATAAAAGATATATAAAGAGAAAAATATTCTTAATATAGACAAAATGGTTAACCCTTCTGAAGCTCTTTGCACTAATCTGGATATACAGATGTTATTTAGGGGGAGATTGATTAAATCTTCTGATGAACAACGAGGTGGTGATGCACTAATGTCAGTTCGCCCAAATTTCACCATCAATCTTGATGATAAATATGTACAGTCCGCTTTCTGTTTGTTATTGCAAGTTAAAGGAGTAGTGTTACAACCTGAGTCTGTATATGCGACTGTTGGTGGTCGATGTGTATATAGATTGCTTAATACTATTTTCCCTCCTTCCAATTTTCCCGCGGGGGTAAGTTTTACAGAAGCCAATAAAAATGTAGATGAATTTGGTAGGCATATAGCGTCAACTGGTTTTGAAATAGGTTTTCCTATCATTGAACAAATGATCCATAAGACCCAACCTAGCTTTCAAAAACTACCAGTATCTTCTTCTGGAATTTTGTCTACCAAGCCAAGATTACAGAGTAGAAGACTTGCGAGTATAGATCTGCAAGCCCTACCAGAACAATCTATGTTTGTTCAACCTAAAGCTTCTACCTCTTATCAACAACCCCGTTTGTCTAGATCTTTGTCTAGAAATTACACTATGTCACGAAATTTCCCAACATCCTCCAATAAACCATTCATTGATTATAATCCTGAAGAATCCATTGGTAACACTCAGTACCCTGTATATAGAAATCAACCATCTGAAAATTCCTTAGATAATCCTGAGGTCATAGACAGGTTAGCCAGACAAGTCAGTCAAAGGTTAGCTTTAAAAAAAAAAGATGACACTCAGCCTACAGATAAGAAAGGAAAAGGCATAAAGCTTACAAAGATGGGAAAAAAAGGATGCATGATGAAGGAAAGAATTCCTAAGTCAAAGCTTCCCAGGGCAGGATCTGAGAAAAAACACAAGTATAAAATGGAGATAAATAATCAGGAACAAGAAATAGTGAGTCTAGAACCAGGCAGATGGCCTAACACAGAAAGATTCACAGTCATAAATCCTGAAAAGAATCAGTGGGGAAAGTATGAATCAAAGGTTCATACGGATTTGGGGAAAAAGCAGAAGAGTTCAGAAGCCCAGAGAAATTGGGTTGCACAATGGTTAACTTCTGCACAAGACAACATTGATGACATAGCAGTAGATGTAAGATATGCTGTAGATAATTCTTTAGATACTGTAAATAAGATTGATATTGTTTCTGAGGATCAGCAAAAGCATTTCTCTGTATTGAAAAATGTAGAACATTTTTGTGGTACTCTGTCAAACGATATTGCCAGTGTAAACTATGATGTTACTCAAGTACAATCAATGGTAAAAAAAAGTTATCTCTGTGCAAGAACATCAAGATAACTATCTGACCCACATCTATGGAAATCAGCAAAATAATGAAGTTGCTAGAAAAGATGATTCTGATGAAAATAGGATTATTCTAGCAAATCTTTCTAAGAAATTGGAAAAGGTCAGAATGTATACAAAAAAGATTAGAGTAACACAAACTGGTAAAGATAGTAGTTCCAGTGACGGAAAGGAGTCAAAAACAAAGAAAATAGAACCGCAGCAAAAAGTGGTTATACAGAGAAAGAAAACTTCTACAGAAGAACAACAGGCTTCTACTTCCAGAGGTAAGAAAAAACATCTGTATACCCAGCCAACCAAAGAACATACATCAGTATTCAAAGATAAATGTCTTACGGTTCCTAAATTTGATGAAGAACCTCTGAAGGATTGGCTAGAGGAAGTAGGAGTAGAAATTGAGCAAGAAAATCCAGTCTATATGGATGAACCTAGATTTGCTAATAAAGATTCTGACAACTTACTTTCTGATGAAGAAAGTTTAACTACTGACAATTCTTTTTCCTCTGTAAATAGTGACAATGAGGAACATTCTTTAGATTTGACCAATTATGAGCAAATAGCAATACAAGAACCATGGGAGTCACTTAAAAAGCTCACTATGGATATAGAAATGCAAGAACCAGTCAGTGAAAACTTAAAACCAGAGCAGATGCGACCATATGCATCCAGCGGTTATATTCCTAATATAGACAAACTGGTTAACCCTTATGAAGCTCTTTGCACTTGGTCAGATACTCTTGAAAATCTTTTTGAAAGAGGAGGTACTTGGACAGAACCTGGCAAAGTTTTGTATGCAGTTAGATTGATGACAGGGAAGTTAAGAAATTGGTGGAACAACCTACCTGATGTAGGACCAATGCCAAAACATATTCCTGTGTCACCCACAGATCCAGTATTAGTTGATTTGAGAAATCTAGGAAAAGATGATATCTTCCAAGCAGGATTTGATGAATTCAAGTGGTTACTTACTGAATTATTTTGTGATGATATATCAAATCAGTCACTAGAAGCAAATAAAATATTACAGTCTATGAAGCTGAAAAATTTAGCCAAATTTGATGCTTATAACTGTGTGTTTGAATCATACATGGTGGCTGCAAATAAGATGCATGACCTAACTACAAAGCAGTATTATTTAAATTCATTACCTTGTGGTCTAGGTGCATGGGCACAAGATTATATCATCAAAAAGGAACATAAAGATCTTGATGACATCAGTTTTCCCAGCTTAAGAAGATTAATCAGATATAAATTGGAGAAACAATGTTTGTTAGGAGCATTGCAGTTAAACAAGGATGAGTATAATTATACTTGCAATCTTAAAGAATTCTGCAATCTTCCTCCAATTAATCAGTTAAAGGATTTCCAAAAGTTTAGAGAATTTAAGAAAATAAGCTGTGGCAGTAACTGCAGATGCCAGAAATGTTCTAGGAGAAAACAACACTACCATGAAGGAGAATTCAGATTCAGAAGAAGCAAGCATGGTAGGAATAAGAAAAGATATTATAAGCTAGTTCCTTATAGAAAAAGGAAATCTTATAATCCTCCTTGGTTATTAAAAAAAAGAGATAACCAGAATAAAAGGGTCAAGTGTTTTATATGTAATGGACCCCATTATGCTACTAACTGTCCAAAGAAATTAAATCCTGGTACAAAGATTTATGCAGTCTTCGAAAGGGACAATCCAGGATGGGAAGTTGTACAATATACTGATCAATTAACAGATTCTTTTGAATTAGTTGAATTAATCCCAGAGTCCAATTTCATGTTAAGATCCAGAGAACGGAGACATCAGAAAAATTTATCATCTTCAAGCAGTTCTTCAGAATCTACTTCAGATGAAGATGAAGACTTCTTAGTAACTCTCCTCAAAACCACTTTAGCAGATCTTAACACCCAGATCCAGATAGAAAAATCTAAGGATCCTTATAAGCTTGCAGGGACTAGGGATGAAAGGAAAAAAGCTGTTCATTCACATCTTTCTAAATTAAAGAATTTAGAAAAAGATAAAACAGAAGTTGAGGGACAGCTAAAAAAGCAAAGAAAGCCTTCCTTCAAAGAAGCTCATACATTAGACCATGGATATAAAATCCCGCCATGGCAAAGAAAATATGGATCTTCTTCCTCCAAACATCATAAACATCCTTCACCAGATCCTGACATCATAGGTATTTTTAAGAAATTTGATCTATTACTTAATGATGTTACTGATCTACGTAGAATGATGAAAATTCAACCAAAAGCAACCAGAAATCTTTCTGCAGAGGTGGGAGAAATCAAAGATTTGCTCTTCAAAGCAGATGAAGCAGAACACAGAGAAGAAATCCATACAGATCAAAGCAGCAGTCACAGCAGTATAAGAACTACTACTGATAGAAATTGCTCTTTATTATTAGCAAACAATGGTAATTATATCAGGATTAATTTTTGTTTCCCTGGTTATAAGAAGATACCATTAGACGCTTTTGTGGATACAGGATCCTCAAGGTCATTGGCAAAAACAAATGCTAGTCCAGCCTCATTCTGGAAAGAAAAGGCAGACCTTCCACAAAGCTATGCTATTAATGGACAGAGAATACATATGGGCAGATATGCACAAGATGTTCATATTGAAATTATGGGAAAAGCATTCATTACAGATTTCATAGAATACAATGATTTGGAAGATGATGTTCTTCTAGGTTTTTTTTTCTTTACTAAATATGAGCCTTTACAGTTTTGGAAACATAAGATTTCTTTAAGGCATGAAGATGGTCAAATTGAGATTCCAACTTTGAAAATAGTGAATCATAAATTTGATAAAGAACAGAAGAAAAGAAAAAGGCAAGAATCAGGTAAAGAAGCCATAGAAAAACCCCTAGAAGAAATAGCTAAGAAATTTGAAGAAAATTGTTGTAGTCCAAATCCATTACAGTTCTGGTCACAAGATCATGAAGAATGTGAGATACAGATAAAACCAGAATGTAAATCTGTGATTCCCTATGAGCCAGCATATCTGATGAGCCCAACAGAAACCAAAGAAATTGAAGAACAACTTCAAGAGTTGTTAGAAGGAAATTTCATAAGAGAAAGCAAGAGCCCATTCTCATGTCCAGCATTTTTGGTAAACAAAAGAGCAGAGCAATTAAGAGGCAAGAAAAGACTGTGTATAAATTACAGACCACTGAATGATATAATTCTTCCATTCAATTATCCATTTCCTTTTAGCACTAATCTAATCCGTAGAGCTGCAAATAAGAAAATATTTTCAAAGTTTGATTGCAAATCAAGATTTTGGCAGGTAAAGGTCAAGGAATTTGACAGGTATAAAACATCATTCTCAGTTCCCCAAGGACTATATGAGTGGAATGTCATGCCATTCGGGTTAAGTACTGCACCAGCATACTTTCAGAGAAGAATGGACCAAGCACTCAGACACTTAAAAGAATTTTGTGCTGTTTACATAGATGATATCTTAATATTTTCAGATTCAGTCACTGACCACTTGCAGCATCTTGATGCACTATATCAATCCATTAGAAATCATGGTATTTGTTTAACAGCCAGAAAAATAGTCATTGGCCAGACTCAAATTGATTTCTTGGGATTACATTTGCAGGATGGAAAGGTTCAATTACAACCTCATATTCTTGTCAGAATTCATGAATTTCCAGATATTCTCTCTGACAAAAAGCAGATTCAAAGGTTTTTAGGTTGTTTGAACTATTTGTCACCTTTCTACGAAGGATTAGCAGAAGACAGACGGATGATTCAACATCATCTAAAGGATAATACAGCAGAATGGTCTGAAGCAGCCTCTAAGCAGTTCAAAGGATTAAAGAAAATGTCAAAATTTGCCATCACTCCAGAATCCTCTTGAACATTTTCCATTATTTCTTTATACTGACGCTTCTGATAAAACTTGGTCAGCTGTTTTGATACAGGAAGCAAATGGAAAAGAAAACATATGTGGTTACAGATCTGGTACCTTCTCAGACACTCAATCCAGATACCACATATATGAAAAAGAAATTTTGGCAGTTAAAAATGGAATAAAAAAGTTTAGAATCTTCTTGAAACCAGTCCATTTTACTGTCAAAACAGATAGCCAAGCCATGAGAAATCTGCTTACAAAAAAGCCTGATGAAGACATAGCCCAAGGACGAGTCGCAAGATGGTACTTTGAATTTCAAAGTTATGATTTTACTATTGAATGGATTAAAGGAAATCAAAATCCTCTTGCAGACTCTCTTACCAGAGAAATGGCATGCTCCATCTACACACACCTAGAATATAATCTTGATAATTGTCAATACTATAGGCCAGATGGTGCAGCCATGTATATAGCAGATTTCGGCGGGGGAAATATTCAAATTCTTCCCTTACTTCCAAAAGAAATAATTATTTCTTTATTAGAAACTTATTTCTTGAACAAGTGGCTCAAAAAAATTTATGAAAAAATTTATTATCAACATAACCATTTGTTGCTTGATCCAGAAGAGGAAGAAAGTTTCAAAAAAGACATTGGAATGCATAATGCTCCAGTTAAAGTTTGGTGTGGAAGAAGGACAATTCACATCAGATTCAGAGATCTTTTTGGGATGAATTGGTCAAAGAAGAGTAAAATGAATCTTCTTAAAATTATTAAATTTGGGTTCATAACTCGAATTTCTATACACCAAGACACCTTTGAAGATTATGCTGATCTGGTTGGTGCAAGATTTAATCAAGATATGGAAGAATTCTTTAATCTTTTATATCCTGGTTTTCATGGAATGATTTGTGACAGTCTTTCTAGCTATCTCCAAGTTTACCCTAACACTCGATACATATTTCCAAGAATAGAATTTTATCCTCTTTGTGCAGATTGGAAAGCTGAAGTTCGGCTTCAACAAATGCAGATCAGTCTTCGACCAGCTCTACTTGTAGTCAGAGTTGAAAGCGATATTGCTTATTCAAATAACTACTTGGTCTAGATTGATCATGTGTTTAATGCCACAGGAGAAGATTGGGAAAGAGCTCATACAGAGTTACCGGATGATCTACTAGATCCTATCCCCTTCTGAGCTAGCATTAGGGCTTGTCTATGCCGTGATGTCACCCACATTAAGATGTGACAGATAGGATGCTACCTATCCACAAAAAAGTAGAACCCATAGTGACTTTTGGGTGTAAAGTCATCATGTACGTTACATGAGTCCTAATCACGGTTGTTGAGGATTCCTTGCTCACGCCTTTTATAATGGCTACAGGAATTCTTGTCGGTTGGTTCTTATCCATGTTCACGCATTTACCTTGTCGGTGTTGCTATGGATAAGATTCCCTTGCGTGTCACTCTTCTATGGACGGATTTCAAAATATTGTAAAGAAGAGGTTAAAGTTTTGCTTGGATGGAATCAGTCTCTTCCTATAAGAGGACCTCCAAGACGCCTACTTCGATATACCGTGTTGGAGACTTGAATGAGTCTTAGAAGAGTCTAGGATATCAGACTTATGCTCTCTCCTGCGCTTAGTGCGATCTGGATGATCAGAATCTGATTATAAGTTTGTAATGAGTTTTCATAGTGGAATGAGTTTTGAATGCAAGATCTGTTTATTCCTTTTCATCCTATTCTGTGTAATCTGTGTAATCGGATTTGGAGTTTATCATTTTTGCTTCCAGTAACTTCATATGTTGATTGTCTTGTTTGAATTCCGCAAATTGGTATCTGATACCAATTTGCGGAATTCAAACAAGACAATCAACATATGAAGTTACTGGAAGCAAAAATGATAAACTCCAAATCCGATTACACAGATTACACAGAATAGGATGAAAAGAAATAAACAGATTTGCGGAATTCAAAACAAGACAATCAACATATGAAGTTACTGGAAGCAAAAATGATAAACTCCAAATCCGATTACATAGATTACATAGAATAGGATGAAAAGGAATAAACAGATCTTGCATTCAAAACTCATTCCACTATGAAAACTCATTACAAACTTATAATCAGATTCTGATCATCCAGATCACACTAAGCGCAAGAGAGAGCATAAGTCTGATATCCAATACTCTTCTAAGACTCATTCAAGTGTCCAACTTGGTATATCGAAGTAGGCGTCTTGGAGGTCCTCTTATAGGAAGAGACTGATTCCATCCAAGAAAAACTTTAACCTCTTCTTTACAATATTTTGAAATCCGTCCATAGAAGAGTGACACGCAAGGGAATCTTATCCGTAGCAACACCGACAAGGTAAATGTGTGAACATGGATAAGAACCAACCGACAAGAATTCTTGTAGCCATTATTAAAGGCATGAGCAAGGAATCCTCAACAACCGTGATTAGGACTCATGTCACGTACATGATGACTTTACACCCAAAAGTCACTATGGGTTCTGCTTTTTTGTGGATAGGTAGCATCCTATCTGTCACATCTTAACGTGGGTGACATCACGGCATAGACAAGCCCTAATGCTAGCTCAGAAGGGGATAGGATCTAGTAGATCATCCGGTAACTCTGTATGAGCTCTTTCCCAATCTTCTCCTCTGGCATTAAACACATGATCAATCTAGCCCAAGTAGTTATTTGAATAAGCAATATCGCTTTCAACTCTGACTGCAAGTAGAGCTGGTCGAAGACTGATCTGCATTTGTTGAAGCCGAACTTCAGCTTTCCAATCTGCACAAAGAGGATAAAATTCTATTCTTGGAAATATGTATCCAGTGTTAGGGTAAACTTGGAGATAGCTAGAAAGACTGTCACAAATCATTCCATGAAAACCATGATATAAAAGATTAAAGAATTCTTCCATATCTTGTTTAAATCTTGCACCAACCAGATCAGCATAATCTTCAAAGGTGTCTTGGTGTATAGAAATTCGAGTTATGAACCCAAATTTAATAATTTTAAGAAGATTCATTTTACTCTTCTTTGACCAATTCATCCCAAAAAGATCTCTGAATCTGATGTGAATTGTCCTTCTTCCACACCAAACTTTAACTGGAGCATTATGCATTCCAATGTCTTTTTTGAAACTTTCTTCCTCTTCTGGATCAAGCAACAAATGGTTATGTTGATAATAAATTTTTTCATAAATTTCTTTGAGCCACTTGTTCAAGAAATAAGTTTCTAATAAAGAAATAATTATTTCTTTTGGAAGTAAGGGAAGAATTTCAATATTTCCCCCCGCCGAAATCTGCTATATACATGGCTGCACCATCTGGCCTATAGTATTGACAATTATCAAGATTATATTCCAGGTGTGTGTAGATGGAGCATGCCATTTCTCTGGTAAGAGAGTCTGCAAGAGGATTTTGATTGCCTTTAATCCATTCAATAGTAAAATCATAACTTTGAAATTCAAAGTACCATCTTGCGACTCGTCCTTGGGCTATGTCTTCATCAGGCTTTTTTGTAAGCAGATTTCTCATGGCTTGGCTATCTATTCTGACAGTAAAATGGACTGGTTTCAAGAAGATTCTAAACTTTTTTATTCCATTTTTGACTGCCAAAATTTCTTTTTCATATATGTGGTATCTGGATTGAGTGTCTGAGAAGGTACCAGATCTGTAACCACACATGTTTTCTTTTCCATTTGCTTCCTGTATCAAAACAGCTGACCAAGTTTTATCAAAAGCGTCAGTATAAAGAAATAATGGAAAATGTTCAAGAGGATTCTGGAGTGATGGCAAATTTTGACATTTTGCTTTAATCCTTTGAACTGCTTCAGAGGCTGCTTCAGACCATTCTGCTGTATTATCCTTTAGATGATGTTGAATCATCCGTTTGTCTTCTGCCAATCCTTTGTAGAAAGGTGACAAATAGTTCAAACAACCTAAAAACCTTTGAATCTGCTTTTTGTCAGAGAGAATATCTGGAAATTCATGAATTCTGACAAGAATATGAGGTTGTAATTGAACCTTTCCATCCTGCAAATGTAATCCCAAGAAATCAATTTGAGTTTGGCCAATGACCATTTTTCTGGCTATTAAACAAATACCATGATTTCTAATGGATTGATATAGTGCATCAAGATGCTGCAAGTGGTCAGTGACTGAATCTGAAAATATTAAGATATCATCTATGTAAATAGCACAAAATTCTTTTAAGTGTCTAAGTGCTTGGTCCATTCTTCTCTGAAAGTATGCTGGTGTCGTACTTAACCCGAATGGCATGACATTCCACTCATATAGTCCTTGGGGAACTGAGAATGTTGTTTTATACCTGTTAGATTCCTTGACCTTTACCTGCCAAAATCCTGATTTGCAATCAAACTTTGAAAATATTTTCTTATTTGTAGCTCTACGGATTAGATTAGTGCTAAAAGGAAATGGATAATTGAATGGAAGAATTATATCATTCAGTGGTCTGTAATTTATACACAGTCTTTTCTTGCCTCTTAATTGCTCTGCTCTTTTGTTTACCAAAAATGCTGGACATGAGAATGGGCTCTTGCTTTCTCTTATGAAATTTCCTTCTAACAACTCTTGAAGTTGTTCTTCAATTTCTTTGGTTTCTGTTGGGCTCATCAGATATGCTGGCTCATAGGGAATCACAGATTTACATTCTGGTTTTATCTGTATCTCACATTCTTCATGATCATGTGACCAGAACTGTAATGGATTTGGACTACAACAATTTTCTTCAAATTTCTTAGCTATTTCTTCTAGGGGTTTTTCTATGGCTTCTTTACCTGATTTTTGCCTTTTTCTTTTCTTCTGTTCTTTATCAAATTTATGATTCACTATTTTCAAAGTTGGAATCTCAATTTGACCATCTTCATGCCTTAAAGAAATCTTATGTTTCCAAAACTGTAAAGGCTCATATTTAGTAAAGAAAAAAAAACCTAGAAGAACATCATCTTCCAAATCATTGTATTCTATGAAATCTGTAATGAATGCTTTTCCCATAATTTCAATATGAACATCTTGTGCATATCTTCCCATATGTATTCTCTGTCCATTAATAGCATAGCTTTGTGGAAGGTCTGCCTTTTCTTTCCAGAATGAGGCTGGACTAGCATTTGTTTTTGCCAATGACCTTGAGGATCCTGTATCCACAAAAGCGTCTAATGGTGTCTTCTTATAACCAGGGAAACAAAAATTAATCCTGATATAATTACCATTGTTTGCTAATAATAAAGAGCAATTTCTATCAGTAGTAGTTCTTATACTGCTGTGACTGCTGCTTTGATCTGTATGGATTTCTTCTCTGTGTTCTGCTTCATCTGCTTTGAAGAGCAAATCTTTGATTTCTCCCACCTCTGCAGAAAGATTTCTGGTTGCTTTTGGTTGAATTTTCATCATTCTACGTAGATCAGTAACATCATTAAGTAATAGATCAAATTTCTTAAAAATACCTATGATGTCAGGATCTGGTGAAGGATGTTTATGATGTTTGGAGGAAGAAGATCCATCTTTTCTTTGCCATGGCAGGATTTTATATCCATGGTCTAATGTATGAGCTTCTTTGAAGGAAGGCTTTCTTTGCTTTTTTAGCTGTCCCTCAACTTTTGTTTTATCTTTTTCAAAATTCTTTAATTTAGAAAGATGTGAATGAACAGCTTTTTTCCTTTCATCCCTAGTCCCTGCAAGCTTATAAGGATCCTTAGATTTTTCTATCTAGATCTGGGTGTTAAGATCTGCTAAAGTGGTTTTGAGGAGAGTTACTAAGAAGTCTTCATCTTCATCTGAAGTAGATTCTGAAGAACTGCTTGAAGATGATAAATTTTTCTGATGTCTCCGTTCTCTGGATCTTAACATGAAATTGGACTCTGGGATTAATTCAACTAATTCAAAAGAATCTGTTAATTGATCAGTATATTGTACAACTTCCCATCCTGGATTGTCCCTTTCGAAGACTGCATAAATCTTTGTACCAGGATTTAATTTCTTTGGACAGTTAGTAGCATAATGGGGTCCATTACATATAAAACACTTGACCCTTTTATTCTGGTTATCTCTTTTTTTAATAACCAAGGAGGATTATAAGATTTCCTTTTTCTATAAGGAACTAGCTTATAATATCTTTTCTTATTCCTACCATGCTTGCTTCTTCTGAATCTGAATTCTCCTTCATGGTAGTGTTGTTTTCTCCTAGAACATTTCTGGCATCTGCAGTTACTGCCACAGCTTATTTTCTTAAATTCTCTAAACTTTTGGAAATCCTTTAACTGATTAATTGGAGGAAGATTGCAGAATTCTTTAAGATTGCAAGTATAATTATACTCATCCTTGTTTAACTGCAATGCTCCTAACAAACATTGTTTCTCCAATTTATATCTGATTAATCTTCTTAAGCTGGGAAAACTGATGTCATCAAGATCTTTATGTTCCTTTTTGATGATATAATCTTGTGCCCATGCACCTAGACCACAAGGTAATGAATTTAAATAATACTGCTTTGTAGTTAGGTCATGCATCTTATTTGCAGCCACCATGTATGATTCAAACACACAGTTATAAGCATCAAATTTGGCTAAATTTTTCAGCTTCATAGACTGTAATATTTTATTTGCTTCTAGTGACTGATTTGATATATCATCACAAAATAATTCAGTAAGTAACCACTTGAATTCATCAAATCCTGCTTGGAAGATATCATCTTTTCCTAGATTTCTCAAATCAACTAATACTGGATCTGTGGGTGACACAGGAATATGTTTTGGCATTGGTCCTACATCAGGTAGGTTGTTCCACCAATTTCTTAACTTCCCTGTCATCAATCTAACTGCATACAAAACTTTGCCAGGTTCTGTCCAAGTACCTCCTCTTTCGAAAAGATTTTCAAGAGTATCTGACCAAGTGCAAAGAGCTTCATAAGGGTTAACCAGTTTGTCTATATTAAGAATATAACCGCTAGATGCATATGGTCACATCTGCTCTGGTTTTAAGTTTTCACTGACTGGTTCTTGCATTTCTATATCCATAGTGAGCTTTTTAAGTGACTCCCATGGTTCTTGTATTGCTATTTGCTCATAATTGGTCAAATCTAAAGAATGTTCCTCATTGTCACTATTTACAGAGGAAAAAGAATTGTCAGTAGTTAAACTTTCTTCATCAGAAAGTAAGTTGTCAGAATCTTTATTAGCAAATCTAGGTTCATCCATATAGACTGGATTTTCTTGCTCAATTTCTACTCCTACTTCCTCTAGCCAATCCTTCAGAGGTTCTTCATCAAATTTAGGAACCGTAAGACATTTATCTTTGAATACTGATGTATGTTCTTTGGTTGGCTGGGTATACAGATGTTTTTTCTTACCTCTGGAAGTAGAAGCCTGTTGTTCTTCTGTAGAAGTTTTCTTTCTCTGTATAACCACTTTTTGCTGTGGTTCTATTTTCTTTGTTTTTGAATCCTTTCCGTCACTGGAACTACTATCTTTACCAGTTTGTGTTACTCTAATATTTTTTGTATACATTCTGACCTTTTCCAATTTCTTAGAAAGATTTGCTAGAATAATCCTATTTTCATCAAAATCATCTTTTCTAGCAACTTCATTATTTTGCTGATTTCCATAGATGTGGGTCAGATAGTTATCTTGATGTTCTTGCACAGAGATAACTTTTTTTTACCATTGATTGTACTTTTTTTCATAGTGGAATGAGTTTTGAATGCAAGATCTGTTGCTTCTAGTAACTTCATTTTTGCTTCTAGTAACTTCATTTTTGCTTCTAGTGGAATGAGTTTTGAATGCAAGATCTGATGAAGAAAGTTTAACTACTGACAATTCTTTTTCCTCTGTAAATAGTGACAATGAGGAACATTCTTTAGATTTGACCAATTATCAGAAAATAGCAGTACAAGAACCATCGGAGTCACTTAAAAAGCTCACTATGGATATAGAAATGCAAGAACCAGTCAGTGAAAACTTAAAACCAGAGTAGATGCGACCATATGAATCCAGCGGTTATATTCTTAATATAGTCAAACTGGTTAACCCTTATGAAGCTCTTTGCACTTGGTCAGATACTCTTGAAAATCTTTTTGAAAGAGGAGGTACTTGGAAAGAACCTGGCAAAGTTTTGTATGTAGTTAGATTGATGACAGGGAAGTTAAGAAATTGGTGGAACAACCTACCTGATGTAGGACCAATGCCAAAACATATTCCTGTGTCACCCACAGATCCAGTATTAGTTGATTTGAGAAATCTAGGAAAAGATTATATCTTCCAAGCAGGATTTGATGAATTCAAGTGGTTACTTACTGAATTATTTTGTGATGATATATCAAATCAGTCACTAGAAGCAAATAAAATATTACAGTCTATGAAGCTAAAAAATTTAGCCAAATTTGATGCTTATAACTGTGTGTTTGAATCATACATGGTGGCTGCAAATAAGATGCATGACCTAACTACAAAGCAGTATTATTTAAATTCATTACCTTGTGGTCTAGGTGCATGGGCACAAGATTATATCATCAAAAAGGAACATAAAGATCTTGATGACATCAGTTTTCCCAGCTTAAGAAGATTAATCAGATATAAATTGGAGAAACAATGTTTGTTAGGAGCATTGCAGTTAAACAAGGATGAGTATAATTATACTTGCAATCTTAAAGAATTCTGCAATCTTCCTCCAATTAATCAATTAAAGGATTTCCAACAGCTTAGAGAATTTAAGAAAAGAAGCTGCGGCAGTAACTGCAGATGCCAGAAATGTTCTAGGAGAAAACAACACTACCATGAAGGAGAATTCAGATTCAGAAGAAGCAAGCATGGTAGGAATAAGAAAAGATATTATAAGCCAGTTCCTTATAGAAAAAGGAAATCTTATAATCGTCCTTGGTTATTAAAAAAAAGAGATAACCAGAATAAAAGGGTCAAGTGTTTTATATGTAATGGACCCCATTATGCTACTAACTGTCCAAAGAAATTAAATCCTGGTACAAAGATTTATGCAGTCTTCGAAAGGGACAATCTAGGATGGGAATTTGTACAATATACTAATCAATTAACAGATTCTTTTGAATTAGTTGAATTAATCCCAGAGTCCAATTTCATGTTAAGATCCAGAGAATGGAGACATCAGAAAAAATTATCATCTTCAAGTAGTTCTTTAGAATCTACTTCAGATGAAGATGAAGACTTCTTAGTAACTCTCCTCAAAACCACTTTAGCAGATCTTAACACCCATATCCAGATAGAAAAATCTAAGGATCCTTATAAGCTTGCAGGGACTAGGGATGAAAGGAAAAAAGCTGTTCATTCACATCTTTCTAAATTAAAGAATTTAGAAAAAGATAAAACAGAAGTTGAGAAACAGCTAAAAAAGCAAAGAAAGCCTTCCTTCAAAGAAGCTCAGACATTAGACCATGGATATAAAATCCCACCATGGCAAAGAAAAGATGGATCTTCTTCCTCCAAACATCATAAACATCCTTCAGCAGATCCTGACATCTTAGGTATTTTTAAGAAATTTGATCTATTACTTAATGATGTTACTGATCTACGCAGAATGATGAAAATTCAGCAAAAAGCAATCAGAAATCTTTCTGCAAAGGTGGGAGAAATCAAAGATTTTCTCTTCAAAGCAGATGAAGCATAACACAGAGAAGAAATCCATACAGATCAAAGCAGCAGTCATAGCAGTATAAGAACTACTACTGATAGAAATTGCTCTTTATTATTAGCAAACAATGGTAATTATATCAGGATTAATTTTTGTTTCCCTGGTTATAAGAAGATACCATTAGACGCTTTTGTGGATACAGGATCCTCAACGTCATTGGCAAAAACAAATGCTATTCCAGCCTCATTCTGGAAAGAAAAGGCAGACCTTCCACAAAGCTATGCTATTAATGGACATAGAATACATATGGGCAGATATGCACAAGATGTTCATATTGACATTATGGGAAAAACATTCATTACAGATTTCATAGAATACAATGATTTGGAAGATGATGTTCTTCTAGGTTTTTTGTTCTTTACTAAATATGAGCCTTTACAGTTTTGGAAACATAAGATTTCTTTAAGGCATGAAGATGGTCAAATTGAGATTCCAACTTTGAAAATAGTGAATCATAAATTTGATAAAGAACAGAAGAAAAGAAAAAGGCAAGAATCAGGTAAAGAAGCCATAGAAAAACCCCTAGAAGAAATAGCTAAGAAATTTGAAGAAAATTGTTGTAGTCCAAATCCATTACAGTTCTGGTCACAAGATCATGAAGAATGTGAGATACAGATAAAACCAGAATGTAAATCTGTGATTCCCTATGAGCCAGCATATCTGATGAGCCCAACAGAAACCAAAGAAATTGACGAACAATTTCAAGAGTTGTTAGAAGGAAATTTCATAAGAGAAAGCAAGAGCCCATTCTCATGTCCAGCATTTTTGGTAAACAAAAGAGCAGAGCAATTAAGAGGAAAGAAAAGACTGTGTATAAATTACAGACCACTGAATGATATAATTCTTCCATTCAATTATCCATTTCTTTTTAGCACTGATCTAATCCGTAGAGCTGCAAATAAGAAAATATTTTCAAAGTTTGATTGCAAATCAGGATTTTGGCAGGTAAAGGTCAAGGAATCTGACAGGTATAAAACAGCATTCTCAGTTCCCCAAGGACTATATGAGTGGAATGTCATGCCATTCGGGTTAAGTACTGCACCAGCATACTTTCAGAGAAGAATGCACCAAGCACTCAGCCACTTAAAAGAATTTTGTGCTGTTTACATAGATGATATCTTAATATTTTCAGATTTAGTCACTGACCACTTGCAGCATCTTGATGCACTATATCAATCCTTTAGAAATCATGGTATTTGTTTAACAGCCAGAAAAATGGTCATTGGCCAAACTCAAATTGATTTCTTGGGATTACATTTGCAGGATGGAAAGGTTCAATTACAACCTCATATTCTTGTCAGAATTCATGAATTTCCAGATATTCTCTCTGACAAAAAGCAGACTCAAAGGTTTTTAGGTTGTTTGAACTATTTGTCACCTTTCTACAAAGGATTAGCAGAAGACAGACGAATGATTCAACATCATGTAAAGGATAATACAGAAGAATGGTCTGAAGCAGCCTCTGAAGCAGTTCAAAGGATTAAAGCAAAATGTCAAAATTTGCCATCACTCCAGAATCCTCTTGAAAATTTTCCATTATTTCTTTATACTGACGCTTCTGATAAAACTTGGTCAGCTGTTTTGATACAGGAAGCAAATGGAAAAGAAAACATATGTGGTTACAGATCTGGTACCTTCTCAGACACTCAATCCAGACACCACATAAATGAAAAAGAAATTTTGGCATTCAAAAATGGAATAAAAAAGTTTAGAATCTTCTTGAAACCAGTCCATTTTACTGTCAGAACAGATAGCCAAGCCATGAGAAATCTGCTTACAAAGAAGCCTGATGAAGACATAGCCCAAGGACGAGTCGCAAGATGGTACTTTGAATTTCAAAGTTATGATTTTACTATTGAATGGATAAAAGGCAATCAAAATCCTCTTGCAGACTCTCTTACCAGAGAAATGGCATGCTCCATCTACACACACCTCGAATATGATCTTGATAATTGTCAATACAATAGGCCAGATGGTCCAGCCATGTACATAGCAGATTTCGGCGGGGGAAATATTCAAATTCTTCCCTTACTTCCAAAAGAAATAATTATTTCTTTATTAGAAACTTATTTCTTGAATAAGTGGCTCAACGAAATTTATGAAAAAATTTATTATCAACATAACCATTTGTTGCTTGATCCAGAAGAGGAAGAAAGTTTCAAAAAAGACATTGGAATGCATAATGCTCCAGTTAAAGTTTGGTGTGGAAGAAGGACAATTCACATCAGATTCAGAGATCTTTTTGGGATGAATTGGTCAAAGAAGAGTAAAATGAATCTTCTTAAACTTATTAAATTTGGGTTCATAACTCGAATTTCTATACACCAAGACACCTTTGAAGATTATGCTGATCTGGTTGGTGCAAGATTTCATCAAGATATGGAAGAATTCTTTAATCTTTTATATCCTAGTTTTCATGGAATGATTTGTGACAGTCTTTCTAGCTATCTCCAAGTTTACCCTAACACTCGATACATATTTCCAAGAATAGAATTTTATCCTCTTTGTGCAGATTGGAAAGCTGAAGTTCGGCTTCAACAAATGGAGATCAGTCTTCGACCAGCTCTACTTGCAGTTAGAGTTGAAAGCGATATTGCTTATTCAAATAACTACTTGGTCCAGATTGATCATGTGTTTAATGCCACAGGAGAAGATTGGGAAAGAGCTCATACAGAGTTACCAGATGATCTACTAGATCCTATCCCCTTATGAGTTAGCATTAGTGCTTGTTTATGCCTTGATGTCACCCACGTTAAGATGTGACAGATAGGATGCTACCTATCCACAAAAAATCAGAACCCGTAGTGACTTTTGGGTGTAAAGTCATCATGTATGTGACATGAGTCCTAATCACGGTTGTTGAAGATTCCTTGCTCACGCCTTTTATAATGGCTACAGGAATTCTTGTCGGTTGGTTCTTATCCATGTTCACGCATTTACCTTGTCGGTGTTGCTACGGATAAGATTCCCTTGCGTGTCACTCTTCTATGGACGGATTTCAAAATATTGTAAAGAAGAGGTTAAAGTTTTGCTTGGATGGAATCAGTCTCTTCCTATGAGAGGACCTCCAAGACACCTACTTCGATATACCGAGTTGGAGACTTGAATGAGTCTTAGAAGAGTCTAGGATATCAGACTTATGCTCTCTCCTGTGCTTAGTGCAATTTGGATGATCAGAATCTCATTATAAGTTTGTAATGAGTTTTCATAATGGAATGAGTTTTGAATGCAAGATCTGTTTATTTCTTTTCATCCTATTATGTGTAATCTGTGTAATCGGATTTGGATTTTATCATTTTTGCTTCCAGTAACTTCATATGTTGATTGTCTTGTTTTAATTCCGCAAATTGGAAGGGACTAAGATATGAGATATTGTGAACTAATTTTGCAAATAAATATACTCATTATAAGCTAATAATTACATTTACAACACTCTAATCCAAATAGACCTAAAACATAATGTAAAAAGATGTGATTATGAAATTATCACCATGTTACAATATAATATTAAGAAAAAAATATTACTTACTAATTAATAAATATAGAGGTTAGATATTCAACACTATAAAAGATATATAAAGAGAAAAATATTCTTTAAAATATCATAAAAAATATTTAATATATCGTAATGATTAATGAATTTTGAATATAAATTATTGTTTGACTTATCTAAAAGACCATCATTATGACTCATAATGCAATCTAAATAGTCCAATCATAAAAGCTTATATAATTTTTAACTTTAATGAACTATTATATTGAAGTTTTTGAAAATAAATTGTATTAATTAAATCGAAGTGGGCCACCAAAAATGCCTCTCTTACTTATAAGAATTATTCTTTAAGGTATTATATAAATTCTTAGAATAAATTTTTATTAACAATGTTATTTGCCTCACATTTTGACCATCTTTACGAATCATCATGTAATCTAAATAATTCCAACTGATATAAATTAAGTTTAATGTATTATTTTATTGCACTTTTTAGAATTATTAAGTAAATGTCAGTGTGACATAAAATTATTATTTTGATATAACTTTTTCTATAAAGAATGAATATAGGAGAATATATAGTGTAAGTTATAATATATCAGGTCTCTTAAAGAATAATTTTTTGCATTTGAAGTGATCTCAAACTCCTAATTAACTATAAAATGAAGCAACTTTTATTTTTGAAAATATGTTCAATGTTTTTAAGGAATATGTACAAATTTTTCATATTTGTATTTCAATATATGAAAGAACTTATTTGTCTATTGTATTTTTTTAATTTATGTTTATCATAAAAATTTGATGGATTTTGAAGTTGAAAAAATTGAAAAGGACACTTTGAAGCACATATTTAGCTATGAAAACATGTCTTAAATTATATGAACTTTGTAGATATATGTAACTTGTCTAGATTTATATTTTTCAATGATATATATATTTTTTTACAAGGAAAAAGGTTTGTGCTATATTTTTTTTGGTTATGTAAGTTTTCATTATAAATTATATTAATAAAGAACAAATGTTTTAAGTTTCAATTTAGTAATTATTTTCTACAATTAATTTGAACTAAATATAACTTTATACAATGGATTTAAGATATATCTTGGATTGTCAAGCTTTTGTAATATATTGTAATCTCTCTATAAGTTTTTTATGGTAGTTATAATAGCTTTAAAAAATTATTTACAATTCTATTAATTGTATTGTTGACAATTTTATACATACACTCTTAATCTAGAATATATATAAAAAGAAATATTAATTTAATTATAATGATGTTGCTAGTAGCATTCTTAATTTACTTGAACTAGGTCAATTTTGTGGCTGCAAATCTAATCTATAAAATTTAAAATAATTAAAATTAAAATTTTACCTTTGTCAACCTTTACAATACTTATTTTGAGCTAACCTAAGACAACTTTATGTTTACTTATGAATTTTTTTTTTTTCATTAAGATCTCTCATTAACTCATTGAAAAATGATAGAGATCATTAACATATCTTAGGGAATTCTCATTGAGCACAAATGATTTCTTATATTTTGGAGAATAAAAAATATGAAGCAACATTTACATATATCATTTTAAGAATAATAAATATTTTTCATTATTTTCTTGATTCTTTTACTTAGAGTGAAAGCTAGTTTATTGGGGGTTGGAATGGGGAGAAATTAATCCTTATGATTAAAAAATTAAAAGGTATTTATAAATACCAATTCAAAGTTATTTATAAATACCAATTTTCCTTATGCACATTTAGATAGAAAAATTTGAGAGAAAGTGAATTCCAATCTACTACATATTATTCTAGATTAGATATGTGAATCTTAAATTAGGTTTGCACACAAGTTGAAGACCTCATACACAAAAATCAATTTTTCATTCAAGTTATCCAGAAGTAATTGATCATTTGTATAGTCTAATATCTTTGTTTGAATAAACTATTGGCAACCATTGTAACATTCCTACATCAAAGTTAAGTACCATATTTAATTTATTTTAATTTATTTACATTTGATCTAATATTTATTTTAGCTAACAATCCAAAGTCTATTATCTAGATTAATTAATACTTAGTTCAAATATTTATTTAATTAGCCTAAAATATAAAGAATCATTAGTATATTTTTTCATTGTTCCTAAAAGATTGTATAATATCACTTCAAAATAATCTTTTAAAAGTATATAATTAAGTCATCTTTCTATAAGAATGTAGTATCATATTTATTGAAAAATAGTGAGTAAAAAATTATATCTCACTATTTATAATATTTAGAAAATAAAACAAAGATAATTAAATTAAATAACATTTAAGAATAGTTAGAATTAATCAATAATTGATTAAAAAATCCATAATATTTTATTTTCTCTTTCATAAAACTTATTTTAAAAAAAGAAACAAAAAATTTAAATTTCCATTAAAGTAAATTATTTAGAATTATATATATATATATATATATATATATATATATATATAGATCATTTCTTAGATAACAAATATTTTTTAAAATTTTAAAATAATTAAAAAAATATTATATATAAAATAATATTAAAAATAATTGAAAAATATTCAAAAATTATTTATATATATATTACTTCCACGTTTTACATTTTTATTTTCTATTTCGTATAGCTTACTTTAAAGAGACAGTTAATTTTTTCAATAAAAAAAAATATATAAAAGACACTTCTTAAATAACAAATATTTTTTTAAAATTTTGAAATAATTATATATACAATAATATTAAAAAAAAGAAAAATTAAAACTGCAAATTTATCAATTATATAAGTTAACATTATTTTTTCTTAATATCACACTTCTTTGTATATGCTCACAATCTTCATTTTTTAATATAACTTTAAAAAAATTGCTCATCACCATGAAAATAATAAAATCCTTAAAATATGCTCATCGCAAACTGTAAACTAGCATTTGCACCCTAATGAGGTGCAATGGTTACGCCGATAGGCTGATATACTTTGGTATTATATTATGAACATGTAGAAGCGGTGCAATTTGTTTTTTAGAATGAGCTTATGTTGTCTATGCGATTTTCCTTCAAGACCTGTACAACGAAAGAAATGGGGTGGTTAGTTGTGTAGAATAAGTGTTGATGCAATCAAGTAGTAGAACCAATTTTAAGCTTTGAAGTTTGCATTGTGTAATGATTTGTACATGATGCACCATGGGAATTGGGGAGAGATATCAGGTAGATAGGAATGAGAGTTGCATACCTTGTTTTAGGAGAGACAAAGTTTTTGTAAGCGGGCCTCCTCTCGCTTCCTTATGACTACAAATGAATTGGTTTGCATTTTGGAGTATCTTTCAAAAGAGAATGGTGATTGAATGCGAAGATCATTTAGCAATTTAACTCTAGATATGGCTGTAAATCTTAGTCCCTACCTATCTATTTTACCAATATCAATTGTTGCTTTTTGCAGTGTTAGTCCTTGAGCTTTATGTATGCTAATAGCCCATGCCATCGTGAGCAGTATCTGCCTTCTATTGCCCAAGGAAACAGGTATGATTGGTATGCTCTTGAGGTCATGCTCATTCCATGGTGGTCCACTGTAGGTATCAAACCTTTTTACAACATACATGGGAACATTTGGTGGTTTGGAACCAGGGCTATAAATGACTTCAACAACTTCACCAAGAGCTCCATTCACCAGGCTTGCTTGTGTCTATATGTTGGATGTGAGCATGACGTGTTTCCCTTTACAAAGGAATACTTCTTTTTCAAGTTGTTTGTCACCAGTTGCACTATCAATTCCATGCTTGGTGCTTTTCGCAACACTGATTGCAATTGGACGGTTCAATGATTTTAACATTCTTTTGTTGTGTAGTCTAACTAAATCATTGGTAGCAAACAAGTGCATTGAACTATCAAACTCTTCTTTTTTTGTTGACGTGAGTTGCTTTTCTGTGCGTGTCATTAAAAGTTGTCAATCTCCTTCATTTGCTTCTGAATTTCATATGTTTTGCAATAATTGACAGAATTTTTGTTGTGCTGGAGTCTCACCTTGATGACAAAAGACTGTTTGTAAGGTGGAAATAGTTGTAAATTGGTTCCACAATGTTTTTTCATTTGAGTGTGTTGTGTACATAGGTTTTTCCATCACAGGCAATAGTTGGACGAGGTCACCAATCAATATTATAGACACTCTACCAAAGTGTAGATGTTGCCGGTGCGGGAAAGCCTCATGTAGCCTTGTGTCTATTTTTAGTAGCAACTTTGGACCTATGAAGCTCATCTCATCAATAAAAATATATCTTATATATCATATCTTCTTGAAATGTTGTTAATGTATGTCCTTGTAGTGGATGCATGTCTTTAATAGGGATCTGAAGTGTTGAATGTATAGTTGATACATGAATATTAAATGCAACTACCCCTATAGGAGCTAATGTGAGTAGTTGGATTTTTTGTTGTGGGCTCTTACTTGTGAGTGCTTTTCTTATGCAGGAAATTAGGTAAGATTTTCCTGTACCTAGTGTTCCTTGAACAATCATGTGTAATGGTTTTTCTGAGGAGCATTCACTATGGTCAATGATAATTGTGAGTGCTAGTTTTTGTTGTGACAATAGTGTATAGTCTGGCACATCCAAGTTGCTTGCCATAGTGTCTTCTTGGCTACATGCCTTTTTCATGGATATGAAGTGGATGGAAATTTCATGAAAATCTTGGGGTACAGGTAGTTGATCCAATCTATTGTTGTTGTCAAACTCACACCTACCAAGCATGTCAAGTTCATTCAGGCTGATATTGTTTGAGGGACCCATTTGTGAAAATAATTACCATTCATTAAGTTTTGTTGTGTCCCTTGTGTCCATCTCTGTATCGCTCTCATCTTCTTCTTTAGTGGTTGCCTCTATTTCAATTGTGTGATTAACATGCCATACATCATATTTGGTTGTGTACATTTGCTTCCAATTTGCAATTATTGTATCCTTAGTAAGTCCTACCTCACTTTCTATGCTTCAAAAATGTTTGTATAATAGTAGCTCGCTCCAACAAAAAGTCTCAAAGTTGTCTGAGTCCTCCTTTGGGATGGTATAGAACTTTGGGAAAACATTAAATATCGCTTTTACCTCTCTCTTTCCATTTGCATCCTTTGTGCCTTGTAGAATAGGAGAAAGATCTTGTAGATTCGAGTAGCGTTATTGTTTCCATTTTGTGAGGCCGATTAATGTAGGAATGTAGGTAGCTTGTATGGAGGTGTATTTCATCTAGTTGTCTTGTTATTCGTTGGAACACTTTTCGTCCAACATTCAAAGATGTGAATGGTCGATTACAAACAATGAGCAGCAATTTTTGAAGCATCTGACATGTTTCTTATGCTCCTATATCACGCTCTACAACAAGCTTTGTCATGAATTTTTGAAATGTTGTGATAGCTAGGTCATCTATTCTCTAGCATGCAGATATTCTTGATAACATATCAATACAAGACTCAAATGTTCTCTATTCTTTTGACTCATACTTGGCAATTTATTTTAGTACAAGTGCTCGTGAGATAACTAGTTAGAAATCTATGTTGGCTCTCCATATCAAAAGCATTTATGGATTCTGTATGTTTAGCCTATCATCATTCCTTGCACGTCCATATTATTTTTTCCCATTATCATCACATGATAATGTAGATACAACTTGTTCTTTCCATGGAGCTTTGTATCGACACTATAGTTGTTTCCCCTTTTTGCATAAGCATGTCCCCTCTTTGCATTTTGTGTGCCTCTGGACACGATTGATTAGCTTCTCATAGTCATGAGAGGGATCTATAGCTAATATTTGAGCTATGTTTAGAAAGCATGGGTCATCATGTTGGGGATGGTAGACCAGGTATTTTCTATGTGAAGCAGGACAAGGGTTCCAAGCACTTACATACCTATTGAAGAATTTCCTTGCCTGTTCAACTTCTGTGTTGTTCTCCCAATCAAGTTTATCCATGTCTGGCACATTTTTGAGCCAAAGGAATCCATGCATATGAGTAGTTCCTCGATGCTTCCATTCATATATATACCAATAATATTTTACAGTAAGAAGCTTTTGGATGACCTCTTCACGGAAGACTGTAAATTATTGGTGGAGATATAATGACATCTGTGGTGCGGGGGTTATTGATTACATTGTCCAAATTTTGTTTATTTGTTTTCATTTCCACTATTGTGTCATTTGAAAGCAATCTTTGTAGGTCCAGCCACTTTGTGTC
Source organism: Sequoia sempervirens (assembly GCA_007258455.2). Lineage (NCBI taxonomy): Eukaryota > Viridiplantae > Streptophyta > Pinopsida > Cupressales > Cupressaceae > Sequoia > Sequoia sempervirens. The sequence goes on from VDFB02270651.1 coordinate 375,790,023, forward strand.
TGTTGCACTCAATGTGAAAAATAGAGTGGGAGACCCTATTTGGTTGATCATATTTGTTAGCTCATAATGACACTTGTTCCAATATGGTCTTGTGCCTCACATTGAAGAGACAAAGTGCATGAGTTCTTCAGCTAATTGTGTGTCAGGGAGGCTTTTCAAGTGTGCACGAAGGCTTTGAATAGTTGCTGAGATGTTTTCTTCTACATTTTTTTTAATGAAAATTGTTGCAAGCCCTTGCCTACAGTGTCGCAACATAAGATTGAACATAAAATATTGAAACATTGGATGCCTTCCAAACCTCTGGTCATGGAACCTTATGAAGTGTAGTGCATACTCATGCATTCAGACTTCCTTAATCCGTGGTTGCATTTGTAGTGCAACCCCATTGGGGAAGAGGGTTGGAAATTCCATATGAAGCAAGCCTTTGGTATTGTATTCATTTATTGGTGATGAGTTCATTTCAGGCCAATCTATAGGGCTATTTGTGTTGTCCTCAAGCTCTAGTTCTTGCTTAATAATTTCTAGCTCACGACGTCTATTTGGAAACTTATCCATGAACAATGATGTGTGTACTATGCTATCCTCAATTTCATCTTCATCAATGGTGTTCCCATTATTTGTCACTCCTGCACATTCACTAGTTTCAATGGTGTGCAACATGCTTGAAATATTCGTGCTAACTTCAGGAATTTGAGCCAAACCATCAACAGTTATGGATTCAACATCATTATAGTATGGGTCATATTTCACGTTGTATTGCAATGCATCTTTGATGTGAATTCTACTTACATAACAATCATATAAATGGCCTTCTATATGCATTCTTCAAACTATAAGCACATCCAATTCTTCTACCATTTGAGGGAGAACTTTGGCAATGTTTTTGATATCTTGTGGGAAGCTAATTGTGTGACCACTATATTTATACTACCCTCCAGGAGCATGGGTTACTTGTAGTACTAGGTTAACTCTAGCAATGAGCATTTCCTTCACCTAGGTCAATCTTCTCAGCACATCAAGTTGTTCTCTTGGGTTCATGTTGTTGAGTGAGGAGAATCGATGTATACCTCTCTCATTGAAACATCTTTTGCAAGTAGCATGAGGGTCGGATGAATGAAGATGCATGTCTGGGTAGTTTTCCTTGCATATAATGCATGTTTTCCTATTGGAAAGTACATCTATCTTTTTTCAGAATCTTTTCATTATTTTTATGAAGCTAGTAGTTGTGTTGAATGATGTTTGATCTTCTATGTCTTGTTCTATTTGAGTATGTTGAGCTTTCCATGTTTGTTTCTCTAAATGTTTCATGCATTTCTTTATAGTTATTTCCTCTCTATGATGAGCATAGTAATCACGGTTTCTTTGACGATCTCATAGCCTTTGTGCTTTTTTTTGGTTGGGGTTGATTTGGATGGGGTGAAATTTTTTTATCTATCTTCGAGTGGCAATTGCTTCTTTATTCCTAGCATAGTAATCTTGATTTATTTTCTGGTTTTGTTGTCTTCTAATCTCTACTTGTTGCAAGCTATCTTGACTTGTTTTAGGGGAGAGGTCCACCATCTGTACAGTGGGAATGCAAGGATGAATTAGTAATAAGAGAAGCATAAACACACTCAAAAAACTATATGTGGGATGAACACAACATATCTAAAGCTTACAATGCTGAAAGAAGAATGCTTAAAATTCATATATATATGTCGAAACAAAAAATAAAAAATAAAAAAATGACATATTCAAGTCATAATTTTTAGAACTAATATCTATTAAAGTGTAGTTGTAAGATAGTTGTACATTACATCATGTCAAAATAAGTGAGTCCTGCAATGGTAGAAGAAGAAAATTCCACATATATATAGACATAAGCAAATAGATACACATTGTTACATTTGTTTTATTGAAATTTTACTATTATAGTTATAATTGGAACACACAATATTAAAGGGAGTAGAAATATAATTGTATAAGAGTTATATACATGACATGGGTTTGGAAATGTAAACTTAGCAACTTACATATTTCTATTTGTAGGTAGACGTGACACATGTGGTTGGAGATTTGAATACATTTTTTGATTGAACAAAACCATCAACTATAATTTTATAAGAGTCATATACATGACATGTGTTGGAAAATGTAAGCTTAGCAGCTTAGATCAACTATAATTTTATAAGAGTCACTACACATTTCTTTGATCTTGGAAAGTAAGATGTTGCTCTTTGTAGTGAACTCAACTTGCTCAACCTTTGTTATAGTTGCCTACAAGCGTTTCATTATTTTATGTTTCATTTCTACATGTCAAAGTGAACAAGTATTTTTTTTTAGCACATCTCTAATTACCTGTTGAGTATCCCTTTCTATGTCATCCTCAAACTGTAGAGAGTATAGCTTTTTAGTAGACATTCCCATGAGTTCTATTGCTGGTTCATCAAATGCAACTACCCATAGCATATTTGTGTGGTCATGTAACCTTATTTGTAGTATGTACCTATAATTACAAGAGGTACATGCTATGTGACACTTTAAGCAAAACAACTTTTCATCTTCAATTTGCTCCAATCTTTTCTTGCATTATTTTCCCCCTACTTCATTAGGGCATGCCAGATAGCAAAATGATTCAGATTTGATGAACAACAATGTTGTGTTTATTGTACATTGGAGATGATGCACTTTATGCAGGATTTTTTCTCGAGCATCCCTAATTGTTATTGTAGTGTCAATCATAGATGGGTTGCTAAACTTTGTTGAAGGTGATAGACTATTAGCCCCACTTTGTTTGAACCAAGTTTGTAGTTGTTTTGTCTCTTGTATGTCAAGGTCTATAAATAAATTTTTATTGTTTGATGTGCTAAACACCTTTCTATTGTACTCACAAACTCATCCATTTTTAATAGCGAGAACAATTGTTTCTTGTAGGTGATACTTGTTTTGAAGATGACCACCTTCCTTCTCTGCTATCATGCCCCATAGAGTGATATCTATAGTTTCCCCAGACACGTCCAACAAGGATATTGTGTGCCTTAGGACCTCTGTCCCATCTCTTCTCCTAATTGTGGAGCTTGGGCTAACACAAGTGACAACTCCAATAACATCAACAGTTGAGTTGCTACTCTTCTTTGCAAGTTCATTGATAGGTGAAAATGAGAATAGGTGTTTGGGAATAGAATGGCCATCTTCACAAAGAGTGACCTTTGACTCTATTGAGAAGGAAATTTCTAGCCCACTATTTAACTTGTTGTAAAGCTTATTAGTAGCCTTTACTACACCACCAGATAATGTATATGTTTTTCCAATATTAGTATTTTGATAATGAAGATCAACAACTTCATTGAAACAAGTCACACATGTTTCAGTCCCTTCTCTATCAATGATGTCAAAGGTAAAAAATTGACCAGTACCTTTTTGGGTACTGTACTTGCAGATATCCTTTTTGGCAATCACATGACCTTTAACAATCCATCTTGGTTGAAAAGGATTCAAAATTTTAATAGGTGTAATTGTGACTAGTGCTTCAATTCTATTCATAGAAGGATTTACACCAAACAATCTTCTCATAGGAGTTGATACTCTAGCAGTGCTAACTATCTCAAGCTCTACATTTGGATTTGAGGAATTTTCCATTTCTTGTTCTATATGGTGCTATGGTTCCATTAAAAGTGAAGTAGGATGACCAATTATATCTTGGTTTGTAGAAACAATCTCAAGGTTCACAATGACAATCCACCTATACATTTGGAACAAGCTAAAAAGTAAATAATGATTTTGTTCTAGAAAATTTTGGATTCCTTTACTCATTGAGACCCACTCGGTCTAGGGAAATTATATTTTTTCATTCGTATTATCGAGCCAACTATAATTTCACCAAAGGCTATGTAATGATTGTATTTCTGAGGTAAAGATGCTTTTTGTTTGTAGGCCCCATCAGATATTTCTACCTTGTAGTGGTTGCTACGTTCATGGCCATGTTCGAAGTTTGAAATAGACAAAATTTGCACATTAGGTTTGAACCCTTCATTCCCATCGTGGATACGTGTAATTGCATCTCTGGTTCATATTGTAGCCATGGTCTATGGAAGTTCACTAACCTTGCAAAAGTATATTACGTGTAAGATAGTGTTTTCATACAATTGGTGGGTGTTCTTGTTTCAGAAAACATATACCTCAACATATTGTTGAGAATAAGAATACACAAGTGCCAAAGCACGTCATTTTAAAAAAAAAAAAATTGTGAGGAGCAATATTTTTCCTCAATATGTACTATAATATCTATTCAGTAAAATTAGTTCTATGAAGATCAATATGCACAATGGTGCTACAATGTAAACATAATATATAACAACTATATTCAACATTGAATATATCAAAGGGTTTCAAAGAAGCATACATATGACTATGATACTTCATGTAGCTAAATGTTGCAAGAGTGAATATTTAGAATGATGATCAAATATATCATCATTTTGAGTAGTGTTGCAATATATATTTGTTAGACTTAAGGTTATAGTTCAAGATAATATTCAAAATAAGGGGACACAAGTATTACAATAAGTTTTATTCATTAAAATTAGAACTATAAAGATCAATATGTACAATGACATTACAATGTAAACATAATATAAAACTAAGGTTTCAAATATAAGGTCGACCACTAAATCCATTTTCCTCTACATATAACTATTTTGGCATCTTCATTTAGTTTCACAAAAACATCTAATTTGTATCATACTAGTAATCTCAATCAACATATTGAAAAAGTAACTAACTTCCAAGAAGTTAGTTAAACTTCTTAGACCATATATCACTCAATAAAGCTTGGAATTCATGCTTTAGTTCAAATGCATTGGCCACTCCATAATATTGACAGTACTTTAATTCACGCAGTAAACCATAATATAGCTCGAGAGCTTCGTAGGTCGCATGAAATTTTTGAACAACTTCTTGTACCAATTCAACTTCATGATCCTCCGCATTGCATACATTTTGGCTTCTTTGCATAGCTTCTACAAAAATTTCACAGCAACTTGTCAAGACATTGTTTGAAAAAGCATCAACATTGTGCTAAGGGAAACCCAACCAATCCACGGATGTTGAGTCAGTTGCTGATAGAGGTAGCTCATGGGTTTGTGGTGAGGGTGTACTAGACACATAACCATTGCTTCAAATAGTAATAACATCTTCAGGTGCTCATGCATTAGCCACATCCTGAAACTATAATTCAAAATAGCAATACTAATATAAAAAATAGTTGTCATTAACAAGGGCATAGGTATTCATACAACTGTAGAGTGAAAGTGTAAATTTATTTTATATTATATAATAAATTAATATAATATTATTTTGTAATTATAATAAATTATTATGAAAGATGTAAAAATTAAAATTTCTTTGATAGTTTTTGGTTTTTAATTTTTACAAATTTTTAAAATTTACTATTAACTTATAAAATAAGTCTAAGAGGTTGTATGATTTTTTGTTTTGATGGACTATTTTTAAATGAAATAAAACTTTAACAGTATTCATACAACTACAGAGTGAAAGTGTAAGACTTTTAAATTATTAATTAATATAAGAAATTATTTAAATTGTATTAAATACCATATAGTAAATTAATTTAATATTATTTTGTAATTATTAAAAAATATAAATTTAAGTTAATAAATATAATTAAATTTGTAAATAATGTATAGATGCAATAAAACAATTTAGATTAAATTAAACTTAATATGATTGTTGAAAAGAAATTTAAATCTATTCTTAATTCACTTTAGAATGTGATTATTCATTAGAAGACTGTGAGGTTATATGAGGCTTAAGAGGACTTGACCTCATAATATATGAATATTTAGGAATAAATAATCAAAGTAGTATCTTCATAGTCATAAGATCTAGTGTGAAATTAAACAAAAAATGACTATGTAAAACTATAGAATGAAAATGTTCATTAACAAAATGAAATAATGATAAAGACGCAACATGTTTCTTAAATATGATATCAATTTCCACTATTATTCAAATTTTAAAAAATATTAATAATAAATATATGTATTTTTTTCAGATATATGTTGAAAAAACATTTAAAGACCAAAGGAAAAAAACCTAAAACTGTTAATTAAATAGTGAAGACATCATTCCAATCCAAGCTTTTTAACTCTTCTACTGTACTATATTAAATTTGTGACAACTATTCTCCTAAAAATATAAGCAAACCGTGAGGTAAGGCCATGCACAGTAGCAATTGGGATTTGGGATTTATCTATGTAATATATGTTATACTTATCATAATTAACGTTTAGTTTTGCCCATTCTTTTTTTTTAAACAGTTAACAAGTTAAAGATTAAGAATCTATAACTGTTTTAAGGAAATATAATAGCACATAAAAAATAATTAAAGAAGGCCTAAAAACTTGATAACATCAGCCTATTAAATAGAAATGTGCATTTCCTTGGAACTTACTTGATCACATCAACCTATTAAATAGAAACATGTATTTCCTAACTACTACCTCTTTTATATTTATTCCAACAGGACTATGCCATTTGGACAGATGGTAGGAGGATTGACTTTGTTAACTGAAATAACTTGACCAGCTATACTCTGCATGTGTATATAAATATAATATTTTTATTTCGATTAACATTGAAGCCAAAGCTTAAATTTGACGGTCGACCTTGCCTATCAACAAATTTTTTAATGGCGATTATCTATTCAAAGGTGGCTTTAAAAAATTATGATATACCTTAGTGTAAGTAAAATTATATACAAATCAAATATATATCAATATAATTCTATATAAATTTTGACAGTCTATCCAAAATCTCTCCTTTCATTTGATAAAATCTTCTTAAAATTTTGATTGTATTTTGTGGCATAATGCCAGAGAATGAAGAAAAAACCAACCGGGAAAGAATTTGATATAGACGAGATTTTGATGATGGTACCTGCCCAATACATGAAGCTTGACCATTGATAAATCCCTCATAGCCTTCATTAATCCTTCTAAATATTGGTGCAAGAAAAAGAATCGGCTAAAATAACAAGAATAATTCAAAGTGTCTATTCAGTGAAAAAGTAGCATAAATCTTTTTAATATTTCATACTCTCTATTCAGTGAAAAATTAGGGTAAATTTGTTATTAGCGTGTCCACTCGATACTTCTTGTGATATGTTAAATTAAAATTATTTTCCAAACTCTTATATTAAAACATTTCACTTTTATATTAAACATCGCATTAAGAATAAAATACTGTAATTAATTATTCAAAAAAAAATTGTGCAACATGAAATTATGGGGATTTCTCCTATTACAGGCTTTGACGGCATCGAAATCCATGGAGCCCATGGATACCTAATCAAATAGTTTATGAAAGACACTGTAAATGACAGGACAAATCTCTATGGTAGAAATTTGGAGAATCGTTGCAGATTTTCTCTTGAAGTCATAGAAGTAGTGGTAGATGAAGTAGGAGCAGAACATGTGGGCCTGAGGCTTTCTCCCTACTTAGACTATTTAGATGCCTATGACACAAATCAAGAGGCCTTGGGGCTTTACATGGCGGAGGCCTTGAATAAATACAATATTGTGTATGCCCATTTTGTAGAGGCAAGGCATGGAAAGGGAGTTGGAAAGGATAGGACCATCATTCCCATGAGGAAACTTTCAAGAATACTTTCATGGTAGCAAGAGGTTATGATGGTGACGAAGGGAATAAAGCTATTTCAAGTGGCAAGGCGAAAATGGGTGATTTTTTAGATTTTAAATAATAGCAACTATTATTGCAACAAATTTAACCTATGAGGCATCAAAGGCTTACTTATTGCATTGGATATGCATTACAATGGAGTAAAACACAACTAAAAAACCAACAGATTCATTGAAAAGGTAGCAAGTGAATCACCTCAGGTTTCTTTCTTCACCAATGCTCTGGTTCCACCCGCTTCTTCACCACTGAGAGTCTTAAAACACAACCAAATATTGTCCAGCTGAGAGCCATTTAAGGTTGTTGCTTCACATTTATTGGATGGAGTGAGTTTTGGTGGCCTATTAAATGGCAAGGCAAGCATGAAGACAACAAGAAATGCTGTGAAATGGCGCAGCCGTACTGGGAGCCATACTTGATGGTGACAGGGATGACGATGCATCCAAAGAATATTTAATGGTGGTAGTTTGTTGTATAAAATATATTTGAATTCCATTCTATTCATTTCCTCCCAAGCTTTCACAGGTTAAATTATGCGATGACCTCGCTCCTCCCAAGCTTTCATAGGTAAAATTATGCGATGACCTGGCTATGAGGTCACTACTAAGTAAAATAATTTGTAGAAATATGGCTCCTAAATCCCCCATACACATATGGCCACCTGGTTATCACTACTATGTAAAACTCCTTAAACCAGGGTGTGGCGCTCTTGAAAGGAGGCAACATCTTGTCAAACTGATAGAAATGAAACCACATTCGTTGGAGAATGTTCATCAATCTTAGAAGTTCCCCCAACTTGGAAAACGTGATAAATGGGATGAGCTGAATTAAAAAATTCTCCTTTAAAATTTTGCTACTACACCTTCAAAGATAAAGACAGGAAATTCGTGGGGTTCCCCGTACCAATTATTAGTGGTGTTGTCAGTATTTTTAGCGGAGCAGTTACATGAATAAAACTAGTGGACACTGGAGCGTATTTAATAGTTTTGATGTAGATGGAAAAAATGCCACAGTAATGTTTGTGGGGTTCCCCCACATAAAAAAGCCTATCGGCTAATAAAATCCTTTTAAACAAAGGAACCAAAATAGAACAACAAAACACAAATGTTATGGTAATAGAAAAGGTGTGAGTTAAGTGGGCCCACATGACTGCCACCTAAGAAACTAGCTTTCATCTCTAAGTGAAAGAATCAAGAAATAGAAAAGGTGTGAGTTAAGTGGGCCCACATGACTACCACCTAAGAAACTAGCTTTCATATCTAAGTGAAACAATTACATATACTTTTATTATTTTTTCAAAATAAAAAATTTGTAGTCAATAATAAATGAAAGTAAATCATGAAATATTTAAGAATTCAGTAATAGTAGTAAGAAGTCCTAAAACTAACTACATTTTTACATTTATAAAAATATCTAAATATGCATGTATTTTCCCTTGTTATTGACTGCCCTTTTCCACAGATCATTTGGATTTGGTCTAATCGCGAAACGCTCGAAGAAGATAAAAACTCATCGCCCTATTTCTAAGAAAAGACGACTATTTTAAGTCAAGATGAATGAATGCATTGACTTGTTTTTGGGTCATTCATGTTCTCACTTCTCACTGGTCAACATTCGTATCTCCCTGTCGTGAATGGTGAATAAACGACAATCTCGTCTAATGAAAGGATGTGAGCCTGCAAATAATTTTTTTCGTTTTACAAAATTCATTAAGCTAATCAGAATGAAAGAACATGAGCTTGCAATTACAACGTTTGTGTAATTTGTCATTTTATAAAAATTAGGCTAAAACCAAAAGTTTGATATATTTTACCTCAAAATTCAAGAAAGTAACAACAGAATAAATAAATTTATATAAATTCAAAATTGACCATTATTTCCAATAAACAAAATGTTATTGCATAGAATAAATAACCAAATTATAGAAGGTATTTCGTTATGTGTCTTTGGAGGTGACTTATTTGGTACAATTTTTATTGGTTTTTTAAAAGTTTTAAGTACATATTTAAAAGAAATGATAATTGTTTGTAGAATAATTTACTTCTTAATACATGTATAATTTTGTAAAAGGTTATATTAATATATATTCTGAGAGTTATATCTTTTATTTATTTTTTATCATATTTTCTTTTATTAAATCAGTTTTATGTTCATATATTTCTTGTTGGAGTTTTATTTTATCTGCATAACACTTTAATAAATTTGAAAACAAAAGACATTTCTTTTAATTTGTATTTCCAAAACTTAAGAATTATCTTGTTGGCTAGATGTGTAACACTAGTTTGTGTAAGTGCTCTATAATTTAGTAGCTTCTAGCCAACTTCATCAAAATTACAACTATGTTATACGCATGTGATTACATTGGCTCTTACTACCACAATTTTGATAGTATAAATAATCTTTTCCATTTTCATCATCACTTCTACAACTACCTAATGACATTTTCAATCATGATGCAAACTTCATTACTAGTTCCTATCTTTTGTATCACATTGACATTGCCAATTTTTCTTTGAATCTCAATTTGGCTATATGTTATGATCCTAATTATATATTGTTCATAACTAATCTAAGAAAATCTCATGATGGGTTCAATATATCATGTATTTTCCTAAGGTTTCTCAGTTTGTATGTTTTTTAAAAAATCTTCTAAAAATTGTTAGGGTTCATATTATAGATTCATAGTTGGAATGTGTCATTTTCAAGTTGATTGTATGAGAAATTGCATGTTACGAGTGTATGTGCTCTACTCATAATTTTTTTATTTCTTTATTATCAATTAGAATCCTACCTTATTGAACCTGATGTTCAACACTCTATTGAAACATGGGATTGATCTAAAGGTGTGGATCCTTATAAACAAGATCAAACATTCAGATAACATTGAATTCCTCTCTATCCTATATGTAATAGTGTTGTATCAATCCAACACAAAAAAGACCTACAACTAATCATATTCTAACGATTCTTCAAGGAAAAGGGTAAGAAGGAATGCATTAAAATGTAAAGGTGGTGATGCACCTAGATTAAATGATGTTTATTCCTATAACATAGAGAATCAAAGAAAACATCTAGAAGGACTCACATAGGTCTTTGTTATACCAAATACTGTCTAAGTATGTATTAAGGTCAAGGTTTGGAAAGCACTAAGAGGGAAATAAAAATTCCACAGATAGCTCCTACAAACAAGTTTCACATAATACATATCTAGAAAATAATCAAATATTCATTCAAAAAATAAGGTACAAATATTGACATAATGCATCAGAAGGGAGAAGATGTGAAAATATAACAAGTTAATTAAATTAAAAACCTAGAGCATTTTATAATAGTAGAGTTGCAAAATCCAAGTCATTGTAGAGAAAATAAACTGTAACAATTATTCTTAACATCTTATTCTTGTATTAGGTGTTGAAGATACAAGACACATGGTAGAGAAGAAACTCTAGCCACAACCCTCTATAAAAATTTGACAAATATGGATTAAAATATTTGACTACAACATGAAAATCCCTCAATAATGGCCCTACTTGACCTACATTAATGAATTATAGGTTGTGTGTAGATAAAATCCCATGAAGTATATTTCAAATATGGCTCAAGGATAGTCACTTGATAGAAAGGAGCTCTACACTATCAATCCTCCTAAAAATCCATGGAAAATGAATTAAATTGTTTCAAAATATTTCATGAATAAATATTTTATAGCTAAGATATTTACTGTAGAATTAACACTATCTCCTGAGATTTTTCTCTACAAATCAACCCCTTGTAGATATCAAACCCTCATTTGAATATGTGATTTTCTAAGACTTTTTCTTAAAGGAGGAAAATTATTTGGAAAATGGATATATCTCATCATCTCTCCAAGTTCACAACACCTCATATACTCTATCAGTGTTTCATCCATATAAGGTCCTCATTCCTACCCTTTACAAAATTTTGATCATCAACTAGATACAATAGAAAATATCCATCCATTAAGACATATTTAGACACCTTCAAATTCCCTATGAAGTTCTTTAGCATATACAAGTCTTGCAATTTTCTCTTTATTATTTGTGCATCCTTAAATTGTTTGATATTTAACCCCCGTCGAATTCATATGAGAAGATTATCAACAACAAAAAAATATCTTGATTGGGTTTCCTTAGAAATGTCTACAATAATTCCTCTTTAATATTTTGGACTTGGTAGAACCTAAACCTCCAACTAAAACATGTGGAAGAAAAACTTCCATAGACACCTCCAAGAATTTGGCCCTTTCCTACTTGCAAAACCCATAATTAGTCAAATTTGGATGTATTCTCATCCTTCCAAAAGAAGTGCCTTCAATAATAGTTATAGGAAAACCATTGGAAACTGCACCTTTGATTATAGATTGTTCACCTTGAAATCACTCGCAATGCAAAAAATTGATCCTTGATTATAGATTGTTATCTTGAAATCACTCGCAATGCAAAAAATTAATTGCCATCGGGCCCATGCAAGCTGAGGACATGCATCTAGTGCACTTTTGATCTTTAAAATGATTTACTTGGAAACATTCACAAATACATATGGACACTATATTCTCGCAATACTTTAACCTGTAGGTGTATACACTCAAATTTGGTCTAAAGGAATTAATTAAATAAAAGTTGTTTAACTAATAATTTTTAATTCTTCTACTTATAAATAAATTGAAAATTTTATTATTATAGTTCATTTTCTTTAATTCTTCCTATCCTAAATCATTTTCTTCATCTCTTAATTAAATAAAGAAATTTAATTAGTTTGTTTTATTTAATTAACCTCCTCTATCACCTTTCTATCCATATAAGGTCCTCATTACTACCCTTTACAAAAGTTTTATCATCAACTAGGTACAATAGAAAATTTCCATCCATTGAGACATATTTAGACACTTGCAACTTCCCTATGAAGTTCTTTAGCATATACAAGTCTTGCCCTTTTATTTTTATTATTTGTGCATTCTTAAATTCTTTGATATTTAACCCCCATCAAATTCTTGTGAGAAGATTATCAACAACAAAAAATTATCTTGAGTGGGATTTACTTATAAATGTCTACAGTAATTTATCTTTAATATTTTGGATTTGGTAGAACCCAAACCTCCAACAAAAACATGTGGAAGAAAAACATCCATAGACACCTATGAGAATTTGGCCCCTTTATACATGCAAAACCCATAATTAGTCAAATTTGGATGTATTCTCATCCCTGCAAAAAGAGTGCCTTCAACAATAGTTACAAGAAAACCATTGGCATCTGCACCTTTGATTATAGATTGTTCACTTTGAAATCACTCGCAATGCAAAAAATTGATCCTTGATTATAGATTGTTCATCCTAAAATCACTTGCAATGCAAAAAATTGATTGCCATTGGGCCCATGTAGGTTGAGGACTTGCATCCAATGCACTTTTGATCTTTGAAGTAATTCACTTGGAAACATTCACAAATACATATGGACACTATATTTCCACAATACTTTAACCTGTAGGGATTTGGCCTCCATCTAGATCTATGTGAGAAGTTGACTCGCATCTACCCACAAAGTCCATACATAGCCATTTTTATAATTTTCCTCTCTTTGTAGGGAAGACCAAGTGAACTACAATTGTGAGAAATTATGGATAAATGTACTTGTGATGTTCTTATTAGATACTAGAAGTTGCGATAAATTTACTTGTGACATTCTTCATTATCAATCTTTGAAATAGAGAAAAAAACTAAATTTATAAAATTGTATATTCATAAATATCAAAATATTAACTAATATCCATATTTGTAATATTTTATTATAATTCTTAATTCTATGTTTTAAATCAAAAAATCAAAGAATGCAATTTTAGAAATATCATGAACAAATAGCTTGGTAAAATATATGGTATATATATTAGTAAAGCATTCTACATTATAACCACTTCTAATTTAAAGAAATGCTTTTGAAATATATTACATAATTTTAATAAACATATACATATATACATAAGATACGACTCTAATACATAATAATAAATCAAACAATAACAACGATTTTTTTTTTTTTTTTGAGTTATATTATACACTTAAAAGAAAAACAGTCATACTCAGAAACATAAAATACAATTACATATATTTTTATCATTTTTCAAAAACAAAAATTTGTTAATAATAAATGAAAGTGAATCATGATATAACACGTGAAATATTTACGAATTCAGTAGTAGTAGTAAGAAGTTTTAAGACTAACTACATTTTTACATTTATAAAAATATCTAAATATGCATATATTTTCCCTTGTTATTGACTGCCCTTTTCTATACATGATTTGGATTTGGTCTAATCGCGGAACGCTCCAAGAAGATGAATACTCATCGCCGGTAACGCAGTTATTCCATTTCAAAGAAAATACGACTATTTTAAGTTAAGATGAATGAATGCATTGACTTGTTTGCGGGTCATTCACGTTCTCACATCTTATTGGCTGACATTCACATCTCTCTGTCGTGAACGGCGAATAAACGACAATCTGGTCTAATCAGAATGAAAGAACTTGAGCCTGCGATTACAACATCTGTATAATTTGTCATTTTATAAAATTCATTAGGCTAAATCAAAAGTTCGATATATTTTACCTCTAAATTCAAGAAAGTAACAAGAGAATAAATAAATTTATATAAATTCAAAATTGACCTTGCATAGAATAAATAACCAAACTATAGAAGGTAATTTCGTTATGTGTCTTTAAAGGTGATTTATTTGGTACAATTTTTATTGGTTTATTAAAAGTTTTAAGTATATATTTAAAAGAAATGATAATTGTTTGTAGAATAATTTCCTTCTTAATATATGTATAATTTTGTAGAAGGTTATATTAATATATATTTTGAAAGTTATATATTTTATAATATTTTCTTTTATTAAGGTAGTTTTACGTCCATGTATTTCTTGTTGAAGTTTTATTTTATCTACATAACACTTTAATAAATTTGAAAAAAATAAGATACTTTTTTATATTTGTACTTCTGAAACTTAAGAATTATCTTGTTGGCTAGATGTATAACACTAGTCTGTGTAAGTGTTCTCTAATTTAGTAGCTTTTAGCTAACTTCAATAAAAGTACAACTATTTTGTACACATGTGCTTACATTGTCTATTACTACCACAACTTTGGTAGCATAAATCATCCTTACTAGTGTCATCATCAATTCTACAACTACCTAATGACCTTGTCAATCATGATATAAACTTCATTAAGTTGATTCATTTGTTTTTATCACTTTGACATTGCAATTTTTTTCTTGAATCTCAAATTGGCTATATGTTATGACCCTACTTATCCATTGTTCATAACTAATGTAAGAAAATTTCATGTTGGGTTCCATATGTCATGTATTTTCCTAAGGTTTATCAGTTTTTATGTTTTTTAAAAAAATCTCTAAAAATTGTTAGGGTTCATATTATAGATTTATAGTTGGAATGTGTAATTTTCAAGTTGATTGTATGAGAAATTTCATGTTATGGGTGTATGTGTTCTACTCATAATATTTTTTATTTCCTTCCTATTATCAATTAGAATTGTACCTTACTAAACCTGTTGCTCAACACTCTATTGAAACATGGGATTGATCTCAAGGTGTGGGACCTTGCAAATGAGATCAAACATTTAGATAAGGCTGACTTCCTCTCTATCCTATATTCTGGAGTGTTGTATCAATCCAACACAAAATAGACCTACAACTAATCATATTCTAATGATTCTTCAAGGAAAAGGGTAAGAAGCAATGCATTAGAATGAAAACGTGGTGATGCACATAGATTAAAAGATGTTATTCCTATAACACTGAGAATCAAAGAAAATATCCAAAAGGACTCATATAGAAGGTCTTTGCTATACCAAATCCTATCTAATTATGTATGAATGTCAAGGTTTGGAAAGCACTAAGAGGGAAATAAAAAAATCCACAGATAGCTCCTACAAACAAGTTTCATAGAATACATATATAGAAAACAGTCAAATAATCATTCAAACATCAAGGTAGAAATATTTACATAATGCATAAGAAGTGAGAAGAGGTGAGAATAGAACAACTTAATTAATTAAGAGTCTTGAATCCTTTTACAATAGTAGAGTTGCAACATCCAAGTCTTCTTAGCGAAAGAAAACCTTAACAATGATTCTTAATAGCATTTTATTCTTCTATTGGGTGTTGAAGAGACAAGACACATGATAGAGAAGAAACTCTAGCCACGACGCTCTATAAAAATTTGACAAATATGGATTAAAATATTTGATTATGATGCAGGGGCATTATTTTATTTAAATATTTTTTATTATTTACCCAACTAATGTCATCTGAAGAAAGTCATAGGAGTTTAAAATTTTAAAATTCATTTTTGTCTTGTTTGAGGGCAATAATACCTACTTGCATGCCTATTTAATGAGCTGCACAATGAAAGAAATTTAAAGGGAAAACTGGATTTTGGAGATATTTTGAAGAGAATCTTCCAAATTTTGGTAGTTGGGAAGAGAAGAATAGAATAGAAGAAAACCAAAAGATAGAATAGAGAAGAAAAAGAGGTTAGAACAATAGAAACAAGGGAGAATAGAAGAGGATCTCAGATAATATCAAAAGACAACAAAAGAATGTTTTGGAAGTAGCAGAAAATGCTCATGGTAGATAGTAAGAGGTCACAATGGAGGATAATAGGCTCCATCTTTTATTACAATAGTTGTAACTGTGAAAAAATATTGTAAACATTTGTATTTTCTAAGTTAATGAAAACTTGTTTACTTCTTTCCAAGTCTTGGTTCTCTGATATTGAGTGTGTATTTGTATGAAATATTACATAAATGTGTTGTTCTAGAAGTCTAGGATGTTCTATGTAAGTTTAAAGTATCCTATATTGTTGAGATTCTAAAAATTTACCTACATCCAGCACTACAGGTAACCACAACAACAATTTGTTTTTGACAATAAGTTAGTTTTTGCATCTAAAATTTATTTTATGCCTCTTAAACTTGTTATTTGGCTTGCATAACATGTCTAAAGCTCTGTAGAGATTGTGTGAGTTACTTACATCAAAAAACCTCTCCTTTTCAACATGTTTTCTTGATTTAAAGTGAGTTTTTGGGTGCCTACAAGTGGGTGGGTGTCATCTATACCAGTATCAGAGCAAAACTATAGCTCTAGGAAGAAGGATTATGGCTTGAGATCAGGGTTAGAGTAATCCCTTTTGAGTGTGAACTATGGGTGTGTCCCTACAACATTGGATATTATAGCAAGGAAGACTACTATAAGTAGGAGATTTAGAGTATCAAGATGGCTCCAAGGAGAAGGATGGTAGAGGTTGTAGCTATAGAAGTAGTAGGAAGAATAGATTAGGTTTTGGAAACCCTAAGGGGAATACAGGAAAGAATGAATGCATTAGGTGGAATCAGAAGAGGTAGAGCAAATGAAGAAAGTGATAGTGAAGATGATGAAGGAGGAGAAGAGATGGCTGAACAAGAAAATGACAATGCAGATGGAGATATGGATGTGGGTGAAAGAAGACATATAAGAGCTATTTCCAATATTGGGAAAGGAACAAGGGTAGTGTTACCAAGCTTGTCAAGATGTTTAGAACTAGATGAACTAATTGACTAGATAACAGAGATGGAGGAATACTTTGAGTATGATGAAGTAGAGGACCCAAAAAGATTAAAGGTTGCTCAAGCAAGGTTGAAGGGTCATGCAAGACTTTGGTGGAAAGAGGTGTAGGTTGAAAGAAGGACAAATGGGAGAGATAAGATCACAAGATGGGATTGAATGGTAAGAAAGATGAAGACTAAATTTCTTCCTAGAGATTACCAGCCTCAACTTCTCAAGAAATTATAAATTTTAAAACAAAGAGAGTTAAGTGTGAAGTCCTATACAAAGGAGTTTTACAAAATTTCTAGGGTGATCCCACAAAGATGGTTTACAATTTATGGGAGGAATTATTTTTTGCTGAAATCACATATTTTTAGAAAATATAATGATTTAAGCCTTAAAAGGTTCCATTTAAAGAATTTCAATTGAAGAGGGTTTGATCAAACTACCTTAAATAAAACCCCCTTGGATAGAAACCCCACTAGTTTTAAACCATACCTATAACAGAGTCTCCTTTACACCTATCAAAATGCTGATAAAAAAACACTTTTTATTTACCTTTTGGGGGATCAAATGAATTCATTTAATTTTATTTTTTTCAAGTATGTAGTTCTTATTATAAGCTTCCTAAAAATTATAATTTTAAATAAATTTAATGTTATTATTATGTTTATTTTTATTTCTCATGAATGTAGGTATTTCACCGAAAATCAAGCTCTTTGTTTTGCACATGTGGAAAAATAGCAAATTATTAGAAAAATAAAATAAAATTAGTGCACCATATATTGAAGTCTTTGATCCAACAAAGAAAAAAAATTGAATTTTGATACATACAAAAAAAGTTACGTGTTATATAATCGCGCTATCTCTGAATTATAATTGGTTTGAATTCAAAACTTGATTAGAGAAAAAATATTCAATTAAAAAATATCTAACCAAGTGGAAGCACTAGATATCAGAGTTACAAATCTAAATTCGATAGAATTAGAATTTTCTCCTTCATTGAAAAAAAGTTATGCGTTATATGGTGAGAGTCACTTTTTAAAAATGTTGTTTTCTGAAAAAAACTATTTTTTGAGGGAGATGGAAAAAGAAGTGCAATATAATTCCAAATTTTTTGAAAAAAATATATTTAGAATCTATAGACAAAATGTCACAAAACTCTAGTTTGCATCATCTCCAAATTCCTCATGGTTTAGCCACTATAGGTGCTCAGAAGTGAAGATTTAGTTAATAAAACTTATTTCAGTGTCCAGTTTGGCAAAAAATTGTAAACCACTATTGTGGGATCACCTTCTATTAGATTTGATCATAATGAATTAGACCATGAAAAATTAGCAAGATATGTTAATGGATTGAGATTGAACATTCAAGATGAACTAAGTATGATAAGGCTATGAAATGTTGAAGAAGCATACTAGTATGCTCTAAAAGTTGAGGAGAAATTGGCAAGAAATTAAGGAGAAAACAAAAGAAAAGGTGGATTCAATAATGGGGAAGTGCAATACTTAACAGAAAAATTATAGCCATGGTAAGGAGGCCAGCCCATTAAAAAATCAAAAGGTGAAGGATGGAACAATATCAAGACCATACCTAATGAGAGGTAGAGGTGGCTATAGAAGAGGAAAACGTAGAGGCTTCCAAGGGACATGTTTTACCTATGGAGAGTAAGGCCATAGATTTTATGAATGCCCACAATGTAGACTAGAAGGACCAAGGAGAACAGGGGCAACAATTGCCCACATAGTAAAAAGGGATTATGAATCTAAAGGGTCTGCTAGTGAACCAGATGAACTCGAGTGATGTAGTACCCCTCCATTTTGCTTGTGTTTTTTGTTTGCATGTTTTCACATTGATAGAATTTGGTACTTTATTTTGGATATTTTTGATCTCTGACTTTTGAGCGACAGTGGATTCGTTTTGTGATATGATGAAACATTGTATGGTGATAATTAATTTCTGACATGCTTTGTATTAGCGTAGATGTTTCCTTCAGATGTTATTGCTATATATATGTTTATTGTAGATTAATTGTTATTTTAATTGTCAGTTTGATGTGACGTGTATTGGTGTGGAGAACGGAGTTGCATCATTTGCTTGTGAGTGCCTTGTGATTTCCATGATTTTCTCTACATGGTGTGTTTGTACAATGGATTATATACATATGTATGTCACTTATTTGGTTGTAGGATTGCAGGTACATGACACTGACTCCACTTGGTTACTCAGGTCTGAGCGTGTCAAGACTCAACAGAAATGTTGATTGGGAGGTAGTAACAAGGTTCATCCTAGTCTAGTCTTAAACCCAGCCACAATATATTGTTAGTTTTAGTCTGGAGTCTTTGGTGGTCTTGTTTGTGTTTGATTGGATCAATTGTTTTGAAAGGAAAATTTTGTCAATTTAATGATAGATTAATATTCTTTTATTTATTGTTTATTTAAATTAATTTTAAATGTTGAAAATAAAGTTTTACATTTTATTTAATTAATTAATTAGTTTGTTTGGTTAATCAATTTCATCACTGAGATTAAAATTATTTAATTAATTAAATTAAATTTACTTTAATTGTGTGAATAGATTTAAATTTAAAATTAATTGTTGTGGGAAATGGTATTTCAATTGTTAAATAAATAAATTAAATAAAGAAAAGGGAAATTGCATTTTTAAAATTTGAATTCTTTTTGTTTGTTGAGGATTCTCTCGGAAGGTTTTTATGGATTTGGGGAAAACAAAAAATTACTTCATGGGAAATGAAAAGAACGAGGTTTTGTTAAAAATATTGATCTATGTAATTTTGTGATTTTTCTCTGGGATTTGCTTAATTTTTTGGAAGAAGCTTTTTGGATTAGTATTTGTTTTTTTTGCGTATTGTTTTTTTGGAGGAGCTTTGGAGGATTGCACGCAACAGGCAGCAAAGTTTCTCTTCTACAGAGAATTTTCAAGCTATAGGAAACAAGTTTTTCACTGGTTATTTATTTAATTTATTTCTTTTGAAAAGTTTGTCTGTGAAAAAGAATTAGAATTGTGGAGTTTTGTTAAAATTGTTAAAAATGTGTTTTTTGAGGAAATTGTTTGTGTTTTAGTCTATGTTCTTCTCGACAATTTAGTCTATAGAGAATTTGTTATTTCTTTGATAAAAGCTTCCTGTAGGAAATAATCTGAGTAAAATTTGTGAAGGGAAATCATTTATTTGGGAAATGAAATTGAAACCTCAGGGAATAAATTAGAACTTGTTGGGAAAAAAAATTTGTGCGTACTATTAAATTTCTCAATTTCTCCAATTACAAACCCTATAGAAATTTCTCAATTTCCCCATTACAAACCCTGTTGAAAATTTATGCATGATTTTAGTAATTAATTATTCATTTGATTGTGAATTTAAATATATATTTATATATATACTCATATATAAATTGAATTGAGAAAAAAATTATATTCATTGTAAGAATATTGTGAAATTTTTGTACAGGCAGATTTTGGAGTTTTATTTAAAAAACAGAATTATAGAAATCGTCATTTATTTTTTTTAGACAATACATATTAAAATATAGTGAAGTCGTAGCACTCTGGGCGGGGCTACCCACGGCCGACCCTATAGGGGGACATCAGTGAGGGCCGAGCCTAGTGTTTCCCTCATAGGCAGCACTCGGCTCAGCCGCCCATGACCGAGCCCTGTGGGGCGGGCTGCCCCACAGTGCAGCCTACGGGCAGCTAGGGCTTTAAACCCTAACTTTATAATAAAAGTTATATGAAATTTAAATACATATTTTATTTTATAATACTTAGCATTAATATTTATATTTTGTATAATCATTATATATATATTTGCTATATGTAATATATATTATATATATAATACTTATAATTATATATTTATTTAATGTTAAGAAAATTTGGAAATATATTTGTGTTATTAATGAGATATTTAAAAATAGTTTATTAAATATTTAGATATAGATATTTAATAGTTAATTTACTATGAAAAGTTATTTGTGCTTGAATTAAACTGATATTTTTGAGTTTATATTGATTTCATTATAATATGTGGTTATGAAATTGAGCAAAATATAGATTTGATTTTTGTGTTGAATAGAAGACAAATTAAATCCTAGATGATTAATTTTGTACTTCATACTTTGATTGACTGGATTTAGTAAATCCTAATGTAGACTCCTTATTTTTCAATTTGCTTTAAATTGTGTTTCTTTTAATTGGAAAAATTGGGAATGTATTACATGTACAAGTCTTCCAGAAAAGTTGTATAATGTGGGAGTTGTTATTGTTTAAATAGAATTCTTGTGTTGACTAGGGTTGTGTACATGGTTTTGCACGATGTTTAGACACCTGGTTTTATGAACATAGACTTGATGTTCGTTATGAAATGTGTAGAAATATATGTTGAATTCTTGTGAACCTTGTTTACCTTAGTTAGGAAACTTAGATTCCATATGTTATTTTTAGGGGAGTGGCTCTATGTGAGGGCTGACACACAAAGTGGTGCCTGGGTAACTCATGTAGAGTTAGTAAGTTAGTGAAAACTAAATAACACATTAGTTAGTTTAAAATATTTAATTGGATTAATATGCCTTGCTTATAGATTCAAGAGCTAGTTCAGTCTTGAGATTAAGTTGAGAAGGTCTAGAATGGAAAATTCATATCTTGTTACTTTAAAAGATATTTGATTTCGCAACAGTTTGCATGTGGGGCCAGGTTTCGTAAGAGGTTACCAAGGTAACCCAAGTTGGGGGCCAGAATCTAGGAAGAAATACTAGGGCAACCTATGCAACATTGTGATGACACTCCACCTAAAATAATAGTAACCTTGTGAGGTTAGTATATTTGATTATCCTAAATCTGGAAGAAATGTAACCATCAGTTAAGTATGTACTTGTGTCTAGGGTTAGTAGATTATGTCTAGGGAACCTTATTACTATCTCCTTGCATGGGGGGTGGACCTATGGGTACCACATGGTTGGGTGGAACGTGCACCTTACTCCATTGGGTCCCCAATTTATGATCATGGCAACGAGAGCTTCATGGATGGAGAGTTCGTATTTGGATATATATGTACTTCCTTAATCGTATCATTGAAAATCTTGTATTTGTAACCTTCCTCAATTGTTATGAATTAAACATTTGTAATATGTAGTTGTAAACTATTATTTGATCTACCTCATTTGAAGAATGAGTATTGTAATGTCATTTCAAATGCAATGTAAGAATCTTATTTGTACTTTATACTTTCATGAATGGAATTTAAATGTTATGCAATGTTTACTTTTAAGTTTATGTTAACTAAATAAGTGCAATGCTAAATACTAAAGTCATCTGTGGGATTCTCAAGTAGTGTGACAACGCGTAACTTAGAGAATGTATGCAACTAATAAAGTTAATATTAATACTTGAAAGAAAAATTATTTCACTTTCGTAGACAATTGCAACATTCCTTAGGTTACAAGACAGGGCATTACAAGTGAGGAGAAGCACTTATGATGAAGAGGACATTGTTAAAGCTAGCCAAAAAAGAAGATGAACCTGTACAAAGGAAAAATTTATTTAGAACAATATGTAAATTGGGTGGAAAATGGTGCAAGGTTATAATAGATAGTGGAAACACTAATAATTTAGTTTCAGTTGAAATGGTGGGAAAGTTGGGGTTGAAAAGGATAGCTCACCCTATCCCATACAAGGTGCCATGGTTGCAAAAGGGGAACCAAGTCCTAGTATATCAACAATGCCTTGTGAATTTTTTAATAGGCACATATGAAGATGAGGTGTGGTGTGACATCATGCCCATGGATCTATGTCACTTACTCTTAGAGAGGTTGTGGAAATTTGATAGGAAGGAAATCCATAATGGAAGAGAAAACACTTACACATTGGAGAAAAATGGAAGAAACTATAACTCTTACACCATTGGCAACCAAGGAAGAGGAGGTGGAAAGTAGTCCAAGAATGCTGCTGGTGACAAGGAAGCAACTCTTGAAAGAAGTTAAATGGGAGAGATTGTGTTTTGTAGTAGTTACCAAGGAGCTACAAGTAGATACAATAAAAGACGGTAGTGACATGCCTTTAGAAGTAAAGGAGCTGCTTGTAGAGTTTGATGAAATTGTGTCCAAGGATTTACTAGGACTACCACATATGAGGAGCATCAACCATCACATTGATTTGATTCCAAGGGAAAATTTACCCAATAAGGAAGCTTTTAGGTTGACACCTACAAAAAATGAGGAAGTGAACAAACAATTGTAGCAATTATTAGAAAGAGGACTGATTAGAAAGAGCCTTAGTCCATGCACAGTACTAGTTGTGTTAGCACCAAAGAAGGATGGTGAATGGAGAATGTTCACGGACTCAAGAGCCCTCAACAAAAAAAAAATAATGTATCATTTTCCTTTACCAAGAATGGATGATCTCATGGATTTTTTTGGACAGGCTGGGTATTTTATGAAGAATGATTTAAAGAGTGTATATCATCAAATTAGGATAAGAGAGGATGGATTAAATAGGAGGGATACATTATTGACTATAGTGAGAGTTGAATTAGTTGGGTTTGATGCCATTAAATAGTTATATAAAGTTGATTTGGATTTTAAGGATGCATGGACTACATGTATAGTTCCTACTAGTGTGGATAGAACACCTTGGATAGATTATTTTATACAAGATGGATTGTTGTTCAAAGTATAACTTTGCATACCTCAAGGATCAATGAGGAAGAATTTAGTAAGAGAAAAACATTGTGGCGGTTTAGCTAGACATTTCAAAGCTGATAAAATAATGGCACAACTTAGTGAAAGATATTTTTGGCCAAAGATGAGGTAAAAAATTAGAATTTTTTTTTAAGGATGTCAAGTTTATCAGTATACCAAAGGAGGGAGTCAAAATACAGGCCTATATCAACCATTACCCATATTGGAGAAGTTGTGGGAAGATGTGAGCATGGATTTTGTGCTTGGATTGCCAAGAACACAATGAGATAAGGATTCTATTTTTGTGGTTGTTGATAGATTTTCCAAAATGGCTCACTTTATATCATGCAAGAAGATAGATGATGCAAGAAATGTACCAATTTTTTTCTTTATGAAGGTTGTTAGATTACATGGTTTACCAAGAAGTATAGTTTCACACCATGATACTAAGTTTATACGACATTTTTGGAGGACACTTTGGAAGAAATTAGGGATTGATTTAAAATTTAGTTTTGCATATCATCCTCAAACAGATGGACAAAATGAAGTTGTTAATCATGGCTTAGGGAATTTGCTAAGATTTTTAGTTGGTGAGAAGCCCAAGCAATGTGATTTGATATTGTCTCAAGAAAAGTTTGCATACAATGACTTGGTAAAAAATATATAGGTAAGAATCCATTTCAAATTGTTTATGGGAATAGTCCTAGAGGTATTTTAAAATAAATGGAGCTTGCAAATACTAAGGGATATAAGAGAAGTGTTGAAGGAGAAGATTTTGTGAAATATATGCAAGATTTACACCAACAATTGAGGGGAAGAATCGGTTGGAGCAACTAAAAATATAAAGAGAAAGATGATTTGAAGAGGAAAGAAAATAATTTTGAAGTTGGAGATATGGTATTGGTACACCTATAAAAGGAAATATTTCCCAGCCATGCTTGCAACAAACTCAAGTGGAAGAAGATTGGACTATGCAAGATTGTCAACAATTTTTCACCAAAGTCCTGAGGTGGAGCTACCTAAAGGTTTGGAAATATCTCCAATATTTAATGTTTCTAATTTATATAGTTATCATGAGGAAGAGACATCACAACAAAAATAAGAAGACAAAGAATTACTAGAAAAATGGAAGGAGCAACTTCTTAAGAAATCATAAGAGGATATTGAGAATGTTTTGGATTCAAGATTTGTTAGGAAGACAAGGGGTAAAGAGTGCAGTGAATATTTAGTGAAATGAAAGGGTAGACTAGTGGAGGATTCAATAGGGTTAAGCTCAAAAAATTTGGAAACACTTTAGTTAGCACAAGATTACAAAGTTATTGAATCACAATAATTGAACCTTTAACCTACAACAACAAAGAGCTTTAAACACAATGAGTAGGGGCTCACAATCTTTTCTAGCCTAGTAGTTTGATGAGGGGGTGCCATTTTATTTAAATGTTTTTTATTATTTACCCAACTAATGTCACATGAAGAAAGCTATAGGAGTTTAAAATTTTATAATTCATTTTTGTCTTGTTTGAGGGAAGTAATAACTATCTGCATGCCTATTTAATGAGTAACACAATGGAAGAAATTAAAAGGGAAAACTAGGTGGGAGATTTTGAAGTCAAAAAGTTGGTTGTTGGAGAAATGAGTGAAATTTTTTGACATTGGAGGTGTTTAGGCATGATTTTGGAGATATTTTGAAGAGAATCTTCCAAATTTTGACAATTGGGAAGAGAACAATAGAAGAGAAAAAAACTAGAAGATGGAATAGAGAAGAAAAAGAGGTTAGAACAACAGAAACATGGGAGAATAGAAGAGGATCTCAGAGAATATCAGAGGAAAGTAGAAGAATGTTTTGGAAAGTATTCAAAAAATCTCATAGTAGATAGTAAGAGGTCAAAGTGGAGGGTAATAGATTCCATATTTTATTGTAACAATTGTAAATGTGAAAATATATTGTAAGTATTTGTACTTTCTAAGTTAATGAAAACTTGTTTACTTCTTTCCAAGTCTTGGTTCTCTGATATTGAGTGTGTATTTGCACGAAATATTATATAAATGTGTTGTTCTAGAAGTATGGGTTGTTTTGTACAAGGTTAAAGTATCTTACATTGTTGAAATTCTAAAATGTCACCAAAAGCCAGTGTGATGGATACCCACAACAATAATCTTATTTTTTATAGCAAGTTAGTTTGTGCATCTACAACTTATTTTATGCCTCTTAAACTTGCTATTTGTCTTGTATAATGTGTCTAAATCTCTGTAGAGGTTGTGTGAGTTTCTTATAGTAGCACAACCTCTCCTTTTCCACTAGTTTGCTCGATTTAAAGTGATTTTTTAGATTCCTACAAGTGGGTAGGTACCATTAGATTACAACATGAAAATACCTCAATAATGGCCCTACCTTACCTAAATTGACGAATCATAGGTTGTGTGTAGAGAAACTCCCATGAAATATATTTCAAATATGGCTCGAGGATGGCCACTTGATAGAAAGGAGCACATGATTCCTTAGATCTAGATCTGGGAATGATATCAAGATTGAAACTATCTTCAAGCATTAAGAACACAAAAAGCTCTGAGACCAATTTGCAAAAATACACACTTTATTTTATTAGAAAATTTTATTACAACATGCATATGATCGCTCAAAGTGCAGGATGAGAGCATACGTCTAATATGATAGACTCTATGGACTCTATGCCCTATAAAGCTCTAGACCCCAATCCAAAACTTTCAATGCCATGAGCATGGGGTGGGGTCATTTCTCCTTTTAGAGAAGGTGTATGCCCTGGGAAACTCAAGCATTTAAAAAATAATTTGAAGTCCAACCATACAATAATCACATCCATCTAAAGCACCTATGACACTAAGCAGTTAACAACTATTAGGTAGTGTATCATAAACACTATCTTAGTGGAGAATAAAGACAATCACTTTTTGGACATCTGTGAGTGAGAAGGGTCCCCTTAAGACCCATAAATGGATACAAATATAAGGATTTAAAGGATAGAATAGATAAACAATAGAGATAAATCTTATTAGGACCATATTTAGAACAATCTTTTGATGGTGAAGAGGATTATTTAATCAATCTTCTCAAGGAAACCTTAAAAGATGTCTGATTAAAGATTCAGATTGAAAATTCCAAGAACCCTTACAAAATGATAGGAACCAAAGAAGAAAAGAAAAATGTTGTTTAACAACATTTAGCCAAGGTCAAAAAATGAGAAGCTAATGAGGAGGAGCTTAAAAAATAGTTGAAACAATAGAGATGACCTAAGAAGAATTTCACTAAGGAATTATGGCTATATAATTCCACCCTAGAAAAAGTCTAAACAATCTTCTTCTAAACATTCTTATAAGAAAAGGACTAGTGGTGACAAAGATATTATTGTCGTCTTCAAAAAGCTTGACCTTCTCCTTAATGATGTTACAAATATTAAAAGATTAGTAAAGACACAATAGGAGATGAGAAATCTTCATGCCTTAGTGGGATAAGTAAAATAAATCTTATTCAAGGAAAATCATCAAAGTGTTGCACAAATAGAATTTGAACCAAATATACATGAAGAATTTGAAGAAGCAAGTAGTAGTAGCATCTAAGCAACAATCTCATACAAAGAACTAGCTCAATAAATCTTGCTCTCTATTATTGGTTGCTTTTGTGGATACAAGATCTTCTAAGTCATTGGCCAAAAAAATTCTATCCCACCATAATTTTGGAAGCCAAGATTAGAACTTCCACACAACTATGCCATTAATGGAGAAAGGATACACATGGGTAGGTATGCACAATATGTACATATTGAGATCATAGGAAAAATTTGTCACTGACTTCATTGAATATAATGATCTTGAAGTTGATGTCCTCTTAGGATACTTATTTCTCACTATATATGAGCCTCTTCAATTATGAAAAACATAAAATTTCTTTAAGACACGATGATGGCCATGTAGAAATCCGTGCATTTAAAATAGTAAATCATAAGTTAGAACATAGTGGGAAAAAAGAAAAGAAAAAATTAGTTAAAGAACCAACCGAATCATCTATAATTTTTTTTTGAGGAAATCAGAAGCAGATTTGAATCTAAATGTTGTAGTATGAATCCCCTTCAATTCTAGTCACAAGATTATGTGGAATGTGAAATACAATTAAGAGTAGAATGTCAATCTACAATTCCCCATGAACCTACATACTTGATGAGCCCAATAGAGGTAAAAGACATGGAAAAGCATTTGAAAGAATTACTTGATGTACATTTCATTCATCCAAGTAAATTCCCATTTTCTTGCCCAACATTTTTGGTAAACAAACGATCCAAGAAAGAAAGAGGGAAAAAGATATTTTGTATTAATTGAAAACATCTTAATGATATCATTTTTCCATTTGATTATCCAATTCCATTTAGTGTTGATCTAATCAGGAGAGTAACTAATAAGAAGGTATTTTCAAAAGTTGATTGCAAGTTAGGATTTTGGAAGATCAAGGTGAAAGAATCATATGGGTATAAAATTTCATTTTTAGTTTTGGGTATGTGCAGGATCATGATGGGCCAAAAAGTGGTGATATGATGGGTATGTGTAGGGTATGTGGTTGATGACTTTTTTACCGAAAATTGATGAAATGAAAAGGGTTTTTAAAGGAGATTCTCATATTTCCACCAATATAAACTATGCTTTACTTTGAATTTAATAAATAATTATTATTCATTTTCTATTTGAATTTAAAAGTCCTAATTGATAGGTTGATTGAAAACATCTATAGCTTTCAAACAATATCACATTTTTGAATCAAACATGTGTCACATTATATGCTTCACATAATAGGATTAAAATAAAATAAAATCATGAAGCTTTGACCCAAGGTTAGACATACAAGTTTTATATTTTTAAAGTTGTGAAAAAAAATCATAATTAATTATTTACTTGGAAAAAATACAAAAAAATATGCATCACATCAGGACATGATTCCTCTACTTATATCTAAATCTTATAAAAAAATATTATCATTTTATTGTGGTTAGGGTGGTCAGACAGACACCTACTTCTTCTTTTTTTCCTTGAAGTTTAAGTACTACTGCATTGAAATTTCAAATTTTCACCAAATAGATTTTTTTTTTAAATAAACCTAGTAGTTTAGAAATTACATTCAATATTCCATAGATTCTATTCTTCTACATTTTTAAAATAATATAGATAAGTTATTCAAAATTTTATGTTAAGATTCCTAACTCTAATTTTTCTAAAATTTTTGCCACTTAAGGGCCTATTTTTTCCATGATGATCCTTCACATACCCTTCTACAAGGGTTGTATGAATGGAATTTGATTTCATTTGGTCTCTACACAACACCAACACACTTCCAAAGAAGAATGGATTAGGAAGTCATACATTTGAAAGATTTATGTGAAATATATGTAGATGATATCATTATATTTTTTTATTCTAAAACTGATCATTCACAACACCTTGAAGAGTTGTACGCAACCATTAAGAAGCATGGAATATGCTTATCAACTAAGAATATGGTAATTGGTCAAGATCAAATTGATTTCCTAGGATTGCTCTTGAACAGAGGACAAATTTAATTACAACCCCACATTTTGCAATGCATACAAGAATTCCCTGATATTTTGCAAGATAAGAAGAAAATTCAAAGATTTCTTGGTTATTTGAATTATGTCTTACCATTTTACAAAGGTCTTGCAAATAATATAAATGAAATCCAGGAACAGCTCAAGAAAAACAAGGAAGGATGGCCACTCAAGGCTACAAAGGAAGTCTAGAGAATTAAATCAAATTACCAAAATTTACCCTCATAACAAATTCCAATCTTTGAGTTACCATTAATTCTTTACACTAATGCCTCTGACACAACTTGGTTAACTATGCTTATATAGGAAGAAGGAGATGGAAGAAGAAGTATCTATGGTTATAGGGCAGGAACTTTCATGGATATATAATGTAGATACCATATCTTTAAAAAAGAGATATTGGCAATTAAAAAGGGTATTGAGAAATTCAAAATATTCCTTCAGCCATTAAAATTCACAGTCATAATAGATAGCCAGGAGATGAGGAGCCTAATAAAGAAAAATCCCAAAATGGACATTGCCCAAGGAAGAATTGTCAGGTGATACTTTGAATTTTTAGGTTATGATTTTGAAATTGAATTGATAAAGGGATAAAATAATCCCATTGCTAATGCATTAATAAGAGAACTGGACATATCTATCTATCATGGGAGTATCTTTAATGAACCTGACTTTTATATATCAAATGGAACCCCTATGTTCAATAGAAGAGATGGTGATGGAATTTACACTACTTTTCCATATTCACCCAATAATATTGTGGAATTAATTCTTTAATCTTATTTCCTAGATAAATGGCTCAGAGATTTAAGGCAGACAATTTTCTACCATCATGGGTAGGGAATAATGAACTAGGATGAAGAAAAAGAATTTCTTGAACTCCTAGGGCTAGAAGATGCCCCTATAAAACATTAGTGTAGTAGATATAGAGCTCTCCGTGTCTTCATTAAAATAATTTTTGGAATGAATTGGTCAAAACAAAATAAAATGAATTTACTCAAGAACTTGAAATATGGTTTTTTCAGTAGAATAATTTTTTATCAAGATTCATTTGATGAATACATGGACTTGGTAGGTGCCTGATTTAACCCATATTTAGAATAATTCCTTAACTTAATTCATCTTCGACTTTGGGAAAGAATGCTTTGTAATATGGGGGTGCTGCCACAATAGTGGTTTACAATTTATGGGAGGAACTGATTTTTGCTGAAATCACATATTTTTAGAAAATATAATGATCTAAGCCTTGAAAGGTTCCATTTCAAGAATTCCAATTGAAGAGGGTTTGATCAAACTACCTTAAATCAAACCCCCTTGGATATAACCCTGCTATTTTTAAACCATACCTATAACAAAGTCTCCTTTACACCTATCAAAATGCTAATAAAAAACCACTTTTGATTTACCTTTTGGGGGATAAAATGAATTCATTTAAAATTTATTTATTTCAAGTATTTATTCCTTATTATAAGCTTCCCAAAAATTATAATTTTAAATAAATTTAATTTTATTATTATATTTATTTTTTTATTTCTCGTGAATGTAGGTTTTTCACCAAAAATCAAGCTCTTTGTTCTACACTATGGAAAAATAGCATATTATTCAAAAAATAAAAATAAGAATATTAGTGCACTAGATATTAAATTCCTTGATCCAACAAAGAAAAAAAAATTGAATTTTGATACATACAAAAAAAGTTACGATTTATACAGTTGCACTATGTCTAAATTATAATTGGTTTGAATTTGAAACTTGATTAAAGAAAAAATATTCAATAAAAACTATCTAACCAAGTGGAAGCACTAGATATCATATTTACAAATCTAAATTTGAAAGAATTAGAATTTTATCCTTCATGGAAAAAAAAATATGCATTGTATGGTGAGCATCACTTTTTAAAAATGTTGTTTTATGAAAAAAATAAAATTTGAGGGAGATGAAAAAAGAAGTGGAATCTGATTCCAAAAATTTTGAAAAAAATATATTTAGAATCTATAGACAAAATTCCACAAAACTCTAGTTTTTATGATCTTCAAATTCCTCATGGTTTAGCTACTATAGGTGCCTGAAAGTGAAGATTTAGTTAAAAAATATATTTTAGTGTCCAATTTGGCCAAAATTTGTAAACCACTATTGTGGGATCACCCATGGAATAATATCCGGTACACTATCTGAGAACTAAATATGAATTTCCTAGGATAGAGTTTTATGCCCTAGATGCAAGATGGATGTTTGAGGTATGAATTGAAAACATGGAGGTTTTTCTTAAGCCAACATCATTAGCTAGAAGAATAGAGCTAGATTGAGCATACTCCTAGGATTATGTGGTACAATTGGACTATGTATTTCATTCCTATTCTCAAGATTAATATGTTGCTTTTACTCCACTACTTGATTAGTTATTGGATCCTATTCCCTTTTCATGTTAGCACATGGGCATGTTTGCATCATGATGTCACCCACATTAAGATGTGACAATAGGATGCAAACCTATCATAAAAAGAAAGATCCTCATATCCACTTATGCATGTTAAGCTGGCCATTCTCACTCACGAGTGTCCAAAAAGAGATTGTCTTTATTCTCCACTAAGTTAGTGCTTATGATAGACTACCTAAAATCTTTCTACTCCTTAGTGCGATAGGTGCTTTGGATGCATGCCATTATCTTATTGTCAGACTTCAAATTAATTTGTAAATGCCTGAGTTGCTAAGGGAATACACCTTCTATAAAAGGAGCAATGATCCCATGCACATGGAATCAATTTTTTTTAATTTTTTTTGTATATTAGACGTCTGCTCTCATCATGTGCTCCGAGTGATCTAGATGATCATAAATTTGTATGCACGTTGTAATAAAATTTTCTAATAAAATCAAGTGTGTGTATTTTACTAATCATATTCTAACAATTCTTTAAGGAAAATGGTAAGAAGGCATGCATTAAAATGAAAAGGTGGTGATGCACCTAGATTAATTGATGTTTATTCTTGTAACAAAAATAATCAAAGAAAACATCAAAAAGGACTCACATAGGTCTTTTCTATACCAAATCCTATCTATGTATGAAGATCAAGGTTTGGAAAGCACTAAGAGGGAAATAAAAAATCCATAGATAGCTCCTACAAAAAAGTTTCACAAAATATATATCTAGAAAATAATCAAATATTCATTCAAACATCAACGTGCATATATTTGTATAATGCATCAAATGTGAGAAGAGGTGAAAATATAAAAAACTTAATTAATTAAGAGTCTTCAAGCCTTTTACAAGAGTAGAGTTGCAACATCCAATTCTTTGTAGAGGAAAAAAACATAACAATGATTCTTTACAACATTATATTCTTCTATTGGGTGTTGAAGAGATGAAACACATGGTAGAGAAGAAATTGTAGGCTCAACGCTCTATAAAAAATTTACAGTTATGGATTAAAATATTTTATTATAGCATGAAAATCCCTCAATAATGTCCCTACCTTACCTAAATTCATGAATCATAGGTTGTGTGTAGATAAAATCCCATGAAATATATTTCAAATATGGCTCAAGGATGGTCACTTGAAAGAAAGGAGCTCTACACTATCAATTCTCCTAAAATTCCATGGAAACTGAATTAAATCCCTTCTAAAGTTTACATGAATAAATATTTTATAGGTGAGATATTTATTGTAGATTTAAGACTATCTCCTAAGAGTTGTCTTTACAAATTGACCCCTTGTAGAAATCAAACCCTCATTCGAATATGTGATTTTCTAAGACTTTTTCTTGAAGGAGGAAAATTAGTTGGAAAATGGATAAATCCCACCATCTCTCCAAATTTGTAACACCTCACATACTCTATCACCTTTTGATCCATATAATGTCCTCATTCCTACCATTTACGAAACTTTGATCATCAACTAGATACAATAGAAAATCTCCATCCATTGAAACATATTTAGACACTTGGAAATTCAGTATGAGGTTATTTAACATATGCAAGTCTTTCCCTTTTCTTTTTATTATTTTGGAATCATCAAATTCTCTTTTCCAACACTGTGGATTTTTAATCCCCATTGAGTTCATGTGAGAAGATTATCAACAACAAAGGTTTATCTTGAGTTGGTTTACTTAGAAATGTCTACAATAATTCCTCTTTAATATTTTGGATTTGGTAGAACCCAAACCTCCAACTAAAACATTGGGAAGAAAAAATTTCATTGACACCTACAAGAATTTTTCCCCTTTCAACATGAAAAACCCATAATTAGTCAAATTTGGATGTATTCTCATCCTTGGAGAAAAATTTCCTTCAACAATAGTTACAAGAAAACCATTTGTATCTACACATTTTATTATAGATTGTTCACCTATAAATCAGTCACAATACAAAAAAATGATCACCACTAGGCCCATGCGGGATGGGGACTTGTATCTAATGCATTTTTTTATCTTTGAAGTGATTCACTTGGAAAAGTTCACAAATACATATGGCCACAATATTCTTGCAATATTTTAACCTATAGGGATTTGGCCTCCATCTATACCTATGTGAGAAGTTGATTGGCATCTTCCCACAAAGTCCATACTTAGCCATTTTTTATAATTTTCCTCTCTTTGTAGGGAAGACCAACTAAACTGTAATTATGAGAAATTATGCATAAAGACATTGTAGATAAATTAGGGAAATATGGACTAAATCCACATGGCAAGGGAAACTCATAGATTAGGATTAGATAAAAGCTTTGTATGGTGAAAGACTTGATGATCAATGAGAAAGATAAAAATGAAAGAAAATCAAGGGTTACAAGATAAGGTGCAGTTGAACAATGAAAATCCATAGGGCTAATAGGAGAAGGTATATTGGGGATTTGAATTGGATTTGAATATTACAGGAATCATGTTAAGATTGATATGGAGCCCAAATTTCTATAATGTTTAGACAATGTCAATGTAGAGTCGAAAAAAGGATCATTTAATATTCTACACTTGTTTGGGTCCTCCTTTTGGATTTTGGCTTAATGTTGCCTTGATTTAGTGTTGTAATGTGGGTAACACATTCACATTAGGCCTTGGGCCCTTGTGAACTAATAGATTTTAATGGTTCCTTGTAAAATTTTTGAGAAGTTTTGTAAGAAACTTTCACACTTTCCTCAGATTTTATCAATTAAATGAGCATAATAAACATAATTTTAATCATAATTAATCTTAATATTTCCTTATTTGGAGTGTTGTAAATTTTTGTAACAGACTTTCACATTTCTCTAGGTTTTTCATTAATAATTTGGCTTTCTTATGCTTTAATTGGCCCTATTTTGCATCCACAAGCCTCATTTATTGCATATTTTTGAGGATAATCCTGACACCAACTAGTAATCAATCATAATTCAGATGTTCCTGAATTGTGTGGCCTAGATTTAGTGTCTAGGACTCATTCACCACATTGGGAAAATGAGTCCCATTTGGCCTTTCTGTCCCCGATAAAGGTTTCACACATTTCTAAAGACTTTTCATTTTTGGTCCCATACATTATGTCTAATGGGACTCATTCACCACCTTGGGAGAATGAGTCCCATGAGACAAAAATTCAAATTTAAACCAATTTCCTATGGGATTTTATTCTCCTAGATCTGATGTCGGCCTGTAGTGTTGTAATTTTAGGAATTCTTGAATAATTAAGTATAAATACAAAGTTCTTTCACTTTTATTTTCACCTAGAAAATTTTATAAGAATTCAAGGGAGTTCACAAGAGCATTTGAGAATTCACAAGAGAATTCAAGGCATTTCAAGGGTGTATTATCAAACATTCAAGAGAATTCTTCAATTGTCAGTCATCATTTCAAAGATTTCTTACATCATGTTGTTTTATAGCTAACAATTGTGATTTAGGATTTGTGTTTCAAAATAAGCATTTCATTCAAGATCAATCAACATCAAGCAATATTACAAGTCTACATCCATGGATGATCCCATAAAGTTGGTTTACAATTTTTGGGAGATTCTATTTTTTGTTGAAATCACATATTTTTAGAAAATATAATGATTTAACCCTTAAAAGGTTTCATTTAAAGCATTCAAATTAAATAGGGTTTGATCAAACTACCTTAGATCAAACCCCCTTGGATAGAACCCCGCTAGTTTTAAATCATACCTATATTAATAGAGTCTCCTTTACACCTATCAAAAGACTAATAGAAAACCACTTTTGATTTACCTTTTGGGGGATCAAATGAATTCATTTAAAATTTATTTTTTGTAAGTATTTAGTCCTTATTATAAGCTTCCCAAAAAGTATAATTTTAAATAAATTTAATTTTATTATTATATTTATTTTTAATTTCTTATGAGTGTAGATTTTTCATCAAAAATCAAGCTCTTTGTTCTACACATGTGGAAAAATAGAAGATTATAAAAAAAAATTTAAAAATATGAGTGCACTATATATTGAAGTCCTTGAACCAACCAAAAATAAATAAATTGATACATGCAAAAAATGTTGTGTTATACGGTCTGCCTATGTCTGAATTGTAATTGGTTTGACTTCAAAACTTGATTAAGGAAAATATATTCAATAAAACACTATGAAACCAATTGGAAGAACTAGATATCATAGTTAAAAAACTAAATTGAAAAAAAATATATATCTTTCATGGAATAAAAGTTATGTGTTATACGGTGAGTGTCACAACTTAAAAATGGTGTTTACTAAAAAAAATAGCTCTCAAAGGAGATGGAAAAAGAAGTGCAATTTGATTCCAATTTTTTTTAAAAATATATATTTAGAATCTATAGACAAAATGATAGAAATCACTAGTTTTCATCATCTTCAAATCCCTCGTGGTTTAGCTGCTATAGGTGCCCGAAAGTGAACATTTAGTAAGAAAAAATCAGTTCAGTGTCCAGTTCGACCAAAAATTGTAAACTAGTATTGTGGGATAACCCTCATTGGAGCCATTACTTACATGTTTACAACACCTTATTACTAGGGTTTGGTGAGTTGCAACATTGCTATTTGTTCATTCATCATTCTCTTTCCATGTTTCATTCCATTTCAAGGTATAATTACCAACAAGGGGTTTGACCAAGGAAAAATCCTATTCACCAACCCCCACAACATTTTCCCCTCTTCTTGTGTGTGATTGGCAGAGCTAGGTTGTAAATTTTCCAAGAAGCAAAGTTTGAGAGAGGTTGTTAAGTCCCTAGAAGTTGTCAAATTTGTCATCAAGCCTTGGAGAAGTTTGGAGAAGACCTACAAGTGGTATTTTGTTGTTTCAGATCTAGAAACTAGTTAGGAAGAACAATGAAGAACGAGAGACACATAATCCACTATATAGCTTCTAGAAAAGAAAAAGTGGATTAATTTTCCATTTTGGCGAATGAGTCCCACTATATAGGCCTGAACAAGATTTTTGCAAACTTGGATACCCTTTTGGCTAAAACTTGCTCCAATTCATTTTCCAAAAAACTAGACTAGTTCTCCTAGCCTGGCATATGAGTCTCAATCAGCTTCAACTATAGAATTTCTAATGATCCAAACTTCCATTCTTCCATCTTCAATTTTCCAGTTGCACACTTTTAGTTTCATTGCTTTCCATTACAATTTGTTCATCTTTTTAGGTCATCTAGAATTTGTTTTCATATCACACTATGTTTTCATATTCATTATCTTTTCCAAGTTTACACTTGGTGGTGAGCCCCTTATTAGTTATCATTCAATCCATAGAACCTTCCCTTTTCCAAAATTCAATCTCCTTTGCATTGAAATCCCAAGGGTTTGTTCTTGAGTTAAATGATTGGAAAATTGGTCTTTCTCCTTTAGGGTCCAAAGCCCTATAAATCAAAAGAAAGTGTACCACACATTTTTTTCATTTAAGTTTGGTGAACCTACATATAGAGCATCATATTTCCTATTTGGAGTGCATTTACATCCTAAATTTAACCTGCATTAGGCTTTACATTGTTCAATTTGCATTCTAGGGTTTCAAAACATTCATTAGTGAAAATATCATCTAGCTTGCATTATTGCACTTAATTTTATTGAAAACAGTAAAATTCTACATTTTCATCTCTGAATTACATCATAAAACATAAAAAGTAGAAAATTCAATTGAAAAAATTGAAAATTTTCAAAAAAATTAGTACCTCAACTCATTCGCCACCTTGGGCGAATCGGTCCCTTTGCATATTTTTCACTGCATTTTCTGGCATTTAGAATTTAGTTTATGAATTTCTATTTATTGTTTCTGCATTTCAGTTTAACTTTCCAAAATTTTAGTTATAGTCATTTCATTCTTTTTAGCTTACATTGCATTTGTATTCACTCCAAATTTAGTAGCCTTTGCATGAGTGTTTGGTGTCCTATAGATAATACCTTAGTGACAAGAAGTTTGATACTCATGTCATCCCATGATAGCACAATCCTTGTGGATCTTGAATTATCTAGAGCTTCCACTCCTAGTATTGACACCAATAGGCATGGATAACACCCCTAGCAACTCTTTTCCTTCAGATAACATGCATTTTGAAACAAGAAATGATAACATCCCACACGAAAACATAATTCACATTCATGAGGATCTAGTAAAATTACAACATCAAATAAGCCTTGAAAACATTTCAACAACTACAATTCCTTCTGTATAAAACATTAATCTCATGCTTGAAAGTGAAGATGGCCTTGACCTTGTGAAAAACATAGTGAAAACTCTTGGAAAGCATCTTCCCATAAACACTAGCTGTCCTTTACCCACAAGCAATGTTACAAGTTAAGGAGGGACACAAATTCCTCCTCCCACAATCATAGCCTCAATCCCTACCAATACCAATCCTCAAGTCACGACAACAATGCAACTAGTTAGTAATGTGATTCCTTCTCTAGGTATTCTTGCTAGCATCCCTAGTTCCTATACTTATATCTACTACCTTACCACCTTTAAATATTCCATTCACTTTTACTAAAATCACATACACTCCATCACCACTTTCACTTCCATCCAATAACATAAGCAATGGCACTTTCATAACACAACTATTCCAAACTGTTTCATCCCTTGAAAAGAAAATTTCTACAATCAACCAAAACCAAAATGGAACACCTACTTATTATTTCAAAAGCAATTGATTATCCTTGGAGATATTGCAAACACCGATGCCACAAGGTGTAGAGGTTTCTAGATTTTAGAAGTATGGAGGGAAGGTATATCCTTTCAACCATGTTAATTCCTACACTACCTTATGTAGTATCTTTGTCTTTGACGATAAACTCTTGGAAAAACTTTTTCCTCTATCCTTGAAAGATACTACCTTGGAATGGTGCACTTCCTTACCAAAAACTCAATTCATTCCTTCAATGAAC
Source organism: Sequoia sempervirens (assembly GCA_007258455.2). NCBI lineage: Eukaryota > Viridiplantae > Streptophyta > Pinopsida > Cupressales > Cupressaceae > Sequoia > Sequoia sempervirens. Next base: position 375,828,945 of record VDFB02270651.1, read on the forward strand.
TTGTTGACGCATAAATTGTAAACTATTTCCAAGTGCATATGAATCTGAAGATGAACTTGGTTGATTTGATGAGATGCAAGCAAAAAGAGGATGAAAAGATAATTGATTTGATCTCATGCTATCAATCGCTTTATTCCCAAATTGATGTGAACATTCCTGACCCACACCTTCAAAAGATGTTCATAGAAAATTTGCACGGTAAAATCCGAGATAGGTTTACCATGATGAAATTCCCATCCTTCAAGCACTTATGCACTACCCTTCATGATTATCAAAATTCGGTTAGTAGTCGAGATATAAGGTCCATTTCTAGTTGAATCAAGAAATCCAAAACTGTAAACCAAAATAATTCCCTACCTTTTCAAAAAAATAAATAAAGGGTTTTTTCAATTAAACCCCCCTCAACAACCAACTCAAAATGTCAACAACCAAGTAGCTTCTATCAAAACCACATCGCCCTTTAGTTATGGTGATCCAAAAAGATAATTCATTCCCTTACCTAATACCCTTCATAACACAATGTCCCAATTCCTAGAACAACATATGATTACCTTGCCACCTATAAAAACCCCAAAACTTAATAAGACTTTACCCCCTAGCTTCATATACAATGCTTATTATCACTATCACTAACAAAATGGACATGACATGGACCATTGCAAGTATCTTAAACATCTTGTGCAACACCTCATTGATTCTGGCCATCTATCCATTGGAGGTGTTAGCGATCAAGGCACTAAGTTCGCTACCCTTCCTAAGAAAAATTTCCAAATTTTTACCAACCCAATGCCCAAACACAATATTTCAATTGTAAAATCTAGTGAAACTACAAAGAATGATGTGATGAATGTTGATACAGATAATGAAATCAATGCTTTTGTTTTAAATAATTCTATAAATACCAATCCTATGGATGAAATGATAGGGGTGATATATGTCATCCCTCATAAGGGCCAACCTAAGAGTCCTCTTGACATTGATTTATCATCTAAGGAAATAGTTAAACATTTTCCTGATGGTCCTCTCTACATAGCTAACTAAGTCTATGACAAGCCCACTAATGGGATACTAATAGATCCCACCTGTGGAGAGAATGTGATCACCGAGGAATTCCTACTTTTGCATGAAATCTATCAAGATGAATATTATGGAGTGAAAGCATGGATCAAGACACACAATGGCTTGGCATGCCCTACCATAGGATCAAACACCCTAACATTTCCAATAGGACCAAAACTATTAGATGTCACATTCTCCATCATCCCATAGTTGAACCAATTTTGTGTGAAGCTAGTCCATCCATGAATTCACTCTGTGAAATTTTTCCCTTTAGTTGTGCATAAATGGTTAAATTCTCCCTTTGACAATGAGATATTTTCTATTCACCATAGTGGCTTTAACCCTTTTTCATCTAAAGGAAAATTTTCCCTATATTCCTTTTGGCCTAAGCCCACAAAACCTATCAAGCCAATGGAAGACTTCTTTTTCTTGTCCTAACAAAATTTTAAGGAAAAGAAGATAGAAAAATTATCTCTCCAAAACATGTTGTGATCCAAAAAGATAATTCACTCCCTTACCTAATACCCTTCATAACAGAATGTCCTAATTCCTAGAGCAACATATGATTACCTTTCCATCTATCAAAACCCCAAACCCTAATAGTCCTTTACCCCTTAGCTTCAAATACAATGCTTATTATCACTATCACTGGAAAAATGGACATGACATGGACCATTGCAAGCATCTTAAACATCTTGTGCAACACCTCATTGATTCTGGCTATCTATCCATTGGAGGTCTTAGCGATCAAGGCACTAAGTCCAAAGCCCCTTCTAACCAAAATTTTCAATTATTTACCAACCCAATGCCCAAACAGAATATTTCAATTGTAAAAGCTAGTGAAACTACAAAGAATGATGTGATGAATGTTAATACAGATAATGAAAATAATGCTTTTGTTTTAAATAATTCTATCAATACCAATCCTATGGATGAAATGATAGGGGTAATATATGTCATCCCTCATAAGGGCCAACCTAAGAGTCCTCTTGACATTGATTTCTCATCTAAGGTAATAGTTAAACATTTTCCCAATGGTCCTCTCTACATAGCTGAATGAATCTATGACAAGCCCACTAATGGGATACTAATAGATCCCACCTATGGAGAGAATGTGATCACCAAGGAATTCCTACTTTTACATGAACTCTATCAAGATGAATATGATGGACCAAAAGTATGGATCAAGACACACAATGGCTTGGCATAACCTACAATAGGATCGAACACCCTAACATTTCAAAGAGGACCAAAAATATTAGATGTCACATTCTCCATCATCCCACAGTTGAACCAATTTTGTGTGAAGCTAGTCCATGCATGGCTCACTCTGTGAAAGTTTTCCCTTTAGTTGTGCATAAATGGTTAAAGTTTCCCTTTTACAATGAGATATTCACTATTCACCATAGCAGATTTAACCTCTTTTCATGTAAAGGAAAATTTTCCCTATATTCCTTTTGGCCTAAGTCCATGAAACCTATCAAACCAAGGGAATACTTATTTTTCATGTCCTATCAAATTTTTAAGGAAAAGAACATAGAAAAATTATCTCTCCAAAACATGTTCCTATTCACCTCTGAACCTTCCATCCTAGAGGAAACCATGCTTTGACCTAAACAAGAACCAAAAAACCAAGACCAACCAAAAATATAAACCTCACCTACATCCTATAAACGACCAAGAGACAATGAAAACAACCCCATCAAACCTCCTAGAATAAAACAAGTTTACAAAGTAAAAGGGAAAGTGGTTGAACAAAATCCTATGGTTCCTTTTGTTTCTCCTCTTAAGGAATAAAATCAGCCTATGGTTGATCAACCTGATCCGACACAAACATAACTTGAAAACAAAACCAAAAGAAAAAGAGGTGCTAGAGAGTGTAGGCAAAGATGGCATGCCCTTGTGCATAAGTTACATGAAGAATTAAACAAAGAAAATAAAAAATATAACTTGATTGAAGCAATGCATGATGACCCACCTCCCCCACAAAAACAAAATGATCCAATACAAAAACCACAACAAGAGTTGAACTCCTCAATGGACATTATCATTTGACCTCCTATTGTGGTTAACCTGGATGATGATGATGAGACTAATCAAATTGACAAAGAGTTGCATAATGAATTGAACACATTGTTTTCCTCTTCCATACGCTTAAACAACCAATCTCCTATAAAGATTGTTGAACCTTGTGCCTCTCCTAGTTGAACATTATCCCTTGTCCCTTTGGCTAGTTGCCTACCCTTGGCATACATAGAACATGATTGGTAGGGGGATGACTTGCTCATAGGTTGATTCACATTTTCCTTACTAGTCATTTGTATTTTATTTTTTATTTTTCTTTCTCTTTTGTGTGATTTCATGTGTATAATGTGATCGTGATATTCGATTTGATGTTCTCTCTCTTTGCAACGTTCCTCTATCTATACCTTCATTCCTCTCTATTTCATGGATCACTTTCACTTTTTACTTTTATCTCTTTCTTGTGTTTTCATTTTTGGAGTGACACAAGGCATTGAGACATTCATGTCTCCTTCATGTTGACCCAAAATAATTTCTTTTTCTTTCCCTTCTCATTTTATCTTTATCTTAATGTTTTGTTTTCCTTCTAGGGATGATGCAAGGCATTGAGACATTCATGTCTCTTTCACATTGACCCAAAAGGATTAATTTTCCTTTTCCTTCTCATTTTATCTTTATCTTTATCTTTTGTTTTCCTTTCGGGGATGACACAAGGCATTGCGAAATTCATGTCTCCTTCATGTTGACCCAAAATATTTTTCTCTTTTATTTTGCCTTTTCTTTTTCATTTTTCTTGTGTTTTCCTTTTGGGTATGACACAAGGCATCAAGACACCCTATGTCTCTTCCATGTTGACCTAATTTTTTTTAATTTTTTTTCTTTCTCTCTCTGTGTCATTCCTCTAGTTCTATGTGTATTTGGGGGATGATGACAGTTCCAAGCTCTCCAAAAATCATTGTAGCAAAGAACATACTGACCCCAAATCCATAGATCCCTTATACATTTGGTCTTTTCACTTTGGGTCCAGCCAATCCCTTTTATTTTTCTCTTGCATGATGCAATTTTACTCAGAAACATATGACTTGGCACAGGAATTTCCAATTTGGCTATCATGTCTTCTTTCTTGTTTGTATTTTTCATTCACTACTTTAAAGTAATTTCTCATAGTGCAATGTTCACCAATTCCTTTAAAGTGGGAGCATATATTCACATTATTCTTTTGCATTTTTCCTTTTCTTTTTTCTTAGTGTAGCCTTCTTACCTCATACAATGCATTTTTTGATTTGTGGATGACATTGGGTGTGATTTCCTTTAGGAGAGTAATCTCTCTTAGCATATTACATTCCTCTTAGTGGCTTGATGCAACACATTGCATCCCCTAAGTTGCAAATTTTATATTCTTTGATTGCTCCTCTCTTGGAGACATTAGGCACAATGTTCCCTAAGTGAAAGAACTTGCATGAACTAAGCAAGAATCCTTTGAGCATTTCTAATTTTTGTATTTTGCATTTTTTGATATATGGCCACCTTGCATAATACAGCTTTCATGCCTGTATAGTCATCACATTTTTTCATGAGCTCCAAGCATACAAAGTTGTGCTTGTCTCATGAAGCTAAAAAAAAATCATATTTTATGTGGTGCCTTATTAAAGTTATCAGGATGTATAACTTTGGTACATATGGTTGAGTGAGAAGCCCAATACAAGGTATGACTTTCCCCATATCCAGTTGTGTGTGTGTGATTGCATATCAACCATGAGTTTATGTTTCTCACCTTTTAGGACTTCTCACCCAATGAACAACTAGGAATTTCATCACCTCATAGCTGTGAGTATGCATTTTTCTAGAAAAATAGCCTTGATCTAATCCACATTAGGATGGAAAAATAGTCAAAGCTTGATCTGATTCTTTTTTTTCTTTTCTTCTCATCTTTGGCAGTGTATGATTGGCTTTGTCACTATTCTTTATATCATTTTCATGTGTGTTCCTTTATTCTATTGTTCAGTTTTCCATGGGATCTTGATCATGAGGACTTGATCAACCATCTTGATTGTTTTTGTCTCATCTTGCTAGCATTAGTTTATAGGAACCCCTCTTGGTTTGTGTTTGTCTACTTTAGTGTGAGTTTGAAGTAGGTTCATCCTCTCACTAAAGTGGGGGATAAATGTAGTGTTGAAAAAAGGAACCTTAGACATTTTTTCGCACTTGTTTGGGTCCTCCATATGGATTTTGGCTTAATGTTTCCTTTATTTAGTGTTGTAATGTAGGTAACACTTTCACATTAGGTCTTGGTCCCTTCTCAACTAATTGATTTTAATGGTTCCTTGCAAAAGTGTTGTGAAGTGTTGCAACACATTTTCACACTTGTCTAGGGTTTTATCAATTAACTACTTAGCATAATAAAAATAAATTTAATCATAATTAATCTTAATCTTGTCTTATTTGGAGTGTTGTAAAATTTTTTAACACACTTTCACATTTCTCTAGGATTTCCATTAACAATTTGGATTTATTATGCTTTAATTAGCTATATTTGGCATCCACAAGCCTTATTTATTGCATCTTTTTGAGGATAATCCTAAAAAATAACTAACCAATCACGATTTAGGTTTTATTGGCTTATGTGGCCCAAATTTAGTGTCTAAGACTCATTCACCAACTTGGACGAATGAGTCCCACCTAGGTATTTTTGGCTCCAATACAAGTTTCACACATTTCTAGAAACTTTTCATTTTTGGTCCCATACATTATGTTTGATGGGATTCATTCACCACCTTGCGAGAATGAGTCTCATAAGACCAAAATTCAAATTTAAATCAAATTTCTAGAATTATTTTATTCTCCTAGATCTGATGTTGGCTTGTAGTGTTGTAATTCGAGAATTCTTGCATAATTAAGCATAAATACAAGGTTCTTTCACTCATATTTTCACCTAGAAAATTTTGGAAGCATTCAAGAGAGTTCATAAGAGCATTTGATGATTCAAAAGAGAATTCAAGGTTCAAGGGTAGATTATCAAACACTCAAGAGAATTCTTTAATTGTCAATCATCATGTCAAAGACTACTCGCATCATGTTGTTTTATAGCTAACAATTGTGATGTAGGATTTGTGTTTCAACATAAGCATTGCATTCAAGATCAATCAACATCAAGCTAGAGTACAAGTCTACATCCATTGGAGCCATTACTCACATGTTTACAACACCTTATTACTAGGGTTTGGCGAGTTGCAACATTTCTATTTGTTCATTCATCATTCTCTTTCTATATTTCATTATGTTTCAAGGTTTAATTACCAACAAAGGGTTTGACCAAGAAAACCCCTATTCACTAACCCCAAAAAAAATTTCCCTCTTCTTTTGTGTGATTTGCAAAGTTAGGTTGTATATTTTCCAAGAAGCAAAGTTGGAGAAAAGTTTTCAAGTCCCTAAAATTTGTCAAAGTTGTCATCAAGCCTTGGAGAAGCTTGGAGAAGACCTACAAGTGGTATTTTGGAGTTTTAGATCCGACAAATAGTCAAGAAGAACAAAGGATAATGAGAGGCACAAAATCCACTTTAGTAATTCTAGATAAGAATAAGTGGATTGATTCACCACTATTGGTGAATGAGTCCCAGTGTACAAGGTTGAATAGGATTTTTGCAGATCTGGATACCCTTTTGGCTGAAACCTGCTCTAGTGCAAGCTAATTCATGCAAGCTGTTGTATGAGTCCTATTCAACTTCAACAGTAGAATTTCTAGTGATCCATAATTCCATTCTGCCATCTTTAGTGTTCTAGGTGCAGAAATTAGTTTCATTTATTTTCATTATAGTTTGTTCATCTTTTTAGGTCATGTAGCATTTGTTCACATATCACACAATGTTTTCCAATTAATTGTCTTTTCCAAGTTTACACTTGGTGGTGAACCCCTCATTAGTTATCATTTAATCCCTATAACCTTCCCTTTTTCATATTTTAATCTCCTTTGCATTGAAGTCTCAAGGGTTTTTTCTTGAGTGAAGTCTAGTTGGAAAATTGGTCTTTCTCCTTTTGGTTCCAAAACCCTAGAAGCAATAAGAAAGCACCACACATTTTTTTCATTTCATTTTGGTGAACTTGCATATAGAGCATCATATTTTTTATTTGGAGTGCATTTACATCCTAAATTTAAATTGCATTAGGTTTTGCATTGTTCAATTTGAATTCTAGGGTTTCAAAATTTTCATTAGTGAAAAGCTCATTTAGCTTGGATTATTGCACTTAATTTAATTGAAAAATAGTAAAATTATGCATTTGCATCATAAAACATAAAAATCATAAAATTCAATTCAAAAAAAATGAAAAATTTCAAAAAAATTAGTACCTAGACTCATTCGCCACCTTGGGTGAATCAGTCCCTTTGCATATTTTTCACTGCATTTTCTAGAATTTACAATTCAATTTTTGAATTTTTGTTTGTTGTTTCTACATTTTAGTTTAAATTTCTAGAATTTTAGTTAAAGGAATTTGATTCTTGTTATCTTACATTGCATTTGCATTCGCCCCACATTTAGTAGCCTTTGCATGAGTGTTTGGCATCCTATTGCTAATACCTTAGTGAGAAGAAGTTCTAGACTCATGCCATCCTGCGATAGAACAATTTTTTTAGATCTTGGGTTATCTAGAGCTTCCACTCCTAGTATTGGCACTAGTACACTAGGAATGGATAACAACCCTAGCAATGCTTTTCCTTCAGATAACATGCAAGTTGAAACAAGAAATGATAACATCTCGCACGAAAAACATAATTCACCTTTGTGAGGATCTAGTAAACTTACACCATTAAATAAGTCTTGAAAACATTTCAACAACTACAATTTCTACAATATAAAACATTCATCGCATGCTTGAACTTTAAGATGGGATTGACCTTGTGAAAAACATAGTGAAAATCTTTGGAAAGAATATTCTAGCAACCACTAGCTATCCTTTACCCACAAGCAATGTTACAAGCCAAAGAGGAACAGAAATTCCTACTCCCACAACCATAACATCAATACCTACCTATACGAATCCTCAAGTCATGACAACAATGCAACCCATTAGTAATGTGATTCCTTGTCTGGGTATTCTTGCTAGCATCCCTAGTGCCTATGTGGCATCACAAGTTATATCTCCTACCTTACCACCTATAAATATTCCATTCACTTGTCCTACAAACACATACACTTGATCACCACTTTCACTTCCATCCAATAACATAAGCAATGATGCTTTCATAACACAACTATTCCAAATTGTCTAATCCCTTCAAAAGAAAATTTCTATCATCAACCAAAACCAAAATGGACCACCTACATATTATGTCAAAAGCAACCCATTATCCTTGGAGATATTGTGAACACCAATGCCACAAGTTGTGGATGTGAATATATTTGAGAAGTATGTAGGGAAGGGAGATCATTTTAACCATGTTAATGCGTACACTACCTTATGTAGTGACTTTTTTCTTGACGATAAAATCTTGGAATTTTTTTTTCCTAGATCCTTGAAAGATACTGCCTTGGAATGGTTCTCTTCCTTACCAAACAACTCAATTCATTCCTTCAATGAACATTTTAAGGCATTTGTAAACCATTTCCAAGTGCATATGGCTCCCAAGATGACCTTGGTCCATTTTGTGAAATGCAAGAAAAAAGAGGATGGAAAGATAACTAGTTTTATCTCATTCTATCAATTACTTTATTCCCAAATTGATGTGAAGGTTCCTAACCCACACCTTCAAAAAATGTTCATAGAAAAAGTAAAATCCAAGACAAGTTGACCATGATGAAATTCCCATCTTCATGCACCTCTGTACTACTCTCTATGATTATCAAAATTTGGTTAGTAGTTGAGATACAAGGTCCACTTCTAGCTTAATTGAGAAATTCAAACTAGCAAACCAAAACAACTCCCAACCTTTTTGAAAAAAAAAATGATTCCTTCAATTCACTCTCCTCAACAACCAACTCAAAAAATCAACAACCAAGTAGTTTCTATCAAAACCATGGTGCCCTTTAGTTATGGAAAACCAAACGAACAATTCACTCCCTTACTTGATACCCTTCATAAGACAATGTCCTAACTTCTAGGAAAACAAATGATCACCTTGTCACCCATCAAAACCTTAGACCCTAATAAGCCTTTACCCTCAAGCTTCAAATGCATTCTTAGTTTCACTGTCACCAACAAAATGTACATGACATGAGCCATTGCAAGTGTCTTAAAAATCTTGTGTAAGAACTCATTTATTATAAGTGTCTATCCATTAGAGGTGCTTGCGATCAAGGAAATAAGTTTGTTCGAAACCAAAATTTGCAAATTTTTACCAACCTAGAATTCCCAAACACAGTATTTCATTTGTCAAATCCATCAAAACTACAAAGAATAATTTGATGAATGTTGATGTAGATGATGAAAAAAATGCTTATGGTTTAAATAATGCTATCAATACTAATCATATGGATGAAATGATAAGGGCTATAGACATAATCCCTTGTAAGGTCCAACCTAAGAGTCATACTAATAGATCCTAACTGTGGAGAGAATGTGATCACCAAGGAATTCCTACTTTTGCATGAACTCTATCAAGATGAATATTACAGAATGAAAGCATGGATCAAGACACACAATGGCTTTGCATTCCCTATGATAGGATTGATCACCCTACCATTGCAAATAGAACCAAAAATATTAGATGTAACATTCTCCATCATCTTGTAGTTGGACCAACTTTGTGTGAAGCTAGGCCACCCATGGCTTCACTCCATGAAATTTCCCCCTTTAGTTGTAGATATATGCTTAAAGTTTCCCTTTGAAAATGAGATATTCATTGTGCACCATAGAAGCTTTAACCCATTGTAATTTAAAGGAAACTTTTCCCTAGATTCCTTTTGGTCTGAGCCCATGGAAACTATCAAGCCAAGGGGAGATTTCTTTTTCATGTCCTATCAAAAGTTCAAATAAAAGAAGATAGAAAAATTATATCTCTGAAACATGTCCTTGTTCATCTTTGAACCTCCAATCCTAGAAAAAACCATGATTAAACCTAAACAAGAACCAAACAACCAATACCAACCAAAAATAGAAACCTTTCCTACATCCTATAAACAAGCAAGAGACAATGAAAACCCCATCACACCTCCTAGAATAAAACAAGTTTACAAAGTAATTTATAAAGTGCTTGAACAACCTCCTATGGTTCCATCTGTTTCTCCCCTTAGGGAAGAAAAGAAACCTAGGGTTGATCAACTTTCTCCTTCACAAACACAACTTGAAAAGAGAAATAGAAGAAATAGACATGCTAGAGAGAGTAGGCGAAGATGTCATGCCATTGCTCACATCTTACATGAAGAATTAAACAAAGAAAATCAAAATCCTAACCTGAATGAAGTAATACAAGGTGACCCCCTCCCCCACTAAAAAGAAATGACCCAATACAAAACCCACAACCATAGTTGAAATCTTCAATGGACATTATCATTTGACCTCTTGTTATGGTTAACCTAGATGACAATGATGAGACCAAAAAAATTTACGACGAGGTGCATAATGAATTGAACACATTGTTTTCCTCTTCCATGAACTTAAATGACAAATCTCCTATAAATATTGTTGAACTTGGTGCTTCTCCTAGTTCAACACTTTCCCTTGTCCCTTTGGCTAGTTTCCCACCCTCAACATACATAGAACATGATTGGGTGGAAGATGAATTGCTCATAGGTTGACTCACATTTTCCTTACTATTCCTTTGCATTTTATTTTTCTTTTTCTTTCTCCTTTGTGTGATTTCATGTGTGTAATTTGATCCCCCATGATGTTCTATTTTATGTTATCTAGCTCTTTGTGACATTCATCTATTTGTAACTTCATTCCTCTCTATGTCATGCATCACTTTCAATTTTTACCTTTATCTTCTTCTTATGTTTTCCTTTTGGGGATGATGCAAGGCATTGAGAAATTCATGTCTCCTTCATGTTGACACAAAATCCTTTCTTTTTCTTTTCCTTTTCATTTTATCTTTATGTTTTCCTTGTGTTTTCCTTTTGGGGATAACGCAAGGCATTGAGACATTCATGTCTCCTTCATGTTGAACCAAAATGATTTCTTTTTCTTTTCCTTCTCATTTTATCTTTATCTTTTTCTTGTGTTTTCCTTTTTGGGATGATGTAAGGCATTGAGACATTCATGTCTCCTTCATGTTGACCTAAAAGGTTTTTCTTTTTTTTTCGCTCTCTTTGTGTCATTCTTCTAGTTCTATGTGCACATGGGGAATGATGACAGTTCCAAGCTCTCCAAAATTCATTGCAGCAAAGAACATACTGACCCCAAATCCATAGATCCCTTTTATGTTTGGTGTTTACATTTTGGGGGAAAACCTTCTCTTTTATTTTTCTCTTGGATGATGCAACTTTACTCGAAAACATATGACTTCGCATAGGGATTTCCAAATTGGATCTCATATCTTCTTTCTTGTTTGTATTTTGCATATGCTACTTTAAAGTAATTGTTCACAGTGTGGTGTTCAACAATTCCTTTAAAGTGGCAGCATACATTAGCATTATTCTTTTTCATTTTTCCTTTTCTTGTTTCTTAGTGTATCCTTCTTACTTCGTACGATGCGTTTGTCACTTTATGGTTAACATTGGGTGTCATTTCATTTAGGAGTGTGATATCTCTTAGAATATTACATTCCTCTTAGTGGCTTGATGTGATACATTGCATCCCCTAGGTTGTGAATTTCTATTCTTTGATTGGTCCTCTCTTGGAGACATTATGCACAATGTTCCCTAAGTGAAATACCTCACATGAACTAAGCAAGACTCCTTTGAGCATTTCATATTTTTTCACTTTGAATTTTCTGATATATGGCCACCTTGCATAATATAGCTTGCATGCATGTAGATCCATCATGTTTTTTCATGAGCTCCAAGCATAAGAAGTTTTTCTTATCTAATGAAGCTCAAAAATTATCATTTTTTGCTTGGTTCCTTATTAAAGTTATCAATAGGAATAAATTTGGTATGGTTGATTAGAAATCCCAATTTGAGGCATGAATTTCCCCATAGCCACTTGTGTTTTTGTGAGTGCATACCAACAATAAGTGTATGCTTCTCACCGTTTAGGACTTCTCACCTGGTGGATAGCGAGGAGTTCCATTGTCTCAAAGTGAGTATTCATTTTTTTTGACAAATAGCCTAGATGTGATCCACATTAGGATTAACAAATGGTCGAAGCTTGATCCAATTATTTATTTTCTTATCTTTTCTCTTTTTCATCTTTGTTAGTGTATGATTTCCCTTATCGATGTTCTTTATATCATTTCCATTTGCATTCATTTGTGATTATATTTGGTTTACCATGGTATATTGATCTCAGGGATTTGATCACCCCTCTTGATTTTTTTTGTCTCATCTTTCTATCATTGGTTCATTTGGATCCCTGTTAGTGCACATTTTTCTAGTTTAGTGTTAGTTTGAAGTAGGTTCATCCTCTCACCAAAGTGGAGCTAAATGTAGTGTTGTAAAAAAGATCCTTTGACATTTTTCACACTCGTTTGGGTCATCCTTGTGGATTTTAGCTTAATGTTTCCTTGATTTAGTGTTGTAATGTGGTTAACGCATTCATGTTATCTCTTGGGAACTTGTGAACTAATAGATTTTAGTGGTGCCTTGCAAAAGTTTTGTGAAGTGTTGTAACAAACTTTCACATTTTTCTAGGGTTTTATCAATTAACTAAGCATAATAAAAATAATTTATTCCTAATTAATCTTAATATTTCCTTATTTGGAGTGTTGTATTATGTTGTAACCAACTTTCACATTTATCTAGGCTTGTCCTTAACAATTTGGCTTTCTTATGCTTTAATTGGCCCTATTTTTCATCCACAAGCCTCATTTATTGCATCTTTTCGAAGATAATCCTGAAACCGACTAGTAACCATTCATGATTCAAGCGTTCCTAGCTTGTGTGACCCAAATTTAGTGTCGGGGTCTCATTTTCCACCTTGGGAGAATGCATCCCACCTAGGTCTTTTTGGCTTTGATGTAGGTTTCACACATTTCTAGACACTTCATTTTTTTCCCCATACATTATGTGTGAGAGGACTCATTTGCCACCTTGGGCGAATGAGTCCCATGAGACAAAAATTCAAATTTAAATCAATTTTTTCATGAGATTTTATTCTCCTAGATCCAATGTCAACTTGTAGTGTCATAATTTAGGGAATTATTGCATAACTGAGTATAAATACAAGGTTTTTTCACTCATATTTTCACATAGAAAATTTCACAAGAATTCAAGAGAGTTCAAAAAAGCATTCAAGGAATTTCAAGGGTAGATTATCAAGCATTTAAGAGCATTCTTCAATTATCAATTATCATGTCAAAGATTGCATGTATCATGTTTTTTTAGAGCTAACAATTGTGATGTAGAATTTTTGTTTCAAAGTAAGCATTGCATTCAAGATAAATCAACATCAAGCAAGAGTACAATTCTACATCCATTGGAGCCATTACTTACATTTTTACAATAACTTATTGATAGGGTTCGATGAGTTACAACATTTCTATTTGTTTATTCATCATTCTCTTTCCATATTTCATTCCATTTCAAGGTTTAATTACCAAAAAGGGGTTTGACCAAAGAAAAACCCTATTCACTAACCCCCACAACATTTTTCCCTCTTATTGTGTGTGATTTGTAGAGCTAGGTTGCAGATTTTCCAAGAAGCAAAGTTGGAGGAAAGTTTTCAAGTCCCTAAAAGCTTTCAAAGTTGTCATCAAGCCTTGGAGAAGCTTGGAGAAGACCTACAAGTGGTATTTTTGTAGTTTCAAATCAAGAAACTAGTTAGGAAGAATAAATTAGACTGAGAGGCACATAATACACTTTAGAACTTCCAAGAAAATAGAAGTGGACTGGTTCATCACTAATTGTGAATGAGTCCCACTATACAAGCCCGAACAAGATTTTTGGAAATTTCGATACCCTTTTGGCTAAAACCTACTCCAGTGTAATTTCCAAAAAAATGGACCAATTTTCCCATCCTAGTGTATGAGTCCTTTTCAACTTCAACAACAAAATTTCTAGTGTTTCAGACTTCCATTCTACCATCTTCAGTTTTCCAAGTGCACAATTTCAATTTCATTGCTTTTCATTACAATTTGTTCATCTTTTTAGGTCATCTAACATTTATTTTCAGGCCACTCTGTGTTTTCCAATTCATTATCTTTTCCAAGTTTACACTTGGTGGTGAACCTCTAATTAGTTATCATTCAATCCCTAGAAATTTCCCTTTTCCAAATTTCAATCTCCTTTGCATTGAAATCTCAAGGGTTTGTTCTTGAGTGAAGTTGGAAAATTGGTCTTTCTCCTTTTGGGTCCAAAACCCTAGAAGCAAAAAGAAAGCACTACACATTTTTTTCCATTTCAGTCAAAAACAAAACAATTGTATAAATTAATCAATTTTTCCTTATGTAATTGTATAATTTATTAATTTTTTCCCTTAACTTATTCAAATTTAAAATGTGGATACCCACTTGGCTCCCATACAAGATATAGAGCTCATAATACTTCAAAACTTAACCAATTTTTGTATTTTTTGAAATTATGTAATTGATAAATATAAGGAAAAGATAAGAGGAATAAATGAATTTATGACTCACATAGAAATATCTTGGACCAATTATCATTGGTGGGAAAATAAAGGTAGCTATACAATTTTCATATTTTGGTAATTTTTGTGGTATTTTTTCTTGATAAATATGGGAACCTAGAAGCCTTATCAATCAATTGGGCATATAATCATAGGCCTCACAACAACAACTAAAAAGGGTTACCACAACATAATAATAACATTGTAACATGTGTGGCCTTACACTTAAAGTAAAAAAAAAAAAGCATAGGTCATGCACTCCCTTTAAGGAGAATGAAGGGTGTGGAAAAAAAACTTCTTTGAAATAAAGAATAACTAAAATAATATCTTTGATATTTTAAAAATAATGAACTCTAGCTGTCATAAATTTAATTTGTTAAAGACATGTCTGTTGAAGGAGTTTTTCTCCCTCATACCATAGCTACACTCAATAAGGTCTAGTTGTAACCATTTTTCCTTTTTTTTTTTCAATTCATCAAGTCACACATTCACCATAAACTTTGTTATGGTAGGAAAACAACAACAAAAAAAAAAGACTCATTCAATGATGCATTATGCTTACATACAACAATAGGTATACATTTTTTAGGAAGTAAATCCACAAAAAAAAGCCCCACTTATGGATAGAAGGGGACCCTCTTCACACAAAGATGCACTATTCTTAAAATAGCTAACCACTTCATCACATGAGTTGAATCGAAAATAGAATATTTTCATCTCACATGGTGATGAAAAGTGCACCAAACCTATTTTTTGATTTGTAAGGAAAATCTCTTCCTCATGCATATCTAAAAAAAAATTATGAAGCTCAAGTATACTATCAAGTTGACCAACAATGGAATTATTCTCTTGAAACATGTGTTGTTATTCAATACCATCAAATTTGGTATGTTAATCTCCCAAGTGAAATATTCAAGATTAGGTATAATATCCCTGATGAAGATCTTATACATGCATCTTGAATGAAGACATCATATTCAACATTGTCACTTTTAGGGACATCAGAGAACCAACATACCTCATAATTATCTTTTTTTGATGCACATCTCATTAACACACTTGGGTTTGTAAGGGAATTTAGATGAACTAATTTTTTTATTTTTCCTCTCTATTTCTATCAACTAGGAATTTTTGTTCTCCCATATTGTTGAACTCATCCTGAACCCAAATCAACAAGATGGACTCTTTCTATTTTGTGTCCTTTTCCATGTAGGAATGAGTATGCTCTCCTCATCATTATGCATCATCTCTGTAAGCTACTATTGCAATTGATCATGCTCTCTTTTTTCCTGTAGTAGGTTTTTTATTTTTATTCTATAGGACACAAGGGGGCCTATCAATAATAAAAAAATGTTTCTCTTTTTAATCTAAGACCTTTCTCCTTTTCTCATTAGAAAAGCTATATTTTAAAAAATTCCATATTTTAAAAGAGAATTGGTGCTAGGGAAGGAGAGATTGTTTGATTGTGGAAAACGAGGAATTTGAGAATTTTATTAAGGATCGGATTTTGGGATGGATACACTATTGGGAAAACATGTCAAGCTCAAAAAAGAATAAGCTCATACAAAGGGAAAGAAACTTTAAATATTTGGATTTTGAAGTGAGTATCTGGCATGATTTGTTTCTAATTAACTTCCAACTTTTTGATTTTTGATTTGCTAAAAATATTTTTTCTACAAAGATACTCATTATGTTATTTTCTTTGTCCTTATATTTTCTACTCATATCTCTTTTGTTGTTGGTGAGGATGATTTTGATAACAAATCTCCTCATCTTGTATGTTATTGTTTTGGTCTTTGATAATAGCCTTTAACTATTATTTTGAAGTTTAACATTATGTCCTTGATGCTAACATCCTCCAATTTTCTCATATGTTGACACTAACTAAGAGGATGAGCATGTGTAAGATACCAATAAGGCTGAGTAGGTGTGGGTGTGAGGTAAGAATTTAGAAAATTATAATAAGGTATATTATAGTAGAACTACTTGGGATGAAAATCAAAGAATTATTAGTTTGATATTGCTATCAGGGAGGAAAAAAGTTTCCCTATTTATGAAAGGTAGGGGCATAATGTCTTCCAATTATATGTTGAAATATTTAAATAATTTTAAGGAGCTAAAATTTTATTTAACATTGCTTAAAAGAATAGAAAATGAGTCTTCTCAATCAAATAATTGAGAGCATACTTGTAGAATTACCAGTATATGAATGTAAAATTGTTGTAATGATAGAAATTGACCCCCCTCCTTGGAAATGGTGCAATTTATCCTAATTTGGGAATAAGTAATGATAAATTGAACTTAATGTCACCTTGATCTAGTGTTGTGAGGTGTTTTACACATCCACATTAGGTCTTGGGCCCTTTTTAAGCTAAATGAACCTAACTCTGTCAAAATTTAGTGTTGTAAAATGTATTTATTGATACATTTACATTAAATTTAAGGAGCTTGTAAACTAAGGTGGACCTAATCTAGTTTTGTAGAGTTTTTTACACATTCACATGGGATTTGGGGCCCTTCTAATATAAATAGACCCATTTTATCCTTAATTTAGTGTTGTAAAGTGTATTTATTTACACTTTCACAAGGGATTTTGGGCCCTATTACATTCATGACCTTTAAATCATCATTACAAGGCCCCTATGACCTTTACATGATCATTAATAGGCCCCTATGATCCCATATTGTGCATCCCAATGCATATTTTGATAAAAAAAAACTTGACAATATCAACATATAAGCTTAATTCCTCAACTCCTAGACATTTTAGGACTGAAAATAGCCCCTATGGGACCCATTTTCCACTTTGGGTGAATGATTCCCATTTGGCTTATTTTTAAGGTTCAGAGTAGGAAAAGCGGGTTTTTAATTCAAATTTCTTCCATGTTAGCCTTGGGGATCAAATTAACAATCATTTGAGTGGATTTCCTATATAAACAAGCTTCCAAATTATTATTTCATCATGTATTCAAGTTGTGAAGTTAGGAAAGAAAGAGTTAAGCATTTTCAAGACTTTGCAAGGTCATCAAGATAAATTTCAAGATCATTTCTAAGGCATTCAAGGGAAGATTCTTCATCAATTGTTGTAGTAATTAAAGATCCATCATCATGTAAAGGTTCTAATTACATTATTTCATGTTCATGCTTCATTATCTTATTTCATCATTTGGTTTAATTACCTAAAACATGGGTTTGAATAAGGAAACCCCTATTCCCTAACAATCAACACTTTTTCTCTTTGCTTGTGTGATTGCAAATTTGGGTGCTTTGAAGACTTGAAGATCATTGAGGATTAGGTTGAAATATTGTTGGATTTTTCCCCTTATTTGAAATGTCATAACCTTTACTAAAATGCCACTTACAACCCTGAAATCAAGGTTTTGGATCCAAGAACCTAGAGAAGTAGAAATAGCAATTTGAGAGGTGCAGATCATAACTTTGAATTTCTAGAAAATCCAAACTGGACTTATTTTCCACAAGTGGAGAATGAGTCCCATTGTGGGTGTTTTTCAGAGATTTTTTATAGATTTGGATATCCTCTTGGATGAAACTTGCTCCTATGTGAAAACCCAGATCTTGGACTAATTCACCCAGAATGGCGAATGAGTCAGGCAACTAGGTCAAAAATTTAGGTTTTTTAGAGTTTCCAATATTTTTCCAATCATGATCAAGTTTTTAGGTGTACACTTTCTATTTTATAGTATTTATTTTTCATTTCAAGCATTTTCTAGGTCATCTAGTGTTGGTTTGCATTCAGTTATTTTTTGCATTACATCTTGCATTTCATTGTCTTTTCCAAGTCTCAACTTGGTGGAGAACCCCTCATTAGACTATATTCAACCCCTAGGACATCCATTAGCAAGATCTCTTCCTCCTTTGCAAAGAGATCTCAAGGGTTACCCTTGAATGAAATTGGAAAAGTGTGGGTATTCTCTAAAACCATATGCTAGCATCTCCCTAACCACTTTTTCACCATTTTATTTTGGTGAACCTGGATTTAGAATACCTTATTTTATGATTTGTATTCCATCATCATCCTATATTTAGCTTTCATTAACTTTGCATTAGGGTTTGTATCGGTTAATTTACATTCTAGGGTTTCAAATTTTTACATTAGTGAAAGATCATATAGCTTGCATTTTTGCATCTAATTTCATTGGAAATCATTCAAAACCCTCATTTACATCTCAAACCTAGAATATGCAACATAGAAAACATAAAAATCAACTAAAAATTTAGAAAATTTTGGAAAAAATCCCTATGGAGACTCATTCGCCACCTTGGGAAAATCAGTCCCAGTCTTAATTCTAAACTATTTTTTATAATTTAAATATCCTATTTTTAAGCTTCTCTTTATTGTTATCACTTTTTTAGTTTTAGTTTGCTTGCTTTATATTAAATTAAAATCATTATAATTAGCGTAATTACATTCATTGCAATTGTGGATAAAATTAGATTCTTCCATTTTTCATTTTCAACATTAGTTCATAGTTCAATTAGATTAGATAATATTCAACATTCATTAGAAAACAAAAGTAGAGAAACTAAAAACATCAAAAGAAATAAAAAATGGTTAACTTTAAATAAAGAATATAATTCAAACCCTTTACCAGTGATGAATCTGACATGTTAGATGAATCCCTTCATGAATTAATCTCTCCTAGATCATCCACTAAAGGTTTGATACAGAAGGATGCAAGCATTGACAATCATGAAAATCATAATTGTTCTTCTCCTGATACCTCTCCTATTAGTGACAAAGGTATCTTGGTGATAGGAGATACTATTGATGTGTTTTTTATGCACTTTTCAACACAGGCAGTGCATAGGTGCACTACCTCTCTTGAAAGACAATCTTCCACAATCGGATTGCAGAACACTATCCCAAGGTCTCTCGGATGTCAAGTCATGGCAGTGCTTAGATACCTTAGTAGTTTGATGTGATTTGCTGGAATCACAAGGTGGACATACGGATGAGTTACAAAGCATGGAAGTTGGGTTTGCAAATGTAGTTTCAAAGTGTTGAAAGTGAATGAACAATGGCTATCCACTCAAAATAGCAAGCTGAAACTCATCAAGTTCATCTGATTTGGCTTCATGGTGATACTTTCGATCTTAATCTAACCAAGGATTAAAAGAAACAGCAAAATGAGAAGGGTTAAGAAAGCTATTCTAATCCTAAACTATGGATGAATAGTAACAATGGTGGCTACTAAAGTAGACAGGCTTCCTAAACTAGGTTTTGCTTGGCCAAGAGAAACCTACAGTTGCACAAAACCAGTGCAATCTTCTAAGGACTGCAGATTTTCAAATTGCACATACACATAAGCACATGCAATTGAACTAAGTTGCAGCATTGGAGTAAAGGAGCCCAGGCTAACTTTGCACAGCAGCTTGTCATCAACAAGTGCTAAAAGTATGGGCTGAAAGCCCATCAAATACCAAAACAACAATTTCCATTATCACCTCCATTCAGAAAACTAACATTAAAACTAACATGGAAGGAAGAACCATGCATGCAAGATGAGCAAAATCAAAGAGAACATCCATAAAATCATGCAATGCTATCTTCTATTGCTGCAAATGCCTCTTACATCAATTCTCCAACACTTACAAATGAGGGGCAAGCCCCTATTTATAGTTTTCCAAAGCCCAAATGAATGGCTAGGATCAATTTGTATTGAGTGGCTCAGATTCAATTACATTAGGGTTTCACCTACCCCACAATATTCAACAATTAAAAATACATTCCTTGTCTTTTCCCTATTTTGTCATCTAGTGCCAGTTACTATAGCAATTTTGTCATTTAGCAGATTGCCTTTTCATTGTAGCAGAAACTGCCTGAAAGTTGTCTTTTGCTTGATGTGCTTGCAGTAGTCTTCCTTTGATCAAACGAGTTCGTCGACGATTGGCATCAATGGATTGGTGGCCCCTGATTCAAGCGAAAAGCTCCTTAGAAATAATCACCATCTGGAAAAAGGTAGGACAACTCCCTCAATGGGCCTCTCCGATAGACCTACGGAAGGCTTCTTGACTCCTGCAAACACGAAGTGTCATAAGTGCATTTATACATGAGTTAAGGAAAATGTCAGTCAAACCTACAAATTCCTTGTTAAATCTATCCATGCATCATCAAAAGTTCTTGATATTCATATTTGGAGCTCATTTGGACCATAAACATTAATGTGCGCTTCAAGGGTGGAGCGCCAAAGGGCGGAAAGACGGCGGAAGAAAGCCAAAAGGCAGACAGTGAACGGAAGCCAAAACAGCTGGGAAGAAGGTGGGCTCCCAGATGTTCAAAAATAGCCGGGAAGGAGGTAGGCTCCTGGATGTTCAAAATAGCCAGGGAGAAGGCAAGCTCCCGGATGTTCAAAACAGCCGGGAAGGAGGCAGGCTCCCGGATGTTCAAAACAGCCAGGGAGAAGGCATGCTCCCGAATGTTCAAAACACGGGAAGGAGGCAGGCTCCCGGATGTTCAAAACAGCCGGGAAGGAGGCAGGCTCCCGGATGTTCAAAACAGCCAGGGAGGGCAGCTCCCGGAATGGCGGAGGGTCGGGTTCCGAAGAGCGCGAAGGAGATGGCCACTAGAAGTTCCAAATAGCCAAAGAGGGACGGACCTCAGAAACGCCACGGAGGGGCCGGGCTCCGGAGGGCGGAAGGAAGGCAGCCGCGGAAGTTCCCAAATGGCGCACGGAGAGGCGAACCTCGAAATAGCCAAGGAGGGGTCGGGCTCGAGGGCGTGGCAAAATAAACGCGCACGGAGAGGCGAAGTCTAAACGCCACGAGGGGCCGGCCCGAGGGTGGAAGGAAGGCGCCCACCGGGTTCCAAAACGATGACGAGGCGGAAGTCCGGAAACGGCCGAGGGCTGCCCCGAGGGCGAAAGGAAGGCGCCTTAAGTTCCAAATGGCGACGAGAGGCGGAACCCCGTAAACGCCACGAGGGCCGGCCCGAGGCCAAAGGAGGGTACCGAAAGTTCCCAAATGGCGACCAAGAGGCAGAACCTCGGAAACGGCCATGGAGGGGCCGGGCTCTGGAGGCCGGGTCGCCCTGGGTTGATGGATGTTCCAAAACAGCAAAAGGGGGACAAAGCTCTGAAACCACCGAAACTTAACCAAACTTTGATGAAACCTTGGTAGTTCATTTACGCACTTCAAACACATCCTAGATCCAGAAAAGGGTGACCCCAAAGTCAAAATTGAGGAAACGGGAGTGACGGGGGTCCGCGGATGCTTCCAAACAGCTAAGGAGGAAGGTAATTCCAGAGGAAAAGTTTTGAAACCATCGAAATTTAACCGAACATTGACGAAACCTTGGCAGTTCATTTACGCACTTCAAATACATCCTCGATACAAAAAAGATTGCTCCCAAAGTCAAAATTGAGGAAACGGGAGCGACGGGGGCCCGCGGATGTTTTAAAAATAGCCAAAGTGGGACGAAGCTCCGAAACCACAAAAACTTAACCGAACATTGACGAAACCTTGGCAATTCACTTAGGGACCACAAACACATCTCAGATCCACCAAAAAGTTGGCCCCAAAGTCAAAAACATGGAAACCGGACCGGTAGGGGTCAACGGATGTTTCCAAAATAGCAAAAGAGGGACGAAGCTCCGAAACCACCGAAACTTAACCAAACTTTGACGAAACCTTCGCAATTCATTGAAACACCCCAAACACATCCCAAATCCACCCAAAAGTTGTCCCTAAAGCCGAAAATGTGGAAACTGGACCGATAGGGGTCCACGGACATTTCTGAAACAACCAAAGCATGACAAAAGGTAGAAAGGGGATGGAGGACTTTATTTCTCTGTAGATTTGAATACCCCAAGCAAGTGAATTTGGGTAGGGGATTTGATCGTTTGATGGCACATGACCAATTTGGGCTTGGAAATGGGGCACGCAAAACAAGATAGGAGCAAAGCAGCCTATCGAGAGCAAAAAAAAGGGGGTCCCTGCCTACGGCGGGGCGTGTGTGCAAAACATGCACAACAAATGGTGACTCATTGGGGAAATGCTCCAGAGCATTTTGATGACAAACTGGAATCACAAACCCAAAATCTCTGGTTTCAACCTTCATGCTAGGGAAAACAAACCAGACACCCAATCCAAAGGATCAAAACCACTAGCCAACCCAACGTTTAGTATGCTAAAAATCCAAGTGTGTGCAATTGTGTTAATTCCCATCCTTCAGTTGCTACAGGAACCTGAGCTCCGTCAAGTTAAGTTACGTAGTTTATTCTAACTCCAAAAGCATCCGGGACATTGCCTCGCTGCCAGTCAGGCATCCATAGCCCCAACGAGGTTATCACTGTGATTCTCCTGAACATTGCTCTACTGCCGGTCGGGCGTCCATAGCCCCGGTAGAGTTGTCCGGATACCCCTGAAAAGGTGAATTTTCCTTTCTTTTAATTTTTAGTGTTTTCTTTTCTTTCTTTCTTTTCTATTTTCAGCTCTTTTATTTCAACCCGCAAGTACTGAAGCTCACGCTCAGGGCTGAGAATTATAGTGGCGCTGGAGCAGAATTTTAGATTTTTCACTTAACTAGACTTCACAAAAGGCCCTATAGTGACCGTTGAATTGTTAAGATGTGTAAGAGCTATAAGATTTCAGAATACGTAAGAGTCAGACTAAACCAACAACTTATCCTCTTCGAATTAAACACCCAGATGGCTTGACACTAACAGAAGACCTTTACCATCCACTCTGAAGACTTGATTAGAGTTTGACAAAGAAATACATAGAACAACCCCAGACAATAAGTATGGTTGTTGTACGCACATATGTGACCAACTAAGAGCAGATGGACCTCGAGCAAAGCAGCAACAAAGCGAAAGCAAACAACCTACAAAGCGAGCAACCTACACAAACCAATTAACCTAAGGAAAGCAGGAAAGCAGAGTATTTACAAGAAACCAATACTACTCAAAAATGAGATATGTACAAAGATATTTACAAAACATTATGTTCAGGCAAGGCGATTTGACATTAACACTCATTGGATTTTGGAAAGCATGCACAAGCAAACGAACAATCGTCATCGTTCTTAACCATGTGAATTTATCTTTATATTCAGAAAAAGGAAGTTTAACATTGCAGCACTCAAGTTCAATCATGTCATCATAAAAAATCAGTAATTGAGGAGGCTCGTTGAACCCATGATTAATCCATAAACATGTTTGTTTTCCCTCGTTCCCATAATCAAAATAATAAGTGCAATTATGTGAAATAATAGGGGCAAGGAAGGATAAAACCTGGATGTCATCACACGGAGGTGGCAGCGTTGGATAGTCGAGAGTAAGCATAACATCCTTGATCGTTGCATTGGCAGCCTCGGGCAGGCGCGGTGGAGGGTGCAACACTGTGGACCTTAAGCTTGCATAAGGCTGGGGGGACGGGGCAGCAAACAACTCTTTTAATCTACCAATGGGATCCACAACCTTCACTAGTTGTTCGTCGAGGAAGTACACCTCATCTGCGTGGGTTTTCGTTGCCATAACCTCTTCTTGATTGCTGTCTTCAAGGGGCAGCATGTTGTCCCATCTCCCTTCCCAAGTGTTTACCTGATTCTTGTGACATTCAATGTCATGGGATAATGACATGCATGAATCTGTCTCATTGTAGCTCTCTGGTTGTGAAGGAAAATCTGAAAGGATTGAGGCGGAAGGACCCTTAGTTGTAGCCCGCGATTGACCAAGCTCGTCGTATTTGTTGGCAGCCATCGAAACACCTCCACCTTTATCTTCTCCCTTTTGTTGTTCATGTATCTCCTCATGGCACCCACTTGTTTCCTCTTGGTCACTATCGCTATAAATGGAGAAGGAGCTCCTCTCCCAATTTGGAAACTCTAGTGCATCATTATTGAAGGGCTCAAGGAGTATGTATTCATCGCTATCATCTTCTAGGATGTGCTCTTCCTCGACATGTGCATACCTCTGTAGTGCAGCTCCTAATGGAAAGAAGTTTCAATTGATGGAACCTCATCAAGGGGACCAAAGTCTACTGCACAATTTCCCTCCAAAGACTCACCAAAAAGCCCACTGTCCATGGTACATAACTGTTCTTCAAGAGGAAGAACTTCTTAGTGACTAGTGGACAACATTCCCGCTTGATCTACTCCATCGCTCAGAAGTCCAAGACTATATTGTTGTCCTTCTATTGCTGCCCCAACATCCTCTTGATGTCCACCTTCAACTAAACCATCACTTGACTCAGGCTCTTGGTCTTCTAGTTCGATATGGGCAACAAGTAGAGGAAGTCGGGCACTTGGCTGCCTTGCTTGTCCTTTGACTTGTTTGATGGCCTCTTGGCATAGCTTACATGTGAGCTCTGAGTGCGATGAATCATGGAGTCGACACCAATTTGGGAGTAGCAATATCTCCAAATCAACTTGGTATTTCAACTCAGTCCAATCCCTCACTAGTCTGGAGACTAGTTGGTCATATCTATCCATGATCGGGTCTTCCTCATCACTTGAAAAAGAAGCATGATGGTAGACAACCATAGCGAGTGGTTGTTCCCACTCCCCCAAATCTGCATTTTTAGATTCTCGATCATTGCCATTTATGATGGAGAGGTCTTCCAACCTGATTTTGCTCATGCTTTGATCATCTCCTTCTGCTGCCCCAAGGCTTTTATCCTCCTCTTCTTGATTTTCAGCATTTGCGTTGGCTGTCCTAGCATATACTGCTGCAAATTCTATTAATTCATCTTCAATTGCCATTCATTCCTCTTCTTGAGTGGAGGACTACTCTTCTTCAATGGAGGGAAAACCTACTAAATTGGTTTCAATCAGATTTTCACCAAGGCACCTTGTTGTTCTTGTAAAACCTGCCTCTTCCTCTTTGTTTTCAACTTCAATGTTTGCTGCTCCAACATCAACTTGTATCAAATTTCTTGGTTCATCCTTACTCTGCTGTCCTTCAGATGTTGACAACTTTTTTGCCTCATTCGATAACTTCTCCTCATTGAGAGTTGGTTGCTCCAACTTATCCAAACAAACCTTGGCTTGAGTGATGATTTTTGTGCATGACGAGCAAGTGAATTCAGAGTGGGGTGCATTGTGAAATATGCACCAACAAGACATTAATATTTCCTCCAATCTTGGTCCATCTTTGCCGCTCAAATTTTCCTCGATCAACTCCTTGAATGCCTTGGCTGCTATGGTTGTCAATTCTTCCTCCGGGTCTGTGGGGGCCAAGGGCTGGAATATTTCCCAAAAGGGAATTTCTCCCTGCAAGACCTTCTCAATTCTGTCCAAGAATGTTAGACACTCCAATTCACTATGCCTGCAAGTGCAATGGATCTGACATCTATCCGCCAATGCAAATTGCTCCAATGGCTTCTTCATTCTTTTGTTCAAATTTTCATGCAGCTGAGTGATGTTGATTTGCAAATGCTGCTCCATTTCGACTCAGCTCTTGTTTGCCTTCAAAATTTTCTGAGTTTTCAATTAAAGAGTTCTCCTATCTCAGATTTCTTCCTCAATGTTCCTTTCTCAACTTCCAACTTTTAGCTTTGTAGCCTCAACATGTCAAGCCCTCCTTCTAGCACCAATTATATTGATGTGTTTTTATGCACTTTTCAACACAAGCAGTGCATAGGTACACTACCTCTCTTGAAAGACAATCTTCCATAATCGGATTGCAGAACACTATTCCAAGGTCTCTCGGATGTCAGGTCATGACAGTGCTTACATACCTTAGTAGTTTGATGTGATTTTCTGGAATCACAAGGCGGACTTACGGATGAGTTACAAAGCATGGAAGTTGGGTTTGCAAATGCAGTTTCAAAGTGTTGAAAGTGAATGAACAATGGCTGTCCACTCAAAATAGCAAGCTGAAACTCATCAAGTTCATCTGATTTGGCTTCATGGTGATGCTTTCGATCCTAATCTAACCAAGGATTAAAAGAAACAGCAAAAGGAGAAGGGTTAAGAAAGCTATTCTAATCCTAAGCTACAGATGAACAGTAACAATGGTGGCTGCTAAAGTAGACAGGCTTCCTAAACTGGGTTTTGCTTGGCCAAGAGAAACCTACAGTTGCACAAAACCAGTGCAATCTTCTAAGGACTGCAGATTTTCAAATTGCACATACACAAGCACATTTAATTGAACTAAGTTGCAGCATTGGAGTAAAGGAGCCCAAGATAACTTTGCACAGCAGCTTGTCATCAACAAGTGCTAAAACTATGGGCTGAAAGCTCATCAAATACCAAAACAACAATTTCCATTATCACCTCCATTCAGAAAACTAACATTAAAACCAACATGGAAGGAAGAACCATGCATGCAAGATGAGCAAAATCAAAGAGAACATCCATAAAATCATGCAATGCTATCTTCTATTGTTGCAAATGCCTCTTACATCAATTCTCCAACACTTACAAATGAGGGGCAAGCCCCTATTTATAGTTTTCCACAGCCCAAATGAATGGCTAGGATCAATTTGTATTGAGTGGCTCAGATTCAATTACATTAGGGTTTCACGTACCCCACAATATTCAACAATTAAAAATACATTCCTTGTCTTTTCCCTATTTTGTCATCTAGTGCCAGTTACTATAGCAATTTTGTCATTTAGTAGATTTCCTTTTCATTGTATTTGCTGAAAGTTGTCTCTTTAGCTTGATGCTTCAGTAGTCTTCCTTTGATAAGCAGGTCCGCCGACGATTGTAGCATCAATGGATTGAGTATTACGATTAAAATGGTCTCACTTAAAATATCACCATACGGAAAAGGTAGGACAACTCCTCAATGAGCCTCTTGCAATAGGCGTCACGGAAGGCTTCTTGACTCCACCCAAACTAGGGAATGTCGTAGTGCATTTATACATGAGTTAAGAAAATATGAGTCAAACCTACAAATTCATATTCGAGATCTATCCATGCATCATCAAAAAGTTCTTCATATTCATATTTTGGAGCTCATTTGGACCATAAACATTAATCGCCAGAATTGTGGCGCCAAAGTGACGGAAAAGGCGGTGGAAAGGGAAGCCGGAGAAGGCGAGATATGGGCAGCCAAAATAGCTAGGAAGAAGGCGGGCTCGGATGTTCCAAAAACAGCTGGGAAGGAGGCAGGCTCGGGTTATTCAAAATAGCTGGGAGAAAACAGCTCCTGGATGTTCAAAATAGGCGGGAAGGAGGCGGGCTCCCGGATGTTCAAAACAGCCAGGAAGGAGGCAGGCTCGCAAATGTTAAAAATAGCCAGGAAGAAGGGAGGCTCCTGGATGTTCAAAACAGCCGAGGGGAGGAAAGCGGCTCGATTTTCAAATAGCCAGAAGGGCGAAGCCCGATGGCCTGTGGGGGCGGGTTACGAAGGCGTGAAGGAGATGACACTTTAAGTTCCCGAACAGCGAGGCGGACCTCCAGCAGCCCACGGAGGGCCGAGGCTCGGAGGGGGCAGAGGAAGGCCGTCGAAGTTCCCCAAACAGCGGCGGAGGCGGAACCACAGAGCAGCCAAGGAGGGCGGGCTCCCGGAGAAGGCGGCGGCCAGCGGGAAGTTAAGCAGCGGAGGCGGAAGCCCCGAAATAGCCCACGGGCGGACTCGAGGGCGAAGAGCTGACCGTCGGAAGTTCAAAATGGCAGAAGCGAAAAAGGCCACAGGCCGGCTCAGGCGGGAAAAGGCGGCCGTCGGAAGTTCCCAAAGCAGCGGCGGAGGCGGAACCCGGAAAGCGGCCACGGAGGCTGGGCTCACAGGAGCCGAAGGGGCGGCGGCGGAAGTTCCCAAATGGCGATGGAGAGGGGCGGAACCCCGAAATATGGAGGGGTGAGCTCGGGCTTGGGTCCTTACTGGGATGACCAGATGTTCAAAACAGCAAAGGGGACAAAAGCTGCAGAAACTACGAAACAACAAACTTTGATGAAACAATGGTTCATTTAGCACTTCAAACACATCCTAGATCTAGAAAATTTAAAATCAAATTGAAAGGAAAGCGGGTGACGGGGGTCATGAGATGCTTCAAATAGCCAAGGAGGAAGAATTCCGGAGAAAGTTTGAAACCATGAACAACGAACATTAATACGAAACCTTGGAGTTCATTTACGCACTTCAAACACATCCTCGATACAAAAAAGATTGCTCCCAAAGTCAAAATTGAGGAAACGGGAGCGACGAGGGCCCGCGGATGTTTTCAAAACAGCCAAAGCGGGACGAAGCTCCGGAACCACAAAAACTTAACCGAACATTGATGCAACCTTGGCAGTTCACTTAGGGACCACAAACACATCTCAGATCCACCAAAAAGTTGGCCCCAAAGTCAAAAACATGGAAACCGGACCGGCAGGGGTCCACGGATGTTTCCAAAACAGCAAAAGAGGGACGAAGCTCCGGAACCACCGAAACTTAACCAAACTTTGACGAAACCTTCGCAATTCATTGAAACACCCCAAACACATCCCAAATCCACCCAAAAGTTGTCCCCAAAGCCAAAAATGTGGAAACTGGACCGACAGGGGTCCACGGACGTTTCCGAAACAACCAAAGCATGACAAAAGGCAGAAAGGGGATGGGGGACTTTATTTCTCCGCAGATTTGAATACCCCAAGCAGGTGAATTTGGGTAGGGGATTTGATCGTTTGATGGCACATGACCAATTTGGGCTTGGAAATGGGGCACGCAAAACAAGATAGGAGCAAAGCAGCCTGTCGGGAGCAAAAAAAAGGGGGTCCCTGCCTACGGCGGGGCGTGTGTGCAAAACATGCACAACAGATACAATCTTCAAAGATCATGAAAGTATTGTTTTCCTTCCCCCTCCTTAGAAAGATATTATGACAAATGAAGTTGAGACCATGGCCACTACTTTATCTACTCTCCATTCATCTCTTAAAACCTCCCCTACTTGTGAAAATGATTAAGTGAATAAGGATACAATCATGAATGATCATGAAAAAATATTTGTGTGGAGGATATGTTGATATTAATAGATCCAATAATTGAGAGCTATGAAAATCCTACCTCTCCTACTTGGGAAGACATTATAGGACATGGGGATATAATTGTAGATAATCATAACAATCAAACCTTTCCTTTTCCTACTATCTCTTATAGACATGAAGAAGATAGTATAGTGTTAGAAGATATACTTATTGAGACTCATGGGAATCTTCTTCCTCCCTTTCTTGATGCTCCTACCATTTGGGAAGACCTATTCGAACAAAAAAAGTCCAATCATCGATAACCATGAAATTCATAATTTCTCTTCTCTTGATGCCTCTCTTATTTTTAATGAATCTACTTTAAAAAATCTCACCACAGAATGTGATGAACCTCTTATTTGTTACTTTCCTAAAATATCTCCTACTACGGTGGATATTATGGTACAAGAGAATGAGAAAATAGAAAAAAAATGATGAAATTATGGACAACAATCGAATTTTCCAATCTCCTAATATCTCTCCTATTGGTGAAGAAGATATTATTGTGTTGCAAGGTTCAATTGATGAGAATCATGAGAAAAACATCATTGAACAAGAAAATATCATCATTGACACCAAAAAATATCTAACCATTGATAACCTCCTTAATTGTGATAAAGTTATTTTAGAAGAACCCACCTTTGAATGTCATGAACATTTAGTTTTTCACTCCCCTAAAAACTCTCCCACTAGGGAAGGTACCATGGTGCAAGCAAATGACAATACTAACAAACTTCTTTTAAACAATAGTAATATGGCTTCCTTAGATGAAGATGATGAAGTGAAATTAGAATCCTCTTCACTAAGAGATAATGAAACTATAGAGAATTTCTTTAACATTATGCACACTAGACAACCCTTCACACCAACTATAGGGTATGTGCAAGATCATGATGGGCCAAAAAGTGCCAATATGATGGGTATGTGGTTGATGACTTTTTTTTACCCAAAATTGATGAAATGAAAAGGGTTTTTAAGGGATATTCTCAGATTTCCACCAATATAAATTATGTTTTAATTTGAATTTAATAAGTAATTATTATTCATTTTCTATTTGAATTATGACTAAAGTTTTGATTGATAGGCTGATTGAAAAATATCTATAGCTTTCAAACAATATCACATTTTTTGAATCCAAAGCATATGTCACATTCTATGCTTCACATACTATAGGATTAAAAAAATAAAAATTGATTTCAAGAAGTTTTGACCAAGTTAAGATGGTCAAACATATGAGTTTTTTATATTTTTTAAAATTTGTAATAAAAAAATCATAATTAATTATTTACTTGGAAAAAAATTACAAAAAAATATGCATCGCATCAGGACATGAGTCCTCTACTTATATATAAAATATTATAAAAAAATATTATTATTTTATTGTGGTTAGGGTGGTCAGACAGACACCTACTTCTTATTTTTTCCTTGAAATTTAAGTACTGTTGCATTGAAATTTCAAATTTTCACCAAATAGATTTTTTTTATAAAACAAACCTAGTAGTTTAGAAACTTCATTCAATTTGCTACAAATTCTATTCATACATTTTTTGAAATAATATAGATAACTTATTAATTTTTTTATGTGAAGTTTCCTAACTCTAATTTTTCTAATTTTTTTGCCACTTAAGGGCCTATTTTTTCCATGATGATCCTGCACATACCCTATAGAAAAACAAAAGAAAATTGAAGAAGCCACAAAGTTTTGGAAGATGCTTCGGAAACCTTTGATTTCATACCTATCTTCATGGGAGAGTACAAGATCATAACAAAAGAGCCTAAAAAGGAATAACAGAGACCAATATTGGCAATACAAAATTCAAAAGTGTCCACTTCAACCACTGTAGAAGAAAAGATAACATACAAGACAAACTTTGATGAATTTGAACAACCACTGAACCTAAAAGAAGTGAAAGAGCTTTATGGAAGAGTTTTTGAACTTATGAAGCAACTTGGGAAAGGATGTGATGCTATAGAACAAGGTATCCATGTACATATAAAGCCTAGAATGCAAGAAATGACTAATGATCTTGGTTATTGTTCCTCAAAACAAAGGCCTTTATTCAATGTCAACACTATCAAAAAGATTCTTCCAAGACAAATTTAACTTTGATGCATCTGAAACTAATAGCTATCACATTAAATATGTATCAATTTGATTTTTTTTTACTCATAATAATAAATAACATTAGTTGTTTCTTTCTTCCCTATAATAGTTGTAGCATCATAGTATACTCACTATTGCATATTTTACAATCATTGCAAATAATCTCCCTTTTGAAAGCATCAACATATATCACCATCCATTCCAAGTTCACCATTGTCCTACACTAAGTGGGGGAAAGGGGGTTAGGAAGCCTTATCCTCATATGTCACTTGTCATTTCCTCTTTTGGCTAGTTGACAAACTTTCATGTATATATAATAGCAAGCTTGGGATGTGGATGACATGCCTTAAGTTGGTTCACATGTGACAGACTTATCCATGATGTAGTTTAATTTGGAAAAATATGACTTGGCATAGGGCTTTCCAAGTTGGCTCTCATGTTTTCTTTCATGTTAGCATTTATCATTTGCTACTTTAAAGAAATTTCTCATAGTGATGATGTAGCAACTACTTTAAAGTGCTGGCATATACAGATGACATCTTTTGGAAAATTTCATGCCATGAGCTTAATTTTTTCTTGTGAATGTGTCCTCTTCTATGTGGTGTCATTGGGTTTGATGTCATCCAAGAGTGTATGATCTATTGAGATGGCATGATGCAAATGAGGTATCCCATGGGTGACAGTTTGACACTTTTGATTTTTCCTCTCTTGGATACTTTAGGCATAATGCTCCCTAAGAGGAACACCATTGTAACATGAACAAAGAAAAATCCCCTTTAACCAAATGTTTACATGAAATGAGCATTTATAAAAAGTATTACATTGTGGTGCCTTATCAAAGTTATCAAGAGGATAACTTTGGTATGGTTAGTATGATGGGAAGCCGACACACTGGCATGAATTTCTCACTAAACCACTTCATTGGGACAACTCACCCCATGGATAGCCTAAAGTTTTATGGCCCTAGAGTGAGCACATTCAATCTAGATCCAAACATCTTATTATTTTACTTCTTATTTATATCTTTGACATTGAATGCTTGTGTATCTTGTTTTGTTGTATATTACACACCTTGTGTATGTCCTCTTATGCTTATGTCAGTTTGACTTAGGATCTTGTATTCTAGGGGCTTGAATTCTTCCTCAATATTTTTTATCCAAGACCATCCACATCAGTGCACTTGGACCCCTCTTGAATGTATACATTAGTGTGAGTTTGAAGAAACTTCATCCTCTCACTAAAGTGGGAGCTAGATGTAATGATGAAAATTGACCTGCCTCCTTGGAAATGGTGTGATTTCACCTAGTTTAGGAATAAGTAATGGTAAATTGAACTTAATTTCTCCCTGATCTAGTGTTGTGAGGCATCTTACACCTCCATATTAGGTCTTGGGCCCTTTTTAAGCTAAATGAACCTAATTCTATCCTAATTTAGTGTTGTAAAATGTATTTATTTATACATTCACATTAAATTTAAGGGGCTTGTAAACTAAGGTGGACCTAATCTAGTGTTGTAATGTTTTCTACACATTCACATAGGATTTAGGGCCCTTCTAAGCTAAATAGACCCAATTTTTCCTTGATTTAGTGGTGTAAAGAGTATTTATTTACACTTTCACAAGGTATTTTAGGCCCTATTGCAATTATATCCTTTACATTATCATTAATAGGCCTCTATGACCCCATATTATGCATCTTGAGGTATATTTTGATGAAAATCCTAACAATATCAACATATAAGCTTAATTCCTTGACCCCCTCACACATTAGGACTAAAAATAGCCTTTGTGGGACCCATTCACCACCTTGGGTGAATGATTCCCATCCATGTGGGACTCATTTTCCCAAGATGGTGAATGAGTTCCATTTGGCTTATTTTTAAGGTTTTGAGTGGGAAAAGTGGACTTTTAATTCAAATTTTTTCCATGTTGACCTTGGGGATAAAATTAATAGTCATTTGAGTGGATTTACTATATAAAAAAGCTTCCAAATCATTATTTCATAATGTATTCAAGTTTTCAAGTCAAGAAAGCAAGAGTTAATAATTTTCAAGACATTTCAAGTCATCAAGACAACTTTCAAGATCATTTCTAAGGCATTCAAGGGCATATATTTCAACAATTATTGCAGCAATTCAAGATCCATCATCATGGAAAGGTTCTAATTGCATTATTTCATGTTCATGCTTCATTATCTTATTTCATCATTTGGTTTAATTTCATAAAAGGGGTTTCACAAAGGTAAATTCTATTCCTTAACAATCAACACCTTTTCTTTGTCTCCTTGTGTGATTATAGATTTAGGTGCTTTGAAGACTTGAAAATAATTCAGGATTAGGTTGTAATCTTGTTGGAGTTGTCTCCTTATTTTCAAGGTCATAATCTTCACTAAAAGACCACCTACAACCCTAAAATTAGGGTTTAGGATCTAGGAACCTATAGAAGCAAAAAGAGTAGATATTTTGCAGATTTGGATACCCTTTTGGCTAAACCTTGCTCTTGTGCAAAAGCCTAGATCTAGGACTAAGTCACCCATAATGGAAAATGAGTGCCACTGGGTCAAAAATTTAATTTTTTTAGAGTTTCAAATTTCTTTCTAATCATCATCAAGTTTCCAAGTGCACACTTTCTATTTTATAGTATTTTTGTTTCATTTCAAGCATGTTCTAAGTCATCTAGTGTTAGTTTGCATTCAATTAGGGTTTTTCATTACATCTTGCATTTTATTTTCTTTTGCAAGTATCAACTTGGTGGTGAACCCCTCATTAGATCATATTCAGCCCCTAGGACAACCCTTAACAAGATCTCTTTCTCCTTTGCAAAGAGATCTCAAGGATTACCTTTGAATGAAATTAGAATGCTCTAAAACCATATCCTAGCATCTCCCTAACCACTTTTTCCCCATTTCAATTACTAGGTGTTGAAGAATATGTTAAGTGATTGGAACTAATAAGAATCCACCAATATCTCAATATAATGAGATAAAGTTCATCATACTTTATAAATTCGGTGTGCCATAAAATGTTGTCATAGTTGGTTACAAAAACTTACTCTTCTTCAATAAGTAGATTTTCCAATAGAGTTTCCATGGTGTTGGAGACCTATCCTAAGAGGAAATATATACTAAATAACACACTACAATCCTTTAATAGGAAATTTAAATCTCATGAACTTGGCCCCCTCGGGAGTGAAAAAATATATATGTATGGCTAGTGTGGATTACTTATATTGTTTAAACTTATAAATTGTGCTGTACACCACCAAAACTGTCAACTATTTAACTTTATACCACTTGGGAGAAACTAAAAGCACCATGTAGAACAAGATCTGAATAATTTATTATATGCATAATACCTCTCCAACCATATTCTGAAGTATCTTATCATTAAGTGCTATCGCAAGAAGAGAAACACATGTTATGTGGAATAATTTAGCATATGAAACCAATTGTACTATGTACTATCCTTTTAAAATTGTACTTGTGGACCACAAAAAACACATTATACAATAATATATTATGCATTGACCATCACTAAACATGTCCACGAAACCATAAGGCTAGAACTTTACTTTTGGAGGAATATGAAGTGTTCCAACATGCCTTCGTCAACCCTTACTCTGTCAAGGCATAGATCAGAACTATGCCACTTATATTTTTTTTTAGTGCAGAAGGAATAATGACTTGAATTTTTTGATATAACACCTTCACATCATGACCATGTTATCCTATAAACAATAAGGTAAAATATTGCTCTACATAAGGATGCTGACCAAATTACGACTCTATCTTAGAGTGTAAACTATGAATGCTTTAACAAATTTTTTACAGCTTATCTCAATAGATATCTATACACATCAACTAACTCCATAGTATTATACAAAATTCACACAAGCACTTGACATCAATGAAAACCAATCTTGAGTTGACATTAATGATACCAAATATTGCCAACAATTTCCCCCTTTTTCATTGATGGAAACACTCTTTTGTCTACAAGGATTTTTCCCTACTTTGACATAAAAGGAAAAGGGCATAAAAGTTTCTCCTTAGAGAAACTCAACAAACTATATGAACTCCCCTTACTATATTATTTCCTACAAAAATTTCCCCCATGAGATGGAGATTCCCCAAAATAAATGTTATGTATAAAATATTTTCAATGAAAAACTTAAAAAGATACTGTAATCCTCTCTAAAACTAGACAAAGACAAAGTTCTCTTGTATACACCTTTGTA
This sequence comes from Sequoia sempervirens, assembly GCA_007258455.2. Lineage (NCBI taxonomy): Eukaryota > Viridiplantae > Streptophyta > Pinopsida > Cupressales > Cupressaceae > Sequoia > Sequoia sempervirens. The sequence goes on from VDFB02270651.1 coordinate 375,864,933, forward strand.
ACTTATTTAGAAGGTATAATATTCTTGTAAATTACCTTAAGTTTCACCAGGGTTGCAACTTAAGTTTTCTACTAAGGTGAGAATATAATTTTGGAATTCAAGCAACATGCATAAATACTTAGTCTCATCCATATTGCTTAGAGTCATCATTTTTTGATCAATTTTTCTTCTTTAGCCTATAACCTAGATAATGAAGTAAGTATCAAGTTGTTTACCTCCCTTAATTGACCAAAATCCTTTATTTTCTCTCTTTGGTCCAAAATAAATAACAACTACACATTAATATTTTCTAATTATGCTTTAGTAGATCCATCCTTATCTTTTTTAAAATCAGATATCTCAACCAATTGAGTAATCTATGACTCAAGAAGTGTTTGTAACATCAACAACATAAAAATCTTAGTCATGCTTCTGTTCAATATATTAAAAATCATATTTTCCCTTGGCCATTTGTAAAATGGGGGTTGGATATTGTTAATAAATATTTAACTAGCTCCCTTTGGGTGTATTTTTCCTCTATGCATCAGCTCGTGCATCGCAAATTTAGCTTGGCCTTTTATCTAGGTTCTACTCTGTCGCTACACGAGTCTACTGCTGGTAACCCCAAGTTTCTACATTCCTTCAAATTCTAGGAAACTCGCTATGCTTCCATTTGTTGCAGTTGTGTGATGCTTTTGATCATGTTTTCTTGCTGCCATTAAGCCCTCATTCCTTAATTTTTTTTGGTGGGCCCCAAAGTTGCTATATGCAGTGTAAACTTGCTACATGTTTGCTATTCGCAAATCTTTTAGCGTAGACATGAAGTAGCAACTGCGGCTAGCAAAGCACTTCCATACATCTCTTTTGTGCCTGGTTGGTGATCGTTCCTTCCATTTTTGGTAATGTGCTCTACCCATTCGACACATGTAGCATTAACGTAAGTCCTCAGCAATGAAAGAGAGAGGTTCATATGGGTAACAAAAGGTTGCCATGTGCCTAGCCAGTGGATCTCATATTCAGGTGATAGACTAGATGAACCGAATGATGCTATTGGCCACTGTATGTCATAATTATTCACATAAGAGGCTGACACTTGTCTGATCGGACCTTGCTAGGACCACCGCCATCATTTGTAGAGGACACACTTGTGCTTGGATTGACTGAATGCTTGGTCCCAGATCAATTTTGTTGCAATGACTTTGGGAATATTTTTATTCTTGCATCATTGCCAGGGAATTGAAAAATATTTTTTGTTGCTGCTCTTTGAAGCAGTGGGGGTTTTTTCCCTACTTTATATACCTTTCTCTGTGGTGAGAAAATGGTCTAGAATTTGAAGAGAAATGTTGGTTTTAGTAAAAAGATGCCAGGCCTTTTTTTTGTTTTATTTTATAGAAAAACTCTCAGATTGTGCCAATTGTTTGTCCTTTCTATTTTCCATGCTATTTCATCAAACTGTAAACTGTGCTTTTATTGTCTGGACATTTCATTTAAGAATTTCTATATATGTTGAATACAATTTTGCTGACCTAGACCATGCCTAATGACTCTTCTTGGTAGTAGGAATGTATGCAATATTATTTTATGTCAATGAATGGATTGTTTATTCTATAATCTTAAGTTTTTGATGTTCTAGAACACTACAACACCATTCATGCCCTTAGATCTATGATTTATCATGCCTATCATTAAGTCTTAGCACATCACCTTAGGTTAGACTTTAATTTATTATATCCATTTCCTTTCCCCTTTTGAACCCCCCATTATAGAAGAAGACGACTTCTCTAAAAATCTAGAGGTCACTCAGTTTAGCACAAAAGGTCCCCCATAAACTGAGTTTCCCAGAAGACAATGTTACCTCGTCAAATTTAAGAATCACCATATATTATTGGAAAAATATCACCTTCTTTTTCTAAAGGAAACATCTTCATCATCACTACTATAGATTACTTTACGCAATGTGTTGAAGTTGTTCCACTTCGATACATGAACGTTGAAGCAATCTATAGCTTTCTTCTAAACAATATTATTGATCACTTCACTTTTCCTTCTACCCTTTTTTGTGACAATGGTACTCCATTTAAGAAGAAACAGGTGAAGTAATTCCTAGAGAAGTTTCATAGTCAACATAATTTTCTACATTGTACTATCCTCAGTTTAATGGCCAAGCTAAAGCATCTAATAAAACTCTTGAGCTCATTCTCCAAAAAATAGAAAATAAACATTGTAAATATTGGCATACTCAATTGACATATGCCTTATGGGCCTATTGTACAAGTGTTCACATGGCGAATAGCACAAAACTATATAACCTTGTGTATGTTGGTGAGGCTATCATGCCTATAGAGCTAGAAATTTCATCTTTTTGAGTTTCCCTTAAAGGGATAATTGATAATGACACTTATTGTGCTAATCATTTGCATCAACTTCAGTTGCTCAATGAGTGTTGATTGTAGGCCCTCAACCACTTTTAAGCTTATCAATGATCACTTTCTAAAAATTATAATCAGGGTGTTCTTTCTAGAACTTTCAATATAGGTGATTTGGTTCTCTATGAAAATCAGAGAAATCTAAATGTATTGCCTAATCAAAATGGGAAGTTTGGACCTAATTAGCTAGGCCCTTATGTTATCATCTCTGTGTATAGTTTATGTGATTATGGATTTCCATTTATGGATGTAATTCTTCTAAAAGAGCCTATCAATATAATGCATCTTCATCGATACTACACATAGTGTCTATGTTTCATGTGTGTAACACTCGTCCTTCATGGGTCATAGTTTGTTATGATAAATGACATTCCTTCATCAACAAAATATTTTATATTTTTTGTTAAGATGTAAACATGTGCATGTGGTAAATTTCTTTAATTAGGAATTATTACTGCATATGTTTATTATGTCATGTATCTGTTTATGGCATTTGATTAAATTTTTAAGTTAAGAAATTAGATCATCATTTTATTTTATTAATGTATAGCCATGTGTGTATATTAACTAATGATAACATCGAATTCAAGCATGCATCCATTATAGCAACAAAAAAAGTATCCCTTTTCCTTACTTGATTTGGAAATAATTGGCATTGAATTAATGTAATGGAGCCTAGGTTTAGTGTAGTATTGTGTTGTACACATTCAAATTAATCTTGTGCTCCTTTTTAATAAAATTTACTTAATTGTACCTTATTTAGGGTGTTCTAAAGTGTTGCATTGTACACTTTCACATTTATCTAGGGTTTCATTAATTAATCATGGTTAATTGAGCTTAATTGGCCCTTTTAATTTAAATTCAAGCCCTCTTTTCAAGGATCTATCTTGACACCCAATAATGATATTGTATGACATTTAATTTAGAAATTTTGGTGTCCTAAAAATGCTGCTATGACCCATTCACCTTTACTAGCAAATGAGTCCTCTCCAAATAGGACACCCTTCTCTATGCATTTTTTAGGAGGATTTTTGATGTTATTTCACCTCCCCTGAGGGCACCTTCAAAATTTTCAAGTTTGAAGTCACAATGATGAAAAAAATTGATTTGCACACTTAGAAATGCACCTAAAAAATCTACCCTAGTGACCTACTTTGAAGGGTCATAATTCATATCCAGATGACATTCATGCCAAATCCCTCAGTGAGTGTACTCATTTGTCATATGTGAACATGTAAGTTTGATTTTAGCTTCCTGTGATGAGTTTTGACAAGGTTTTGAAATGCAAGTTGGAGGGTTTTGGGACAATTTTGTTGTTTGCACACTCTCAAGCCTACAAAGTGGCCTCCTGTTTAAACTAATATTTCACAGGTAGATGATCATCATGGAACATGGATTGGTGCTCTATATTCCCCTCATATTCATATGATTCCTAGTTTGATTTCAGAGCCATGGGATCAAGTTTGATATTTTTTTAAGGTCAAAAGCAAATGCAATTTGTTATGTTTTTACATATGTGTTTCCAAAATGTTTCAAGAAGGTCAACTTTGACCCTTAATATCGTATGAAGAATGTGGATTGAAGCAAATCCTTCTTGCACACATACTCAATGGACCTAAATTATTTAGTATTTCCAATGGCTATTTCATAGGAGAGGATTTGGTATTTTTTTTGGGATGGTGACTTGGTGAACCTTAATTGGTTTTTGATAGGTGCACTTGCAGAAAAGTCTTGACTAAGCCACTTTGGATGTTAATATCTTGCACCTTAGGATGATTTTTTCCAAGTTGTTTGTTGCATTGAATTTTTTGTTCAAATGGTAACATGCATGCTTAGTTTTAGGTCCCTTGGATGAGTGTTGAAGGGTTATTTAATTGTCTTCTGATTACAATCGGGTCAAAATTGGTGTTCTAGAAAGTTTCAAATTTTGTAATTATAAGGGAGAACCATTTCTCAGTTTGGTCCAAAACATCTCTAGCTTCCTTTTCATCAAAATTGAACATCATATGATGCATTATTTTAATGCATTTCAACTATGGTGAAGGTATATGAAAAGCTAGTTTACAAAGGAGGTCCTAGAAATATTTTAGCTAAGCAAGTTTTGAAGAAATGGGTTTTCTCTAAATAATTGATAATATCCCTACATAAATTTTCATGGCTTCAGGTGTCTCAGTTTTCCTATAGTGAATTTTCTCCAAATGGGCCATAGGCGAAAGTAAAAAATCAACATTTTCCTAATGTTGCAAAAGCTAATGTTTAAAATATTTTGCATATTTTAAATATTACTAAACAAGAATAAAGGAATTTTAGGGCAACATTAATATTTCAAAGCTCATGGGGATGTGGGAGAAGCTTGCAACAACTCATTGGGAGAGTTGTAAATGATTTTTAATGACTTTGTTCAACTTTGGAAAGGTGTTAGAGGTATCTCTGATGGATTCCAACAGATTCAGGCAAATACTGTTGCAGAGTGAAATTTTTTATCACGTTTTTGTGCTTCCATGCATTTTTTGGGGGTCCATTTGAGCTCAAATTTGTTGTTTTATGCTTTAAATTCATCCCCTAACCATTCCTAATGCTTGGATAGAGATTTTAAGCATGTTTATGATGAATTTTAATTGTCAGAATGGTAAAAAATGCCCAACATTTCCAAAAATGACCTACACATATTTCTCATGCTATGGCTGCAATGATTATCTTATGTCTACAAAATATATAAAAGAAATTTCTTCTTTTTCAAGCATTGATTTGGTTAAGGATTGCAATTTTTTTCTCAGTGCCACCATAGTTGAAGGAGATGAAGAAAGACAAGAAACGGGCTTTTCCTACTAGTCCATGAGGGCATGTACTGACGTCAGCATAGGATGGCGAGGAAGCGAGGAGGACAATCTTTTGCGAGCAATATTTTTAAGACTATAAAAATATTTTGTTTTGGTTGTTACAAGGTTTTTCCCGCTAGCCCATGGGATATGGTGATGAAATGAGAGGAGAGAAACGAGAGAACAGGGATTGGTAGGATGGCTCGTGGTGGGCCTGATGGAAATTTTTTAAATGCATCACTCAAAGTAATATGACTTTAGTGCTAATTTAAAATGGTGCCTCATAAAATGATTTGGGCCTTTCAGTTTTTAAAGGCAAATATTTTAAAGTGTAAGATGTTTTCAATAGAAATATTAAAAAGTGAAATGGCATAGGTAAATCATTTTGCAGCCTAATGGAAAGTAAATCAAAGCCTTCCTTATAAAAGTTAGAAAAATTATTTTCTAGGAGGTGAAAATGTAAAGTGCAGCCAGAAAAGTAAGAAGAGTACAACAGGCTTTCATTGAAAATAGAGTATTTTCAGCTACAAGGTAAATGGTGAAAGAATGAAGCAAATTTTCAACTACAGGGTATAAAAAGAATGGAAATCTTTCCAAGGGTATTTTTTTTTCTATTGGTAGGTGAAAATAAAAGAGATGGGTGAATGCATTTTTCTACATTCGGTGGAAATAAAATGATGAATCTTCACGAGAAAAACAAAACATGCATTTGCAGGGTAGGAAAATGAAAGGGAAAGCATGAGACATGAGTCAAGGTGCATATTGAAGATTCTTTAGGTGTGAAAATGGTTATTAATTAGATAGAGTTCAAGATGCCAAGTTTCTTCCACAGATTCATTATAGGGCTTCTTCTTGTTCTATAACCTTTATTTCTTTCTAATCTGTAAGGGTTCTGAACTTTTGATTTAGCAAAAGAAAATAGAAAATACTTAGTTGGGAGCTGGAGTTTCATTTACAGTAAATGAATGTATAGATTTCTATATAAGTGTCAACTAGTTTGAAAAAATTAAAGAAAAAATTATAGAAGTTGTCTCCATTTTGTATTCTCAAATTGTATTTGAAAATTAAATATATCAAGGATATGTTGATTTTTCATTGCAATCATTTTTTGCAATTGTGTGATTTGTGTGTGGGTTTCTTCAAGCAAAGAATTAAATTTTGTATGCAAATTACTATGGGTTTGAAGGAATGAAATGGATCTATAAGTATGATTATGTAGTAACATGAGAGGTTATGTTAATGTAAGACATTAATATTAAAGGGCCACTAGTTTGAGGTAAGTTGTTTACATTTGCATTCATGATATTATATTTGACTCCATGCTCAAGGATTAGGCACTGATCTATGATATTTCCAAAATCTGGCTCAAAAACTTTTAAACCATTCGATTTTTTTTTCTTATTTTGTAGGTTATTACTATTTACGATGTTTACATTCTAGTCAATGAATGTTTCCTAATATCTTAGCCAATGTTGAGTGATATTTCATGTTTCTTGGCATATTCTTGTGAGAGCATTATTTGTTAAGCAATACCCTATTGAGTGCATGTATGAATCTTTAAGTGTTGCTAAAAAGGTCACCCCCTAGGTCCTCCAAATCCTAAAGTGTAGGGGGAATGTGTTCCAATCTCATTTCGTGTTCGCTGGCCAAATCCTATACTAGATATGAGCATGAAATGTGGCTTGCTTCTAGGATTTAGTGGATTTTTTGATTTGGGCACCAACATCCCTGAAGCTTAGTCCTGGAAATTGTGCTAAAACCCATTCACCTTTAGTGGCAAATGAGTCCTTTGAACCTAGGACACCCATTTTTTGGCATAGTTGAGGTGGATTTTTGATGTTATTTCATCCCCTGAGGCATGGTCCAAGAAAGTTGTGCTAGGAACCATTTTCCTTTAGTGGTGAATGGGTCCTCCCCTAATAGGACCCCTCTTTTTGAATTTAATTGTGGTAGGATCCTTATGACTTTAATACCTAGATCTGAGGTCATCTTGAATTATTTGAATTTTGGGGTTAATCTCTAGATTTAGTATAAATAAGGGGTTAATTCACATTGTTTCACCTAGAAAATTTAAGAAAGCATCCTTATAACAAGATTGAGTTTACAAGAGCATTTCAAAGGAATTTGAAGGAAAATTTGTGAAGTTTTATTGTAGCAGTTCAAGATCATATCATCATGTCAAAGGCATAGTGCATTAAGCATGTGGTTGAGCTAATGTTGTTGATGTAGTATTGAAGATCCATTTCTGGGCATTATTTCACATATTATTCAAGAATAAGATATGCATTATTAATTGACTCTTCATGTTAGTTTGTAGATTTATACTCCAAGACAACATCCAAGGTATCAAGACTTGATTATTTCATATTTCATGCTTCAATTTCATTATTTCATCTTTTTTTTTAATTTCCTAAAAGGGGTTTGACCAAAGAAAACCCCTATTAACTAAAAATCAACAAGTTTTTCTTCCCTTGAATGTGTGATTGCAGGTTATAGGTTGAAGAACAAGATTTGGAGCATAATTGTCAAAATCAAAGAGTTGCAAAGTTGTCATCCATAGTGTAAGAACAAAAAAAAAAAAATTATTCCAGACTTTTAGGATTTGAAAACCTAGGAATAGAGAGCGTAGATATTGAAGTATAAAACCTAGAAGTTAGTTTAAAAGGACCTATTCACCACTAAAGGTGAATGAATCCTTAATAGGGCTTGAAGAGGTGGAAACTTGGGATCTGGGAGTACAAATTGAGAGGAATAAAATATAGAAGTCAGTTTCTAAAATACTAATAGGGACCCATTCACTACTAAATGCTAATGAGTTCTCTATGGCCTAAAAACAATGAGTTTTATACAAGGTAGACATCATTTTCAGCTCTCCAAACTTCCCTTTACATTGATATAATGGTTAGGATCAGTTTCTAATTGTTATTTTGGCATTTTGTCCCTCATAATTGAATGGAACATAAACCTAATGAAAATTAGGTTCATTATTGATATCTTATCAATGATGAACCTCTTTTTCTATGTTTCATCCTTGTGTATAACATTCATCACATAATCATACCTGAAATTAAAATTATATGAGTAAAATGAACACCATGATGTAAGAACTAGAATAACATGTATATATATTTACATAATGTGTCCCATGTACATGTATCACACCACTATAATAAAATGTGGTGATTGTATATCTATATAATGTATATACATGAAAATCATGTTGTAATATATAATATTATTGGTACAAAAATGACACATGTAGAAAATGGGCCTCTAGCCCTTGGGCACATGGCTCCCTGAGCCCTTTGGTCCTAGAAATGATTGGGGTCTAGACTGGATGAACACAAAAAAATGGTCGGTGTGACCACAATATCGATAAGCTTTCCCATAGTACATGGCTCTCTCCTTGGAACTCTACATCCTCCATCTACACCTATGTCTCCCAATCTCGAGGTTGCTATAGCTCCATTTGAAGTTGTTGTAGTTGGGAGTCTTTAGCTAGTCTCATAGCTGCCACCTGCCCACCAAGGTCATCAAGCTAACTCTACTAAGCATCACATGCCCTCTTGACACTCTTAGATCACATCCTTTCCTAGTCTCTCTCAGTAAGGGTTGTGTGAAGCTCCACCATTTGTTAATCCCACTACCTGATCATAGCAGTGGCATCGATGGTTCACTAAACAATCTTGACTTATGCATCCTCATACATGGTCCTTAGATGTCAAATAGGCTCAAAAAGGTAGGTGTGTCACCCCACTAAGGTTGGCCTATATGTGTTGAGGATTCCCCCTAGATTGGCATGAGCGAGACCACCTCTAAGATACACTAATCAATGAAAGAAATACACTCTTATGTGTTTTTTCAAGCCATAGAATAGTAGATTCTATCAGTATGAGATGATATACCAAGACATGATAATATATATACATGAAATGAAACTAAAATTATAAAAATAAATAACATAAATTACACTTATACCTAGATCCCCAACTTGCCAGTGCGGATCTAGGGGAGGAGTGACACTAGGACCCACTATTGCTACCATTGCTACATTTGTTGTTTGGGGAACACCTACCGTAGGTGGTGCCATTGAAACCTAGATGGATGCTAAATGAGATAAGAACCTCCACCACTACCTTGGCCTCTCTATCACTCTACCTACCACCTCTCCTTACTCATGATCACTATTGCTATGTTTTTCCTCTCCTTCTCCTCCTCCTGTTGCTACTACTCCTTCCTATCCCTATGCATTAGCATCACCCCTAGGGGAATCTATTAAGAAACTCAATGAAGGAGAATGAGTGTCCCACCAAGTCTAGAAGCCTCATGTGATCACTACATCATTAACCAACAACATTAGAGTCCAATCATCATTGTTCAACCCATTGTTAGAGATAATGACATTTTCTATGGTCAGACAATGACAATTTCCCAGTCTCACTACAATCCTAGTTGCTTGTGTGTATGTAGAAGGAGTTGGGAATATGGTTCAAATGCAAAATCTTGAACTATTGAGTGATCATTTATTAGTAATAGGGAAAAATAGTATACTTTATAGTGTGCTTTCAAAAAATTGATCACGTTGCATGTGCCACAACTTTTGCATGCCGAAGGCCAACCACATACCTATATAAGGTCACCACCTAACATCATGGGACTATAATGTATGAACTATAGTTGACAAAACTATAAATTTCCAAGGCTCTACTCATTTACTAATTGGCATATGTGGGCCATTGGTGTACAAAGGGTTGTCCCATAAGGATACCTAATTAGCCGAGTGTAAGTGATATATGCAAAGACCCAAACCTATAATAGTGTATAAGTTGTGAGGCTCCCATACTCATAATGTAAATACCTATCCAACTAGTGGTATAGGTGAGGGAGCATGCAACAACCCAAAGCCTAAATGGTTTGTTGCTCCTCCATCTCTCAAATATTGTGGATGAGGCCCCTATGGAGGTGTGAGCCTCACCAATACATGTTAACTTAAAGAGTGACTAACCACCATCACCCTCCTCAATAGTGGGAATAACACCCCTTTGTGCTCTAATCATAGTTCATATAGATGTAGCCAATGGGATTGTCTATGTTAGTGCATCCAACCATACTACTAGCTCTCTAGCACCTCTCAAGTCGATTGCATAGCATGAGCCACTTGCCATTCCTCTATGGTTTGGCAAAAGATATGATGGATATCCTCTAAACTAACCATCATCTATCTTAATACCAAGTAGAAAGTAGAAATGGTCACCTCTCACTACCCCATGAGCACCATCAACATCAAACCATCTCAAGTAATGTGTAGACCCATAATAGTCCTACCCATAGAATATGATCTTGGTCATCAGGATGCATCTACCACACCCGGTCCTACAACATCTAAAGCACATTCCCACCTTTGTGCTCATGCATCTTGGATCAATCTAACAAAACCAAAATAATGTCTATGTCAAACCCATTTGCCTCAAAAATATTCTAACTCCTACATAAAAAATTTCTTTAAATTTCCTTAGTGAGAGATGCACACCACATAGAGATTTTCTTGTCATGTTAGTTTTCAAAGTGATTTAATATATAGTTGACTAGACAACAATGTGCATGATAGACTATAGCATAGAAAAAGGTTGTCGACATGACATCAAGATGATAGTGTGTTGGTAAGATGTTGTCACATTGGTCAAATTTGTGTGTTCAAAATTTTGTCTCACAAAAATAAAAAAAATTCTCACAGTGAATAGCAAAAATGACCCATCTAGGAGCCTACATGAGTATATATAGGCCACCCAGGGCCCATTTTCCTTGATGATCATGGCACCCTTCTTTTTCCTATTTTCACCCCACCTAGCTTGGATAAAAATAAAAAAGGGGAATTGTGTCATAAAGAAATGTATCTTGGGGCATTTTCATACTCATTTGGGTCTTTCTTAGGAATGTTGGCCTAATTTTTCCTAGATTTAATGTTGTAATGTTTTCAACACATTCACATAAGGTCTTGGACCATTGTGAATCAATAAGAATTATATGATGTCTTGTAAAAGTATTATGAATTGTTGTAACCCACTTTCACACTTTTATAGGACCCTTTTGTTATCATTCACTTATATAACCTCTTTTCATGACTTACCAAGCCTTATTTCAAAGTTTTTTAAAGTGTTGTAACAAACATTCACTCTTTTCAAGGCTTGTCATCAATAATTTGACCCTTTCTTATGTATAAATGGCCCCTTAATGCACTTATAGGCCCTACTTAAGTGTGTTTCAGATAATAATCCCATTAAACATCATTAAATACACTTTAATTCCCAACACCCATTAAAATCTCGCTATTGGGACCAAGTCACCACTAGGGGCGACATAGTCCCACTTGGCACAAAAATCAAAATTATTTCAAAATTCTAGCGAAATATTACTTTCTAGACCTTGAGGTTGGTCTGTGATGTGCTATTTTTGGGAAATTTTGTATAATCAAGTATAAATAAAGGGTTTTCCCCTCATTTTTCATCTTCTAATCTCCTAATTTCCTTAATACTCTAATTCATCATTCTCAAGCATTCTATGCATTATCAAGTCCATATTTATTGGAGCATCTACTTGCATATCTTCAGATTTGGTGAGGTGTAGAATTTCATGTTGTTCATTCATCATTCTCTTTCCATTTCATTTCATTTTCAAGGGTTTGATTATAAAATTGACATTTCACCAAGGTAAACCCCTATTCACTAACCCTTAACCCCTTTTCCCCTCTTTGCATGTTTGTTTTGTAGGACTTGTATGTAGATTTGTCAAAGAGAAAGGTGTTAAAAGATGTCATCAATCCATGTAATTCATTTAAAGTCAAAAAATTCCTAAAAGAAGCTTCGAGATCACCTACAGACTGAATTCTACATATTCATATTTGGACTCTTATTAGGAACCAAAGTGCAGACTAAGACTTATAGATTGTATCTTTGAAATTATTGAAAGCTAAAGGTGGACTAAGTCACCATCAATGGTGAATTAGTCCCAATACCAAGCCTAAAAAGTGTTTTATGTAGTTATGTATATCCTTTTGGCTAAAACTTGTTTCGACATAATTTCCCTGAAATAGGACTAAGTCACCCAACTTGGCATAAGAGTCCTAGCTGGCTTCAACAAAAAATTCTATAGGATTTTAGATCCTCTCTACACCACATTCTAGTTTCTAGGTGCACTTCTCTAGTCTCATTCAGTTCTGTTATAGTTTTTTGTATTCTTACGTTATTTTGCATATCACAATATGTTTTCAAACATCTTGCATTTCATTAGTTTTGTGTTAACAATCAATATCTTTTATCAATTTATTGCACTTATGGAATTACATTTAGACATATTTCAATCATATTAACATTAATATTCAGTGAACCCCCAAGTTTTTCTGGGATACCTTTCTCCTTTTAGGTGCAAAACTCTAGAAGTGTAAGAGAGCACCTCCATACAAAAGATTGTGGTTCATTTTGGTGAACCTGCATTTCGAACATTCTATTTTTGAATTAGAGTGCATTTTTATATCCTAGGAATAGCTTGCATCAACATTGGATTAGGTTTTGTATTGTTTTACACTCTAGGGTTTTCAAAATTGAAATAGTGAAAAGCTCATCTAGCTTGCATTTTTGCATTCCATTTCATTAAAAATTCACAACATTCTGCATATTCATATCATATCTGCATCTAAAAACCTAAAAATCATTAAATTCCATTTAAATATTTTGAAAATTCTTTAAAAATCACTACTTGGACTAATTGACCACACTAGGCGACTTAGTCCAGTTGCATATTTATCACTACATTTTTGGGGTTTAATCTGCAATTTCTGAGTTTTTTTTGTTGTTTCTGCATTTCAATTTTATTTTTCATAACTATATTAAATTAATCATTTTATTCTTATTAGTTTACATTGCATTTGAATTCACCCTTATTTAGAGACCTTTGCTTGATTTTTTGGTGTCCTATTGCTAATACCTTAGTGAGAAGAAGTTTGAGACTCATGTTTTCCCATGATAATACACTCATTGTGGATCTTAGGTTATCTAAAGCTTCCACTCCTAGTATTGCAACTAGTACACTAGGCATGGATACTACCTTTAGTAACCCTTTTCCTTCCAAGAACAAGCAAGTTGACACATAAAACAATCACATCCCGTAAGAAAAAATCATTAACATTCATGGGGACTTAACACATCTCCAAAATCAAGTGAGCCTTGAAAAAATTTCTGCCACTGCAATTCCTTCCATAGAAAAAATGCATCGCATGCTTGAATGTGGACAAGGCCTAGAGGTTGTGAAACCAATCATTAAAATATACAAAAAACATGTTCCTTCCACCTCTAGTGCCTCTCAACTAGAAAACATTATGGTTATCCAAGGAGGACATCACACTCCTCCTCCTTCAACAATGGCCTCCATTTCTACCTATACCACTCCTCATGCCACTACAACCATGCAACAAGTTAGTAATGTGATTCCTTTCTCGACTATTCCTGCTAGCATCCCTAATTCCTATGTGGCATCGCATGTTCTTTCCTCTTCTACAATATGATCTATAAGAATTCCATTCACTTGACCTACCACTACATACACTCCTTCACCACTTTCCCTTTCACCTCATACCACTTACAATGAACCTCTCATAACCCAAAATTTCCAAACTATTTCATCCATGCAAACAAAAATATCAACCATAGACCAAAATTAGAATGGTCCATCCACCTATTATGTTCAAAGTAGCCCATTTTCTTTGGAAATATTGTGAACATCAATGCTACAAGGAGTAGATATGCATATATTTGAGAAATATGGAGGAAAGGGGGATCTTTCTAACCATGTTAATAGCTACACCACCTTATGTAGTGACTTTGTCCTTATGATAACTAATTAGCAATACTGTTTCACAGGAATCTAAAAGACACTGCCCTGGAATGGTTTCAATCCTTACTGAACAATTCAATTCATTCACATAATGAACTTTTTGATGCATTATAAATCATTTCCAAGTGCATATGACTCCAAATAAGATCTTGGCTGATTTGATGAGATGCTGCAAGTAAAATGAGTAAGAAAAGATAACTGATTTGATCTCACACTTTCAATCACTTTATTCTCAAATTGATGTCAATATTCCTGACCCACACCTTCAAAAGATGTTTCTAGAAAACCTACAAATAAAACTTCAAGAAAAACTCACCATGATGGAATTTCCCTCCTTTATGCACTTGTGTACTACCCTCTGCGATTACCACAATTTGGTTAGTAGATGAGATGCAAAATCCACTTCTAGCTGAACTGAGAAATATGAACATGCCAACCAAAAAAATTCCCAACCATTTAGAAAGAAAAAAAAAGGATTCTTATAGTTCAACCCCCCTTAACAACCAACTCAATCCTTCAAAAACCAAGTAGCAACTATGAAAACTGCAATACCCTTTAATTATGGATACCCTAAAAGATAATTCACACCTTTACTAGACACCTTTCATAACGCAATTTGAAAACTTTTACAACAACAAATGATTACCTTGCCTAACATCAAAGCACCTGATTCTACTAAGCCTTTCCATCCAAAATTTCAATCCAATGCTTATTGCCATTATCATAGACAAAATAGACATGACACAAAACACTATAAGCATCTTAAACATTTGGTGCAAGACCTCATTGATTTAGGCTATCTATGGGTATGTGTAGGATCATGATGGGCCAAAAAGTGGCAATATGATGGGTATGTGGCTGAAAACTTTATTTTTACCCAAAAGTCATGAAATGAAAAGGTTTTTTAAAGGAGATTCTCATCTTTCCACCAATATAAATTATTCTTTACTTTGAATTTAATAAGTAATTATTATCATTTGCTATTCAAATGATGACTAAAGTCATGATTGATAGACTGATTGAAAAACATCTAT
Organism: Sequoia sempervirens; assembly: GCA_007258455.2. Classification (NCBI taxonomy): domain Eukaryota; kingdom Viridiplantae; phylum Streptophyta; class Pinopsida; order Cupressales; family Cupressaceae; genus Sequoia; species Sequoia sempervirens. Next base: position 375,880,077 of record VDFB02270651.1, read on the forward strand.
AACTTTCAAACAGTATCACATTTATTGAATCCAAAACATGCATCACATTCTATGCTTGACATACTATAGGATTAAAAAAATAAAAAATAAATTTCATTAAGTTTTGACCAAGTTAAGGTGGTCAGACATACGTTTTTTTATATTTTTAAAAATTTGTAAAAAAAATTCATAATTAATTATTTACTTGGAAAAAAATTACAAAAAAATATACATCACATGAGGACATGAGTCCTCTACTTATATCTAAAATCTTATAAAAAATAATTATCATTTTACTATGGTTAGGGTGGTCAGATAGATACCTACTTATTTTTTCACTGAAATTTAAGTACTACTACATTGAAATTTCAAATTTCGAAACTACATTCAGTTTGCTACAAATTCTATTCTTACATATTTTTGAAATAATATAGATAACTTATTCATTTTTTTACGTCAAGTTTCCTAACTCGAATTTTTCTTTTTTTTTGCCACTTAAGGGCTTTTTTTTCCATTATGATCCTGCACATACCCCTATCCAGTGTAGGTGTTAATGATCAAGGCAATAAGTTTATTTCTCGCCAAATAAAAACTTACAAATTTTCACTGATCCCATGCCCACACACAATGTTGCATTTTTCAAAGCTAGTGAAACTACAAATAATGATAAGATGAATTTTGATATAGATGATGAAAACCATGATCCCATTCCACATATTACCACTATTAATCGTATAGATGAAATAGTAGGTGCGATAGACGTTATCCCTCGTAAGGGCCAACTTGAGAAGTCTCTTGATATTACTTTCTCCTCTAAGGACATACTTAAAAATCTTCCCAGTGGTCCTCTTTATATAGCCAACCGTACATATGACAAGCCCACTAATGGGATACTAATAGATCTCGCCCATGGAGAGAACATGATCACTGAGGAATTTTTGGTATTACATGATCTTCATCAAGATGATTATGATAAACTGAAAGCATGGATCAAAACAAACAATGTTTTTTCTTTCCCTACAATAGGATTGATCATCCTTCCATTACAAATAGGACCAAAAATAGTGGATGTCACATTCTCCATCATCCTGCAGTCACACCAGTTTCATTTGTGGCTAGGCCATCCATGGCTTTGCTCAATGAAATTTGTCCCTTTGGTTATACACAAATGCTTAAATTTTCCAGTTGACAATGAAATATTCACTGTTCATCATAGCGACTTAACCCTTTGTCTTCCAAAGGAAAATTTTCCTTAGAATCCTTTGCTCGAGCCTATGGAACCTATCACACCTTCAAAAGATTTATTTTTCATTGCTTAGAAACAAATTAAAGAAAATAAAATAGCTGAATTATCTCTCTGAAACATGTCCTTGTCCCCTTCCAACACTCCTATCCTAGATTACATGATGTTTCAACCCAAACAAGAATGAATCAAGCAACCTAAACCAAAACCTAAAACCTCTCCAACATCTTCTAAGAGACCAAGAGACAATGATAACAACTTTTTCATTCCTCCTTGAATAAAAAAATTCTACAAAGAAAGAGAGAAAGTGGATGACCAACAATCCATGGTTCCTTATGTTCCTCCCCTTGGGGAATAAAAGCAACGTATGGTTGATCAACCAACTCCTTCATAAAGAAAACTCGACAACAAAACCAAAAGAAACAAAGGAGCTAGGGACCGTAGGCATAGATGTCATACCCTTTCTCACAAGTTACAAGAAGAAGAAAATAAAAAAAATAAAAATCCACACTTTCCAGAAGCAATGCATGATGAGCCAATACAACAATCACAACAATAGGTACACCCTTCATTGAACATTATCATTCATTCTCCTATTGTGATTAATCTGGATGACAATGATGAGATCGCTAAAATTGATGAAGAGGTGCATAATGATTTGAATACATTCTTCTCCTCTTCCATGAGCTTAAATGAAAAATCTCATACAAAGAGTTTAAAACCTAGTGCTTCCCCTATTTCAGCACTTTCTCTTGTCCCTTTGGCTAGTTTCTTGCCCTCAAAATATCATGAACATTATTGGGAGGCAAATGACTTACTTAATGGTTCACTTGCATTTTCCTTACTAGTATTTTACATGTTCTTTTTATTTTTCTTTTGTGTTTGCATAGGTGTAACGTGTTCCCTTGTGATTTTCTATTTGATTTTCCCTCTCTTTGTGGCATTCCTGTATTTGTACCTTCATTCTTCTATATTTCATACATTGCTTTAACCTTTTCCTTTTTCTTTTTATTGTGTTTTCCTTTTGGGGATGACACGAGGCTTTGAGATATTCATGTATTCTTTATGTTGACCCAAAAGGCCTTTTTCTTTTTTTTTGCTTTTTATTTTGTCTTTTTCTTGTGTTTTCCTTTTGCGGATGATGCAAGGCATTGAGACATTCATGTCTCCTTCATGTTGACCCAAAAAAATTACTTTCTTTCTTTCACCTTTCCTTTTTCATTTGGCTTGTGTTTTCCTTTTTGGGATGATGCAAAGCATTGAGACACCCTATGTCTCTTCCATGTTGACCCAAATAGATCTTTCTTTTTCTTTGTTTTTGCTTTCTTTGTTTCATTCTTCTAGTTCTATGTATTTGGGGAATGGCAATAGTTTCAAGCTCTCTAAACAAAATATTGCAGCAAACAACATATTGACCCCAAATCAATAGAACCCTTATGTGCTTGGTGTTTTCATTTTGGTGGAAACCGCTCTTTCTTTTTCCTTTTCTCTTGCATGACACAACATTACTCATAAACATGTGACTTGGCATAGGGGATTTCCAAGTTGGCTCTCATGTCTTCTTCTTGTTTTCATTTTTCATTTGCTAATTTAAAGTAATTTCCCATCGTACAGTGTGTAGCAATTCCTTTAAAGTGGGGGCATACATTGGCATTATTCATTTTTTATTTTTCTTTTTTCTTGGTTCTTAGTGTATCCTTCTTACTTCAGACAATGTGTTTTGTTGCTTTGTTGATGAAATTAGGTGTAGTTTCTTTCATGATCTTTATTTATCTTATCATATTACATTCCTCTTGATGGCTTGATGTGACACATTACATCCCCTAAGTTGTGAATTTTCTATTCTTTTATTGGTCCTCCCTTGGAGACATTAGACACAATGATTCCTAAGTTAAATACCTCACATGAGCTAAGCAAGACTCCTTTGAACATCCTTTTTCATGTTGCATTTTACATTTTTGATATGGCCACCTTGCATAATAGAACTTTCATGCATGTGGTGCCATCGTGTTTGTTCATGAGCTCTAAGAATACACATTTTTTCTTGTCTTGTGAATTTTGAAAAGTAATTTTCTTTTGTGGCACCTTATTAAATTTATCAGGAGGTATAACTTTGGTCTAGTTAAGTGGGAAGCCCATTCAAGGCCATGAATTTCCCCATAGCCACCTACGTGTGTGTGAGTGCATACCAACCATGAGTGTATGTTTCTCACCCTTTTTAGGGCCTTCTCACCCAAAAAAAACCATGAGTTCCTTCATCTCATAGTGAGTATATGCATTTTTCTAGAAAGAAAACCTAGATTTGATGCACAATAGGATGGATAAATGATCGAAGCTTGATTTGATTCTCTTTTTCCTTCTTCTCTCCTCTTTCATTCTTTTTCATCATTCTCATGTGTATTCCTTTGTGCTAATGTTTGGTCTGCCATGGGATCTTAATCCTAGGGGCTTGGTCACCCCTCTTGATAGTTATTATCTCATCTTAACAACATGGGCACATTTGGATACCTCTTGATATGCATGTTGGGCTAGTTTAGTGTGAGTTTGAAGCAAGTTCATCCTCTCACTAAAGAAGGGGCTAAATATGTCACCAAAAAATGTATCTCTGGACATTTTCATGCTCATTTGGGTCTTTCTTATGGATGTTGGCCTAATTTTTCCTAGATTTAATTTTGTAATGTGGTAAACGCATTCACATTAGGTCTTGGACCTTTGTGAATCAATAAGAATTCTATGATGTTTTGTAAAAGTGTTGTGAAGTGTTGTAACCCACTTTCACACTTTTCTAGGACCCTTTTGTTATATTCACTTACATAACCTCTTTTGATCACTTACCAAGCCTTATTTCAAATTGTTGTAAAGTATTGTAACAAAATTTAACACTTTTCTAGGATTTTCATCAATAATTCGACCCTTTCTTATGTATAAATGGCCCCTTAATGCACTTACAGGCCCTACTTAAGTGTGTTTCAAAGAGTAATCCTTTTAAAAATCATTAAATAAACTTTGATTCCTAGCATCCATCAAAATTTCCCTAGTGGGACCAAGTCATCACTAGGGGTGACTTAGTCCCACTTGGCAGAAAAATTAAAATTATTTCAAATTTCTGGTTAGATATTATTTTCTAGACCTTGAGGTATGCCTATGATGTAGTATTTGTTGTAGGCATGAACTTGTCTAGTGGTGTTGTCATTAATGTTGGAATTGATGTCAACACTATTTAGTATGTTGTAGATTGTTCATGTATGGTTGAGATGCTAGTGAGATGCTATGAGTACATGGAGGTATCTTTATAGAATTTTTGATATGTTGGTTTGATGAGTTTCCAAGTACTTTTGTGAAAATTAATGAAGAAAAGAAGTCAAAGTGTTGAGTGTGTTGAGTGTGAGCTCGGGTATGTGTTTCACATTTCTCTTGTGCTAATCCTATGCTTGTGTAGATCTAAAGGAATGTTTATGGTGATCTAATGTTCATATAGTCTAAGTTTCAGTTTCTAGTGAGATGGTACATAGAAGTTGTGTCCAATAGTATATGTGTTCTATCGATAGTGGTAGTGTTATGTGGACTGGGAGAAATGTGTCTTGTGAAGGTCTTTCTTATGCCCTAGTGAAGAGGTTTCAAGTTTGGTGATCCAGACATCATGTTTTAGTATTTTTGTGTGTGTTTGCATAGCCCAAACTGATTGGTGAAAGGAGTTCAATTTTTTAATCATGTTTTTGTTGTCTATGTATCTAGAAGATTTTGAGTTGTATTCGCATGCATAATGAAGCATGTTGTGGCGTCCATGTGTTATCTTCTTGTTGGGAAGTGTGTGCATCATTGATAATTTATGTTTTCATTAGGTTTGGTTGACCTAATGTTTACACTTCATTCAAAAAATAAAATTTAATTGAGGAAGTGTGTAGAAGATTCAAGAATATTATGTTTATTTTTTTATTGGTCCACTCTTATTCCTTTCCACCATGGGAATCTAGAGTTTCTGACCTAATTTGAATTTAAGAAATGATTTATTGTGGCTGACCTTGATAAATGTTTCTAAGGTTGAGAATGGTATAAAAGCAAGGCAAGTTGTGAAGAATTGTATGACTGAGTGATGCAAAGTGAGGGAAGTGTGCCACAAATCATAAGAGCAGAAGTGTGTGTGAGAGAGTTGTGATATTAGTTTTCAGTGTGCTAAAGGAAGCGAATTGAATGTCTTTGTAATCCTGTGAATTTACTTTAACTATTGTGGTGGATCTTTTGTTCTCTTTTGTATCTGTAGGTAGTGAGATTCTCTATTGGACAATGAGACCTTCATAGGAAGTGAGCCTTTGTACTTGGATAGTGAGTCCTCTTTTGGGTAGTGAGCCCTTGGTAGTGAGCCTTTGTATTCAATTTATAATCTTTATATTGTGAGTTAATGCTTACCGATTTTTTTCCTTTATTAGGTTTTCCATGTAAAAATCTGGTGTTCATTGTGTTGATTTACTTTATATTATCTATGTTTCATGCTCATATTTAATAGCAAAATAGTGTGGTTGAAGATTTGATAAGTGATAAAGTTTTAGGGTATGTGTAGGATCATGATGGGCCAAAAAGTGGCAATATGATGGGTATGTGTAGGGTATGTGACTGACAACTTTCTTTTTACCCAAAATTGATGAAACGAAAAGGGATTTTAAAGGATATTTTCATCTTTCCACCATTACAAATTATGTGTTAATTTGAATTTAATAAATAATTATTATTCATTTTCTACTTGAATTATGACTAAAGTCCTAATTGATAGGCTTTCAAACGGTATGAAATTTTTTGAATCTGAAACATGCATTACATTTGATGCTTTGCATACTATAGGATTTAAAAAAACTAATAATGAAGTTTTGACCAAGTTAAGGTGGTCAGACATATGAGTTTTTATATTTTTCAAAAGTTGTAATTAAAAATTCATAATTAATTATTTACCTAGAAAAAAATTTCAAAAAAAAATGCATCACATGGAGAAATGATTCCTCTACTTATATATAAAATATTATAAAAAAGTATTATCATTTTATTGTGGTTAGGGTGGTTAGAAAACACCTACATCTTATTTTTTCCCTAAAATTTAAGTGCTACTACATTGAAATTTTCAATTTTCACCAAATAGTTTTCTTTTTTTAAATAAACCTAGTAGTTTAGAAACTACATTGAATTTTCTATAGATTCTATTCTTTCATATTTTTGAAATAATATAGATAACTTATTCAAATTTCTACATCAAGTTACCTAGCTCTAATTTTTCTAATTTTTTCACCATTTAAGGGCCTGTTTTTTCCATGATGATCATGCACATACTCTTTAAGTTTGAATTTGTATGAAAAATGATTCACCTCCCCTCTCAGTTGTTTTCTGTTTGTTAACAATTGGTATCAGAGCCCTTGTTCCTTGTTGTAGAGCTTAATCACTTAAAGAAGATTCAATGGCATGCACAAGTTGTCGATCCCTATGTTTGATGGAACTGTCTATAAATATTGGAAGGGATAGATGAGAGGATATAAGTATACACTTTCATCGAGTGGTGTTAATATTGCAAATGAGATCTCTACTTATGAAGAAAATTTGAGGGTGAAGTATGCAATTTGCAGTGGTTTATCAAAAAATGAGTGAATCAAGGTTAAATCTTTGGATACTGCATATGAAGTTTGGAAGAAGCTGGAAGACATGTATAAAGGGAATGAAAAAGTGAAATTGACAAAGAGACTAGTGGCAAAGCATAGATTTGTGAACTTGAAAATGGAAAATGCTAAAGAATTTACAAGTTTCTTTCACATGGTTGAACATACTACAAATGATGTTAGAAATCAAGGAGGAAAGCTAGCAGATGAAGACATAATAGAGAAGATCATGATCACCCTACCAGACTGCTACAATGATAAGATCTCAGTGATTAAAGAAATGTATGATCCTAAGAATTACACCTTGGAACACTTGTTTGACACCCTACAAACATTTGAATTAAGAAAGTTTTGGAAAGATTAAAAGATAGAAGAAAATATAGAAACAACATTCAGGGAAATGAGGATTAAGGAGGAACCAAATAGAAATGATGTTGATGAGTTGGAAGCTAACTTCACCAAGAAGTCGAAGAAAGGTACCGAAAAGTATAAAGGTATGTTTCCCTTTAAATTCTTTAGTTGTGGTAATATTGGTCATTATGCTTCAAGATGTCTGAATAGGGCTGCACATAAAAAGAACAAGAATTATAAGGATAAAGATATGAAGGATAAGAAGTATAATAAGCTATACTATGTTAAGGAAGAGGCAAGTATTTCTAACGATGAATCTGAAAATGAGGTTCATGATAGTGAATGTTTGTTCTTAGCTTTGGAAAATAAACTTGTATCCACTAACTCTAGAAAATTTGTAAGAAACCTCCAGAAGTTAAGAAGAATAGGATGGAAGGTACCTTTGTTACCACATTTCATGCAAGATAGGATGAAGACTACTGGGTAATTGACAGTGGATGTTCAAATCACATGACCGAAGATAGGAGTAAGTTCACTAAACTTGAAAATTATTATGGTAGTTTAGTCATGTTCAGTGATAATTCACGAGCTAAGATCTGTGGTAAAGGTTCAATTAGTTTTCATGGAGTGCATAGTACTAATCATGTATATTATGTGAAGGGTTTGAGGCATAATATTTTGAGTGTTGGTCAGATGTGTAGCAATGGATTTAAGCTTGTGTTTCAGAACAATACCTGTGAAATTAGAAAAGGATCTAGAAATGGAGATAGGATTGTTGTTGGAAGAAGAACACATGGAAATATCTATCGGTTGAACGGATTTGATGGTCATTTTCTTGTATCTTATTTTAGTGAAATTTGGTTATGGCACTAGAGAATGGGACATGTGAACTTTGATAACCTGGTTAAGATCAGTAAAAAGGAAATAGTTCGACAAATTCCTAGAATCACAAGAACTACTAACGCTATTTGTGGAAGTTTTCAACTAGGGAAGCAGATAAGATGGAGCTTTAAAGGAAAATAATATTCTACTACTAGTATGCTAGAGTTGGTACATACTGATCTCTATGGTCTAACTAAGACTAGAAGTGTGAATGGTGATATATATTTCATGTTTCTTATTGATGATTACACTCAAATGACATGGGGTGCTTTTCTTAGAGAAAAGAATCAGGCCTTGGAGAGGTTAAGGTATTTAGAAAAATACTGGAGAATGAAGAAAATATGAAAATAAAATGTTTAAGATCAAATAGAGGTGGTGAATTCACTTCTAGTGAATTTAATAAATTTTGTGATAAGCATGGCATAGAAAGATAATATTTTGCTCTAAAAACCCCTCATTTGAATGGAGTAGTTGAAAGGAAAAATAGGATAGTATAGGAGGCTACTAGAACTATGATGGAAGAATTTAATTTACTATATGTATATTGGAGAGAAGTGATACATACTATTGTTTATGTTCTTAATAGAGTTCATATAAGACACAACAACACAAAGACACCTTTTGGGTTATGGACTGGTAAGATTCCTACTGTGAAATGTTTTAAGGTATTTGGAAGTATATGCTATATTAAAAGAGATGATGAAAATCTTGGAAAATTTGATGCTAAATGTGATGAAGGAATATTTCTTGGATACTCCACCACTAGCAAGGCATACAAATGCTTTAACAAAAGATTAATGAAGATCATTGAAAGTGATAATGTGAAATTTAATGAAGACATACGCAGACCTATTGAGATAAGTGAAGTTGAACCTAATGATCCTATTTGTCAACATATACCTCAATAAAATAAGAAGGAAGAAGAACAACAACAACAAGTGGAAGAAGAAGAAGAGAATGAACTAGGACCTATTGCTAGGACTCCTAAATATGTATAGAAGAATCATCTAGAAGATTAGATAATTGGAGACAAGAGTGAAGGTGTAAAGACAAGAAGCAAAGTTCCAACTGAGGTAAATTTTTGTTTACTCTCTAGAATAGAACCTAAATTTATAAAGGAAGCATGTGAAGATGAAAATTGGATGATATCTATGAAAGATGAATTGCAGTAGATAGAGAAGAATCAGACATGGGAAATAGTCCCTAGGCCTGTGAAAAAAAATGTGTTGGGTTCAAAATGGGTGTTCCAAAACAAACTGACTAAAAATGGAGTAGTAAGGAATAAGGCAAGATTTGTATGCAAAGGATATTCACAAGTTGAAGGAATAGATTTTGAGGAAACATTTCCCCTGTGGCTACAATGTAAGTTATCAGAATGTCTTTGGCACTTTCTGCACACAAGGACTTCAAAGTATATAAGATGGATGTTAAGTCAACTTTTTTGAATGGTGAGTTGGAGGAAGAAGTATACATGGAGCAACCAAAAGGGTTTTAGCTATTTGAAAAGATGGAAATGGTTTTTAAATTGAAGAAAGAATTGTATGGATTGAAGCAAGCTCCGAGGAATTGGTATGCAAGATTGGACAAATATCTAACAAATCAAGGATTCAATAAAGGTTTTGTTGACAACAACCTCTACTTCAAAGTGCAAAGTAATAAGATGTTGATTGTAGTTATTTATGTTGATGACATCATTTTTGGAGGAAATGAAGGCATGTGTAAAAATTTTGCTGAAGAAAGGTAGAAAGAATTTGAGGGTATGTGTAGGATCATCATGGAAAAAATAAGCCCTTAAGTGGCAAAAAATTCAAAAAAATTAGAGTTAGGCAACTTGACATAAATTTTTGAATAAGTTATCTATATTATTTCAAAAATATATAAGAATAGAATCTATATCAAATTGAATGTAGTTTCTAAACTACTAGGTTTATTTTATTTTAATTTTTTTGGTGAAAATTTAAAATTTCAATGCAGTAGTAATAGTTTTTAGAATAATGTAGATATTGACTCATGTCCCAATGTGATGTATATTTTTTTGTAATTTTTTTTTAAGTAAATAATTAATTATGAATTTTTTATTACAACTTTTAAAAAATGTAAAAAATTGTATGTCTGAGCACCTTAACTTGGTCAAAACTTCATGAAATTCAATTTTATTTTTTTTAATCCTATAGTATGTGAAGCATAGATGGTGATGCAATTTCGGATTCAAAAAATGTGATACCATTTGAAAGCTATAGATGTTTTTCAATCAGCCTATCAATCGGGACTTTAGTCATAATTCAAATAGAAAATGAATAATAATTATTTATTAAATTCAAAGTAAAGAATAATTTATATTGATGGAAAACTAAGAATCTCCTTTAAAAACCCTTTTCATTTCACCAATTTTGGGTAAAAAAAAGTCATCAGCCACATGGGCCATCATATCACTTATATATTGCCACTTTTTGGCCCATCATGATCCTACACATACCCTTGAGATGTCTATGATTGGTGAATTGAATTTCTTTCTTGGTCTACAAGTGAATCAAACTGACAACTTAGGGATATTTATTTTGCAATCTAAGTATGTAAAAGAGTTGTTAAATTTTTTTGGGATGGGGGATTCTAAACCAGTTTGTACTCCTATGGTAATTGGATGTAAACTGAGCAAGAATGATGAATCTGCTAAGACTGATCAGAGAAACTATAGATCCATGATTGGTGGACTATTCTATCTCATTGCTACCAGACTAGATATTATGCATGTAGTTTGTTTAGTTGCTAAATTCCAAGTAGATCCTAGAGAAGAACATCTTATGGCTATGAAAATAATATTTAGATATCTTAAAGGCACATTGAATTATGGACTATGGTACCTTAAGAATAATTATTTCACCCTAAGTGCCTATACAGATGTTGATTAGGTTGGATGTGTAGATGATCGAAAGAGTACCAATGGTGTTGCTTTCTTTCTTGGTGGAAGACTAGTTTCATGGCCAAGTAAAAAGTAAGTCTCAGTTTCTTTATCCACTGCAGAGACTGAATATATTGCTACAACATCCTATTGTACACAAGTTTTGTGGATGAAGAAAAATCTGAAATACATTGGTGTGGTATGTGAAGAGCCTATTTATATCTTATATGATAATACAAGTGTAATAAACATTTCGAAGAATCCGGTTATGCATTCAAGAATGAAGCACATATCTATCAAGTATCATTTTCTGAGAGAAAAAGTGTTGGAGAATGAGGTCAAATTAGAGTATGTAACTACAAAGGAACAAATTGTTGAAATATTTACTAAGGCCCTTCCGAAGAATAATTTTGAGCATCTTAGGGAGAGGTTGGGGGTCATTGGCCCTCCTAACTAGGTGCACATGAAGGTGCATTAGTCCAGTGATTTCAAAAATTCTTCATTTACCTAGACTGGTTGATGGGTCTACTCCACAGGGGAGTAATAAAATTAGTTGTTCTTTTCCTTTGATGTCAAAGGGGAGAAAATGTTATATGTTTTCATCAATGAAAAAGGGAGAGATTGTTGCAAGTATGAGCTTGTCTAGTGGTGTTGTCATTAATGTTGTCATTGATGTCAACACTGCTTAGTATGTTATAGATTGTATATGGGTTTGTGCAGGATCATGAGGGGCCAAAACTGGCAATATTATGGGTATTTGTAGGGTATGTGGTGATGACTTTTCTTTTACCAAAAATTCATGAAACGAAAAGGGTTTTTAGATGAGATTCTCAACTTTCCACCAATATAAATTATTCTTTAATTTGAATTTAATAAATAATTATTATTCATTTTCTATTAGAATTATGACTAAAGTCCTGATTGATAGGCTGATTGAAAAAATATATAACTTTCAAATGGTATCACATTTTTGAATCCAAAACATGCATCACATTCTATGCTTCACATACTATAGGATTAAAAAGAAAAATTCAATTTCTTGAAGTTTTGACCAAGTTAAGGTGGTCGACATACGAGTTTTATATTTTTTAAAAGTTGTAATAAAAATTCATAATTAATTATTTACTTGGAAAAAAAATAAAAAAAGTATGCATCACATCCGGACATGAGTCGTCTAATTATATATAAAATATTATAGAAAAATATTATCATTTTATTATGGTTAGGGTGGTCAAACAGACACCTACTTCTTATTTTTTCCCTAAAATTTAAGTACTACTACATTGAAATTTCAAATTTTCACCAAATAGATTTTATTTATTTTTAAATAAACCTAGTATTTTTGAAACTACATTCAATTTTCTATAGATTCTATTCTTACATATTTTTGAAATAATATAGATAACTTATTCAAATTTTTACGTCAAGTTGCCTAACACTGGTTTTTTTGAATTTTTTGTCACTTAAGGGCCTGTTTTTTCCATGATGATCCTGCACATACCCATATGTATGGTTGAGATGTTGGTGAGATGCTATGAGTACATGGAGCTATCTTTATGGAATTTTAGATATGTTTGTTTGATGAGTTTCCAAGTGCTTCAAGAAAATTAATGAAGACAAAAAGTCAAAGTGTTGAGTGTGTTGAGTGTGGTCTCTAGTATGTGCTATGCATTTATCCTATGTTGATCCTATGCCTATGTGGATCTGAAGGAATGTTGATGGTGATCTAATGTTGATATAGTCTAAGTTTCAGTTTCTAGTGAGATGGTACATAGAATTTGTGTCCATCCATATATGTGTTCTATCGACAGTGTCAATGTTCTATAGATTGGGAGAAATATGTTTTCTTTGCATTTCTCTATTGTTTTATTTCAAATCATGTGGATCTAGTAGATTTCTTGTGAAATTATTTCCTATGCCCTAGTGAAGAGGTTTGGAGTTTGGTGATTTGGAAATCATGTTCTAGTAGTTATGTGTGTATCTACACAACCCAAATTGACTAGTGAAAGGATTTTAGTGTTTGAAGCCTATTGTTTTTGTTGTGGATGTATCTAGAAGATTATAAGATGTAAATTCTCATGCATAATGAAGTGTGTTGCATCATCTTTATGTCATATTCTTGTTGGGAAGTGTGTGCATCATTGATAATTTTTGTTTTTATTAGGTTTGGCTAACCTAGTGTTTACACTTCATTCAAAGAATAAAATTTAATTAAGAATGTAGAAGGTTCAAGAATATTATATTTATTTTTTTATTGGTCCACTCTTATTCCTTTCCACTATGGGAATTTAGAGTTGCCGACCTAATTTGAATTTATGAAATGATGTATTGTGGCTAACCTTGGTAAATGTTTCTAAGGTTGAGAATGGTATAAAAGGAAAGTGATTTGTGAAGAATTGTATGATAGAGTGATGCAAAGTGATGAAAGTGTGCCAAAAGTCATAAGAGAAGAAGTGTGTGTGAGAGAGTTGAGATAGTAGTTTTAAGTGTATTGAAGGCAGTGAATTGAAGGTCTCTGTAATCCTATGAATGTACTTTAGTTGTTGTGGTGGATCTATTTTTTCTCTTTTCTATCTATAAGCAGTGAGCCTCTTTGTTGGATAGTGAGTCCTTTGTAGGCAGTGACCCTTTGTACTTCGGCAGTGAGTCCTCTTTTAGGCAATGAGCCCTTGGTAGTGATCCTTTGTATTCAATTTATAATCTTTATATTGTGAGTTAACCCTCACCATGGTTTTCCCCTTATTGGGTTTTCCACATAAAAATCTGTTGGTCATTGTGTTGATTTACTTTATGCTATATGTGTTTCATGCTCATATTTAATAGTAGAATAGTGTCGTTGAAGATTTTATAAGTGATAAATTTTTAAGTTTGAATTTTTGTGACAACTAATTCACTCAACCCTCTCAGTTGTCTTGTGCTCGTTTAAGAGTATTTTCAAGAAATTTTGTATAATCAAGTATAAATAAAGGGTTTTCCCTCCTAATTTCTTTAATACTCTAACTCATCATTCTCAAGCATTCTAGGCTTTATCAATTCCATATTCATTGGAGGATCTTCTTGCATATCTTTAGATTTCTACATTGAGGGTTTGGTGAGTTGTAGAATTGCATGTTGTTCATTCATCATTCTATTTCCATTTCATTTCATTTTCAAGGTTTTGATGACCAAATCAGGGTTTGACCAAGGAAAACCCCTATTCATTAACCCTTAACCCTTTTCCCCCTCTTTGAATATGTGTTATGCAAGTCTTGTATGCATATTTTTCAAAGAGCAAGGTGTTAAAAGGTGTCATGAATCCATCAAAGTATTTTAAAGTCAACAAAGCCCTAAAAGAACCTTGGAGATCACCTACAAACCGAATTCTACAAATTCAAATCTGAACACCTATCAGGAGTTATGCATATTCATCTGCTCAATAAATAAATCAAATGCATCACATCCATTCACCTGGTAAATTGGGTTCTTATCATTTAAATAAATCAAAAGCTCACATCATAGTTTAAATAAATACATCAAACTTTATTTAATTAAAATCTCAAAAATGCATCTTCCATCCTTTTCTGATTTAAATAAATCAAATATTTAAATCCTAAAATTCAAAATCATCTAAACACCATTAAGCTAACCTAATCATCATTAATTTAATCTAACCATGATTAAATGCTAATCTCACCCACTTGCATTCTCTAGATTTAGCCACTTGCACATATAAATCAATTTATTGATTTATTAAATCCAAGATTTTCCATCAACATGGCATTTATGGGGAATATTCCCTCAATTTTGAATTCAAAGGAAAGTTGATTTGTCCCTCCAACATTGCATTTATTGCTCATTTTCTTGTCCCCCACTTGGCATTTACTCTCAAATTTGAATTCAAATTCTCCCTCTCATGGGCACTCTTCCCAAATATTGCACAACCACTGACCAATCACCACTTGACAAGTGTCCTCTTCTCATTGGAGGATCTTTAATCCCACATTCACCATATTTGCCAATCTCTCATCAAGAAAATCTATAAAAGAGGTCCTTCTTTCTCATTCATGGATCCACAAAATTTTATGCAAGGTTACTCTCTTGGTTTGAGAAATAATCTTATTTTCATCTCCATTGCACTTCATCATTTTAGCTATTGATCAAGGGTTGGGAAAGGGTCACTAGCACATGTGACACCAATCCACTATGCAATAGGTACAAAAGCAAATGAAGGCAAACAAAAGTGAACAAGGTACAAAGCGAAGGAGAAAGCTAGCAAAGGAAAATGAAAGGAGGAGATTTTTTTTTTTGAAAACTCAAAGTGTTTTTAAGCGCTTTAAGTGTTTGATCAACACTAATTCACGAAATTGTTTATCTTTTTGTTTTAGAACACTAATTTTCATTTGGATCTAAAAAGAACAATTTGATTTTTCATTGCAAAGGGCTTAAAATGAATCTTAGGACAAACTCACTAGATTTTGTTTGAGGTTAAGAATTGAACAATCAAAACTCACACTTCATTTTGGTGCTTAAAACGAACTCACAATTGCTTTGAAGGCTATAAAACGAATAAGTGTTTGAATTGTGTGATTTGAAACACTTCGATTTGGGTTTAAAATTGAACATCCTGTGTGAGTGTGAGTAGGGGCATCTTTTGAGTGTGTATCCTAAACACTCGAAATACATTTTATTTCTTTGAAACACTTCGATTTGGGTTTAAAATTTTTCATCTTGTGCAAATGTGAGTAGGGGCATTTTCACTTGCATTCTCTTTCTTTGTGCCATCAAAGATTGATCAAGTTACGGATTGTGTCTTTGCTTGCTTTTGTTTATCTTAGAGGGTCTTCCTTGGGGAAAAAGTACTCACCCAAGGGAACGACTCAACCAGTAACACTCTAAAGCCAAGAGTATTTCTAGTTGGGATATAAATGTGGGTATTGGTTAAACACCATTATCATGCGGTTGGCTCTGACAAGATGGATCTGAAAGGGGACTCTTGCCATATGGGTCAATCTCCACGAATGGAAAGTCCTTACTAGAACCCATGTGCTAGAATTTTCCAAAATCCTTAATCTATTTGTTGGTGCAAGAACAATCATTCTGAAGCCACCCCACACTTTTACGGTCTTTAGTAGAAATGGAAAATATGCCATGGGAGTTTCATGGGTGTTGATGCTTGGCTGCCCCATATAAGTGAGTGTCGTGGAGAGAGCCAGTGGGGTCAAACATCTAACCATTCGCTAAAGATAGGCATAGCTGGACTTGTCCAAGTGGGGATTCAACAAATATTGTCTTACACATCCATATGGCTTGTACTTGTCTTGGTTTGAAAACACAGTGTTGTATTCGAAAACATTTTGCAAACAAACATTCAACATGATTTTCAAAATTTCAAACCCTTTTGAAGACAAATATCATTGACTCAATCCATATGTTATTGCTTTCCCTTGAGATTCATGTCCTTAGAGGTTCCTAAGCATTGGATTATACCTCAATTTGTCTTCTTGAGTAAACAATAGGAAAACCCTTGCCTTAAGTTCATTGAATTTCCACATAAAATATCTTGTGGGGTTTAAAGAAATTAAGACATTGGACATCTTAGTTTGAAACTTTAATCAAAGAGAGTGTTTTTGGTAAAATAAATCCATTAAGCAAAGATAATCAAAATGAACTTTCATGTGTGTTGAAGACTCCAAATCCCAAAAGCACAAATCATTGATTGGAAATCCAAAATGTTCAAATCATTCCTTGGTTACAAAGGTCTTTAGGAAGCATATGCATGCTCTTCAATACCTAGGTCTAGGAAAACACAAAGTGTCTTTTTAGGTTCACCTAAGGATCAAAACAAATCAAACCTCTTTCATCCATCTTTCAAAACATCAAATCCATCTCACAATTCATCTTTTGAAAAACCTTGAAATCATCCTTGAAGTGCTAGGCTTTATGAAAAAATCAAGCAAACACCAAAATCATTGAGACCAAGTCCTTGAAACATTTATCAAAACACCTTTTGACTAGGCATGTGTAGATGCATCCTTTTGCATATACTTAGTCAAAATTATCAAAAATCATCTTGTGTAGCTTAGTATATGTAGATGAATCCTTCTTCATATACTTAGTGAAACAATCATCTTGTTTGGGTAGGTGTGGGTAGATGCATCCTTCTCCTCACATATATCCAAATCATCATCCTTTGAACAAAACTATCCTTTAGATCATTATCAAACATCTTAGGGTCTTTTTGTTAAAAATCAAAATCAAAATCCAAATCAAGATCAAGGACAAAACCTCAAAATCTAAAAATCCAAAAATCCTAAAAGCCTAGTATTTCATTCAAGATTTATCAAAAGCAAAAAACATCCATAACATCCATCTTCAAACATCACCATCATATCATCATCACATTCGATCCTAAAAAGCATCCTAAAAATTTCACTTTGTGACATAAAATAGAGAATAATCCAAGGAATCAAGAGATTCATCTCCCATATACTTGAATATTGATCCCCATTTTATGGTTCCAACTAGATCTCAATACAAGAAGAGTATGGAAGCCAACAAAGAAACACCTGCTTCAAGTGATATTAGCCAAACCACTCCTGAAATGAATCCCATTGGGGATGGAAATCTCACAATTAGCCTTCCAACATCATCAAAAAACCCACAAGAGGAAACCCAAGGGGAGGATCTTACCTTTGGAATGTATCACAAACAAATATCTGAAATGCTCCAAAATCCAGACAGCCATAGAATCATCAACATCACGATGAGACTCAACCCTTTGTTGTACATGCTTGAACTAGCAAAACAAGGGGCCAAGTTACCTTTAGATTTTGATGTGAGCACTATAGTAGAGACATCTTTTCCACCAATCTCATCCACAATCCCCATTTCATCTACACCCCCATCCCAAAATGTCATGCAAAAAATTCCAAAAATCACGACATCGATTGCTCCAACTCAACCAAATGTCAACAAAGGAAACACATTTCTCAATGCTCTTCAATCACATCCCCTTGTGAATAACCAAAACTTGGACACAAACACCACAGTGGAACAAAACATCCTCCATGATCCATTACACCAAAATGTTCCTCTCACTTTACATTATGACCCATCATCATCTTTTTATGGAGCACCACAAACACCTCTCCTCACAAATTCAAAATAGGAGGGAGACATATTTGGACCAGGGGGCATTTTCAACACCACAACACTCTCACAAGGATTCACCCCCCTTACATTTCCACATCTCCCACCATCACCATTGTCATCTACACCACTCCTTGGTTTAGGGCTTCCCCCTCTACCAAGTATCAATCAAAACATTTTTCCAAATGCTCAAAACTTATTGTTGACATCACAACAACAAACGACAAACACACAAGCAATGGCAACATCATCAAACACCCCCACAACATTGAAAATCATGGTCTCTCAAGGGCTAATCACATCAACGATGCCACTTACCACATCAACAACACCATCCTCCAATCATGTAATCAACATGACAACACCATCCACCAACCAAATAATCAACACAAAATAATAATCTACAACCATACCAAACCCACCACCACCCCCACCACCACCAACGTTCACCACATCAAACCAATTCGACGCAACATTACAAACCACTTTTCCAAGAGAATACCAACAAGTGCAGAAACAAAAAGTTGTGCAACAAGCTGCTCAAGCTGTGCAAGCTGCCAAAGCTGCACAAGACACATTACAAGCACAACAAGCCCAAGCTTTATTGCAATGGCAACAACAACAAGCCACCCAAGCCGTACAAGCATTACAAGCACAAAGGGTTGCTCAAGCACAACTTTTATTCCAACAACAAGCAGCGCAAGCACAAGCGCAAGCTCAAGCACAACTTCGTGCACAAGCAATGCAAATGCAAGCATATCAACAAGCACTAAAGCAATACCAAGAGCAGCAAGAAGCAGCAAAATTGGCAGTCGAACAACAAGCATTGTGGAAACAAGAACAAGCAGAACAATAAATGTTGTTAGAACAACAACAAGCACAACAACAAGCACAACAACAAGCATTTTTGGAACAACAACAAGTGCAACAACAAGCACAAATCCTAGTGCAACAATAAGAGAAACAACAAGAATTGTCCATCCAAAAGTAAGTAGAAGCCTACATTGCCCGCCATAACATACCGATACCATTGAACAATGCACCAACCAACCCATCCATCCAAACCACGATTGCAACACCTCAAATCACATTCATCCCACCCCCTGATCCCTAGAATAATATGATGACACAACTCATGTTTCTCTCGCAACAAGTGCTTGACCTTCAATCGAGGCAGAAAACCAAACAACTTGTGTCCCTATCCATTTGATATGAGTCTAGACATGAAACCATTCCCTAAGGGATTTGAAATCCCCAAATTTGTCAAGTATCGAGGGATGGGAAACCTTGAAGATCACATTAGGAAATTCTAGGTTCATTGTATGGAGGTCACATATGATGATACTTATCTAATGCGGCTATTCCCTAGGAGCTTAGCAAGCAATGCTATAGAATGGTTCTCTCACTTACCTTCAGGCATTATGACATTCAAAGAAATTAGAGATGCATTCATTAATAATTATGCATGTAACATTGCAATGGATGTTATTCTTGAAAAACTATACGCTCTAAAACAAGGAAAGAATGAATCTTTCACTTCATTCCTTCAACGATGGCAATCCAAGGCCAATCAGAGCAAGTGGACCATGCCAGAAGAACAAGTCTACACAATCATAGCTAACCTTGAAAGTTGTTGCCTATCATTCCATCTCAAAGTTTATGGTATCACCACATGCGATCAATTGATCTCCAAGGTGCTTAGCATCGAAAGAGCCCTTGTGATTCAAGCCATCGAATCAACATCATATCACGAACCGCTAAACAATCGCCCACCATCAAATTACAATGAAAAACCCCAAACATGGGAAAGAAACAACAACGTTACTAATGATGGTGTCATAGACGCCAAGGTGGTCATTAGTGGTCCGCGCCAAAACACATCCACACAACAAATCCAAACACCAAATCAAAACATTCATCACACAACACATCAATCCAACAATAATCCCACCATCAATAACCTCAATGACCAAAGAGGACCACCTCAATGCAAGACTTATCCCAAATGAAAATACACTACTTTGGGAGAACCACTTGAGGACATCATGAAAAAGCTAATCAACGAAAAACTCATCCAAGCTCCTACATTTGAGAATTATCAAGAACCTGATGTCAAACCTCCTTGGTACAATGAAAATCAACTATGTGAGTTCCACAAAATAAAAGGACACACCACAAACAATTGTATGAGACTCAAGAAAATCATCCAAGATCTCATCGACAAAAGAATCATAAATGTGGAAACACCTACAGGGAATCAAGATCTTAAAATCTACATGAATCCGATGCCGAATCATGGAAACAAAGGGAATAACAAGGATAAATGAAAGGGTAGTGTAAATCATGTATACGGAATAGTTGTGGCCAACCTCAATGAAAACTGCAAGGTCATCACCATCAAAGGTGCCCATGCCGAAGATTGTGGAGTCACCACAAGAGGCAAAAAAGTCACCATCGCAGGATCATCCCAACCCAATAGAGTCCCTACATCAAGAGCCGTTCCATATAGCTATAGTGTTGTAGACCAACTCAAAAGAACACCAGCCCACATCTCCATCATGGAGTTGTTAAAAATCTCATCAACGCATAAAAAGATCCTTAAGGAAGCATTAGCCTCATCCACTGTCCCCACAGACCTCGATGCAGAACAATTCCAAGCTATATTCAAAAAAATTATAACATCTAATCTCCTTACGTTTTCTGACCAAGATTTTCCTGCCCAACCATCTCACAATCACGCACTTCACTTGGAGGTCATTGTAAACAAAAGCAAAATCAAAAGGGTCCTAGTGGATGGGGGTGCATGTTTGAACATCTGCTCTCTCAGCCTAATCAAACAATTGAAAATATCAAAGGATTCCATTGATAAAGGGAAGGGCATCACAATTAGAGCATATGATGATCAAGAAAGAGTGTCTCATGGCATAGTTAAGCTCCCTATCCAAGTAGGCCCAACACTCATGGAAACCACATGTCAGGTCTTGGACCTCGAATTTCCATATAATATCCTCCTGGGATGCCCATGGATTCATGCAATGAAAGCCGTATCATCAACCTTCTACCAATGTGTGAAATTCACACATAATGGACAAGAGGTTACCATCCATGGAGATCCTGAGCTATTTTCATAATGCAAGAACCTTGAAGCAAAATATTACAAAATCCCCCAAGTGCCAAAAAATGATGAGGGCCCATCCACATCATACATCGATCCCAGCACTCTCATGTCCACTTCTGCAACAGAGACACTCGGCATTCCCACCATATCTGATATCAAGCTCATCATCCAGGAGGATGGTTGTGGAAGTTATAGGCTCCCTAACAATGCTTTTGTGATAGGAGAGTTACCACAATCTCCAAGATCACGAGGACGCCCACAAGAAAATCAAGCTCCCACATCACAAACCTATCCTCAAAATTATCCTGAATTCACAAGGTGGGGAGACCTTGGCCATGAGGTAATTGAAGTAGATCCATCAAACATGTTGTATCAAGATGAAAGACCGGCAACTAATCTACTAATGGATGAAAGAAACAGAGGCCTACACATGATGCTTGCGATGGGCTATGACCGAAATCAAAGATTGGGACAAAGTGACAATGGGCTCTTAATACCAATCATGCCTAAGATGCGACCTATAACAAATATTGGTCTTGGATGTACCCCTCTGAGAATAACCATACATGGTCAAAGTCCTCTGGTTAGAGCTGCTAATGTTTCTCCTCAGCCAGTCCTAGGACAAGTGCACTCCCCAATACCCATAGGGATAGACATGCATAACTTTATCACTGAGCCCTATATCAGTAGTGATGAAAAAGATACCTTATCCAACCTACCTAGGTTATTCAAAGATACCACCCTGTGTATGATTAGTACCATATCCTTTGAACCAGATAGTCAAAATCATGAGATCCGCTTAGTCTACCCCCAATTGATCGACTATGACCAACGAGGACCACCAGTTCTCGATACATTCAAAAATGATGAGGCGCTCTCAGAATTCATGGGGTTGAGGGATAACATTCTAGATGGAGATCACAAAGCAAGATTCATAATGGAGTTGGACACACATGCCTATTACAGGGAAACAATTAAATCCTTCAGTCGCAAAAGTGAGAAGCTAAAAATCATATCCAAGTCCTTGAGTGAAAACCACACTGTGGCACTCTCTGAAAAGAAAATAGTAAAAATAAAGGATGTATCCAATGGTGAAAACCTCTTTAAGGCACCCAAGGATGAAGGATTTAATATTCACTTAAAATCCATTCATCAAGAGAAGTTAGCAGTTTTGGCCAAAAAGTGCAACCTAGTCAACCTAGGAATAGAGGAGACCCCGTATATCACATTCTATGTGGAATCACTATTATCAGAAGAGCAAGAATTCCTAGCAGCATTCCTAAAGGAAAGACAAATAAAATTTGCATGGAGTTATGCTGACATGCTAGGGCTTGATCCAGAGACTATGGTTCATCACTTAGCGGTGTATCCAAATGCAAAACCTGTTAGACAAAAGCTCTGAAAAATGCATCCTCAAATTGCTCTATTAGTCAAAATGGAACTCAAAAAGCTATTAGATGCTGGATTCATCCGACCAATTGATTATCCAGAATGGGTATCAAACTTGGTACCTATTTTAAAACCTGATGGAGCTATCAGAATCTGTACGGACTTTAGAGATTTGAACAAGGCATGTCCCAAGGATGATTTCCCGCTTCCCAACATCGACATGATAGTAGAGATGACAGTAGGGCATGAGATGTATTGTTAATGGATGGATTTTTCAGGATATAGCCAGATCATGATAGCAAAAGAAGACCAACACAAGACAACTTTCACTTGTCTGTGGGGGACCTACTGCTAGAACATGATGCCATTTGGCCTAAATAACACAGGAGCAACATATCAAAGGGCCATGACATTGATCTTCCATGACATGATTCACAAAACAATCGAAGACTATGTTGACGACATCCTAGCAAAGTCAAGAAAAAGACAAGATCATATAGCAACCCTAAGTGCTATCTTTGATAGATTAGAGGAATATAAGGTCAGACTAAATACCAAGAAGTGCATCTTTGGCATGCAATCAGGAAAATTACTAGGATACATAGTCTCCATGAGGGGTATCGAGGTGGATCCTGCAAAAGTCAAAGCAATCCTTGAGATGGAGGCACCAAGGCATATAAAACAACTGAGAGGCCTCCAAGGAAGGCTCCAATCCATTAGAAGCTTCATAGCACAACTGGAAGAAAAGCAGAATTAGTATTCACACCTACTTCACAAGGGGGTAGTATACAAATGGGATACCAAGTGCGAAGAGGCATTCAACAAAATAAAGGAATATCTACTGACACCGCCAGTCTTAATGCCGCCTATCCAAAAGAAGCCATTGATCCTATATGTGTCAGCAACAGCAACAACCCTTGGAGCTCTCCTAGTCCAGCATGATGAAAACAGAATAGAGAGGGCTATCTACTATATCAGCAGGACAATGGTTGGTCACCAGCTAAATTACTCCTTCATTGAAAAAGCTTTCCTCGCAGTAGTATTTGCATCCCAAAAATTCAGACACTACATGTTGGCACACAAGATCAAGCTCATTGCAAAAATTGATCCCCTCAAATATCTCTTATCCAAGGCAATGCTCACAGGTAGAATGGAAAAATGGGTGATGATACTGTCAGAGTATGACATCGAGTATGTGGAAAGAAAAGCCATTAAAGGTCAAGTTATTGCAAATCAACTAGTAGAAGCACCCATATATTCTGAGAATCCTCTTATATCTGAGTTTCCAGATGAATCCATCTTTAACCTCAATGTAGCTGATCACTAGAAATTATACTTCGATGGCTCATACACACAACACAGATCAGGAGTTGGTATCTTCTTCATCACCCCCCAAGGGGACTACATACCATGGTCATACAAACTAGCATTCCCTTGCACAAACAACATAGCAGAATATGAGGCTTTGACTATAGGTCTCACAATAGTAGTGCAATGGAATATCATAGCCCTCAAAGTCTACGGAGACTCTCAGTTGATCATAAATCAAGTCAATGATGAATATCAAACTAAGGATGACAAGCTAGCTCCATACAAGAAATTGGTGGAGACTCTCAAGGAATCCTTCATCGACATAACATTTGAGCGTATTCAAAGAACCAACAATAGAGCCACCGATGCCATGGCTAGAATTGGGTCTCTAGTAGACATTGCTCACAACATGCCAAAATACGAATTTCTAATCGGTAGCTTCTCATTCCCACATTTGAGGTACTAGAATCGGAATATGTGTGTCAAATCGTTGGTCCTGGCAATCCTTGGTATCATGACATCTATACATATCTTGTAATAGGAGTCTTACCAGCTGACCTACCATCGAGCCTAAAATGAACCTTCATCAAAAAAGCATCTAGATTTGTCATCCTAGGTGATACCTTATACCATAGAAGCATAGAAGGTACCTTACTGTGCTGTCTAAATGCTGGGGAGGCATTAACCGCTCTAACCGAGGTTCATAATGGTATTTGTGGCTCACACTCGAGTGGGGTAACCATCACCAAGAAACTGCTGAGGCTAGGGTATTACTGGCCCACAATGGAAAGAGAAGCACATGATCATGCTAAAAGGTGTTTACAATGTTAGTAGCATGGGGATCTCATCCATGCTCCAGCTCAAGAGCTCCATCTGATTGTCACACCATGGCCTTTCTCACAATGGGGGACTCAACCTCATTGGAAAAATCACACCCACCTCATCCAATGGCCATAAATTTATCATAACTACAACTGAGTACTTCACAAAGTGGGTGAAAGCCATACCCATGAACTATATCAGTGGGAAGAAAATATCAAAATTTATCCTGAACTATCTCATCTATTGTTATGGTCTCCCACAAGCCATTATCTCAGATAATGGCACACCATTCAAGAACTAGAAGGTTCTCGACTTGTGCGAGAAATTTAAAATCCAACATCGCTTCTCCACCCTATACTATCCCCAAGGCAATGGCCAAGCAGAAGCCACGAACAAAACCATCCTCAAAATCCTCAAGAAAACAGTCAATGACGTAGGTCGTGACTAGCACTTGCAGCTTAATCCCACCCTTTGGGCTTATCGAACCAGCATCCGTACACCCACTGGCCCCACCCCATTCTCCCTGCTCTACGGATCAGAAGCTGTACTACCTATTGAGATTGAGCTCCCATCCCTCAGAATATCATTGCAAAATCTCATCATTGATGAAGAATATCGGGTTTCAAGACTAAACGAGCTAGAGTTACTAGAAGAGAGAAGGATTGATGGTTTGAATCACTTGCAAGTCTATCCAAATAGACTCAAACGAAGCTACAACAAGAGGATTAGAAGCAGAAATTTCCAAGTTAGAGAATTGGTCTTAAAAGAAAATCAGAAGAATGTCCCAAATCCTAGCAGCAAAGGCAAGTTTGAACCTAATTGGTTAGGACCTTTCATTGTCACAGCAATCTACAAATCAGGGGCATATCAACTATCAACACCCAAAGGGGAACCTTTGCAAGAACCCATGAATAGCTCCCATCTCAAAAAGTTTTATGCCTAATTCTTTCAAGGTATAGAACCAAAAAATCCAAAAAATTAGAAAAAGTCCTAAAAAATGGTTACTTCAGCGAAAACCTGGCAAACAGGTGTCTTGGTAACAACAAAAAAATCAAAAAAGCAAAAAATCCAAAAAAATAAAAAAAATGATCAAAATAAAATAAAATAAAATAAATCGTGCTCTAGTGAAAACCAATTCGGTGGCACTTTGGGCAAGTACCTCAGTGAAAACCTGGCAAACAGGCGCCTTGTGTAAATAAGCACTTTCCATCCGCCTGGATCTTTATGGCTTGATCTGCATTATCCCTCCATTTCGCTTTCATCATCTTTCTCATCCATATCTCCATTCATCACTCATCTACTCGCATCCGCACCATAGCTTGGTCTTCCATTCATATCATGATCCCTCTTAGTACTACTTGGCCCATTCTCAAGGTCAGTTTGTCCTGCCTTTATCGGAGTAGTCTATTGCATCACGCTGGGGGCACGTTCTCATCAGATTGAATTTGTGTATGGTCTTAAAGTCCTCAAAATCAGAAAATCCAAAAACATTAGAAAATCAGAAAATCAGAAAATCCAAAAACATCAGAAAATCAGAAAATCCAAAAACATCAAAAAGATCAAAAAATCCAAAAACATTCAAAACATATCAAAATCCAAAAAAAAGTCAAAAATTCATTCAAAAAGCCAAAAATAAGGTCATCTTGTCAAACTACGTCGTCTCTGAGCTTGAACGTAGGCAAGGTTGATCTTTGATCATCCCCCGAGACATTTAGGTCATTCCTTTAGGAGTCCGTCATAATAAACTGACATGTCATCATGTATGTCATCATCTGTAAATTGGCCAAGTCATCAGTCGAACTACGTGGTCTTTACGTGTATAACATAGGCAAGGCTCATTTGTTGATCAGCCCCTGAGGCCCCTAGGATAGGTCTTTAGGTTAGTCTCTCAGTCAAAATCTTAGAAAATCCCAAAACATTAGAAATTTGAAAAAATCAAAACATTTGAAAATCTTGAAAAAATACCAAAAAATAGCTTCAAAACATTGCAAAACTCCAAAAACATCCAAATATTTGAAAAAATCCATCTGCCTCATCTCGCTTGCACCTGCAATAAACACCATTCATAATAAACTGATCGTCATCTACAACCTTTGGTGAAACAGTTAGAAACAAGCCTAGCAGGTTAAAAGTAAATCTCAAAAGCATCAAGTCTCAAGTCTAAGTCAGTACGTAAACAAGTTGGTCAAGTCTTTGCACCGATAGTCCATCATCCAAATAGTCCCATATCAATCATCTGATAGGATCATGTCCTAGGATGAATCCTTCCTACAAAGGGCATTATTTATCAGAAAGAACATTTTGGATAAACGAAATGACGTGTCGTCATCCACTAACATGTCCTACGATGTATCCTTCCTATAACGGGCATTATTTTTTGGCAATAAGTTTCGGTTCTTATCCTTAAAAATGCATTCCCTTCTGGTTAGCGGTATTGACGAAAATCAACTTGTTTGTGTGCTTTATCTTTTTCTTTTGACTTATCTTATTGCGCTCAGTCCAAGGACCTTTCGATGGTATCCGAACGAAGGATTTAGAGAGATAGGAATGGGGCAACGATCATTATCTTTTGTCTGTTGTGCTTGTTGGACGTTCTTGTAAAATAACTTGGTGAATACTTGCTTTGTTAGATATGTATAGAGGATTTTTTTAGACAGCTCGTTGACTATTGCATTGATTGGTTATACCTTTCCATGTTTTCGTCTGAGATGTTTGAAACTTCTAAAGTGCATCCTAGCAAGGTTTTTGTATGTCAAGTGTGAACAAGAATACTCCTATCTATTTTTCAAGTCAAAGTCCATCACACTAAGTACAACGCCATCCTGGTCCTTTATACCTTGATGGATCGTGCTTAGGCGTGTTATCAAACATAAAGTAAGTGACCCTTTGAAAATTCCAATCTTTGATAAGCAAATCATCCATCTATCATCATCATTTCTCATCATCATTTCTCATCATCATCTCTCATATTGTTGGCTTGTTGGATCCTCTTGTCATCATCTAATTCCTTCATTTTCCACACTAACATCATAGCATGAATAGTTAATCATCATCACCAATACATCCATCATGCATCCATTATGCATTCATCTTGCATCCATAAATCATCAGTATTCTGTGTATCATCTCACATACATAATCATCATCATAATATAGATATGTTAGTCTAAGCATCTCATAAATCATCCATTGCATAATCATAGTATATCACATCATCAATCTCATCCATTTCACAACATATCATCATTTAAGTTGTTTAGGATAATATAGATTTGTTATTCTAAGCATCTTAAAATCATCTCATTTGTATCATCATCCATAACCATCCATTTTGAACCTCTTTATCACAAGATTTACCCTCAAATAGAATATTTTCACTCGATCTCTTAAGGGGGCAATGTACCAGTGTACTTCTTTCCATTGGGGCATTAGAAAAATCAGAAATTTTTTGATTTTGATCGCGGCAAGTTATTCTTTGAACCAACACAGCAAGTACATTGCTTCAAAGAGGGGCAAGATGTAGACACATCAAATTTGTATTAAGCATATTCATCCACTCAATAAATAAATCAAATGCATCACATCCATTCACCTGGTAAATTGGGTTCTTATCATTTAAATAAATCAAAAGCTCACATCATAGTTTAATTAAATAAATCAAACTTTATTTAATTAAAATCTCAAAAATGCATCTTCCATCCTTTTCTAATTTAAATAAATCAAATATTTAAATCCTAAAAGTCAAAATCATCTAAACACCATTAAGCTAACCTAATCATCATTAATTTAATCTAACCATGATTAAATGCTAATCTCACCCACTTGCATTCTCTAGATTTAGCCACTTGCACATATAAATCAATTTATTGATTTATTAAATCCAAGATTTTCCATCAACATGGCATTTATGGGGAATATTCCCTCAATTTTGAATTCAAAGGCAAGTTGATTTGTCCCTCCAACATTGCATTTATTGCTCATTTTCTTGTCCCCCACTTGGCATTTACTCTCAAATTTGAATTCAAATTCTCCCTTTCATGGGAACTCTTCCCAAATCTTGCAGAACCATTGACCAATCACCACTTGACAAGTGTCATTTCATTTGTCTAATCTTAGTCCCACATTGGTCTCTCTTCAACACTTAGCATTTTGAAAATATTTAAATAAAGGCTTCATCCTCAAGAAAATCCTCCACAATTTCATCCAAAAAGCATATGCAAAGTTACTCTCCTTGAGAACTAATTTTTTTCATCATTTCCATTGCATTTACATCATCTTAAGCTTATCAATCAAGGATTGGAAAAGGGTCACTAGCACATGTGACACCAATCCAATATGAGATAGATTTGGATTCTTGCTTCTTTGTGCTTTCAATTAGTTTAGTTGATATTTTGTTGTTTAGATTGCATTATGAAGCATGATTCAATATTTCATATGGATGTGAAAATTTGTTGTGTTGCTAATATTGTGTGTTAACATTTTAGCCATTTTGTAGATTGTAGCAACCACAGATTCAATAGAAAATTCTATAGGATTCCAAAACCTCTCTACATAACATTCCATTTTCTAGGTGCACCTCTCCAATCTCATTCATTTTTATTATAGTTTTTTTTGTATTCTTAGGTTGTTTTTCATATCACATTGTGATTTCAAACATCTTTCATTTCATTAGTTTTGTGTTAATAATTGTAGACACACAAAATTAGCATCATGCATAATCATATTCCATTCAACAAATAAATCAAGTTTATTTATCAATCTCCTAAATTCATCAGCTTAAATCAAATAAAACAAACTTGATCCTATCATCATCCTTTTAAGCAAATAAATCAATCATGCATTTAATTAAATCCAAATGCATATTCCATCCTTTTCTGAATTAAATAAATCAAATATTTGAGTCAAATTGGTCAAAACATCCTAATCGCCATCCTAGCTAATTAATCTTGATTTAAATCTAACCTAAGCACCCATCACATCCTCTAGATAATCCCACTTGCACAAATAAATCAATTTATTGATTTATTAAAATCAACATTTTCACTCAACATGGCATTTATTGGGAATATTCCCTCAAATTTCAATTCAAAAGGCAAGTTGAAATGTACATCCAATAAGGCATTTAATAGGTATTACATGCCTTGTACATGTCCCTTCCACAAGTCAAACCCAACATTAACTCTCATTTCAAATTTGAAATTTCTCCCTCTTGGGCACATTTCCCAAATCTTGCACATCCTCAAGCCTATCACAACTTGACAAGTGTCCTCTAATCTGTCCAATCTTTTTCCCACATTGATCCATTTTGAACATTCTTCCAATTTGGGAATCTACAAATAGAGGCTTCATCCTTTAACAAATCCTACACAATTTCCTCCACATCTTGATCTACATCTCTTGCAAAGTCACTCTCTTAAACTGAGAGTTGATTTTGTCCATTTATCATCTCCATCTTCATAGAGATTTCATCACTAGCTTATGTATCAAGGATTGGAAAAGGGATATTTTCTACAATAGCACCAATCCACTCTGAGATGATTTACTTCATGTTTTTCATGTGCTTATTTAGCTTGCTTTTGTCATTTGTTTGGATTTGAAAGCAATGATGTATCATTTCATATAGGATGTTGTTATTTTCTTTGTCTTAAACTAACCATGCTAATATGTGTTGTTTGTTTTGAGAAATGCAGATTTCACCATCTACGTTTGGTGCTAGAAGGAGGGTTGAAGAAAGAAAAAAATCTAATTTGCTACTTGTGTCTCCAAATTTTACATGCATTAAGTACAAATATACAATTTGTTCTTCTATTAAAGTATTGATTCATACATCTCTTTTGTTTCTATTAATATCGATAGGAATATAAGATCTTTGCTTCTCTTAAAGGCATTTGAAATCTGAGAATGTTTAATGCATATTATCAGAAATTTAATGTCTTTTGTCTCATTTCCTATGTCTCTAATTTGCTTGTTATAAACGAAATAACACATAAAGGCCTACAAATTTTAGTGTTCTTAGAAGTAAAATGATAATATTCTATGTAATAAACAAAAAAACATGGCATTAACTTTTGGAATAGTCCATATCCTTTGTCTAAATCATTCTTGTAGCCAAATCTAGTTTTATTTCTGACACTTGCACTAAGTTCATCATTATTTTGCAGCTGAGTAACTTGCTGGCACTTTAGGTTCCATTGTATTCTTTTCTATCACAAATTTAGCATATGTGTTGTTGGCTCCTCTAGCTTTGTGATTTGGATTTTCTTTCTAATGGAATCTATGACCACTTTCTATCTTCTTCGTTAACTTTTTCTAATATGAAATTTCAGCTTCTAAATCCTTCTTAGTTGTATTTGATTTCAAATTTGTAGATGTATTGACTATTGTCTTCTCATAGGCCATAGACTCATTGATCTAATGTGATAGCGCCTACCAGTAAAATAAAATAAACTAACAGAGGGTAGCTGTGAATTCAATAAGGAGGACATACTAGTGTATTTAAGTCACAATTTTGATGTTGAAAAACTCACTTTGATTCTTGTGTACGCGTTGAATTTAATCAAGTTGTGTGTTGTCTATGTGTGTGTTGATTTTTATGCATTATGTCAGATGAAGCACATTCACTTTTTTTCTTAAATCCATCAGTCACTGAGTTAAGTAAAAGTCTAGAAATCTAGAAACACCTTGTTGCTTTATTTTCCCAGCCAATTTGTCTAGTGTTGCATAAACCTCTAGTTTTGTGAATGTGATCTGTCTCCTACACAAAAAGCATGTACCTTTTTATCGCCTTCAAGCTGCTTTGTGCACATTCTGCTACCGCTACCATTCCCAAGACCACATTTCCATGAGTCATTCTGTCAAACAAGGCACGTACCTTGTCTCTTTTCTTTGGAGTGATCTATCAAAACATTTTGCACACCTTGTCTATGCTTTCACATGAGGAAATCTTTCAAAAAAGTTCACACATTTGGTCTATGCTTCGTACGCCTTTTCTATGCTCCCACATTGTGCATCCACCAGAGCATTTGATATTCACAATTTATAACATGTTGTGCTATGCTAACAAAGCTCCCATACTGGCAACATGCACAGAGGATTCTAAAAAACGTTGGGAATTCAGCTTTACACTTGGTAACATTATTTGCTTTAGATATTTTCTATGCCTTTTTCATTTATGTGAAACCAGCAACTAATGCACTCCATAAGATGACATTTCTTTAAGGATTTATGTGGAACATTTTGCACGCTTTGTCTATGCTATCAGTTGGCGTTGATAAAGGTTGTAGAACTTGGCTATACACCTGACAGTTGCATTTTCTTAAAAGTTTCTAAAGCCTATTCAGCAAATCTATTTTGTACATATTCGGCCCTGCAATCATGACATTCCCTAAGATCATAGTTTTTCTAGCACATTTTGTCTAATAGTCCCATGTCTACTTTATGCCCATGCATTCTATCCACCATTCCATAGGCCTCGTCCATTTGTACTTACATACAGGCCAAAGCACATGGCTTTATTCCAGTCTCCATGGCATAAACACAAAACAACACTCCTTTCCTTGTTACTAAAAGCATAAATTTTTTCTTTCTTTGGAGCAGCCTAGAGATAGTTGATTCTCTACTATGCTATTGCTGCATATGGTGCTAGATTGATATATATCTGTTGTACTATTGATAGATATCTGCTGTGTTATTTGAAGTAATGTTTTCCTTGTTTGACTAGTGCCTAGATTGAAGAGGTGCACATTTATTTATCAGTTGGATAATTATTGTTAAAGTCACTGCATCTTTCTAAAGAGAAAATTGGAGCCTGTTTTGTGTTGTTTCACTAAATAGAAATGAAAATCCAATAATCTTGTTATGATTAACTTTGACTAATCTATCATGTAAATGATTATTGTCCTGAGCTCAAGAATCAGTAGCTCTAAAATCCCATATTTTTATATCTACTTTATGGGTTTTGTGAATAGACTAAAGGAGAAGTTGTAGGGAGAATGGTTGGTTGCGTCTACTATGGGGAGTGACGAATGTGATATGACAAGCAAAGCAAAACTGGATGATTTAGAAAAGAGAGATTGACATTTGTTTGAGTGAGCTTGTTTAGAGCAAAGCTAAGAAGTCAAGTAAGCCATCTTAATGGAGGTGCTTAGATCTTAGTATCTCAGATCTTAGTCTCAAATTCAGTCTAAACTAGACCTAGAAAAATTTCTTGGAATGAAGGGTGGAGATGGAGATTCAAAACCTGCTTGGAATGAAGGGCGGAGATGGAGATTCTAGCCATGCCAACAATTCTTCACGTTAGGAAAACACAATTTGCATAGAATCTGTAGTTGGATTGATTGCTGAAATAGAATGATATTCTAGCAGCCTTGCAATCATTTCATTCTGACAAAGGAGGAGACCAAGTAAATATCAAAATGGTTGTTAGTCATCCTTCCTTTCATTGTTGATACAGTTGTCCTCAAACACATCAACCCACATTAAGGGCGTTACTTCGAAAGATGAATGATGGTCGAAGGTCTTCAATGCTAAAACTTGTTACCTTGTATTTAATGCTTCAGCTAGTGGATCGAGTTAACTCTATGCATATCTAGTCAACTCTTTGCAGAATCAATTAATGTATATCTAGCCATTTTCCAGCATTGAATATCAATTGGAGATTGAGGGTTTTATGTCTTAAAGGCACACTAATGTGGATAGGAGGAGTACCACCTAAGCATCTACGCTTTTTTATTTAAGTAATTAAACTCAAATATGTATTGGATTTGTTGCCAAAATAGTAATATTGTGGCTTCATGACTTGAGGATATGGTGAATCTAAGCAAGTTTTATTGTGGGATAAAGTTGAACATCACCTACAAAATTATTAAAGGAATCAAGTGTGACATATCATCATTGGCACCAAAAATCTGTAGAGGACAAATTTTTATTTCCTTGATTATTTGTTCTTTGTGAATGCATTCATTAGGTTTAAAATTGTATTCATTATGTTATCATACTTCTTACTTGAGATAGTGTTCTATTGTTAATAGGGCGGATTTCATTCGCGCAAAGGACCTTGCAACACAGAAGCATTGAAAGCAATCTTTGAAGAATTTGAGCATTAAATTTAAAATTGATAAAGAATTTTTAAATTCTTTGAGCTTCCATTACACACTTTAATTTTTTGTTCTAAATCAACTCACATCTCTTTTTGGGCTCTTAAAAAGAACACTTCAAGTTTTTTTGCAAAGGGTTAAAATTGAACGTTAGACACCTATTAGATTTCAATTTGGGCTAAAATTGAACAAGAAAATTTCACACTTCATCTTGGTGCTTTAAAATGAGCTCATCATTGCTTTGAGGCTAAAACAAAGAAGTGTCTAATTTGTGTGATTTTTTATTTGGTGCATTTTGATTGCGTATCCTCTCCCCTTACGCTTTGTGCAATCTAGGGTGCAAGAGAAACACTCAAAATTCTTTTTTTTGAGTCACCTTTAGAGGGGCCTACCTAAGAGACACATCCAAAAGGAGAACTCAAATGCGACTCCTTTTCATTCGGGTTGGTATACAAATGGATAAGACTAAACTGTTAAGTCCTCATGGTATGTTGGCCTTAGTCGTACAATGTCTTTCAAAACTTGGTACTATCGTAAAACTTATAAGAGCCCCTAGTAGTATTGATTAAAGCCTTTAGTGGCTTGTTGGATGCTCACAAGATGCGATGTCCCCAATGTTGTGTCATTAAGAACCTTTTTTGTAGTTTCCAACCACTCCATCCAACGAGTTTATCAAAGTGGTGCATTGGAACTTAGATTCCAATAAGTTACTTGCCATGTCCGATCTTGGTTGAAATATAGAGGTTAAGACTTCAATCTTAACATACCTTTATATTTTTTCCTTGGTTGCATGTAAAATCATCTCTTCTACTACGAAGGGCATGGGGCAAGCCCACCAAGAAAAACGTACCAATTGGGGTAGGATGTTATATTGCATGTGAGTTAGTTTGAAAACATAGTGTTTTAATTGAAAACAATGGAAAACCAACATTCAACGAATCATCAAAATTGCAAACCCTTTAGGAGAGGAAAATATCCTTGAAAAAATTACATGTTATTGTTTTCCCTTTGGATTCATGTCCTTAGAGGCATCTAAACATTTTGATTTCATCTCAATTTGCTTCTACTAAAGTCAACTTTAGGTAAGTCTTGCCTGAAATTTCCTTGGTTTCTACATAATACACTTTGTAGGATAACGGGAAAGTTGAGACATTAGACATCTAGATTCTAAATCTAACCAAGAGTGTGTTTGTGGTAAAAATAATCCATTAAGCAAAGATTAAATAAATTGTACCCCACACATGTGCTTGGAATCTTTCGGTCATATCGTTTTCATGCAAACATTGGTCTTTTCAATTTTGAGTTACTCTTAGAGGAAAAGGCATGTTCTTCACTATCTTGGCCTAGTAAAAAAGTCCTTCCTAGATTCACTTAGGATCAAATAAAACACTTCATCCAAATTCCAAAAATTTATCAAAATCCATCCCACCAAAACAACTATAGAGCTTTGGAAACATCATTCTAGACTTGGGTAAGTCATTAAATCAAAATAACCTTGTTTATTTAGGTGTACGAGAATGCATCCTTTCTCATACATTTAACTGAATTAGAAATCCTTTGAGAAAGTTCATCCTAAAATCACATCCAACATCTTAGGGTTTACAAGTTCACTATCCAAATCAAACAATCAAAATCAAACCCTAAGTCTAGCATTGATCCAAAGTCCCTAAAAATTCAACACTCATATCATTTACACCTTTCATCCTTCATCTCGTCATTAGTCCTAAGAACCTTAGAGGTCACTTTTGCAACAAGGTCAAAACACAAGAGGAACATGGAATACAAACTTGATCCATACATCATGAGTAATCCAAATCAAATGAACTTTCAAAGCCTTACAACAACGATCAATTATCGACACTCACATCTATACAATCCATACATGGGATCATTACCTTCTACAAATGTCAATGGCACAAAAAGTGTGAGTATTCCCAAATCAAACATTGCAACACTTTTCCAGATGGTAGATCTAAATCCAAAACTACAAGTTTTCCAACCAAACAATCAATGCATGAACCTTCAAACAAACAACGTCATCCCACCAAATCCATACAAGCCAAATGAGAAGGTAACAAGCACAAGTTTTTGAAACATGAATCCAAAAAAAATTAGGGTAGATACATTTTCAAATTATACAAATATTCCAAACATGAACAATGGTCAATTTCAACCTATCATGCCAAATTTGAGTGTCATCCCAAATCAAAACATTGTCCAAAATCAAACACAAGTACACACTCCAAATTTGCTTAAACAAAAGACAATTCAACTATATCAAGGTCGTCAAGATCGAAATCAAGAACAAATTTGGTGAGATCAAATTGATACACTTACCAAAATAGTTGATTCATTGTGCCAAGAGACATCTCCACCACCATTACCCATACCAACATCATTCCTTGGTTTAGGGCTTCCCCCTTTACCTAGCACCAATCACTCCATCCAAATCAATCCACCTAGCACAAATCAAGCCATCGCATCAAATCCTTTGAATATACCATCAACATCGCACCAACAGATGGTATATAATCAAATGAAAACATCAATCCTAAAAAATCAAAACATGGTCTCCCAAGGACCTATTACCTTGGTCATTCCGACCATTCCTATCACCTCGATCACTCCATCCACCACTCTCACACCCATCATATCTCAAACCCTCATGATCACTCCAAGCGTATCTCAACCACTCATCACTACATCCAACATGACCTCGAATCCACCACCACATCCACCAAAACCAAATGCAACAAGACAATATGACATTGTACTAAAAGCTCACCATGCCTACCAAAAGGTCGTCCAACAATATCTAGCCACACAAAGAGAAACACAAGCCTCTCAAGCTATCCAAGCCTCTCAAGCTACCCAAAAAACACAAGCACAAACACAAAAAATGATAACCATTGGTGACAATGATCAAAATCTATCAATCACTGAGCACCTTGAGGCTATGCCTACTTCATCCAATAATCAAATCAACATATGTCGAGGGTCACTTTTCAATCATGATAAAAATCCACAAACAATACTCGACAATGATCCAATTCAAGAAATTTCAACATCACTTGACCCAATGGTTGAAGACATTCACAATCTCTCCACCGTAGTTTTTGAAAACAATGTCCAAAACCTATCCATCAAGGAGCACATTGAGGATGTTTCTACCCCATCCAATGATCAATGGACCATAATCAAGAGCCACTTTTTAGTGATCTCTTTCAAGCAGTGTTAGGATTATTTAATTCTATTGACATAATGCACGATCCATTGGCCAATGATTGTGTTGAAAATGTCTCTACATCATGTAATGAGTTAGAAGACATATCTCAAGAAATTATTCCAAAGCAAGATCAAAATCTTCCACTAAGGTCTAGAGATGGTCCTTTCCAAGACATGTTGACCCCCTTTGACCTCATGGCTACAAATATTGAAGGAATCCTCAACTTGAAATTTGATCTAAGTCCACTCAAGGATCAAGAGGATATTGAGAAACTTCCCATGCCTAATGACAACATCCAGGAATCCTTTATAAGCAATCTAGCCTTTGAAATTGACCCATGTGAAGAACTTGATCCAAAGCGTGATGAGAGAAACTCTAGAATCATTCAAGATCAAGAATTTGTATCTTCAAGATACTACAATAATCTAATGAACACTCTCTTATCTATACAAGATGATCATATCCATGCAGGACATACTCCTCCATCTATCCATGAGATGCTTTCTATAGATGGACACATAGATGATCTTCATTTAGAACATGATCCCTTTATTCCTAACATTGTTACACAAAAGGAGAAGATTAGGATTTCCTAAAGTCAAACTAAGTTATCAACATCAGGATCAGATATATCCTGAATTTAGACTGAGGACATCAAGTATGTGGATATCCAACATTATCCGCTCAAGGAAACAAGTCAAACGAAATAGTATAATTCAGAGTTAGCAGAGAAGCAAATTGAAACATCACCTATAGTGATCATTGATTACAGAATGTATTCTAAACAAAAGCTCTCAGAATAGGAAAAATCAAAGCATGAAGGTACTACTTCCACAATACTAGGGACAACTTCGTCTCAAGCAAACATCAAGATAGGGAGCACAAAGAATCCTTATGGTGAAACCATTGCCA
Source organism: Sequoia sempervirens (assembly GCA_007258455.2). Lineage (NCBI taxonomy): Eukaryota > Viridiplantae > Streptophyta > Pinopsida > Cupressales > Cupressaceae > Sequoia > Sequoia sempervirens. The sequence continues at coordinate 375,918,068 of VDFB02270651.1, forward strand.
ATACTACAACCAGCCACGCCATGAATCTCCATCCACCCATCACCCCATCCACGAATTGGGACCAACTTCGAAAGAAATATTTGAATCAAAGCACAAAGAACATTATCAGAGAAAAATAAGTTGAGAAGCATAATGGACAAATCAAATACGCATGGATACCAAAGCATACAAAGAAAGATTATCCATGTCAAACTCCATCAGTCAAAGAAACTATGGGGAAAAATAAAAAAGGGAAATGTATCCATCAAAGATGTCCACAAAAGAAAAAGAAGGATTTTCAAGCGACGTACAAAGTTTATCAAGCAGTTGGTCCTAATTCCACACACACTTACGTATCCACTCATCATTTCTCATCTTCCCAAGTTTGGAGAGTCAAAAGTTTCAAACTATCAACCACTCCATCTTTTATCCCTAAACAAACTCCATCCACACCTCCACACATGATATCCAATTCTTGCATTGACCGTGTATTGGCAACAATTCTTCATCATAAATATTTTTAAGGCACTCTATTGCGATATACACATAGAGACAAAGCCAACTCCAGTATCAACAAAGTAGATCAAGAATCCCAAAAGTTGCATGCAGGTGCACATATATTGGCCAAGTAGCTTCTTCAAGTAGGATATTGATGGCACATTATGATAGGGGCATCTACATCAGAAACACCTTGTGATTCAACATGAGCTTAAAATCTTTTAGAATTTTTTTTAAAAAAAAATTAAAATCCAAAAAAATTAGAAAAAATGGATTAAAAACAGTAAAGAGAAAAAAATCATCCTCTAGTGAAAACCACTATGGTGGCGCTTTTGGCAAGACCATGATGAAATCCTAGTAAATAGGCATCATGTGTAGAATTGAGCATCTATGTGTGCCAGCCACTTAAGGTGAAAGCATCTAATCCCATCCATAATAAATCTAGTATTCCATTCATCCATAATAAATCCATCCATCCATAAAAAAATTATCCAATCCATTTTCATCCGTTTGCATTCATCATCCAAGTTATCTTGATCTTGATGAAATTTTGGGGCACACTTTACACTTGCTTATGGTAAACATCTTGATGTGGGCCATTTTCATTTGATCTTATCCTATGCAGCATTATCTGAGCTATGAAGCACTATCCAAATGAGCATTCATTATCTGAACACCTTATCCTATCACAAGATAATCCTTTAAATCATTTTGCATGCTTTCCATCCATCCATACACCGATCCAAGCATCCATCCATGACATTCCATACATTGCTAGACATTGGGGGAAAATTTGTACATCTTGCTTCGAGAATAATTCTGGAACTATATCCTTCACCTTATGTGGCAATCCAGACATTGGAAAATGTGAAACAAATTGGTCAAACCACTTGAGAGGAAAATTCCAAATCACTAGCCCATGGCATATTTTGACAAGAAGACATTCCTTATTAGTCTTCATCTTTCATCAAACATCAATCCAAGTAATCGCTATCAGTTGCATCTAATTTTCATGTCAACGTCACATCAAATCATTCAAACAACTTTTGTTCCAAACCAAGCTTCAACAATCCTGATCAATCAAATCCAATCAATCCATAATCTTGGGATATCATTCCCAATCATTGTGTTGCTTAACACTATCCTTACATTGTTGTGCACCCTCAACAATTTGATCATCATCAATCCTAATCAATCATGATCAATCAAATCCAATCAAAAAATCATTATCTCAGGATATCCTTGTGTTGCTTAACACTATCCTTGCATTGTTGTGCATCCTCAACAATGTTATCATCATCAATCTTGATCAATCAATGCTTTCATTGTTGTGTATCCTCAACAATGTTATCATCATCATCAATCCATTAGTCTGATCAATCAACCTTAGCTTGGTTTTTAGAAAAATCCCCAAATAGAGCACTGATATCATTAGGCATGTTCATATCCAAAACATCAAAATCATGCGAAAATCCAAAAAATCCAAAAACAACTCAAAAATAGAAAACATTAAAAACATTGGAATCTGAACTACGTCATCTCTGAGCTTAAACATAGGAAAGGCTAATCTTTGATTAGCCCCCAAGACATCAAAATCCAAAAAAAAAAGCATTCAAAAACATCAAAATCCAAAAACATTCAAAAAACACAAAATCCAAAAACATTGGAAAATCAAAAATCAAAACATTTGAAAAATCCAAAAATACCAAAAATAGCCTCAAAACAATCCAAAAACATCAAAAAATCCAAATATTTAAAAACATCCATCCATCTCATTTTTCTTTCACCCGCGATCATCAATCATCCATAATAAACTGGTCGTCAGTTTCATCCTTTGACAACATAAATAGAAACAATCACAACAGTCAGCAAAAGCAAGCTTCAATCATAAAATCAAAAGCAAACAACAAATATTTAAACAAAAAATTAAAATCTTGATCACTTTAAAACAGGTCAATCAACTTTATATCAAAATCCTATCAAACAACTTATCAAACAATCATCATCCTATACAATGCATGCCCTAGGATATATCGTTCCGACAATGGGCATCATTTTGGATATCACTTGGATTCTTATCCTATCAAAACAAATCCCTTTGGCTAGATATATGAAGAACATTGACTTGTTTGTGTACTTGATCTTTTCTTTTGATTTATCTTATTGCGCTCATTCCAAGGACCTCTCAATGATATCCGAACGAAGGATTTAGAGAGATAGGAATGGGGAAATGATCATTATCCTTTTGTTTGTTGTGCTTGTTGGATGTTCTTGTAAAATAATTTGGCGAATACTTGCTTTGTTAGGTACGTCCTAGTAAGGTTTTCGTATGTCAAGAGTGAACAAGAATACTCCTATTTGTTTGTCAAGTCAAAGTCCATTGCACTAGGTACAATACCATCCTGGTTCTTTATACCTTGATGCATCATATCTACGTGTGTAATCAAACATAAGGTAAGTAGCCCTTTTAAAATCCCAATCCTTGATAAGCAAATCATCATCACCTATCATCATCATCATCTCTAATAAAGTCTCATCAGATCATGGACTTGTTGGATCCTCTTGTCATCATCTCATTTCTGCACTAACATCATCATCATCAATGCATCCATCATGCATCCATCATGCATCCACAAAACTATCAACATACCACATATCATTCATATCATACATAATAGGAAACATCAATCATTTCACATGCATTGCATTTATATCATCATCATAATATAGATATGTTATTCTAAGCATCTCCATAAATCATCCATTGCATAATCATACCATAATCACATCATCAATCTCATCCATCCTCACATCATATCATCATTTAAGTTGTTTAGGATAATATAAATTTGTTATTCTAAGCATCTTAAAACCATCTCATTTGCATCATCATCCATAACCATCCATTTTGAAGCTCTTTATTGTGAGATCGACCCTCAAATTGAATCTTTTCAATTGATCTCTCGAGGGGGCAATGTACTAGTGTACTTATTTCCACAAGGGCATCCAAAAAATCAAGAATTTTTTAATTTTGATAGCAGAAATTTTATTCTTTGAACCAACGCAGCAAGTACATTACTTCAAAGAGGGGAAAAATGTAGACATGCAAAATTAGCATCATGCATAATCATATTCCATTCAACAAATAAATCAAGTTTATTTATCAATCTCCTAAAGTCATCAACTTAAATAAAATAAATCAAACTTGATCCTATCATCATCCCTTAAAGCAAATAAATCAAACATGCATTTAATTAAATCCAAATGCATATTCCATCCTTTTCTGAGTTAAATAAATCAAATATTTGAGTCAAATTGGTCAAAACATCCTAATCGTCATCCTAGCTAATTAATCCTGATTTAAATCTAACCTAAGCACCCATCACATCCTCTAGATAATCCCACTTGCACAATTAAATCAATCTATTGATTTATTAAAATCAACATTTTCACTCAACATGGCATTTATTGGGAATATTCCCTCAAATTTGAATTCAAAAGGAAAGTTGAAATGTACATCCAATAAGGCATTTAATAGGTCTTACATGCCTCTTACATGTCCATTGCACAAGTCAAACCCTGCATTAAATCTCATTTCAAATTTGAAATTTCTTCCTCTTGGGCACATTTCCCAAATCTTGCACATCCTCAAGTCTATCACAACTTGAAAAGTGTCCTCCTCTCATTTTTCCAATCTTTGTCCCACATTGATCCATTTTGAGCATTCTTCCAATTTGGGAATCTACAAATAGAGGCTTCATCCTTTAACAAATCCTACACAATTTCCTCCACATCTTGATCTACATCTCTTGCAAAGTCACTCTCTTAAACTGAGAGCTGATTTTGTCCATTTATCATCTCCATCTTCATAGCAATTTCATCACTAGCTTATCTATCAAGGATTGGGAAAGGGCTATTTTCTACAATAGCACCAATCCACTATGAGATGATTTACTTCATGTTTTTCATGTGCTTATTTAGCTTGCTTTTGTCATTTGTTTGCATTTGAAAGCATTGATGTATCATTTCATATAGGATGTTGTTATTTGCTTAGTCTTAAACTAACCATGCTAATGTGTGTTGTTTGTTTTGAACAAATGCAGATTTCACCATCTACAATAATCAATATATTTTATCAGTTTATTGCGCTTAGGGCATTAAATTTAGGCATATTTCAATCATACTAGTATTAGTCATGAGTTAACCATCAATTTTTTGTGGGATACCTTTCTCCTTTTAGGTGCAGAACCCTAGAAGTGTAAGAGAGCTCCTTCGTACAAAAAATTATGATTCAGGCATATAATCACCTCTTCATCATATTTTCTTCCAAAACACCAAATTTTTCTTGAGTATTCCTCTCGGCTTGGTAGATTCTTTCGATTTTCATGTTGACCTAAATTTTAGTTTTAAATAAAAGAACTTCATGTCCAATGTTGTGGTTTCTCATTGAGCTCAATCATTGGGGGGGTGATCAGTATTCGCCTTTTCAACCTCAACGACCGAGCTATTGTATCCTTTTTAACACATAAATCTTTAAAAATTTAAAATTTTCAAGTTTGTACTAATCTTCTCTTTTCTACTTTAGTGTAGCCCATTTTTGTAAAAAAATTAGCTCACTAAAGCCAAGAAAAATGTAGTCATAAAATCACACCGCATGGAAATTTCACATTTATGTACTTTCCCCTAGTATTTATGGTGCCTAGTTGCATTTATGACAAGAAAAATTTGAGTCAAAATTTCATGATTTTAGCTCGTTAAGGACCAATGATGAATTGACAATAGTCTACCACCTTGTTCCTTGTTAAATTATGAGTTGGATGCCCTTGTAGCATGCAGATGTCTAAATGGTGTACTATCATCCTTGATATTCATGAATTTAAATGAGTTATCTTAGAATCCTTGGCCCATTACATGTGTTTTTGTGGTAGGATTCTTAGTGTAATGACTCTTCCCACCCATGCAACTACATAAAAATCTCTTTTTCATTGTCATTTACAATACTTATCACTCCAACTCACTCCAACTTTCCATCTTCATGGTTTCCTCTGCTACATCATGTCTCTACAGTGAATCTCTACTTAATTGAAGTCTCACCAAGCCAAATCTCTATTACAAGTGCTCAACATCATGTCTATCAAACCAAGAGGGGGCCATAGACTATTTCTAACAAACTTTTTCTTTCTTATATATTTGCTAGCAAAATCTATTGCATCTATATTTGTAACATGCCAATGCTTCACTAAAGTAAAAATTTCCTAAGTTTTTACTATTAAATTAAATAAACTATGTAACAAGCCATTGCAATAAAAAAATTCCTTTATTTATTGAGAATATACGAACAAGATGCCATAGAAAATTACAATAAAGATTCCACTTCATTACAATCACTTCAGAAGTTACAACATTACAAGAATGCCTACATTTACATACATAGCTCAAATGATCTTTAGAAAAAATATCTTAGAGATGGTTCAGGATCCTTCCTTTCAAATATTGGTTCTTCTATCACTTATTATGAGAAGAAGCATCACTCAAGTGTTTTTTTTCCAGCCATGGAGTCATATTTTGTCCCCTACACATCTATCATTGATATATGGACCTTCCCTTTGGTGAAGAGATTGGTAGAGTAATCAAATATCAACAACCAACTGATCATAGTGTTGTGGAAACCTACATAACTAAATTTTGTAATCCCACAATCTAGAACTAGCATGTAATACTGAATCATGGTGAACTAATAGTTGAGGTAGAGGTAGTCACACTACTTTGACCAAAGTGTTCTCAAATGGTAATTTGAATGAAGGTCATCTATCACATACACTACTCAGGGTCGATTTGACCTAAGACCATATCAAACTATGCATAGGTATTTCCTTCAATGGATAATCTATCACTCTAGAGATAACCTATCACCATTTCTACATACTTGGAATAAATATACTTTAACAAATTAAATATAGAAGGTCCCTCCCATACAAGATAAACAATCCTAGGAGTAAACATAAGCTATGCTAGTTAAGTCAATAACCTAGGTAAGAGTAACTCATATTCCAATCAAGTTTAATCATATCTAGTAATTAATACCTATGATAAAAACCAACCTCCTTTTATCAAGTACATACAAGCACACCATAAAATAAACATAATAGATTCTATTTCCTTTTCAAAGCCATTCTAGTTTCCTTAAATGAAAGTATTCATAAAATAAAATTCAAAGCATTCATGGAGAATAATATTTTATAAATTAAATAACAAAGGAGAATATCCCCATGCCTATTTCAACTTATCCAGTTAGTTGAAAGAAATGAAGCTTCCCCAAATAGCAACTAGACTGATTATAGCTTCTCAAGAGATGTCATAATAACCCTCTAATTCTCAAGTTCATAGAATACTTCTCTCAAAAAATACTCTTTCTCAATATAACATAACTCTCTCACACACACAAATAAAATTGACTAAACTAATAAAAATGCAAACTAAAATTCTTGTAGAAATGCATCCCTAATAAATGAGTTTTCTCTGCTATTTATATATCATCAATGAGGCCTCACATCCTATAATTAAGGCATGGAAATTGACAACAATCTCCATGCACAACCTACTCCCTCAACTTATTATAAAGATGGCACAAATACAAGATCATACTTAGCAATACACAACTACAAATCAACCTTGTTGATGACAACAGTATAAGACCATCTCAAAAAACACATAACAGAATGGTCACAAGTCAATTTCAAACACAAAAGACTTCTATTTGGTTTGGGTGTTTAACTCCATGGTGCCACCACTTTACCATTTTCCTACTCTCCTATTAATAGTTTGGAGGATGAATCAAAACTTATTCAAACATTTCAATATGTTGACTAGATCATTGTTTGCTACACAACACTTTGCATCTTGCATCAAATTCTTCTATGTTATCTATAAAGTTTACATTACGCATGGCTGTCATATCCTTAAATAATTTTTTTCCTCTTTTAATTTCTATGTTTATCCATATAATAAACCATGTTCACTCCCTTACCTTATGCACTGGAAGCACACTATAGTAGTGGCCTATATGATAGGCCTGACATATAGTCTAAGAATTAGACATAAATTCTTATTCAAACATTTTCAAAGTTCTTAACTCTTTTATGACCACACACTACCAATACACCTCTCATATTTTTAACTTGGAAAGCTAAACAATATCATGGGTTTTGACATTCTATGTGCCCCATACATTATCCTAGATATTAGAATTTGTAAAATGTTTTGATAGAAAAAAAAATATATATATATGCATCTCATTATAATATATATATTATTATATATATCATTTATTAGCAAATCCTTATATTCTATATATAATATATTCTTACATATATACATATACAATGTATCATATATGCATATATATGTAGGTGTAATTGTATTCTTATTAATTCACTAAATGCACCAATCAATATTCAAATGTATATTAACCTATAATATATTTTTTTTTTCATATATTAGTGCACATATGTTTATATGTTCATATCAATATATATAATATATTTATTTACATCATTCATCTTTCTTATCAAACTCAAACATATATTATTCACGTACATATGTATGTATGTAGTAACTTCTGTTTTCATCGGTTGATTTATATATATGTATATACATACACATATACATACATATACATATTAATGTATAATTTGAACAATGACAATATATATATATATATATATATATTCTTAATATATGTGCATATACATTATGTCAATATCATATGAATGCATTCGATATCTGAATGAATATGAACATTTCAATATTTACACAATAATAATATATCAAATACATACACACACACACACACACATATTTACACACTCTATATAATTGTTACTGCTTATGTGTGTGTATATATATACACACACATATATACCCAAACATAAATATTATTCAAGAAATAAAGTAATAATCCATTAGATAATCACATGATTGCATCTAAGTGATATATTTATATACCATTACTTCATATATATATAAGATAATAATATTATACATAATATGGACTATATATATACATATGTGTACATACATACATACACACACACACACACACATATTTATGATCTTATTGATAGGAGATATATGTGTGATGAATATATTGAAATACATCCAATCCCATAGGTGTTCAACTTATCGACACAAGATCAAATAGATAAACACCATTCAAGTATGCATTTCAATAGTAATCAAGACCATTACTAATGTAGACACATTACACCAAGGATGACTTGCCACTTCCCATCTTAATCACTAGACTCAACCAATATATTGTGAGTGTGTGAATAAGCTCAAATACGATATGTTACTGGTTACTTGACCAAGATCTTCTCCGGAGTGATATTTCCCCTCCACTTGAAGGAATGAACATTTACCTACATTTACTAACACATGCTTATGGCAATCAACTATTCACAAAATATGCAACATATGTAATACATCTCCAAACTTCTAATATTAATTTAATAACCATTCAAACACATATATGAATTACTTTCACACAACATCAAATGAGATAACATACATTCATAATACATTGATAACAAAGTTCAAGCATAATTTATTAATCTCAAAAATTCATATTACCTTCATATTTACCCTACATAGTAATAGTAAATAATAATTACACAATTGGGGTGTAACATACTTCCCCCTTTCTGAATCATTGTCTCAAATGATCTATAGCAATTTAATACACAAATAAAGTTGAGTAATGGTTTATACTTACTCTTTTTAGTTCATTCAAGAATCATTAAACATCCTTCCTATGTAGCATCCCACCTTGCAACCTTTCCCTTCCTTGACCTTCCATTGAGTGCCCTTTCTAATGCATAGGGAAACCTTGTATGCCTCGCACATAATTACTCTCCCATAGAGATTTATTATATTATCATATTACCTCATATGTAAATCCTATGTACAATAGTAACTATACATGACACCTAAGACATAGTGACTAGAAATCATTAGCCCATGAATTTATCATTAGTATAATCCAAATAGAAAAGGAATAACAATGCATTACACACTACCCCATGGTTCCCATCCTTCCCTTTGGTATTTATGCTTTTAGAAAACTTGGAAACTAAGTCTATCCTTCACTTACACATCCATTTTCCTTAAACATAAAGTATTGTTCTTGACTGTTTGTCAAAGTTGAGCACAACATTGCTCTTGGAAACTTGTCAAATTCTGATACTATTTCATACTTAAGCTTTATATCAATAAAGATTCATTGATCTCTTTGATCTATTACTCCTTTTTTAAAATCTATCAAGTCTATGGTTAACCCTATTTCTAAGCTTGTTTCAACCTAATAGAGTTTCCAACCTTCCTTTCCATATAATGGTCCAAACCTCAATGTTAGAAGTTTATAAATAATTCAATATTTGGTTTACCACATTTTCCTGTTTGGCCATAATAATATATTGTGCATTGGTTCAATTGAATCTCTCATTGTATGATCATGGTTCACACAACCCTATCATTATTTTCTTGTTCACAACTGAGACATACTTCTCAAGAATACTAAGCAACTACTTCTCAAAATATATTATTTAGGACCAAAATTCTATATTTATTAAGTTTCCAAATAGCGTTGGTTACTTTGGTGAGTATATCCATGAGAAAATTATGCTAGTCTCATCGACATAAACAAGTTGATCTATCTTGTCTTCTATCACTCCCCCTCTGGAATCTCAAGAGAATACACATGCCTACCAATGATAACATTTGGTCTTCATTTCCTAGCCTACTAGACATTATCTTGCAACATCCTATGCAGCCTCTTACTCTATATTTTCCTAGGTTATAGTGGTTCCTCATTTGAAAAATAACTTCCATTCTAATGTCCTAACTTTGACATCAATTTCCTCATATCATTCTTGAATCATCCAAAATTTTGGGTACATAGGTTGTTTTATATCCAATTATAGTCTATTATTTGACTAAGTGAAAACCTATTTTATGATCTCACGCCTCCTTTAATTCCCAAGTATTGATGGTTAGGATTTTTGCAGTTTTATATCTCCTTTATCTTAGGACATCCACAACTTAGATTTCTTTCATCCTTGGATTATTTCCAAAGATGCAATTCATCTCTTAACTCAATCTAACTTTCCTGATAAGAATTGGTACTAATATTGAGTATTGATCCTCGTTTAATCATGGTGTCCCTAAAAGATATAAAACCTAATTATATACCTAATTACCAAACATGAACATTTCTAGTTAGCTCCATTGATTTACATAATTGCATAGGTGATTCCTAACCTCGGTATACCCTAACTCTAGGATAGAGTCCTCAATCAATTACTAGTCCAATGTTATAGGTTACTCTATCCCTATATGTTCCAATAAAGACCAATGTACAACCTGGAACCAAGTAAGATATTTCCAATCTATAAGTGTCAATGAGTAGTCCAGTACATATCCCAACCCAATAGATAAAACTTAATCTAAGGTTTTTCTCTTTAATAAAATGAACGTCTCATCCCAAATAGGTTATAATAATCCTAGGATTTTCTTCAAGAGTAAGTTATGATCAAGTTATCAATCAAGTAAAGATAATTGATGTGGTTTCATAGCATCACATCCTACCTTATCTTTCATACCATCTTCAAAAATTTATAGCTAAACCTTATCATCCCCAGGTCTCTTAGTATAGTAAGCTATAGTGTCAAATTTATTCACAACATGGATATATTTCATAATATGTAGTATATTACTACCTATGTATAGAATTAGCATCATTATCTAAATCCCTCATATAAGGTATATAGGAGTTTGAAGACACTTGCTTCTAATCTCGAGTAATATACATCTCTCCTTACCTATTATTGGAAATGGTCTTCCCTTTCATGATCAAATAATCTACCTATCCTTTCCTTAGGCATCAATAATAATATCATTTTATCTTACCAATCTTACCAATCATATATATATATATATATATATCTATATATCTATATATAAGGTATGGTGTAATTATAGGTCACAATCCTTGACCTTTCCACTAATTTTCTCTAAAGATTCAAATATTTTTTTCCTTGTGGTCATAAAATGTATGACTTAATTGACATCATGACTTGTGAAGAAGTTAATGATTTTTTTTGGTTGGGGTACTTAATCTAAGTTAATCCACATTCTTCCTTCTCCCCTTATTGTTTTCATGACATTTGATCTACTCAAAGTTCAACTCCTAGAAAATGCTTGCTTCTTTGAAATGATTTGTCATTCCTTGGTGTTGGATTTCCATTGACTTTTTTTTCCCCAATGACATAGTTTGAATATACTTTTTCTCAAATTTAGATTCATCATTGATTTCTAATTCCATAGATTCAAAATACTAGGTCACCGAATAGGATATCTAATTTATAATCAACAAATTTAGAAGTTAAGATGCACACTAATCTAGACACAGAAAATTAACCCTTTTACTTATTCTTGTTTTCTCCCTCCTTGTACTTATTTGGCTTGATTTCACCTTGATTTAATTTTGTAAAGTGGCCCACACATTCACATTAGGTCTTGAATCTTTAAGAATCATTAAGAATTTATGATGTCTTGTAAAGGTGTTGTGAAGTGTTGTGACACATTTTCACACTTTTCCAGACTCTTCTTATTATAGTTTACCTACATATCCCCTTTTTATAGCTTACCAAGTCTTATTCTAAAGTGTTGTAAAGTCTTGTAACAAACTTTCATACTTTTCTAGGCTTTTCACCAACAAATACACCTTTCTTATGCTTTATTTGGACCCTTTATGCACATACAAGCCTTAATTAAGTGTATTTTTTAATACAAACTTGAAAAACATCATTAAAGACAATATAATTTTTGAGACCCATTCACCACTAAGGGCGAATGAGTCCATCTTGGCACAAAAATCAAAATAAATTCAAATTACTAGTGGGATTTTATTCTTAAAAGATCTAAGGTCGGCCTGCGATGTATTTTTTAGAAATTAGGGCATAATTGTGTATAAATACATGATTGTAACTCCCAATCACCCCATTCATCATCAATCAACATAGTTCATTCATAACATTCAAGCATTTAAGTATTCTCATCACTCAATCAAGCATTCAAGCATCTTGGAGCAGCATATCTTCAGACTTCATCACCAAGAGTTTGGTAAGTTTATAACATTATATTTAGCTTATTTATCATTCTCTTCTTATTTCATTTCATTATCAAGGGTTTGATTGCTAAAGTGTGGTTTGACCAAGGAAAACCCCTATACACTAACCCTTAACTCTTTTCCCCCTCTTTGCATGCGTGTTTGTAGGTCTTGTAGGAAGATTTTTCAAGGAGAAAAGTGTAAAAAAGGTGTTGAATATTCATTTAAGTCAGAAAAGTCAACATAACCCTATTTGAAGCTTGGAGACAACTTTCTCATCAAATTTTCTAGATTCATATCTAACAAGTTGTCAGGCAAGAAAGTGCAGACCATGACCTACTGATTTGACTTTTTAATTTTTAGAAATATTTAGGTGGACTAATTTTCCATTTCTGGTGAATTAGTCCCACTGGCAAGTTGGAAAAAATATTTTTCGGAAGTTCTATGTTTCTAGTATCCCGAAACCTGTTTTGTCAAATTTTACCAGAAATAGGATTGATTCATCATCTATGGCGAATGAGTCCTAGCGGGCTTCAAGAGTGAATTCTACAGCCTTCTAGAACCTTCCTAGATCTAATTTCAATTTCTAGGTGCACCCCATTCAGTTTCATTATCTTCTATTTCAATTTTTTTATATTTCTAGTTCATGTTTGTATACATCATTATGTTTTCAAACACTTTGCATTTCTTACTTTTCATTCAATAATTGATCTATTTTATTAGTTTTCTACATTTAGTTTGTTTTATCTAGGAATATTACACCCACATAACATTAATCTTTGAATGCTAACATTACATTTTGGCCCCAATCTTTATCCTTTTAGGTGAAAAAACCTAGAAGGATAGCAAACCATTCGAGGTGCCAAAATATTTGTTTACATTTTGATAAACCTTGTAACACCCCACCATGCAACCCTAGGGGAAGTTACAATTTACTACAAAAACAAACTATTTTTTTTTTTTTTAAGAACAATTAATATACAAATAACATGCAAGTTCACTAACCATTTCCAACCAATCCCCTAAGGTTACGAGACTGAGTTACTTAAACCCAAACAAGAAACATGAATCAAAACCATAACATTTAAATACTTAACAATTTAAGTTCACATACATTCCATACATAATAATTTACATCAAAGGATATGAGATACCACTTGATTCCAATAATATAATTTACAACATGATTACAACACTCATTCCCCGAATGAGATAAATCCAATAAGTAAGGTTACAGATTACAACTTCCACCTCGATAACAATGAGGGGTAATAAAATTACAATAATTTCAGAAAGAATAAAGCAAAAAGAGAAACTAGATCCCATGAGCTCTCCAACTGAAAATCTCATCCACACGAACAAAAAGACAACCCAACGGATTAAGGTCCATGTTCCACCCAACCATGTAATACCTAAAGACTCACCCCTTGTGCTAGGAGATAGTAACAAGGAATTCCTAAACAAGACCATCTACCTCCATACATAGGCTAAAACATAACTAAACTAAAAAGGATACAAGTACAACATCACTTAACACAAAGGTTACAATGCTTCCAGAGAACAATGATCATGCACATCATTTGTACACCACACAATAAATGGCTGACTGTTGACGTAGGTAGAGTGTCATACATAAGTTGCTATGAGTTACCCTAGCTCAACCTTCCTAGGCTACCAAACCCCTATCTTGGGTTACTCTAGCTTGCCTCTATCGACTGTCGAACCCTCATGCAAAAACTATGTGTCTTTTCTTATCTCGAGCCTTAAAAAACACATGCTTCATGAGAGAGGAATTCATTATCTTTATTAGTGTGAAATTTCCCCATTAATTCTTTTAAATTATCACTTGGTTAAACCCTAGGTGAGTTACCGTGGCACCCCTTTGTGTGTCAGACCCCCATAGAGAGCCACTCTCCTATCAACAACACAACCATGATACAAAACCACAATCCAATGGGTAACTCGATAAGATGACCTCTCCAATTCCAAGGAGGAAACGAACAAGGGAAACTTACTCCAAACACTGGAGGATAACAAAATACAATCCCCACTCCTTCCAAAGGAGGCACAAACCACATAAACCTCTCCTATTCCCAAGGAGGCACAAACCATCCCTATTCGTGAAAATCAAGTGAAACAACATGGTGTAACCATACACACTTACCATAGTAAAACATAGGTTGACTAACATAACGAAAACCCATACCAATAAATGAACCCCTATCTGGAAGACTTCAAAATATTTACTCATTTTTTTTACAACATTGAGAAAGAACAAATCAATAGGAAAAAGCACTTTAGGCAATTAAATCAAGCTAAGGTTAGGATTTCCTAAATCCAGTCAAACTCAATTTCCATTACTTGCATTTATCCAAAAAAAATACACCAAATTCATTTCACGACGTTGAAGTATTTAAACACCAATCATTTACTCTAAGTTTCACAATTATATTACATAATCAAAACCACTTGATAAACAAAACATTTAGATAAAATATATTAGTCTTTATTTCAACTTAAAATTAATTAATCAACTAAAAATCCTCTAGAGAAAGATACAATATACACTAAATTTATATACATAAAAGTATATACTCAACGTATTTACTATTATATCTTTATATATTTAAGATTCTAAATCCCTTTGAAATTTAGCAGTTCATCACCATAAAATAATTTATTTAAAATATATAAAATATACATATATACTTTATATATATACATATACACACTAAATGTGTATGATATATATACATAAGTATATATATACTATATATAAATAAACCATTATAAAATAAATAATATTATTTAAATATTCAAATAATATTATATATATACATATAATATATATATATTATAATATTAAAATAATATTTAAAAAACAAAAAAAAAATTAATTTTAATTAAAATAAAATGCATCCCAAGCTATGGGTGTGGGCCCCTCCCATAAGGGAGTGGCAAGGTTGCCACACAACCTCCCCCATATGGTGGGTGTTGTATGGGTAGTGCCTCCCAATGGGGGGTGCCGCGTGGGAGCAACACCTCCCATAAGGGCGTCGTGGGGGGTGCAGGGCTTCAGCCCTCCCCTCCACAACGCTAAATAATTTTTTTCTTAATATAGTACATTTAAAAAAAAAAAATTACATTTAATTTAAAACAACCAAAAAAATAGAAGCCAAATCAGAGAGCATAACTCTATTTCATGGTTTTTCCTTTTTTTAAAAAAAAAAAACAACAATTTCTTTCTTAAAAACAAACTAACTAACATCACCATATTTATAAAATTGCAATACATATACCTAGATTTTCATTTCCATTCTAAAATTGAGCAAAAGCACAGCAAATTCTTGCAATAACATAATTAAATTAGGCAATACAACAAGAGTTTAAAATATTAGTTTGAAATGAAGATTTTTTGTGGGTTTTATTTCTATTTTCTATTGTGATTGTTGTTTGGTTTTCTTTCCTAATTCCAACATAAATTTGAAAGTTTTGAATCCATTTCACATGGGTTTCCATTGAATCTAAATAACATTTTAAAGATTTCAAACAACATAATGAAATATTTGAAACTTTGTTCAAAATGGAAAACAAAAAAACACACAAAGAGGGAACCTAGTTTTTTTCTCCCAAGCTTGAAGAACTCCAATGGAGATTCCAAATCCTTTCCTTCAAAATCCAAATCTAGCCACAGCAAAAAAAACTCTCCACCAAAAATTCAAAATTTCCCTAAAAAAATTAAATAGAAAATGCCCAAACAGAGTTTTCCCCAAATTTGGTCAAACCCCTAAAATATCTCACCCACTAAATTTATTGCAAAATTTGGGGAAATTTCCATTTCTTTTTAAATTCAAAACAATTTTTACTTTCTATTTCAAATCTCATTCATTTTCAAAATTTCTTTTAAAGAAAAGAACTCCAATTTTGCAAAGAATTTACTTTATCTATAATTTTCAAAA
The DNA here is from genome assembly GCA_007258455.2 of Sequoia sempervirens. Taxonomy (NCBI): domain Eukaryota; kingdom Viridiplantae; phylum Streptophyta; class Pinopsida; order Cupressales; family Cupressaceae; genus Sequoia; species Sequoia sempervirens. The sequence goes on from VDFB02270651.1 coordinate 375,934,670, forward strand.
GTGAAATTTACAACACATTTTCATCTATATTTTTAATCAAACCTTAATATCCAACATGATTTCCATTCTAATTTTAAATTTGAATCTAAATATACAATAATGCCAAAACAACTATTTCATTTAATTTATCACCATTAACCTAGTTAATCGATAAACTGAAAATTATTTTATTAATTAAATCAAATTAATCGATAAAATAAATAATATTTCAACATTGCATCAAGCTACATTTAAACATCATTTTAACTACACCCATCATCTAATAACCTTTAAAATTTGAAATTAAATAAACACACAAGGAGAAATGGACCAAATTAAAACAACCAACCTGACAACAACTCAATGACACATTATGACTAGGGTGATGACTTGGCATGGAAAACGTAGCTACTATCTCCCAATTGATTTTTGTTGGTCAATGGAAATGCTCAAACCTATGAACCAGGTGGAGTTGATGTCACGAACCTGTCAACCTACGAACAAAGAGTACATCAAACATGCATATATATAATATGATCAAACACACTGTGAAGAGGGAATCTCAGAATTGCAGGGTGCTCACAAGCGAGTGATACAATCACGTCCCCTTTAGCAATAAAAAATTACTAACTGATGATTCTAACATCAGTAATATGATCAACAACATAAAACATCGTTAAATCAAATATCTTCTAAGTTAATCCAAAACATGCCATACAAATATCATCAGAATAAAATAACATCACATCAAAATATAACATTCACATCATTTAACAATTATGAACAAAAGTAACCAAGTTCCAAAGTCACAGCATAAACAGAACAAAGCATTACAAAGAAAACACTCCCAATCCAAACATCCAAATGGAGTGTTACATCCTCCCCCCTAGGGTTAGGCTTACTCCTGGAAGCCTGCAAAAAAATAAGGATAGAACTCCCTCAAAACTAACTAAACACTAACTAACTGAGAACCTCAATTTGTGAGGAGAAACTCCTGAGGCCGAAGGATGATCTCCACCCAGATGCTCAGCCTGATGGGTATCCACCGCAGTGAATGCCCTATGCGATTTTCCTGCATATCCCACTATCGGCTCTAAAGCTGCTAGCCTCTGACTAAAACCAGAATTTCCCTATTGAGGACACTCATGAGCAAAGTGGCCCTGCTAAACACAAGAGAAACATCCAATCCCTCTACTGAAACCCTGAACAACTAGAGGCCCACTAGGTCATGGAAAACCACCTCCACTAAATGTCAGTTGAGAACTCTAAGCAGGCTGATCAACACGATCATGATGAGATCGCATCCAAATCCTATCTCTCTTATTCTGTCTCCAACTTCTATCAGGTTGGAATTGAGGATTCTACTTCCTAGACTACGAAGGCTGTTGTTGCTGCTCACCCTTAGTGGGTTACTGATTCTCTGATTCCCTCTAGAAAACCTTGTAGCCTAAGATTGGCCACCCTGAGATGCAACACCAATGGAAGGAGCACTGCCAAACTGAACTCCTACCTAACCACCTAAAACCAAAGCTAAATTCTCCTCAACAATAAAAGCCTTATCGACAGCTACCTCCATGGTCTTAAGCTCAAATACCCAAACTCCACCACTGATTTGGGGGTTTAAACCCCTAATGAAATGTTGGACTAACATACCCTCGTCGTCACCTATGCCCGCAAACTATTTGAGCTTAAAGAAATGATGCTCAAACTATTCCACTGACATATCCATCTGTCATAGGTCATGGAACTCATCTCCATGGCACTGACACCAATGATTAGAAAGGAATCGAGCTCTGAATCACTCTAGGAACAATTCCCAAGATATAGTGTTGATATCCAAATGGAGCTTTTTCTCCTCTAACCTCCACTAGGTAGATGTGAAATCCCTCAAATGCATAATCACACACCTATCCTTGGTGTTTCTACCATACAGATGCATGGAAAAATAGGTCTATTCAAATCAAACAACCAAGTCTCAGCCTCTGATCCACTACCCAAACCATCAAATGTGGGTGGATGAGCTCTAAGGAGATCTCTCATGTGTGCAGCCATGACTGCCTCAAATGGAGCTAGAACCTGATTTGTCTCTCCTGCAATCTCTTGATCCCTATCCGGCCTAGGGCCCATATGAGCAAGGGTCTCCTCAAGAAAGTGACACAACTGAGCGTCCCCGACCCCTGCTCGATCTTGATGCTAGCTACCAACCACTAGCAAAAACTGAGAAGCCTGATGCTCCTCATGATCAGAAGCATGGGGAACAATAGGAGGTGTATCCTGCTGATTACCTCCACGACCGCCTACATGGCCACGACCCTTATGACCTCGCCTAGGTGGCATGATCCCAAAAAGATACACACCACAACATAAGACAAGGTACACAAACAAAACATCCTATGCAACTAACAACTTAATGGGTCCACATTATCCCAGAGTACCTAGTGTTTAAAATTGCACTCTGATACCATGTGTAACACCCCGCCACACAACTCTAGGGGAAGTTGTAATTTACTACATAGAACTATTTTAAAATTTTTTTTTTAAGAACAATTAATAGACAAATAGCATGCAAGTTCACTAACCATTTCCAACCAATCCCCTAAGGTTACGAGACTGATTTACTTAAACCCAAACAAGAAACTTGAATCAAAACCATAACATTTAAATACTTAACAATTTAAGTTCACATACATTCCATACATAATAATTTACATCAAAGATATGAGATACCACTTGATTCTAATAATATAATTTACAACATGATTACAACACTCATTCCCTTGAATGAGATAAATCCAATAAGTATGGTTAAAGATTACAACTTCCACCTTGATAATAATGAGGGGTAAGAAAATTATAATAATTTTAGAAAGAATAAAGCAAGAAGAGAAACTGGATCCCACAAGCTCTCCAACTAGAAATCTCATCCACACGAACAAGAAGACAATGCAATGGATTAAGGTCCATGTTCCACACAACCATGTGATAGGCGAAGACTCACCCCCCGTGCTAGGAGATAGTAACCATGAATTCCTAAACAAGACCATCTACCTCTATATATAGGCTAAAACATAATTGAACTAAAAAAGATACAAGTACAACATCACTTAACACAAAGGTTACAATGCTTCCAGAGAACAATGATCATGTACATCATCTGTACACCACACAATAATTGCCTGATTGCTGACGTAGGTAGAGTGTCATACATAAATTGCTATGAGTTACCCTAGATCAACTTTCCTAGGCTACCAGACCACCATCTTGGGTTACCCTTGCTTTCCTCTACCCACTGTCGGACCCTCATGCAAAACTATGCATCTCATCTTATCTTGAGCCTTAACAAATGCATGCTTCATGAGAGAGGAATTCATTATCTTTATTAGTGTGAAAGTTCCCCTTTAATTCTTTTAAATTATCACTTGATTAAACCCTAGCTGAGTTACCCTGGCACCCCCTTTTGTGTCGAACCCCCACAGAGAGCCACTCTCCTATCGACAACACAACCACGGTACAAAACCACAATCCAATGGGTAACTAGATACGACGACCTCTCCAATTCCATGGAGGCAACAAACAAGTGAAACTCACTCCAAACATAGGAGGATAACAAAATACAAACCCCACTCCTTCCAAAGGAGGCACAAACCACATAACCCTCTCCTATTCCCAAGGAGGCACAAACAATCCCCATTTGTGAAAACTAGGTGAAACAACATGGTGTAACTATATGCACTTCCCATGGAAAAAAAGAGGTTGACTAACATAACGACAACCCATACCAATAAATGAACCCCTATTTGGAAGACTTCAAAACATTGACTCTCTTTTTTGACAACGTCAAGAAAGAAAAAATCAACACTAAAAAGCACTTCCAAGAATTAAATCAAGCTAAGGTTAGGATTTCCTAAATCCATTCAAACTCAATTTCCATTACTTGCATTTATCCAAAAAAAAATACACCAAATTCATTTCACGACATTGAAGTATTTAAACACCAATCATTTACTCTAAGTTTCACAATTATATTACATAATCAAAACCACTTGATAAATAAAACATTTAGATAAAATAAATTAGATTTTATTTCAACTTAGAATTAATTAATCAACTGAAACTCCTCTAGACAAAGATACAATATACACTAAATATATACACATAAAATTATATACTCAATGTATATACTATTATATATTTATATATTTAAAATTCTAAATCCCTTTGAAATTAAGCAGTTCATCACCATAAAATAATTTAGTTAAAATATATAAAATATACATATATACATTATACATATACATATACACACTCAACGTGTATGATATATATACATAAGTATATATATATATAGTATATATATAAATAAACTATTATAAAATAAATAATATTAATTAAATATTAAAATAATATTATATATATACATATAACATATATATATTATAAAATATTAAAATAATATTAAAAAAAATTAATTTTAATGAAAAAAAAAGCACATCCCAAGCTATGGGCGCGAGGCCCTCCCATAAGGGAGTGGCCAGGCTACCATGCAGCCTCCCCCATATGGGGGGTGATGTGTGGGCAGTGCCTCCCAATGGGGGGTGCCACGTGGGAGCAGCGCCTCCCATAAGGGAAATATGGGAAGTGCAGGGCTTCGGCCCTCCCCTCCACAACCCTAAATAAAAAATTTCTTAATATAATATTTGAAAAAAAAAATGATTTTACATTTAATTTAAAACAACCAAAAAAAACTAGAAGCCAAATAATAGAGCATAACTTTGTTTCATGGTTTTTTCTTTTTTTAAATAAAAACAACAATTTATTTCTCAAAAACAAATAAACTAATATCACCATATTTATAAATTTGCAATACATATTCATAGATTTTCATTTTCAGTCTCAAATTGAGCAAAAGCACAACAAATTCTTGCAATTTAATAGAATTAAATTAGGCAATACAACAAGAATTTAAAATATCAGTTTGAAATGAATATTTTTTGTGGGTTTTCTTTCTATTTTCCATTGTGATTGTTGTTTGGTTTTCTTTCCTAATTTTAACAGAAATTTGCAAGTTTTGAATCCATTTCACATGGGTTTCCATTGAATCTAAATAGCATTTTAAAGATTTCAAACAGCATAATCAAATATTTGAAACTTGCTTCAAAATGGAAAACAAAAAAAAATACAAAGAGGGAACCTAGTTTTTTCTTTCAAGCTTGAAGAACTCCAATGGAGATTCCAAATCCTTTCCTTCAAAATCCAAAATGCCCAAATAGAGTTTTCCCCAAATTTGGTCAAACCCCTTAAATATCCCACCGACTAAATTTATTGCAAAATTTGGGGAAATTTCCATTTCTTTTTAAATTTAAAACAATTTTTACTTTCTATTTCAAATCTCATGCATTTTCAAAATTTCTTTTAAACAAAAGAACTCCAATTTTGCAAAGAATTTACTTTATCTATAATTTTCAAAAGTGAAATTTACAACACATTTTCATTTATATTTTAATTAAACCTTAATATCCAACATGATTTCCATTCTCATTTTAAATTTGAATCTAAATAGAAAATAATGCCAAAACAACTATTTCATTTAATTTATCACCATTAACCTAGTTAATCAATAAACTAAAAAATATTTTATTAACTAAATCAAATTAATCAATAAAATAAATAACATTTCAACATTGCATCAAGCTACATTTAAACATCATTTTAACTACACCCATCATCTAATAACCTTTAAAATTTGAAATTAAATAAATACACAAGGAGAAATGGACCAAATTAAAACAACCAACCTGACAACAACTCGATGACACACTATGACTAGGGTGATTACTTGGCATAGAAAACCTAGCTACTATCTCCCAATTGATTTTTGTTGTTTAATTGACACACTTAAACCTATGAACCAAGTGGAGTCGATGTCATGTACTTGTCAACCTGTGAATAAAGAGTACATCGAACATGCATATATATATAATATGATCAAACACACCATGAAGAGGGAATCTCATAATCGTATGGCCCTCACAAGTGAGTGATACAATCACATCCCCTTCACCAATACAAAATTACTAACTGACGATTCTAACATCAATAATATGATCAACAACATAAAACATTGTTAAATCAAATATCTTCTAAGTTAATCCAAAACATTCCATAAAGATAACATCAGAATAAAATAACATCACATCAAAATATAACATTCACATCATTTAACAATTGCGATCAAAAGTAACCAAGTTCCAAAGTCACAACATAAACATAACAAAGCATTACAAAGAAAACACTGCCAATCCAAACTTCCAAACTGGAGGGGTGTTATAAACCTAAATTTTGAACATTTTCTTTCTGATTTGCATCCTAGGTTTAACTTTCATTGTATTTCATCCTAGGGTTTTCAAAAATTGCATTAGTGAAACTATCATATAGCTTTTATTTTTGCATTTCCAATCATTTAAAATAACTAAAATTGTACATCAAAACCATAGTTCTACATAAGACAATCTGAAAAGCATAAAAATCATTTTAATTTTTTTGAATGAACTCAAAAAAATTCATCCCTGGACTCATTCACCACCATGGGTAAATTAGTCCAATTGCACATTCTGCACTGCATTTTTTTGGGCATTTTTTGCATTATAGTTTTATGTTACTACATTTTTTCATACTTTCCAGATTTATTTTTTTCTTCTTCTTGCATTTAGTTTATATTCATTCATTTTCATCATAGATTTTTTCTTTAATAAGTTTTTGATGTCATTAAAATCCTTAGTGGAAATGTTAAATTGTGCCTTTGGAAGTGATCCTAATGACCTTGAGCTTCCTCATGCTCCTTCAACTCTTCATGAATGTCCTCCTTGTGTTGTTGACATCATTAGAGAAGATGATGATAACATGAGTAATTTCTTAAACAAATTCCTTAACAACCTTGAAGCTAATGCATCCTTTTACCCATCCATGAAACAATCAAATCTTCCTACCATATCACCTACTGATATGTTTAGGTATTTAAATTCTAAAAAATATGAAGAGCCTAAGTTCCCTCCAATAGGTGGACCTAGTTCTTTTTACCATCTTAAGAAAATAAGGACATGACACAACAATTGAACATTACATTCATCAATTGTTAGAACAAAATCCAAAAGATGAAAACACAACAAGGTCAGGCTATCAAGATCCTCCTCATGATAGCAAGTCTCCTTTTGAATATTGGAGACTTTGTGATGATGGCACGGTGATCTTTGATTCCCCTCCCAATTTTAATGTTGTCCTTCCATGCGAGCAACCATTACATGCTTCTAACATGATAGGGATGATAGGATCCCCATGGGTCCTCTTCCTCCTTCAATTCATGAAAATGGTGAATCTAGTAAATGCAAGTGACCTTACAAATTGAAAAAAACTAAATTTTCCTCTCCATCCACGACCTAAATGTGAAAGGAAACTACAAATTCTTTTAAACAAAGGTTTCATCCTATTACCACCTATGAATAGGCTGGTAATATTTCCATCCTAAAGATTTCAATATAACTTTTTGTAAATACCATTGTGTTCTTGGACACCGCATTGATGAGTTTTAGGCACTGAAGCAAATACTAAGCACCACTTCAATGACACTGACTCCTATCATATCATCCCATAGTACACTTTTCCATACCTCACCATACAATAGTTTTAGAATCTTCTATTCTCACTATTGCATGACCTTTCTAAACACCTATCTTGGCTCATTCTTTTCTTGCACCTAGTGGGGGCAAGAAGTTGCTAGTCTTGTCCTAGTAATGCATTTGTCATTGTCACCTAGTTGCATTATTCACCTTCCACTTATACCAATTGAAATTGGAAGGCAGATGACTTGCTTGATGGTTGACTTTCTTTTGCATTACTAGTGTTTTCCTTATATTTTGTGTGTGCATGTGCATATGGTGTTCCCCCATGATGTGGCAATTAATGTTCTTCTCTATTTGTACCTTCATTCTTCTCTATGTTGTATATCACTTTTTCTTTCACTTTTAGCTTTTGTTTTGTGTTTTCCTATTGGGGATGACACAAATCATTGAGATGACCTATGTCTCTTCCATGTTGACCACAAAGTTCCTTTTTACTTTCTTTTTCATTCTTTTTTGGGTATGTGCAAGATCATCATGGAAAAATCAGGCCCCTTAAGTGGCAAAAAAAAGGAAAAATTAGAGTTAGGCAACTTAACATAAAAATTTGAATAATTTATCTATATTATTTCAAAAATATGTATAAATAAAATCTGTAGCAAATTTTGAAATGTAGGTGTTTCACTAGAACTGATGCATATGTTTTTGTAAATTTTTTTCCAAATAAATAATTAATTATGTATTTTTTATTACAAAATTAAAAAAAAAAATCTTATGTCTAACCATGTTAGCTTGGTCAAAACTTCACGAAATTCAATTTTTCTTTTTTTAATCATATAGTATGTGAAGCATAGAAGGTGACACATGTTTTGGGTTCAAAAAATGTGATACCGTATGAAAGCTATAGATGTTTTTAATTCAGTCTATCAATCAGGACTTTAGTCATAATTTGAATAAAAAATGAATAATAATTGCTTATTAAATTCAAAGTAAAGCATAATTTATATTGTTTGAAAGCTGAGAATATCCTTTAAAAAACCTTTTCACTTCATTCATTTTGGGTAGAAAAAAAATCGTTAGCCACATACCCATCATATTGCCACTTTTTGGGACATCATGATCCTAGACATACCCTTTTGTGTTTTCCTTTGGGGATGATGTGAAGTATTGAGATGCCCTATGTCTCTTCCATGTTGACCCAAATGGCCATTTTTTTAAATTTTTTTCTTTCGTTTTGTGTTTTCCTTTTTGAGATGATGCAAGGCATTGAAACCATAATGTCTCCTTCATGTTGACCCAAAAAAGTTTCCATTTTCATTCATCTTTTCACTTTCCTTTGCTTGTGTTTTCCTTTTGGGGATGACACAAAGAGTTGAGACACCCTATGGGTATGTGCAGGATCATCATGGAAAAAAAAGGCCCTTAAGTGGAAATTTTTTTTAGAAAAATCAGAGTTAGGAAACTTGACGTAAAAATTTGAATAACTTATCTATATTATTTCAAACATATGGAAGAATATAATACATAGAAAATTGAATGTAGTTTCTAAAATACTAGGTTTATTTTATAAAAATAAAAAATCTATCTGGTAAAAGTTTGAAATTTCAATGTAGTAGTACATAAATTTTAGGGAAAAAATAAGTAGGTGTCTATCTGACCACCCTAACTACAATAAAATGATAATATTATTTTATAATATTTTAGATATAAGTAGAGGACTCATGTCCTAATGTGATGCATAATTTTCTATAATTTTTATCCAAGTAAATAATTAATTATGAATTTTATATTACAACTTTTAAAAAATATAAAAACTTGTATGTCTAACCACCTTAACTTGGTAAAAACTTCATGAAAGTCATTTTTTCTTTTTTGAATCCTATAGTATGCCAAGTAGATAATGTGATGCATGTTTCATATTCAAAAAATGTGAGACCATTTGAAGGCTATAATTTTTTTTCAATTAACCTATCAATCAGGAATTTAGTCATAATTCAAATAGAAAATGAATAATAACTATTTATTAAATTCAAATTAAAGTATAATTTATGTTGGTGGAAAGTTGAGAATCTCCTTTAAAAACCCTTTTTCATTTCATCAATTTTGGGTAAACAAAATTCGTCAGCCACATGGGTCATTATATCACTTACATATCACCACTTTTTGGCACATCATGATCCTGCACATACCCATATGTCTCTTCCATGTTGACCCAAAACAGATATTTCCTTTTCTTTTTTTTCACTCTCCTTGTGTCATTCTTCCAGTTCTATGTGAATTTGGGGAATCATGATAGTTCCAAGCTCTTTAATAAAAAAATTGTAGCAACGAACATAATGACCCCAAATCCATAGATCCCTTATGTGTTTGGTGTGTTCCTTTTTGGGGGAAACCCCTCTTTCTTTTGTTCCTTTTCATTTGCATGACGTGGCCTTACTCAGAAATGTATGACTTGGCCTAGGGGCTTTCCAAGTTCGCTCTCATGTCTTTTTTATTTTTTGCATTCTTCATTCACTACTTTAAATTAATTACTCATAGAACGATGTGTACCAATTCCTTTAAAGTGGGGAATACCTTGGCATTATTCATTTGCATTCTTGGTTCTTAGTGCAGCCTTCTTTCTCTATACAATGTGTTTGTCACTTTGTGGATGAAATTGGGTATGATGTCCTTCATAAGAGTGATCTATCCTAGCATATTACATTGCTCTTAGTGGCTTGATGTGACACACTACATCTCCTAAGCTGCAAATATTCTATTCTTTGATTGGTCCTCTATTTGAGAAATTAGACACAATGTTCCCTAAGTTATAGACCTCACATGAAGTAAGTAAAAATCATTTGAACATTATTTTGCATGTTTCATTTTGCATTTAAATGGACACCTTGCATAACAAAACTTGCCTGCATGTGGTTCCATTGCATTTTCTCATGAGTTTTAAGCATACAAAGCTTTCCTTGCCTCATGAAGCATGGAATGAAATTTTATTTTTTGGTGCCTTATTAAAGTTATCAGGAGGTATAACATTGATATGGTTGAGTGGAAAGCGTATTCCGAGGCATGAATTTCCCCATATCCACCTTGTGGATTTCTCATGCTACATAAAACTAGAAGTTTCATGGCTCAAGAGAGAGTATGTTGTGGATTTCTCACCCCATAGACAACTAGAAGTTTTGTATCCCCAAAGTGAGTATACTTGGGCCTTCTCATTCAGTGGATATCCATGAGTTGCATCACCCTATAGTGAATATGAACTTCCTTGTCCAAACCCTTTTACTTTTTCTTGTTTTGTCCCTCCTTGTGTGTATTTGGCTTGATTTAACCTTTATTTAATGTTGTAATGTCGCCAACACATTCACATTAGGTCTTCAATATTTGTGAATCATTAGGAATTTATGATGTATTGTAAAGGCATTACGAAGTGTTGTGACACATTTTAACACTTTTCTAGACTCTTATTATAATTCACCTACATATCCCATTTTTATCACTTACCAAGTCTTATTCTAAACCGTTGTAAGGACTTGCAACAAAATTTCATGCTTTTCTAGGCTTGTCACCAACAAATACACCTTACTTATGCTTTATTTGGCCCCTTTATGCACTTAAAGGTCTTAATTAAGTGTATTTTTTAATACAAATCTAACAACACATTATTAAAGATAATATAGTTTCTAAAACCCATTCACATGCCTTGAGTGGGATCCATTCACCACTAGGGGCGAATGAGTCCCTCTTGGCACAAAAATCAAAATAAATTCAAATTATTGGCAGGTTTTTATTCTTAAAAGACCTAAGGTCAGCTTGTGATATAGTATTTTTGATAAATTGGGGCATAATTGTGTATAAATACATGATTGTAACCACCAATCACCCATTCATCATCAATCAACATATTTCATTCATAACATTCAACCATTCTAGCATTCTCATCACTAAATAAAGCATTCAAGCATCTTGGAGAAACATATATTTAGACTTCATCACTGAGAATTTGGTAAGTTTATGACATTGTATGTTTTTTATTTATCATTCTCTTCTTATTTCATTTCATTATCAAGGGTTTGATTACTAAAGTGGGGTTTGACCAAGGAAAACCCTATACCTTAACCCTTTTCTCCCTCTTTGCATGTGTGTTTGCAAGTCTTGTAGGTAGATTTGTCAAGGAGAAAGATGTCAAAAAGGTGTTGCAAATTCATCTAAGTCAGAAAATTCAATATAACCCTATTTCAAGCTTGGAGACCACTTTCCTATCAGATTTTCCAGATTCAAATCCAGTAAGTTGTCAGGAAAAAAAGTGTAGACCAAGATCCACAAATTTGACCTTTGACTTTTCAAAAATATGTAGGTGGAATAATTCACCATCTATGGCAAATGACAGCTAGGATGGAAAAATACTTTTCTAAAGTTCTATGTTCTTGACATCCTGAAAGCTATTTCAATAGATTTTACCAAAAACATGACTGATTTTCCATCTGTGGTGAATGAGTCCCAATGGGCTTCAACAGTGAATTTTGTAGCCTTCTAGAACCTTCCCATATATACTTTCAGTTTCTAGGTGCACCCCATTCAATTTCATTAAGCTTCATTTTAGTTTGTTTATATTTCTAGTTCATGTTTGCACACATCACTGTGTTTGCAAACAATTTGCATTTCTTAGTTTGCATTCAATAATTGATCTATTTTATTAGTTTTATTCACTTAATTCATTTCATTTAGGCATATTACACCCACATCACATTAATATTTGAATTTTAACATTTCATTTTGGCCCCAATTGTTATCCTTTTTGGTGAGAAACCCTAGAAGGATAACAAACCATTTGAGGTGCCAAAATATTTGTTTACAACTAATATTACCATTCTCTTTCCAATAACCTTTTTGTTGAGGAATATCCATACCCACAAAACCTCGTTGGTTGATGCACCTTTCAACTTAGAGTGTTGTTTCCTTACAACTTCTATTGATTTGATACTTAGTGCCATATTGTACTCCATTTTCTTTAGGACCCTCTAAACATATGTTGATTTCCACAGACATGTTGGTGATTTTATCTTATACTCCAACCAATCTATGTACTATCCAAACCTTTGGTCAGGCCAACCCAGTTTATCTTGACAAGTTTCTTTCCTACAATCACCTTTTCAAGTGACTATATTCTAATGCTTGGAATCTTATTCTCGCATAACCTTTAGAGATACCCAAAAAAATTGGTCTCTTTTTTTCATCTTAATCAAAACTCCAAATTGATCTCATCAATTTTTGGCTGGTGGAACTATTTCCACTTCATTGATTACTTCATTCTGACCTTTCTGGCATTTTCCCCTTTTTCTTAAGTACTAACTCTTCTCTTGCAAGATCCTATCCTTATACAAGAATTAGATTTTTTTCAAGAGTTATACAACCTCATGGATACCTCCTTTGTTGACTTTCTACTTTGATCTAATTTATGTCAACATTGCATACACATAGATTCATAGTTTTATCACTTATTTTAACAATTCTTGACTCTTTACTACTATATAGGTTCCTACTAATAAATAAGTTATCTAATTTCTTCCAATTCCCTTAGATCCATATAAATATTTCATGGGATAAAGGTATACATTGGTTATTGTACCTAACCTTCCTAAATAACCTGATTGCATAATCTTTCACAATCCAAGGGGATTAAATAATAAGTTGTTGATCTAAGAGTTTCTAGCTCCAAGGTTGAATCTTCTTTGGTCCCAACTTTAAATAAGTTCTTAGGGATCTCATCTTCTTTTCTCTTTTCTCTCATTTATTTTCTCTTATCGTTTTGGCACAAAAACTTTTCAACCATTATCTTTTGATAAGGATTACATATTTTTTGCATAATGAGCTCATAGGTTCCAAAGCTAAACCTAGATCTAATACCACATGTAACATGCCAACCCTTCACTGAAGTAACAATTTCCTAATTTTTTACTCTACTCATAAATAAACTATGTAACAAGTGATTGCAATAAAAAAATTCATTTCTTTATTGACAATATACAAACAAGATACCATAGAAAATTATAATAAAGATTCCACTTCATTAGAATAACTTCACATGTTACAACATTACAAGAATGCATACATTTACATAAAAACATCAAATGAACTTTAGAAAAAATAACTTATAGATAGTCCAGGATCCTTCCTTTCAAATCTTTATTCTTTTGTCACTTGCTATGGAGGAGAAGCACCACTCAAGTGATTTTTTTTCCAGCCATAGACTCATATATGGCCCCATGCACATTTATCATTTGATAGATGGCCCTTCCCTTTGATGAAAATATTTGTAGAGTAACCGAATAACAACAACCAACTGAGCATAGTTTTGTGCCCCACATAACTAGAACTTGTAATCTGGCCACAGTCTAAAACTAGCATGTAATACTAGATCGTGGTGAATTGATGGTAGAGCTAAGGGAAGTCACACTACTTTAGCCAAAGTCTTATAAAATGGTAACTCAAATGATGGTCATCTATCACATACACTACTTAGGACCAATTTGACTTAATGCCATCTTAAACTATGGATAGGAATTTCCTTCAATGGATAACCTATCACCCCGGATATAACCTATCACTATTTCTACAAACTTGGAATAAATCCACTTTAACAAAGTAATTAGACAAGCTCCCTCCCAGACTAGATAAATAATCATAGGAGTAAACACAAGCTATATCCTCATTAGTTAAATAGATAACCTAGCTAAGATTAACTCATATGCCACTCACATTTAATAATATCTAGTATGTAATACATATGTTAAACACCAACCTCCTATTATGGAGTACATACAAGCACATCATACAAAAAATATAATAGCTCCTATTTCCTTTTCAAAACCATTCTAGTTTCCTTAAATGCAAGTACTCATAAAATACAATTCAAAGTATTCATGGAGAACAATATTTTATAAATAAAATAACAAAGGAGAATATCCCCATCCATGTTTACGCTAATCCAATTAGTTGACAACAATGAAGGTTCCCTAAGGAACAACAAGACTAACTATAGCTTCTCAAGAGACGCCATAATAACCCTCTAATTCTCAAGTTGATAGAATAATTATCTCAAAAAATACTCTTTCTCAATATAATAGAACTCTCTCACACAAATATAACAAAGTAAACTAATAAAAATGTAGAGTAAATGCTTGTAGCAATGCGTCCTAAAAAATGAGTTTGCTTTGCTATTTATATAACAAAAATGAGGCCTCATATAATATAGTTAAGGTATGGATATTGACAACAATTTCCATGCATAGCCTACTCACTCAACTTAGCATAAAGATGGCACAAATATAAGATCATACTTAGCAATACATAGCTACAGATTGACCTTTTTGATGAAAGCGGTATAAGACCATTTCAAACAACACATATTCGAATGGTGAAAAGCCAATTGCAAAAAAAAAGACTTCTATTTGGTTTGGGCATTTAACTCCATGGTGCCACCACTTTACCATTTTCCTACTCTCATGTTAATAGTTTGGAGGATGAATCAACACTTATTTGCACATTTCAATATGTTGACTAGGTCACTGTTTACTATGCAACACTTTGCATCTTGCATGGAATTCTTCTATGTTATTTATCCACTTTAGATTACATGTGGTAGTCAAATCCCTTAATACTTGTGAACCTCTTTTCATTTATGTGCTTGTGCACATAATAAACCATGTTCACTACCTTACCTTATGTGTTGGAAGCACACTATAGTAGCAGCTTATATGATAGGCATGGCATATAGTCTAGGAATCTAACATAAATTCTTATTCAAACATTTTCAAAGTTTTTAACTATTTTATAGGTGCACACTAAAAATACACCTCAAGCATAGTTTTAACTTGGAAAGGTAAACAATATCATGGGCTATGCCATTCTATGAGCCCCATGCATTATCCTAGATATTAGCATTTATAAGATGTTTTGATAGAACACACACACACACACACACACACACATATATATATATATATATTATAATGCATCTCATTATAATATATATATTATTATATATATTCATTTACTAAAAAAACTTTATATTCCATATATAATATATTCTTACATATATACATATACAATGTAACATATATGCATATATATGTATGTGTATTTGTATTCTTATTAATCCACTAAATGCACCAATCAATATTTGAATGCATAATAACCTATATATATATATATATATATATATATATATATATATATATATTCATATATTAGTACATGTATATTTATAAGTTTGTTCATCTTATAAACATACAAATATACACATATAAACACACATATACATACATATATATACATATACATATATTATATGTATATTTATTTATTTATATATGTATTCTCAATATATGTACATATGCATCATGTCAATCTAAGATGAGTACATTCGATATCTAAATGAATACAAACAATTCAATATTCACATAATAATAATATACAAATATATATATATATATATATATATATATATATATATATATATATATAT
Source organism: Sequoia sempervirens (assembly GCA_007258455.2). Classification (NCBI taxonomy): domain Eukaryota; kingdom Viridiplantae; phylum Streptophyta; class Pinopsida; order Cupressales; family Cupressaceae; genus Sequoia; species Sequoia sempervirens. The sequence goes on from VDFB02270651.1 coordinate 375,950,780, forward strand.
ATATATATATTTACACACTCCTCTATATAAGAATTATTGCTTATGTATGCATATACATACATACATATATATATATATATATATATATATATATAGCAATAAAGTAATAATCCATTCAAATATCAAATGATTATGCCTAATTGATATATTTATATAACATTATTTCATATGTACACAAGATAATAATATTGTAAATAATATCAACTATACGCACACACACACACATATAAATATAAACATATTCCTCTATGGTCATGTATACATATGTATGCATGTATTTATGTATATATATATACATTCAATTACACAATCAATCACACATGTATTTATTATCTTATTGATAGGAGATATACATGTGATGAATATATTCAAATACATCTATCCCATGTGTGTTAAACTTATTGACACAAGAATAGAAATGTAGGGAAGAATCCACAAGCTCAAACATATAAACATCATTCAAGCATGCATTCAATAGTAATCAAGACCCTTACAAATGTAGACACATTATGCTAAGGATGACCTACCACTTCCCATATTAATGACTAGACTCAACCAATCTACTATAAGTGTGTGAATAAGCTTAGATACATTACGTTACTAGTTACCCAACCAAGATCTTCTCTTAAGTGATACTTCCCCTCTACGTAGAGGAATGAAAATTTCATTACAACCACTAACACATGCTTATGGTAGTCAATTGTTCACAAAATATGTAGTATATGTAATACACTCCAAAATTAGAATATTAATTCAATAACCATTCAAACACATATATGCAATAATTTCACACAACATCAAATGAGATAAAATACATTCATAAAATATTGATTACAAAGTGCATGCACAATTTATGCATCTCCATAATTCACATTACCTTCATATTTTCCCTACACTATAATAGTAAATAATAATTACATAATTGGGGTATAACAATATTTCATGGTATAGATTTCCCTCCATCATGGTATTTTATTTTATCACTTTGGTGTCTATTATATAATACAGGTTCTCCTCCATCAAGGGTTTTTCTTTTATAAATTTTGGGCTTTCTTTACTTTGTGTCTTTTATTCTCACTATCTATTTAGCTATTTATGGAGGTGGTAATAGAAAAATGTCGATTTGACTGATGCAAGCCCCAAAATAGACCCAAAATTTTTCCTCGTTCACCATGTGGGAAGGTTGTTCATGTGGAGCTTTGCAATAAGCTTTGAAGCATAGGAGCTTTTGTGAGCTTGCATATTTCTTTGTCTCTGTCATTTATAAATATTCCTACTTTCTATTAAATTAGTAGCCTAAATAGACATCATTTATTTGAATTGTTAGTAGATTCTTTGAACTATGTGCAAGGGTCTAATTCTTTGTCCATACGAGACACTAGTGCATCCATGATATGACAACAAATTGCGTTGTTGTCCCACTCATGTGTAAACATCCTTTGGTCAATATTTTCTCCATCTTAAAAATATCTGCAATCCACTCTTTTAGTCTCAGAAGGTGTTTATCTGTAACTCTTCTTGAAACTCTACTTTTAATAAATTTTTGAAATCTCTTTCATCTTAATCCTTACTAATAATGTTGAGCTAGTCATGAGGTGACCAAGGGAAATTAATTCCCTCCTCACTCTTCCTTGGGACATGGGATAGTGAATCCCCTCCTTCATAGTATCTAAGTCACAATAAACCTCAAGAGCCAAACATGTAGCCAACTCCTTTGCATAATTCTCTTCCTAAGGAATTCCCATATTAATTTCCTCATGGGGACTCCCTTGGTGTATTTCCAAGTTACCCATCTCTAGTTCTATATTACCTCCAAAAACCCTTCATGTTGCTCCAAACCATCATCAAAATTTTCAAAAGAATTAAGAAAACCTTCACCTTGAATCTCCTGCAAATATTTAAACTATAATAAAGCCATCCTTATCTAGAGCTTCTATTGAAATAGGGCCTCTCCTTTGTCCACCTTAGGGGTTCAATGAGGTGGCCCCCAAGAGTAAACTATTATTAGGTTAATCTTAGGAAACTTCCTTGAAATATGCCTATATTCATGACATAAATGACATTGAAATGGATGTGCTTTATAATCTATTTGTTGGATCTCAGAGGAAGATCTAAGATGAGTTTCCATAAAATCTGGTAATTATTTATTGAAATCAATTTTCATGTAGATTTGATCAAAGGAAATTAATTTTTTATCCATATTTTACTTGGATGGATCTAGTGGCCTTTGAAGAAGAAAATAATTCATATGAATTCCTTTAGATTTCAAGTGGAAACTAGGAAAGACATACCCACATAGGAACTCTTGATAGTATCTCATCCATTGGATTAAAATCATGCCAAGGTTTTATGAAGAGTCTGACCTGATTATTGACATATGGATCCCATTCAAAGGCCTTGTTTCTATCATGAAAAAAATTGAAGACCACCATAAAGTAATTATTCATTGGAAACATCACTTCAATATCACCCCCTGGATTCCAAGTTTGATGAGCCTAGAATTCTGAATAAATGAGTGAAACTTGGCTGCCTGTGAACTTGCAAATTAATGCATTATTATCCACATATTTAACATCTTCTTCAACTCACTCCAATTGAATCACCAAAATAGGATGATCACGACTCCTTTCTTGATAATCATTGATCTTCTAGATGCGATGACCCCCATTTTGTGAAGAATCCTCCCTACATAGATATTTTTTTAAAGATTTCAACCATATTCACATGTACGTATGAGGATAAATCACCCCTAGTTAATATTTCACAAAATGATATATTTTGTGGAAAGATCTATTCTTTGGGCAAGGCCAAACAAAAATCAAAAAACAAGCTAAAGGGAGACTCCTCTAAAATTTAAGAAACTATAACTAGTAGAAGAAGATTTGCAAAAAAAAAATATTAAAGAACTTGACCTAAGACACACCCACCAAGCAATGAAACATGAAGAAAATTTTACAATAAGAAACTTAAAATTACTCTCCAACACATCCCACCGAATCTATAGCACCCAAAAAACATACATACAACACTCCACCCACCAACCAACCTATTCACACTCCCCACACACATGCACAAGAAAAGGGATGTGTAGCAAGGATATGCAACCCTCTTCTATGTTGCACAAGGTCTCCCATGCTCATAGCCATCCCTCACCTAGAACTTCTATCCTCTGCAATAATTTATCTACACACTTAAAAGAAATTTGAAAATAAAATTGAATGTATATTGTAAATTAAAATATGGAAAGGTAACTTCTTAATAACTTAATTATAATTTTTTTTTATATTTCCAATGCTAACTAGCTAATGAATTTTTTTTAAATAATATTACAATGGCTAACCAATTTCTCACATGTAATAAGGGGACATTATAATCCTTTCTACACAAAATTTCTTATCACCAATAAATTACAAAGCAAGATTCTCTGGAATATATGCCCTTTCCCTTGTAGCATCCTCAACTAGAATAATTTCCCCTTCCGCTAAATACCCTTCAATGCCTCTATTCCTCAATTCGTATTCTCTAAATTCAATCATTGTCCTAGGAGTCAAAATGGGCTTCCTTTATTCATACAAGGGGGGAAATTCATTAGTACCTATGATAGGGTGAAAATACTTGTTAGAATATGAGCAACAAACAAAAGAGTGTGAATAACAACTATAAACATAGTCCTACATGTCAAGATTAGCCTGGTTGGATTCAAAAATAAATAAAAACAAAAAATATAGTGGATTCACCTTGTCTTGAATCGATCCTTTGGTTGGCCCTTTGATCTTTGATGTTGTATGCTCCTTTGGTGGTAAGAGATGCAAGCAATGAGATGAGATGAAGATGGAAAATGAGTGAAAATGGATGCAAGTATGAGAATTTGGCTAAGTATGGCTCAAGAGAAAATTTTGCAAGAGTTTGGCTAGCATGAATGGTCTCCCCCAAAATGAGAGAGAAGAGGGGATATTTATAGAGAATTTGGAATTATCTAGCAAAATGAATGATTGAGATTGAGCCAGCAAGATCAAGATGTAGGGCTAAGGTGAGTTGAGAACTTACAAGCCCTCACATATTGACATGTGGCATGTGAAATGGCTTGAAAAGGGTGATGTGGACATGAGTTGGAAGGAGAGTACATAACATGGAGGTAGTACATAGTACCTTTGGATTTGGATAAGATCTCCTCATAAAGGAGGTCTTTGTCCTCATGTGGGTGAGAGGACATGTAAGGAATTAAAAATCCCTCAAATCTCCACATGGGAATAAGAGAAATAATTTAAAATTCTTTCGAATGTATTGAGGGATTAAATGTGAATTAAAAACTCACATGGGGAATGGAGTGCCTTCTCCAAAAGGAGAAATCATTTAATAGGGTTGACTTGATTAAGTGATTAAGGTTTTGCAAGTACCTAATTAATGTCACATTAATCACATATTAGAGGCAAGTGGGGGATTAGGAAGAGTTCACAGGTGACTTGATGTAACAAGTCAAAGATCACATGGGGAAGAGAAAAATGAATTTAAAATTTCTTGGAAGGATAAAAGGAATTAAAAATTCCTTAAGAGGTTGATTAGGCTAGTTAATGAAAGATTAGAGGAGGGTTAGGTGGCTAAGAGAGATTAGAGGCAAACTTGCAAAAGTTAGAGGATGTGACACATCCTAATCAAGGATTAGACATGTTCACATCGCTAATAATGAGATTAGGAGAATAATTAGGATTAAGAAAGGCATGTGACATGTAAGGAATTAAATAAATGTCATATTTATTTAATTCATTTGATGAAAGGGGGAGGGTATTTAATTATTTAACTAGATAACTTAGGGGTTAGAAGAACTTTAGAGTTATTAATCAAATAATAGTGATATTACTTAATTAATGCAGATAAGGGGATGTTTATATGAAAGGAGATAAATTTGCATAAATTAAGTGTCCAAATTTTGGTGTCTACATTTTACCCCACTTTGAGATGGTGTTACGAAGTAGCATCATTTCAAAGAATATTAAAACATAGAACCTAGAAGAAGATGGTTAGATTGGGAAAGTTGCTCCAGTCATTCAAATGAGTGACTAGGAAGAGAAAAGTTGATGAAAATTAGGGATGAAGGATGCCCCATCGAGAGGATATGTGGGTTCAAAAGAACATGGGTAGGTTCTTGAAATGGATGAGATGATGTAAGGGGTGTATGAGGAAGATGATGCAAAGTGATGGGTAAGAAAGGATGAAAAGGTGATAGGAGATTGGGAGGGGAGAGTGATGAAGGATGAATGGGTGGGGGGGATTTTGATAGATGAGAGGATGGAGATGAAATACAATCCAAATGCAATTTTTCATCTTTAGGAGCATTGATTTTTTCTATAGCAGAAGAAACGATACACCGAGGTATAAAGGACCAAAGTAGATTAGTGTCTAATGCATGAAACAAACACAACAAACAAGAAGGCTATCCCAACACCCCAAAGTCGGAATGACCTTGTTTAGAATAGGTATGGGGATAATCACAGGAACACAAGGATACCCCAACATAACACAAGACCTCAAGTATCTTGGTGGGTACAACGTGGGACAACCAAGAACACATCAACAAAGAAAAGATCAAGATACACCCCTATGTTGACTAGTCAAAGTACACCATGATATGATGGATCAAGGTGACCATGACAAGTGAGTATAGGGAGCTCAAATGATAAACAAAATCCAAAAGCATCAAAAGTTCGCAATCAATTTCAAATGTCCTTTGCCATAGGATCAAGGGGATGGATGAGGTTGATGAGGTTTGTTAGGAAGGATACATCCTATTGAGACTGATGATGTATACTAAACTAAAAGATCAATATGATGCAGGACATTCAAAAATGATTGGAGCTACTGATACTAGTGGATCTCATTTGTTAAGAACCAGCTAGATAAGGGAATAGCTTGATGATGTGGCACAAAAGACATGACACAAGATAGGAGACTGACACATCCTAGCGACCTAGGGACTCAAGGGCCGATCAAAGATTAGCCTTTCCTACATGAAAGCGCAGAGCCAGGTATGTGTAGGATCATCATGGAAAAAATAGGCCTTTTTAAGTGGCAAAAAATTTAGAAAAATTAGAGTTAGACAACTTGGCATAAAAATTTGAATAAGTTATCTATACTATTTAAAAAATATGTAAGAATAGAATTTGTAGAAAATTGAATGTAGTTTCTAAACTACTAGGTTTTTATAAAAAATAAAAAATCTATTTGGTGAAAATTTGAAATTTCAATGCAGTAGCACTTAAATTTCATGGAAAAAATAAGAAGTAGGTGTCTGTCTAACCACCCTAACCACAATAAAATGATAATATTTTCTTATAAGATTTTAAATATAAGTAGAGGACTCATGTCCCAATATGATGCATATTTTTTTGTTTTTTTTTCCATGTAAACAATTAATTATGAATTTTTTATTATAACTTTTTAAAAATATAAAAAACTTGTATGTCTGACCACCTTAACTTGGTCAAAAGCTCATGAAATTCAAATTTTCTTTTTTTAATCCTATAGTATGTGAAGCATAGAATGTGACGCATGTTTTGGATTCAAAAAATGTGATACCGTTTGAAAGCTATAGATGTTTTTCAATCAGCCTATCAATCAGGACTTTAGTCATAATTCGAATAGAAAATGAATAATAATTACTTATTAAATTCAAAGTAAAGAATTATTTATATTGGTGGAAAGCTGAGAATCTCCTTTAAAAATCCTTTCTGTTTCATCAATTTTGGGTAAAAAAAAAGTCGTCAGCCACATACCCATCATATTGCCACTTTTTGGCCCATCATGATCCTGCACATACCCAGCCCTCATAGTTTGATAAAAGGATGATGATGAACCATGGATAAATGTAGAAAGAGGATGATGAAGATCGATGGTGGATGATAAAAGAGAAGATAGAAAAATAATAAAGACCAATGATAGATTATTAAAGGATCAGACAAAGAAATCACCAGGGGTGGATCAAATGATCGACCTTGCCTACGTGAAAGCATAGTGGCAACATAGTTTGGCGAAAGACCAGTGATAGACAATGGATGAAGGATGATGAGATATCCCTAGATAAGGGGATAATATGATGGGCCCAAGATGATGAGACAAGATAGACCTGTTGGATTGGATCAGAGGATTGTGACTACACAAAGCTCAAAATGAGAGGAGGATGAAAGCTTACTCAAAACGAGTAAATAGATGATTGAGAGGGATGAACAACTACTCAAAATGAGTAAATGACCACTCACAATGGATGGATGATTTTGGAACGAGAAGATGGAGGTTTGTAATAGATGAAAGATTACTCAGAATGAGTAAACGATTGATTGGGATTGTTGAATGAGAGTTTGAAATGATAGGAGGTTTGAATTTCATGAATGTTTACTCAGAACGAGTAAACCGATGTCTGAGATGATAGATGATGGTTCAAAATAGATGAATTTTTACTCGGAACTAGTAATTGGATGTTTATAATGGATGAATAGGAAAAAATTGAAGAAGATGAAGGGAGAGATCTTAAGATTTGTTTTGATATCCAAAGATCTTGACTATAGATGGACTAAAGCTCATATTAGGGTTTTTGTTAAGCTCAAATTAGGATTAGATTAAAGCTCAGATTAGGGTTGGATTCAAGCCTAGATTAGAATGATTAGAGGATGTGATGGGATTTATTGTACACCAATTTCTAGAGTTTAAGGGACATAAGGTGTTGACAATCAAATTTTTTGAGATTTGGCAATTTTAAAAAATTGTCAAATTTTACCATTTTAGGAAACTTCAGGGTCATACACTTGAGAGTTCATTTTTTTTCCAAAAAACACCCAAAATTAAGATAGGATGAATTTCCAACTAACATCCCAAATTTGAGACATGCATTCCGAGTTATTGACAAAAATACTTTTTCAAAAACTGAAAAAAAAAACACTAACTTGCGATTTTGAGGGTCAGATGAAAGTTTGAGGCCACCTCTTAACGCAACCACCCATATAATTTTAGCTCAAATGGACACCCAATCCAAAATTTATGGCCTTTGGAAGTTTCAACATAAAAATCAATCAGCAAAGATGAAGTGGGAGGATGACAAGATGGATAAATTAGTTGGGTATGCCCACAAAAGAGGGCCAAATAGGAGGTGGGAAAAAGAACTAGAGGAGCACGAGACCTTTTCTTAGTTCCCATAGAAGAGCGGATCCATCTGTGCCTGAGCAGGTGCACCCATGTATGGGGATGGGTCTGCCCATAGAGGGGGCCGGATCCACCCATTCCTGAGCGGGTCCGCCCACCGATAGGGGCGGGTCTGCCCGCGGGCCTAGGCGAGTTTGCCTAGGAGCTCGGGCGGATTCGCCCTTAGTCAGGAAGGAACCTTCCTAGGAGCTCAGGAAAATCCACCTGGGCTCAGGCGGGTTTGCCCAAGGAACATGGTGGGTCTGCCCAAGGACCAGGGCAGGTCTGCCCGGGCTTAGGTAGGTCCACCCATGGCCCAGGGCGGGTCCTCCCACAGACCAGGGTAGGTCCGCCTGCGGGCCCGAGCGAGTTCGCCCATAACCAGGGCATGGTCAGGGATTTAGGAGGCTCGACAAGAAAAAGGGGAAAGATGAACGATGATAAAAGATAGGAGATTGATAAGATGTGTAAAAGAATCCAAAGTGATGATGATAAGATAGATGGCATTGGATTGTGTGGGGAGTAGCCTATAGCTAGAGACTGATGACTATGGATTATTAGATGGGATGAGGAGAAGGAGATGAGGATTGGGAGATGAAAAGGATTGGTTGGAATGATGGATAGGAAGATAAGGATTTGTATGAGGAAAAGGTGACCAGATGGATAGATGAAAAGGGATGTTATGATGGAAGGATAGAAAGATGGGGATGGGGAGATGGATATAAGGATTTTTTGGAGGGATAAAAGATAAGGATGGGGAGATGGATATAACGATAAGGAGATGAGGATAGGGAAATGGAAGGGATTGCTCTGATGGAATGAATGATGCAGGCTCCAAGGACTATATCACAAACGAAGATAGATACCCCCACTCTAGATATGTCATGTGTGAAAAGGCATGAAGGATGCAATAGAGACGAATAGGAAAATAAAGGAGTGAGATGGATGGAGGTAGGATGCATGGATAAGGAAGGGAGATTGAAGGTGGCATGACGGGTGGATAAGGAAGGTAGACAAGTGAGAATGAGGATTAGGATAGTGTGTGGGTGAGGGGAATGTATGCTAAGAGGTGTCCAAAGCATGTTTATATGTTTTCCCCTATCATTATTAAGATCACAAGGAGGATTGGAGGATTGGGATAAATGAGATATGACAAGTAGGATGTGTAAGATAGGTAGGATGGAGGGGATGAATGAAAAGGATGTATAGGAAGAATACGGGTGCATAACTAGAAGCATAGTAGATAGAGGGAATGCATATAAGGAAGCTTCCCCCATGTGCAGATGGGGATTTACACATGATGCCTATTTTCGTGGTTTTCATCATAGTACTTATCTAAGGAACTTGTTTGCCAAGTTTTCACCATTGGACAAATTATTTCTCTTTACTATTTTATTTTATTTTACTTTTTTGAATTTTTTGACTTTTTGGATAACACGCAGAAGGAAATGAATAAGGATAGGGAGGAAAATAAGTGGATTTAGAGGACATGCGATAAGGATATGGATGAAGGAATCAAGCATCAAGTTCTATATGAGGCATTAAGAGCCCCTTTTCGAACCAACTGTCAAATGTTTGTACAACCTTATTAGGATAAATAGATTATGCAAGAAGATGAGTTAGAGGGATTTGACGGGGGAGATACGTGGGGTAATGGGTGGGATGTTGAAAAGTGTATGGATGGAATGATGGGGTGGATATGTGATGGGGAGATGTGTTGAGGACCAACATTGACACATGTTGAGGTGGATGTGAGAAGATAAGAGGATTATTGGATGGACAATGCAAGGATAATGGAGGAGATGGGATAATGAATTTTGGGACATAAGGAGCCAAAATAGATTTAGGATATTAAGGGGGTGTTTGATTAGCTTTTAGATTCGCAACTTTGGATGTTACATATTTTTCTTTTGAAGGTAAATATTGCACCTTTTTCCTTTGGGATCCACATGGTGTTGATTTTTTCTTTGGTGGGCCTTTGCGGCCGATGGATTTGATTTGGATTGTGGATTTTATTTTTCTTTTCTTCACCATGTCTTTTAGAGGAGACATGGGGAGCTTTAGATTCGTGTGGATGTTTGGGTTTATGCATTTTTGGTTTAGCATCCAAGGTGCTTTTGATAGCGGTGGGATGGGTGCAAGGAGATGGATGATGTGGAGTGATAGAGGTAAGATTATGAGGATTATATGTGGATGGAGGATGTGGGTATGTACAAGATCATGATGGGCCAAAAAGTGGTGATATGATGGGTATTTGTAGGGTATGTGGCTGACGACTTATTTTTACCCAAAATTGATGAAATTAAAAGGGTTTTTAAACGAGATTCTCATATTTCCACCAATGTAAATTATACTTTACTTTGAATTTAATAAACTATTATTATTCATTTTCTATTTGAATTATGACTAAAGTCCTGATTGATAGGCTAATTGAAAAACATCTATAGCTTTCAAACGGTATCACATTTTTGGAATCCAAAACATGCATCACATTCAATGCTTCACATACTATAGGATTAAAAAAAAAATGAATTTCATGAAGTTTTGACCAAGTTAAGGTGGTCAGACATGCAATTTTTTATAATTTTTCAAAGCTATAATAAAAAATTCATAATTAATTATTTACTTGGAAAAAAGCTACAAAAAGATATGCATCACATCCAAACATGAGTCCTCTACTTATTCCTAAAATATTATAAAAAAATATTATTAGTTTATTGTGGTTAGGGTGGTTAGACAAACACCTACTTTTTTTTTCCTAAAATTTCAGTACTACTACATTGAAATTTCAAATTTTCACAAAATAATTTTTTATTTTTTTAAATAAACCTAGTAGTTTAGAAACTACATTCAATTTTCTATAGATTCTATTCTTACATATGTTTGAAATAATATAGACAACTTATTCAATTTATTAAGTCAAGTTTCCTACCTCTAATTTTTCTAATTTTTTTGCCATTTAAGGGCATATTTTTTCCATGATGATCCTACACATACCCATGTGTAGGTATGTGCCTTTATTGATCTTGATTATGGGACATGAAAGTGGGATGTTTGTGATGGATAAGATAGATAGGTGATGGATGGATGAAAGGATGAATAGGATCAGATGGAGGAGGTGATTTTTGGATATAAGGGCTCAAAATGGACTTAGTGGGGGAAGGGACATAAGGACCCAAAATTGATGGAGCAGATGAGGGAGGAATATGGATGGTTGTTTTGAGGTGATATGATAGAGGAGGAGGGATGGAAGCATAGGATCTATTCGAGTGATGGGAAGAGCCGAAATCTCTTTTGGAAAAGGCTCGTTGAGGACATCTAGAGGTTGTACCAACATCTTTAGATTTGGAGTCTTGGGAAATAGGTCCAATACCTTGCATGTAGATTTGTTCTTTGACTTGGATGGGCTCTAAAATACCTTTCTCATGAAAGCCTAAGCCTTTTACTTGATAGTTCATTTTATTTAGCATACGATCTATGATAGGATTTTTGTTACTCTAAAAACATGATGCGAATCCATTATTAGGTGGAGGATGATGGGTGGTATATACACTGTGTTTTTCTTCTGCAAGGAGGACACCATGGAAGAATATGAGAGTACCCAGGGGATATGCAGGCAGTGTGGGGATAGTCGATTTAGGTGATGATGGGGGATCATGAGAGGGAGATGATGGGATAGCAGCATTTGGATGGGTGGTTTCAGGAGAGGGATTAGGGGATATGATAGGATTTGGATGATGGGTTAGGATGGAATGATTCCACAACTACAAGGTGTGGACTGGGAGATGTCTTCTTTGCTATAAGTCCTTGGAAAACTTCTAGAGTGAGAAACTTGAATAATCTAGGCTGAGATGGCATGGTAGGAGTGGATGAAGGATTATGGATTGGTGGGGGATTAGGACTATGGATTCTTGGACTATGATTAGATGGAGGAATGGGATTGCATGGAAGACTAGGAGTAGATGGAGGATTATGATTGGAGGGAGGGTTAAGGTAAGGATATTGGAATGGTGAATTAAGACACGAGGATGGGGGTGGTGGATTGTAGTAAGGGTATTGGGATGGTGGATTAGGATGGGAAGATTGAGATGGCGGATAGAGGTAGGGAAATGTGGATGACAGATTAGGATAGGAAGGTGTGGATGTATGAGTAAGATGGGAAGATTGGTATGGAGGACTAGGGTAGTGGGCATATACAGATGAAGGATTGAGATAAGAAGATCTGGATGGGGGATTAAGATAGGCATATTGCAATGGTGGATTAGGATAAGGGGATGCAGGTGTTGGATAAGAGGAAGGTGTAGATGAAGGATATGTTGCATATGCAGTCGAGGAAGATAGTGAATATCCCTTGTCAAAGGTAGCATAAGGAGAGTGACTAGGCATGGATGAAGAAGTAATGGGATATTTTGAAGGGTTGATTGGATTGTGGGAAGTGGGTGGAGAAAGATTACTAGCAATGATAGAATCAAGGTGATCTATGTCATATTCTTCTTGATCGACAAGAATTCCTGTAATGTACCCAATTTTGCGAGCATCAGAGTTCAATGGATTTAGCCTATTCCTTGCCCTCGTAGGCTAAAATGTCTAGTTAGAGGGTCTCTTTGGGTGGTGATCAGAGGAATCTCTCCTTCAGCATCTCATGTGGGTTCAAGTAGCCTTTAGTTGATTCAGTTTCATGTACTTCCTGTTTATAGTAAGTAAGCTGGCAAGCAATTCTATTTATAGCAGGGCGCCTAAAGTTCACATGTTGGTAGTGTCAATTCCCAAATTTAGTTGAGTTGGTGAAATAAGGATTTTTTCCTAGGTTAAAAACATTTAATTATTATTAAAGGTGACTTTAATAATAAGTAATATTTTAATATTATATTATAACATTATATTTGCCCTTTATGAGTTGAGGGGTCCATTCATCATTAAAAAAGGGGCCATTTTAACTAATTACTTGGGCACCAATTTCAAGGACATATTTTAATATTCCAAAGTGCAAACATTATATTATTTAAAAATGATTTAAAAGGAAAATTGGAGGGGATTGACCTATTATCTTTTATCCCACATTAGTGAGAAAAGTGTATGAGCTCTTCCAGGAAAAGTATAAAAGAATCTGAAGGGACTCATTTGGAGACATTCATAATTGATTATTTGATATTTGTTTGATAATTTTTCATTGGCGTTTGGGGAAGGGAGCCTAAGGGTTTCTGCTATCGTATCAGCTTTGGAGAATAGAAACTCTCCATTGTATCAATATTCTGAGGTTGTGAAATATCAGCTAAAGGTGCTCACTATTGGCTTCACCTAGAAGTCAATTATATGCTTCATCAGAATTATTGCTTCAGATCTATAGGAGATTGTATTTCTGGGTAAACACATATTTGTAAAAGCTTTGAAATGAAATCAATAAATTAATTTTGTTGTTGCAGTAGGGCTTATGTTTACATTTCTTGCATTTGATTTCTTGACTGGCAATCTATGAGAAAATATGAAAAAAATTACAAACCCTTATCATTTAGCATAAAATCAGAAGTAGAGAGAGGAAGGTCTCTTACAGTGATATCAAAGCCTGAATCCTGCCATCCTGTTGGTTTTTTTGAAAAGAAATTAATTTCATGGAAAAATCTCAAAATTTAGGGTTTGAGGAAACATGATAAATTTGGAATCGTAGCTTTTGAATTGATGAAATCATGTTATATTTGAATGCAAATACCATCAAATAAAAGGAAAATAATAGAATCGCATGTTTCATATAAAGAAAAAATATGAATAAAGACAGCTTGGGAATTCTGAAGAATTCAATAATGTCAGGAAATTATATTCTAAGAGGCAGACAGAATATCTGGAAGACATGTGAGCTTGCAGGAGTCCTAATATGAAATATATGTGGAATCACATAAGGAGATTAAAGGTAACGAAAGGTTATTGATTCGTCAGATATTGACAAGAAAGAGATACAGATATATCAAGCATGGGAGCTGCTTTGAATTTTTTAAGTGCACCAGATAAGACAAGACGTTGGCTCACAACATTTAGAAGTATTGGAGACAATGAATACTTCTAGGAAAGGACAAACTGAGATTGTCTTACATTGGAAAGGACGATTTAAATAAGCATAGTCTATAGAATCGTGACCATTTTTTATTTCTCATCCTTCTAGTGCTAGAGCCAAATTGTGGGTCAGATAAAGATGGGAAAATACAAATTTTGGTTCTATTAAATTTGAGGGAGTTTCTTTCCTTATATCAAATCATGATTATTGAAGAAGCCAAAAGTCGCATGACTTGGGAGGAGCACCGATTATTGAATAATTTGGTGAGTCATCAAATGTACCTCTGTAGGACGGAATAAGACAAAAGTAAGAGGCTTCATTTGGCATCAAATTTATTTAGGAAGAAGTTCCTATTGGCATTCTCAAATTTTGTAAATTTGAGATGCCTACTTCAAATTTTTTCCTCTGCACTCTCAGAAGTGCACTTGAAGGATCTACCTAAATGACTTACTTTGAGGGGTCATAATTTGAAGCCCGTTGATTTCCAAGAAAAATCCCTTTGTAGACATGTTCATGTGTCCTATGTGAACCTGTATTTTAGTTTTCAACTTCTCATGATGAGTTTTGATTGGGTTTTGAAAAGTGAAGCTGGAGGGTTTTGTCACTATTCAGCTGTTTACGAATGTTTAGTTTTGCAAAGTAGCTTCCTGTTTGAGTTTTCATTTTGCAACCAGTTCATTGTAATGCTAAAATTACTATTGTTCTACATTACCCATACCAAGATGGACTAGCATACTAGTTTTAAAATCTTCACGAGTTGATTTGCTATTTTTAGTAGATCAAAACCAAATGGAATTTCTTCAGTTTTGAACTTAAACCTTTATGAGGGGCCAACTTTGAGTGTAAATAAATTTTGATGGATGATGTTTCAATCCAAGCCCTCTTGCGCACGTGCTCAGTGTACCAAAGTGAGCTACTATGTCCAGTGGCAGCTCGCGAGGAGTTAATTTGATATTTTTGCAATTGGGTGATCTTGTGTGTTTTAATTGGTTTAGAATAGATACATTTGCAAAAAAGTCTGAGAGGGAAACTTTTCTAGTTAATAACATTTTCCCCATGATAGATTTCTTTGATCTATCTTTTGTATTACATTCTCAGGTCTAATTTCTACAACCCTGCAAAGTTTTATAGCTTCACGAGGTCATTTGCCTAGTTTTTAGACTCGATTCCAAAACCAACTTGCCCATTTTCACCATTTTCCAAAAGTGCCCAAAAGTAAGTTTTAATGAAAGCCCAGTTTGTTTTTTCAATTCAGAAGCATTCAAGGGTTGTCCTAGATCAATTTGAGCTTGAAAGTTATTTTAGAACAAATTTTTTTTAGTCGGGTCCACATGGGGACTGGACATGCTTAGCACAGTTATTGGGTTGAAATGTTTCCTTCTGATTATGAAGGAATTCATGAAAAGGAAGATCAAAGCCATTATTCAATTGAGAATGGACATATTTCAATTGTTCATATTGACACAATGAAGAGCAATGGGGACAACTCAAAGCAAAGGATACAGTCAAGGCTCGACTAAATGAATCAGATGTAAGGAATTCTTATTTTAACAATTCACTTACACATTGGGATTATCTTGAAGATTTTCCTCCATGACTGAATGGGAACACAAGACTAGACTGGAGCCTATCTTCAAGAAAATGACCTGATTACCAAATGTTAAGGATGAACAAAAGTTCAAAGTCATGAATGTAGTGAATAAATAAGGAATTTTAGGCAACAGATATATGAATTTGAAGCATCACTATATTGAACATAAAGGATTTGTATAATCATCATGTTTTTATTATATACTTTAAGACTACATGTTCAGAGATTTTGTAAAAGTCCTGATAGAGGAAGAGATAGGGTTGTCACACACAGTTAGGAGAGACTTCTTTTAGGCATAGTCAATGAATGGATATCTCTCACTGCATAAAGCCAAAGAGAATGCTAGAAAGCATGCTCACTTCAAAGCAGTGTGTACAAAAGATGTATGTGTTGAGGGTTGCGCATAAAGCTTTTGAAGATTTCAAGCAAAGTACAAAATGTGGAAACAAATAGAAGGCTTGAAAGTAGCAAAAGGGTTTTAAATGAACTAGTGTGGAATGTGTAAGGTGGTTTGATGGGATTCTTGGTATTCTTCATCAAATATGTCTGCTTCTCTATCAATTGTAATAAGGAAGAGATGCATAGACCTTTTCACAAATACATTTGGCCGATGTAAGATTAAATCCTATAGGTATCTAGCAAAAGTTTGAAATGGTCAAAAAAGCTGCCCCATGATCACATATGCCTCCCACAGCTTGATGAGGATGGTTCCTCACTTGATTTCCATGAACAAAGTCACAACACCATTTAATCTTGCCCATCTTTTTTAGCTAAATGGGTATTATGGAAGCTTAGATTTTTCTTGTCTTTGGTAAAATTAGTGCTCCGGTTGAAGTTATGCCAACAATTTTTTTTTAGATGAAAGGTTCCATAACATGCTTTGGGGACTACCAATCTATTTTCATTTGCAATGAGCAATTGCTACATTGATAGATTTTGAGCTTTGAATATATTGTTAATTCTTTTATTCACCTAGGGAAAAGGAATGAAAAAAAAATCTTCAGGGGACAACTTGTGCAGCCAAAGGAGATGATATGTGAGTCTGGTAAAATGAAATGAATTCATTGAATGAAGGCAATGTGTTTATAGAATGTTTTTATTGAAAACGCCTCAGAGAATTTCAAGTAAATGTGTTTGGGAGAGGATTGTAGGGTACACACAAATGGACTGATGAAGAGTCTTTATAAACTCTGAAGCCAATGAGTTAAAATGTGAATGCAACGCATAGAGTGTGTATATTTGAGAGGCATTGGAAACTTTCAGGTAAATGCAGTAAACATTGAAGGAGTTGCTACCGCTAACACACTTGGAGGCCACACGCATGAAGGAGGTTTTCCATGACTGCAGCGTATGCATAAAGGAGATCTATTAATTATGAATGGATAACTGGCTTAGGGAAACAAATACCACCAAGGCTGCACCAGAGGATTGTCAGTTGTCTGTTTGCAGTAAGGTTGGCATAACATAGACAGGGAATGCGATGAATCCAGCTCAGCAAGTAGAAAACACTCACCGTTCTTGGCATTGCACCCTGTTAAAGAATATAGGCATCCATCAAATGCTACAGGAGATTCCCTTCAAATTCTGAAGAATGGGATCTCTAGCTTGAAGCCCGCACCAGCATAAGGAACTAAAGGGATTTATTGAGAAGGCTTTAGAAATTCATAAGTAAACACATTATACCAACCACTACATAGCTTTAAGAAACTTTAGAAACTCAAAGCCAATACAACAAGAGGCTCGGTGCAAAGGCAATGAGGACGCTGGTAGAGATATCATTATCTCTTGCTTCAGAATGAAACTTTAAAAGACACGTAATCTACTAACAGAATGCCCCAAATAATGTGATCTCATGTAATGCCACGCACGGGATATGTTCAAAATGGTTTTGTTGAAAATATTCACCATGAGTAGGGGAAATGACCATGTTTTGAGGGCTTGATTACGAATGTATCAAGCTGGGCGTGCTTTAAGAACCAACCCACAAGCAGAGAATGTAAATCCATCAAAAGCATAAGGGATGTCCCGCAGCCTGCTGGGCATAAACTCCAAACAAATGTCTTCACAATGGTTGCACACTGCATCAGTAAGTATATTTGTTAAAAGGGTATTCTGAAGTTCTCAAATGAGTGCATGTGGAGAGGGGTATTTGCAGTTTGTGCAGGTATTGAACCTGTAAAGCAATGATGGCTGTGTTTGAGAGAATGAGCCAGGGAATTGCTGTTGGATTAAAGAGAGGGTGCCGCCATGGATGGGAAAATGAACAGAGCATAGTGAATGCAAGACAAAGGGAAATGGCAACCACCAGAATGGAGGACGGCCAGTGCCATTGAAGTTGTAGAGAATGGCTCTCGCTGACATGAACAAGCAAAAAACTTGTAAACTTCAAGCATTACCCAACAAGGAATTTAGGGCAACAAGTGAAAGATGAAAGGTTGAGATCTACGGTGGAAAATGAAGATCAAGATCCAGCTAAATCTCCACCGCTGCCCGCCATTGCGTGATCCTAAACTGAAGGGCGTTTAGTATCTGCAAAATCATGGGCTTGTGACGCGTGGCAGGAGTGGGCCCAGGAAAATTCTTCATCAAGCAGTTGCCTTTTCAAGGGTAAAGTGTAAATGGGGCTCGATAGTTTTAATTTCCCACAAAAGAAAAATATTTAAAAACTTAAAACATTGAATGTTTCCTGATAAAACATAAAGGAAGGTGGGCCCGACAGTGATTTTGTTTTTTTAGCTACCATTGTTTTAAATGTTAAGGGGGTAAATGTTTTGAATGAGTCTGAGAGTGAAATATTTAATATTTCAATATAAAATGAAAGATTAATGAATTAAAATGTGGCACAGGGACACAAGTTAATGTTTGAGCCCGATGAAATTTTGAAGCCATACATTTAAATGTAAGGTGGAATTTTTAAATACCTCCACTATATCTAAAGTGCACAGGGAAGTTATATGGGAGAGTGAGTAAAATATTCACTAAAATGTTATATGCAACATAACACAGGTAAAAGAGTAAAAGTGGCAAGGACATAAATTGACTCATAGCTCACATGTGAAAATACATGTGTAAAGTGAATAAAATATTCACTTCTTTATTTTACCATGAAATAATAAAATAAACTCAAGCGTAAATATTAAAGTTGGAAGACTTTAATAAAATGAAGGTAAAATATAAAGAAAATGTGGAAGTATAGTCTGCATCAAACAAAGAAAAGAGCTGAAACATAATTTTTCATGGGAGCAGAGGTATTTTCTAGCTACAGGTAAAATTGAGAATTCCATCACATGGGAAAAATTTTTGTTGAAGACCAACTAAGAGCAAAGGCAAATGAAGAGTCAAATTCAATTACAGAGAGATGAGAGAGTTTTTGAGCAACTTCTTGATCAATCGTGGATTGAGTTTCTAGATGGCATCTACGGATTAGACTGATCTTAGGGCTACTTTTGTTTCTCTTTTATGCTTTTCTTCTCTCATTGTAAAAAAAAGGGAGAGAGGCTGGGATTCCAATTTTTGAAAGCTCTACAAGTTAGGCAAAAGCTTTGGGTAGAATTGTATAGCTGGGAGAAATGTAATTGAGTCATTAAATCTGAAAATTGTGTTCTCATATTTATATTTAGCTAATAATTGTCTCCATTTCTGAGATGTATTACTCTTTTTGATTCAATAATAAGATTATCTGAGTCTTTTCATGCACATTTGCTGCATTAGAGTGATATATGTTGTTGCCTTCTATTATGAGAATAATATAATTGCTTTAATGAAGCGCAAGGTGCATTTATTATTTCCTTTTGTTCATTAGATAGTGTAATTGCTTCAGCATATGTGACAGAAATACTATGTTTCAGGTGGATTTATAAGAAGAGTTATCAGATAAAGATTCAGTGATCTAGTTGTCATAAGGTGATAACATTTGTAAAGATCTTCATAAATTTTTCAACACTATAGGATGAATGCTTGTTATATAACTCCATAGCCCATTTTTTGGCACTGGTCAAGTATTATACTTCTGTTGTTTTCAGCTGGGTCCCTAATCTTCAAAATTTAAAAACCATTTTAAATCCCTGTGTTATAGTGTTGTGGTTATCTCATGCTCCAAGTGGTTGATATTACTGATGACCAACCAATTCTATTCAGTATTATCCTATTATGTTGAGTCATTAAATGGGATTATCTGTTGAGCAATATTTTGTTATGTATGTGTTTCAATTTGTTGATATTGCTAAAGGGATCACCCTCCTGGTTCTTGCAAAGCCCAAAATGTAGGAGGTTATTTTAAAGTCCTCGTCACTTGGTCTAGGTCTTTCGAGCTGCCCTTGATTGGAATTGGAAATTCCATAGGTAGATTAGAAGACCAACCTAGTTAACAGCGTAAAAAATAACCAACAAAATGGCGACTCTACTTGGGAGAATTTGAGAAAATTTTCACGAAAGAATCCAGAAATAGAGTCATATTATTATTTTCCATTTTGAATTTAGTTCAAATCTTGAAGGATCTTAAGCCTGGAGAAAGATAATTGTTGCAGTGAACCTGATTAATTTCAAGATCTGTGGTGCTATCCTAGTGAAAGGAACTCAGAAATAAATTTACATGTGAACGAACTTCCTACTGTTTGAAATTCAGTCCTCTAAGAAAAGAGGTGGCGACTCTGTCAAGGACTTGATGAAGAGGTGATTATAGTTCCAGATCTACAATTAGAAGATAATTTGCAGCAATTGCAACATTTCCAGGTATTCTTCATTTTTGGTGTTCACAAAAATTGTATATGAAAACCATATTTGAACATCTTGGAATAAACCTTGCTTCCCTATTGAGTGATTAGCACTAAGAGAGGGGAAGGAATGGTATTTTAAGTTTGCATACTCTTAAATTGTAATTTGAAACTTATGTATTATGTTCAAAAAGTATGCTAGTTTTTAAGTTTTCCTATTAAATAGATCTTAGGCATAGATGCATTTACATTATGTATTGTATCATTCTAAGATCATGATAAAAGTTGGACATAAGGAAAATGAATGATCAACTTTAGAGTTGATATGTGAATTGTGATTTCTCTTTTAATAATGATATGGAAGCATATCCTTCACTTGAAGAATACAATGATATAAATTTCTGTGGTGAATTCATAGAATGTGATTCAGATTCACTATCAGTAGAGCAAGTTCATTATGGGAGTGATGCAGATTTTGAAGACAAACATGTGTGTGATCAGTATGTTGACTCAAGGTATAATGTTGAATATGATGAAGATGTTGATAAATGTGCTTATGCCCCTTCTTTTCATGGTTGTTTTTATGAAGGAAAAATGTAAAGGTTTGTGTTACATGAAGAGCATGATGATGAAATAATGGATTCCTTTTGGAATAATCAAGTAGCACATTGTAACATATATATGGAGCATCCAAGGAGTGAGAATAATGGTGAACTTCATGTTGATGAGTGTGAAGTTGAGTACAATTTATTCTTGTTTGATGCTCTTGATCTTCAGAATGTGAGCATGGACATGTTATCACCACATGTGAAAGGAATTTATGGGAAAGATAACAAAGATTCTAGTCATATTACTAATGAGGAGTTTTCAACTAGCAATGAATCTTTCACTTTTGAGTCAACACATATATCAACTGACATTACACATGTAGAAGCCAATGCACATAGTTGTATTCATGTTGTCCCTGTTGATGTTGAATTACTTGAGCTTACTTTTGAAGTATTTGGTTTCGAGTTGAATAATGATGACATGAATGTGTCAAAATATGTTATTGAACCTGAGAAGTACATTTACTCATTTTTTAGAAGTTAATGTTGTAGTTGATCCTTGTCTCTGTAATGCCAAAGTATGCTTTGATATACCTGAACTGAAGTGTCAAAGGATGTGCCTATGTTGCAGTGATCAGTATAAGGGTGCTCCAAAATATGCTTCTTTTTTCTTTGACATATGCCAAGATAGTTTGCATGATGAACCAAGTCTTCTGACAAGTTCTTGTGATGGTACACATTTTGATATGCAAACTAATGATCAGAATGAGCTTAATAGTACTAGCCATATAGCAGACTGTGAGTGCTATTTTTGTCAGCTGGAAGAAGTTTTCTTAGAATGTGGCAATGTGCAGAACATTGAAGAAGGTTGTTTTCAGCCTAAGAATGATTTGTATGATGACTTTGATAAGTTCTTGCCACATAATTATCAGCATTTGGAAAGTATGTCTGACTTTCAAATGCACAGTGACTATGAACATGTTGATGATGTTATGTATGATGGCCTATTAGGAGATACTAGCATGTTCAATTAGGAAAATGGTTGTTATCAGATTGTGCTTTCATATGGTCTTGATCACTATCCTCTCATGTTGCCACTTGATACAAAAGTAGAGAATGAAGAGAGTGAGAATAATGAAATCTATTTGATTTGGTTGCCACTTGATGAAAAAGCTAAACAAAGCAAAAGTTCTCACTTGCACAAGGGTAGCCCGATACTTGTGTTTGCAGAAGTGCAGTCACCAATGTTGTTATGGTTTGACAGTGGCAAGCATGATTTGAGGGATATCAATTATTTTTACAGAATTGTGTTTGACAGAGGTAAATACTGATTTCACTTTTTCATTTGGTGGCCTGGGGTCATCAGATGAAGTTGAAAAATAAAGATTAAATAAAGGAGCAATTTGAAGGACACCTGATTGACTCAACATTTGGTCTACTCCCCAGATATCTGGAATCTTGCTATGCCCACAGGGGGCATACATCCCCAGTTGGAGCCACTTTTGGCACTCTCAAATTTTGCAAATTTGAGATACCTATTTCAAAAAATTTCCTCTACACTCTCAAAAGTGCACTTGAAGGATCTGCCTGGATGACTTACTTTGAGGGGTCATAATTTGATGCCCGTTGATTTCCAAGAAAAAATACCTTTGCAGAAACATTCATGTGTCCTATGTGAACCTACATGTCAGTTTTCAACTTCTCACGATGAGTTTTAATTGGGTTTCGAAAAGTAAAGCTAGAGGGTTTTGTCACTATTCAGCTGTTTGCGAATGTTTAGTTTTGCAAACTAGCTTCCTGTTTGAGTTTTCATTTTGCAACCAGTTGATTTTCATCCTAAAATGAATGTTGTTCTACATTCTCTATACCAAGATGAACTCTCATGCCATTTTTCAAAGCTTCATGAGTTGATTTGCTATTTTTAGCAAATCAAAATCAATGGAATTTCTTCAGTTTTGCACTTGAACTTTTATGAGGGGCCAACTTCGAGTGTAAATAACTTTTGATGGATGATGTTTCAATCCAAGCCCTCTTGAAAACATGATGAGTGTACCAAATCTATCCACTGTGTTCAGTGGAAGTCCGCTAGGAGTTGATTTGATATTTTTGCAAATGGGTGATCTCGTGTGTTTTAACTGGTTTAGAACAACTACATTTGCAGAAAAGTCTGAGAGGGAAACTTTTCCAGTTAATAAATTTTTCCTCATGATAGATTTCATTGATCTATCGTTTGTATTACATTCTTAGGTCCAATGTCTACAAGCCTACAAATTTTTACAGCTTCACGAGGCCATTTGCCTAGTTTTTAGAGCCGATTCCAAAGCCAACTTGCCCATTTTCACCATTTTCCAAAAGTGCCCAAAAGTAAGTTTTAATGAAAGCCTAGTTTGTGTTTTCAGTTCAGAAGCATTCAGAGGTTGTCTCAGTTGAGAGTTGTTTCAGAATGAAATATTTTTAGTTGGGTCCACATGGGGACCCAACATGCTTGGCACAGTTATTGGGTTGAAATGTTCCCTTCTGATTATGAAGGCATTGATGAAAAGGAAGATCAAATCCCTTATTCAATTGAGAATGGACATATTTCAATTGTTCATATTGACACAATGAAGAGGAATAGGGACAGCTCAAAGCAAAGGATACAGTCAAGGCTCGACTAAATGAATCAGATGTAAGGAATTCTTATTTTAACAATTCACTTACAAATTGGGATTATCTTGAAGATTTTCCTCCATGACTGAATGGGAACACAAGACTAGACTGGAGCCTATCTTTAAGAAACTGACCTGATTACCAAATGTTAAGGATGAACAAAAGTTCAAAGTCGTAAATGTAGTGAATAAATAAGGAATTTTAGGCAACGGATATATGAATTTGAAGCATCACTATATTGAACATAAGGGATTTGTCTAATCATCATGCTTTTATTATATCCTTTAAGACTACATGTTCAGAGAGTTTGTAAAAGTCTTGACAAAGGAAGAGATAGGGCTATCACACACAGTTAGCAGGGACTTCTTTTAGGCGCAGCCAATGAATGGATATCTCTCACTGCATAAAGCCAAAGAGAATGCTAGAAAGCATGCTCACTTAAAAGTAGTGTGTACACAAGATGTATGTGTTGAGGGTTGTGCATAAAGCTTTTGAAGATTTCAAGCAAAGTACAAAATGTAGAAACACATGGAAGGCATGAAAGCAGCAAAAGGGTTTTATATGAACTAGTGTGGAATGTGCAAGGTGGTTTGATGGGATGATTGGTATTCTTCATCATATATGTCTGCTTCTCTATCAATTGTAATAAGGAAGAGACACGTAGACCTTTTCACAAATACATTTGGCCGATGTAAGATTAAATCATATAGGTATCTGGCAGAAGTTTAAAATGGTCAAAAAATTTGCCCCATGATCACAAATGCCTCCCACAGCTTGATGAAGATGGTTCCTCACTTGATTTCCATGAACAAAGGCACAACACCATTTAATCTTGCCCGGTTTTTTGAGCTAAATGGGTATTATGGAAGCTTAGATTTTTCTTCTCTTTGGTAAAATTAGTGCTCCAATTGAAGTTATCCCAATGATTTTTTTTTCGATGAAAGGTTCCATAACATGCTTCGGGGACTACCAATTTATTTTGATTTGCAATGAGCATTTGCTGCATTGATAGATTTTGAGCTTTGAATATATTGTTAATGCTTTTATTCACCTAGGGAAAAGGAATGAAAAAACAATCTTCAGGGGACAACTTGTGCAGCCAAAGGAGATGATATGTGAGTCTGGTAAAATAAAATGAATTCATTGAATGAAGGCAATGTGTTTATAGAATGTATTTATTGAAAATGCTTCAGAGAATTTCAAGTAAATGTGTTTGGGAGAGGATTGCAGGGTACGCACAAATAGACTGATGAAGAGTCTTTATAAACTATGAATCCAATCCATTAAAATGTGAATGCAACACATAGAGTGTGTATGTTTGAGAAGCATTGGAGATTTTCAAGTAAATGCAGTAAACATTGAAGGAGCTGCTACAGGTAACACACTTGGAGGCCACGTGCATGAAGGAGGTTTTCCATGACTACAGCGTATGCATAAAGGAGATCTATTAATTATGAATGGATAACTGGCTTAGGGAAACAAAAACCACCAAGGCTGCACCAGAGGATTGTCAGTTGTCTGTTTGCAATAAGTTGGCATAGCATAGACAGGGAATGTTATGAATCCAGCTCAGCAAATAGAAAACACGCACTATTCTTGGTGTTGCACCTTGTGAAAGAATATAGGCATCCATCAAATGCTATAGGGGATGCCCCTCAAAGTCTGAATAATGGGATCTCTAGCTTGAAGCCCACACCAACATAAGGAATAAAAGGAATCTATTGAGAAGGCTTTAGAAATTCAAAAGTAAACACATTATACTAGCCACTACATAGCTTTAAGAAACTTTAGAAACTCAAAGACAATACAACAAGAGGCTCAGTGCGAAGGAAATGAGGACACTGGTAGAGATATCATTATCTCTTGCTTCAAAATGAAACTTTAAGAGGCACGCAATTTGCTGATAGAATGCCCAAAATAAAGTGATCTCATGTAATGTCACGTGCGAGATATGTTCAAAATGGGTTTGTTGAAAATATTTACCATGAGTAGGGAAAATTCCCATGTTTTGAGGGCTTGACTAAGAATGTATCAAGTTGGGCGTGCTTTAAGAACCAACCCACAAGCAAAGAATGTAAATACATCAAAAGCATAAGGGATGGCCTGTGGCCTGTTGGGCATAAACTCCAAACAAATGCCTTCACAATGGTTGCACACTGCATCAGTAATTATATTTGTTAAAAGTATATTCTGAAGTTTTCAAATGAATGCATGTGGAGAAGGGTGGTCTTGAGCCAGATAGAGGGGTATTTGAAGTTTGGGTAGGCGTTGAACCTGTAAGGCAATGATGGTTGTGTTTGAGAGAATTAGCCAGGGCATCGTTGTTGGATTAAAGAGAGGGCACTACCATGGATGGGAAAATTAATAGAGCATAGTGAATGGACGCCAAAGGGAAATGACAACCACCATATTGGAGGATCGCCAATGCCATTGAAGTTGCAGAGAATGGCTCTCACCACCATGAACAAGCGAAAAACTTGCAAAATTAAAGCATTACCCAACAAGGAATTTAGGGCAACAAGTGAAAGATGAAAGGTTGAGATCTACGGTGGAAAATGAAGATCAAGATCCAGTTAAATCTCCACCACTTCCTACCATCGCGTGATCCTAAACTGAAGGGAGTTTAGTGTCCATGAAATCATGGGCTTGTGATGCATGGCAGGAGTGGGCCTGGGCAAAGTCTTCGTCAAGTGGCTGCATTTTCACGGGTAAAGTGTAAATGGGGTTCGATTATTTTAATTTCCCACAAAAGCAAAATATTTAAAAAATTAAAACATTGAATGTTGCCCAATAAAACATAAAGGAAGGTGGCCCGTGCAGTGATTTTGTTTTTTAGCTGCCATTGTTTTAAATGTTAATGGGGTAAATATTTTGAATGAGCCCGAGAGTGAAATATTTAATATTTCACCATAAAATGAAAGGTTAATGAATTAAAATGTGGCACAGGGACGCAAGTTAATGTTTAAGCCTGATGAAATTTTGAAGCCATACATTTAAATGTAAGGTGGAATTTTTAAATACCTCCACTATATGTAAAGTGCACGGGGAAGTTATATGGGAGAGTGAGTAAAATATTCACTAAAATGTTATATGTAGCATAGCACAGGCAAAAGCGTAAAAGTGGCATTGACTTAAATTGACCCTGGCACATGAAAATGCATGTGTAAAGTGAATTAAATCTTCACTTCTTTATTTTACCATGAAATAATAAAATAAAATCAAGTATAAATATTAAATTTGGAAAACTTTAATAAAATGAAGGTAAAATATAAAGAAAATGTGGAAGTATAGTCTGCAGCAAACAAAGAAAAGAGCTGAAACATAATTTTTCATGGGAGTAGATGTCTTTTCCAGCTGCAGGTAAAATTGAGAATTCCATCACATGGGTGAATTTTCTGTTGAAGACCAACTAAAAACAAAGGAAAATGAAGAGTCAAATTTAGTTATAGAGAGATGAGAGAGTTTTTGAGCAAATTGTTGATCGACGGTGGATTGAGTTTCCATATGGCATATAACTGATCTGAGGGCTACTTTTGTTTCTCTTTTATGCTTTTCTTCTCTCATTGTAAAAAAAAGGGAGAGAGGTTGGGATTCCAATTTTTAAAAGCTCTACAAGTCAGGCAGAAGCTCTGGGTAGAACTGTATAGCTGGGAGAAATGTAATTGAGTCATTAAATCTGAAAGTGTCTATTATGAATTATGTTCTCATGTTTATATTTTGCTGATAATTGTCCCCATTTCTAAGATGTATTACTCTTTTTGATTCAATAATAAGATTATCTAAGTCTTTTCATGCACATTTTTTGCATTAGAGTGATATATGTTGTTGCCTTCTATTATGAGAATAATGTAATTGCTTTAATGAAGCACAAGGTGCATTTATTATTTCCTTTTGTTCATTGATAGTGTAATTGTTTCAGCATATGTGACAGGAATACTATGTTTCAAGTGGATTTATAAGAAGAGTTATCAGATAAAGCTTCAGTGATTTTGTTGTCATAATGTGATAAAATTTGTAAGGATCTTCATAACATTTTCAACACTGTAGGATGAATGCTGGTTATATGACTCCATAGCCCATTTTTTGGCATTGGTCAAGTATTATACTTCTGTTGTTTTCAGCTGGATCCCCAATCTTCAAAAATTAAAAACCATTTTATATCCCTATGTGTTATAGTATTGTGTCTATCTCATGCTCCAAGTAGTTGATATTACTGATGAACAAACAATTCTATTCAGTATTATCCTATTATATTGAGTCATTAAATGGGATTATCTGTTGAGCAATATTTTGTTATGTCTGTGTTTCAATTTCTTGATATTGCTAAAGGGATCACCCTCCCAGGTCTTGCAGAGCTCGAATTGTAGGAGGTTATTTTAGAGTCCTCGTCAGTTGGTCCAGGTCCTTCGAGCTGCCCTTGATTGGAATTGGAAATTCCATAGGTAGATTAGAAGACCAACTTGGTTAACAGCATAAAAAATAACCAACAGTTTCGATTAAACTTAAGAATTTGATTTCATATATGGTCGCCATCAGTTCCTGAAGGTGCATCGATATTATATTTTTGGATTTTTATAATTCTCTTGTCGTCTTCGAGGAAGGAAGACATCTTATTGAAAAAAAGGAAAAATATTCAACCTCATTCAAGGATGATATTATTATTGGGAAGCCATCGATAAAGATAAATCTTAGAAGAAGACAAATCACTTCAGCCACAAGAGACAAACTGAGTATAAAACAAATAATAATTGTCATGTAGCTGGAAGACATCAAATATTAGTGAAGTTGTACATTGTAGAATTTGCTCACTCAACAGCTACAAAAGATAATATTGTGACATCTTCAGGAGTTATAAAAAGTGACAGATTGGAGAAGGCCAGGTCAATATAGTAAAAATAAATAAAAAATCAATGATAGCAGCCTAAGTTTTCATTGGAAGGTGACGTGGAAAGGATGGTGTAAGAGTTAATATCCAAAAAGTCATAGTAGGTCAAGAAACTCAAACTTGTAAAAAATTTGGTTGTGGGAATTAAGGTGGCTTAATTTCATCCAAAAGAAGACAAAAATTTGCACATGGGACCCATTTAGAAGATTGTTTGAAGATTTCTGTAATGCCCTACCGTGCGAACCCCAAAGGACAATTAAACAATAATTACTACACAATTTTTTTTTTTTTGTTAACATAACTTATATGTAAAACACATTAAGTCATAACATGAATTTCATTTAAGTAAATTCACTAACACATACATCCCTTGGGGTACACGAAGAGTCATTACGTGACTTAGATCTGCACAACGACAATAAAGAATAAAATCCAAAAATATAATCTAAAGTAAACATTAACAAATATAACACATACATGAAAAATCATTGATAAGAACCATCTATGTGCATAAATACAACATATACATGATTAACTCAATACATTGAATAACAACTGCCATGGCCATTAGCCACAAAAGGTTTAACATCACATTACAATACAATGCTTAAGAAGTACAATGATAGAAAAGTGTTTCCACACATGAATGAAAACCATACAACAAGAACCATGATACAAATGAATAGATGAATACACAATATCAAACTGGCTCCAAGATAGGTGCAACTCTAGAGTCACTGCAACAACACCAATCCGCACCTCTTGATCCTTGACTGGGGACCCAATGGGGTGCTTAGCACGTTCCACCCAACCATGTGAGTCCGAAGACCCACCCCCCATGCTAGGAGCTAACAAGAAAGAGACCTCAACTAAGAACATCCAACAAGGAACCACAAGACTCAACGATTACATAGACATAATCAACCACATCCAAGAGTCAACATAATAACATAAATCAAAGCAATGACCAGTAAACAAATAGCCAAAGGATGATCATGAAACACTTCCCAAATCAAACTAAATTAATAAACATAATACAATTCCAAATTGCACTTAAACAATACAGTAACATCATATCACAGTATCATAAGAGTACAAGGTCAAAACCCAGACATCAACAAGATTTATACAAGACCATAGAATACACCATAGATAAAATAAGGTAAAACCATAAATCAATTCAAACAACTATGCTTCATCAATTCCAGACAAGGAACCACTTCCAGAGGATTTCCAAAGAAGCAACATAATAAGGAGTGTTAGAGGAGAGTGTCATCGCATGGCTTAACATGGATTCTCCAGACTACCTATAGCAAGGTGTTGCCTCCATCTACTGACAGATTATCCAGACAACCAAGCGCTAGGAGCCGCCTCCATCTATGGTTATCCAGGCTACCTATCTCAAGGAACCGCCCCATAGGGTTGCTCATGCGAAACTGTTACCTTTCGTGAAGACAAGGCAACGATCATGCCAACCACGGCCTTCTCAATCCCCTTTAGTCACACTATCTTTTTAATGTGATTCTACCCACCCCCTAGTTAATTACTTAGGTTTTCACTTATTAATCACACTCTAACGAGGGCTATCCTGGCGCCCCTTTATGCACCGACCACCCACTTAGAGCCACTCTCTCTCTAGACACTCAAAACATAAAAAACCAAAATCCAAGGGTTGTACAACATAACATGAACACTAGATCGCAATAGATAAACATGCAAGGCATTACCCATCTCACTATAAATACATAATCAAAATCTCATCGATTCTCGTACAACCATTTCAAAATCATGAAATCAAAACACTTGCCACATCAAGGCACATAAAGAGAGAACATCAACTGACAATCATCTCAAGCCTCTGGAAGACTCTCAAAAATTTTACACTAGGGTTTCCTATCGAATAACTGACAACAATAATTGCATGACCTCAAAGAACTAATTTCAAATCAAATATATTGAGTGAATAAACCAAGATAAGATCAAAAACTCCATCCAAACTACATAATCAACTTCGATACGAAATATAACAAAAATTCAAGAAGATCAACTATAAACAAAACACGAGTTCCCAATTACATTGCAACACAAATTAAATGACAAGGGATTCCATGAACCAAAATTTAGTCTCCAAAAGCATTCTCACTGACCCGGAACCATCCAGAACAATCTTTCAACAACAAAGGTAAAAGCATGCAACCAGGCATCAAAGGGAGACCTCAACAACCATATAATTTAATATTTCACCAAAATAACTGCATTCAATAAGAATCATAAACTTATCACAACCAAGCATTGCATTAGGATCCAAAATACTCCACCACAAAATCAATTAATAAAACCCCCACAACTCAAAACAATCCAAGAATCCCCCATGTAAGGTTAAATGAATATCAACACAATTTAACTTAAAGAAGATCCCCAACTCACATCAACACAAGAAGAGTCACAATGAAAGAGTATGCCAAATCACTCATAAAATGACATGAACCCAATGGAATGAAAATACTTCCAAAGCCAAGCAATTCCAACGAGGACACCACAAATAGGATACATCAAATTACCCTTAAATAAATAATGACCATTCAATTACACTTTATACATTCGTTTAATAAGAATTAATTTAAAATAAATAAAGGAACTCTATAGTCCCATATTGTAATTATCTCAAGGCACATTTTTACATTTCATAATATTCCTATTAATCTCATAATTAAATGAAAAGATTATTTCCCTCGAATAATAATATTTGAGACAATCTTAATACAATTTCCTAGTTATTTAGCTTACACGCTAATCTTACCATTTTACTCTAAAGGTTATAAAATAACAATATTCACCTACAAATTAACAAAGAATAATCCATAATAATTGTGGTAATAATAATATCCTAAATTTCTTAATCTTCTGAGACAATTTGCTAATCATTTAATAACTTAATATTTCTAATTTCATTATTTTCCATAATCATCTAATTTAACATCCTATAACTTGTTAGCAACAATTACCTATTCAACAAATAAATTAACCAATATCTTATTACTAGTATTATCATTTCTTACTAAACTTAAGACACTAAAAAGGAACTCGGTCAACAATTCTATTCTATCAATTGCAACTTACATTTTCCAAATATTCAACCACAAAATACATTGTTTCCGCATTCCCTTTACTAATCTAAATCAATGAAACTACTCTTCATTTTATTTATTTATTTATTTATTTATCTACTAAATTAATTAACTATTATAAACCTAAATGTTCTTTAAAAATAATTATTATATTTATATATATATTTACTCCAATCTTGATCCTAGTGACAATGTTCGTATAACAAATTATCATCTTGACTATATTAGATAGAATGATTAAACAGGCCATCCTCAAATTTCTATTCTTTTTCCCAACAAAATAACTTCCCTCCATAAAACAATCACAGTGTTAAAATTTCAACACAACCCACTAAACCTCCCTTTTGCTAAACCTCAACATCAAGGTAGAGTTAAGGTTTCATTTAAATGATCATATCAGATTCTCATCATATGCTCGAACAAGTATAACCAACACAAGAAACATAACCAAGTTTTAAATTCCTTATTCATGAGCCATGAATGCATGGGGGTATAATAGCCTACTTTTAACTTCGAATACATGTAGAGCTGGAGAAAGTGGCTCGAAAGATGAAGGCGACAGGTCATTTTCAGTTCCACGACATTTAATTACTATTGGAGAAATTAAGGAAATAAAGAATTCTAAGAGATGAGGATTTTGTTTTACTTAACTTTAAAGAGGGGCAATGTTCTAGCGAAGATTGTTGGTGTTGCTAAATGATTGATTCTGAAAAACTAGACCTACACAATACTAATGTGTACTGTTTCAGATATCCAAAAATAATGAAAGGACATAATGATAATGATTTAAGGCAAGAGTGACTGGTTTTAGAGAAAAAGAGAGAGATTATTTAGATCTATACACCCTACCAGGTTCAAGTGTGGCGATAGGTTACAACCAAAATCAGAGAGATTATTAAATTCTTACACCCTTGCAAGTCTAAAGCTGTAGCTGCGGTGGTTGCCAATGGTTTCAGGGAGACTATTTAATTTTGTACAATGTATCAACTCTAAATGCCGTAACTATGGCAGGTTGCCAAATATATCAAAAAGTGAATATTAGAATTTGGAAATATTGCCATCTACTTGCATTTTATCAAATCTCACGTTTTATTCACAAGACGGAAGATAAAGAGACAGGTGAGATGCAAATACATAACTTAAGAGATGGAGAATTAATGTACAACATCTCTATTTGCTGGTGAGTATCCAGAGACGTGCTCAAGATTGAAATTTGGAACACGAAGCAGGGGTAATGCATACAGTGTTAATATGAAAATATGCCTCTTAAGAGATGTGATGTCAAGGAAAGCAATGATTGTGGGGGACGCATAAAATAATTGTTCAAGGCTTAAGAAAATTTCAAGCAAATGCAACAACAGGTGTAAAGGCAACACTACAACCTTAACCAACATCCGCAGTGCCTGCGCCAAAATGGGAGATTCAGAATGGCGACAGACATCCATCGAAGCATAAGAATGAAGGAATTTGTCAAATATTGTGGTTGAAAATGCACTGGAAGACATATATGCAAAGCAGGGATCACGGAGTGATTGATAAAATGCCACAGGAAAAGGGATAACTGGAATTCAATGATTGCAGGATATGCACATCATAGATTTTTTTTTTAAAAAAAACCTTCGAAACCTATGAGTAAATGCAACTGGAGAGTGTGAAACAAGACTCACAACCCTTGCGAGCATCTTCCTTGCCTATGCAGAGATGGGAACTTTGGAAACGGTAAGGACATTCGACAAGCATAAAGAAACAAGAGGGAAATTTACATGTATAAAGCCAAATTCCATAACCTTTGCCAGCGTCTGGCGCCTGTGCTGAAAAAGAAGCTTTGGAGAGGGTTACAGACTTAGGTCAAAGTAAGAAGGATAGAGGAACAAGTACAGAGACCTTGGGATGATAGATTTGGAGTAAGGGAGACATCCCAATTAGAGGTTACATTTAAGGAAATACTCATATATGATAGTCTAGTTACAGTAAAAAGGATAGATTCTCAGGTAAGGTGAAAGGAGGAAACTCAGAAACTAAACGTTTACAGAATTACATGTAGAGACAATTAAGAATACAAAATTATGTTACTACCACAAATGGTAATTGAATAACATACCTTGGTTTCTTTTCCCCAAATCATGGATCTTATCGTGAAGTTTCACAGTTGCACACCTGATAGCTTTTTTTTTCCCTCTCTTCGATTGTGCAAAATTGAAAACATGTTCCCCCCCGACCCTCATGCCAGAGATACAAATATACTACTGAAGGTGCCCCTTCAATTCCTAACTGAATGTCTTTTCACTTACCCCATAACCGAATCTTGAAATTCAATTAATATTTCTTTGCATGTTTATTATTTATTTCACAAAGAAATAATAATAAAAATCTTATTTTTATTACATATGAAGTATTTTATCCTCCAAAAATAATAATAAGGAAGTCATTTAATTTTATTTATTGTACTATTATTCACTATTTCCTCAATTATTTATTTAATTATAATATTCAAGTTTGATTTATTTAATTCATTTTAAACATTAATAATATTTTATTTGACAAAAACACAAAAGTATTATACTTTTATTTTATTTAATAACTCAAAATACAAATAAATTGAATCAATTCAAATCATGCCAATCAATGCTAACTTTATAATCGAGTCAGAGGCAACACAAGGACATCACAGATGGAGGGGCACTACAATTTCTTTGTGCTTTTTACCTTCATTCCACTATCCTTTGGAGGCCCATAGTTTGGAAGCAAAAGGTCAACCAATCAACTATATAGAATGGTTTATTCAATCAAAAATAATTTCTGATTTTGTTTTTTTTTAGTTCTCATTCACATTTCAGTTAGAAATTTCAACGCAACTTCCAGGTTTGAGTTTAACTTACATTTGTATATTATAACCTGTGCACACCCAGATTCTATATTGAAATATTTTTTTTATTTGCTGCTAGTCAATGACCTTGAGAGTTGCATTTCAAATGGTTGTAACTCTTGCATTTTATAGTCCAATTAGTGCTAAGTTTTAGTCAATGAATTCACTGTCAGAAACAACAGTTAAGAGCTGCATTGAAACTGTTGACTAAATTCTTTAGTTATACACCAAAGATATCATCCAAATCTTGAGAGATAGTTTAGTAATCAACACTCATCTTTAGCAGGAATTAGTTGGAAACCAGCTACATATAGCAAGTGTAGAAAAAGTTACATCAATGGCTGCCTATAATTAGTATAGAATTAAAGATGGAATATTGTTATGAACCTTTCTTCCTGCTTTACCACAGAAGGAAAGTTCTATGCAATAACTCATGGTAGAGCTCACACAAGTTGTTCAGGACTATGATAGGAGTGTGACAAAGCTTCTACAACATCCGGAAATTTTAGATTCCTTGTTTGCAAAGAAAAAGAAATCGAACAATAATGCAAATAATCTTATCAGTATAGAGGAAAAGCTTCAAAAGTATTTTCAACCTACAAGTGAACATGGGGTTAAAACTGAAGTGGTTACTGATAAGAAGATTTTACAACATGAAAATAGTATGGTGGAGCCCTAGAAGGATACTCACAATGCTCAAGAAGTTGTTATTACTCATGATAACAATTCTAAATTTCATGACAACAGTATTTTGCTAGAGCATAATGGGGATTTAGAAGTCATGGCATGTTCAGAAAGTGTTGTGGGAGTGACCTTGTGTATTGGAACTCAAGATACTAGTGTCAAGCATGAAGATTGCATGAAAATGTTGACCCATAACAGCTATGATCTACATAATAGTAGTACTCAAACTTTGCATTAGCATGGGTCAATAGTGACTACTAGTATATAGGATGCGACTATGGGGTTGTCACATGAAAGTACTCGGGAGTCAGGTACTAATGATGCATTGTATGTTGAGGATTCATGTCTTGGTGAGTCTAATATTCCATATCATACCTTAGAAAAAAATATAGAACGTTTAGATGTTGACATAGAATCCCAGGATCGTGAGTTGGATGGTGATACTGTTACATTGGAAATGGAAATGCATGAAGATACTGTCACATCAGCAACTTCTACCTCTCCAGTTGAGCCATCCTATGAGGTACATAGTAGCAGTACCCTAGATGTTGAGGTTTGCATGGATGAAAGCACACATGGTGTTGCTTTTCATGAGGAGAGTGATGTTAATACAACCTCTTATCATAGTGTAGACTTTGTTTTGGAGAAATTGCATAGGAGTCTTGAGTTTCAGGGATCTCATCATTTGGTTGGGAAACTTAAGGTCAATGATAGCATGATTTCCACAACATTAGAAAATTTTGATGTTTCTCGACAGATGTTAGCTACATATGGATGGGGCACTCCTATGTTAACTGAGCATAGTGATAGTAGCCTTTCCCTTGTAGAATTCCATGCACTACAAGAAGCCATTAGGATAATGAAACAAAATTACTTACAGTTACTAGCTGATAGGAATTATCTTCTCGGGTGGGATTCCACTTGCTACAATGCACTGAAGGGGAAGGAAGAGGAGGTTGAAGAGCTTACTCATGAGCTTGAGTGACTATGGACTCATTGTAGAGCACCCAGTTTTCCCTTCAAGATTCACAGTCATAGTTGGATGAGCTTATCGTGGAGTTGAGTATGACACAGTCTCCACTAGCTACAAATATAGTAAAATTACATAGAGTGCCAGTCGGTGAGGATCATATATTCATGGATTGTAGAGAAGATATGGTAACATCCATGCCAGATACAGGGGTAGTTGACTCAGTTGGGATGAGTACTTGGACTAAGACCAGCTAAGGAACACATGTTACATCAGGTTCTCCTATGGTCAATACGATGACAAATGATGTAGGTTCCATAGTTGATAGCTCTTGTGTGGCTGTGGTGGATTCTTCAGAGAATTGTGTGTTAGTACACAACATTATTCCATCTTCATAGGGGACTTGTGGAGTGTCATCTGGTTGGGAATATGGCTCTCATGCTGATTTTTTTCCATCTCCTAGAAGAAAATTTGTTACTTCATCCCATGCAGCTGATTTTTGATGCCAACTTGTTATTTTTCAAGGTCAAATGGATTAGTTTCCTGATTCAAGTGTTGTTAGTGATGAGCCATTGATCGAGGTTGGAGCATTTTATAGCAATTTCATAGTGTGGAGTGCTCATCACTTTTCTTTTGATCCACACACGGAGGACTTGATGATGCATCGGTGTGGATTGGCTTTGGGATTATACCATCCTTTGTGGGAGGGGTATTCACCATCTTCAATAGATGAAGTCAGTAGCTACAAGTACTTGAGTCCATCATTTGTGGGGGATTACTTGTAGAGTCATCACATCCATGGGAGTCTAGCAGAGGATGGAGATAGTTGTTGTGAAATAGACATTTTCAGATGTTCATATCTCCATAGCATGGATGGATGTGTGTATAGATTATATTGGGATCTAGGCGGTGACAGAGTTAGTATTGTAATTTGGATGGGTCTCGTGGGTTTACTTCACCATTCTTAGCATGGCGAAGTTGAGATTAGTTTTGCACAGAGGAAGTCAGAGGGTATTAAACATGGAAGACTTCCATTTTGGGTTTGGGATCCAAGGATATCTTGCATAGTTGTGTTTTTGTTGATGCTACATGAGACAGTTAGAGATGTGTGGGACACTTCATATTTCTTCTTTTGGGCCTTCTGAGGAAATTGGTTTCTTCACAGTAGAGATTGGTTGAGGCAAGCAATTTTAGGGAGGGCGAACTATAATGTCCCCAATTTTGCGAGCATCAGAGTTCAATGGATTTAGCCTATTACTAGCCCTCATAGGCTAATATGTCTAGTTAGAGGGTCTCTTTTGGCAGTGATCAAAGGAATCTCTCCTTCAGCATCTCATGTGGATTCAAGTATCCTTCAATTGATTCAATTTCATGTACTTCCAATTTATAGTAAGTCAGCTGACAAGCAATTCTATTTATAGCAAGGCACCTAAAGTTCACATGTTGGCAGTGTCGATTCCCAAATTTAGTTGAGTTGGTGAAATAAGGAGTTTTTCCTAAGTTATAACTTTAATTATTATTAAAGGTGACTTTAATAATAATTAATATTTTAATATTATATTATAACATTATATTTGCACTTTATGACTTGAGGGATCCATTCATCATTAAAAAGGGGGCCATTTTAATAATTACTTGGGCGCCAATTTCTAGGACATATTTTAATATTCCAAAGTGAAAACATTATATTATTTAAAAATGATTTAAAAGGAAAATTGGAGGGGATTGACCTATTATCTTTTATCCCACATTGGTGAGTAAAGTTTATGAGCTCCTTCAGGAAAAGAATAAAAGAATCTTAATGGGCTCATTTGGAGACATTCATAATTGATTATTTGATATTTGTTTGATAATTTCTCATGGGCGTTTGGGGAAGGGAGCCCGAGGGTTTCTACCAGTGTATCGGCTTTGGAGAACGAAAACTATGTATTGTATTGACATACTGAGCTTGTGAAATATCAATTGAAGGTGCTCACTATTGCCTTCATCCAGAAGTCATGTCTATGCTTCATCAAATTTATTGCTTCAGATCTATAGGAGATTGTATTTCCGAGTAAGCACATATTTGTAAAAGCTTTGAAAGGAAATCAATAAATTAATTCCATTGCTATAGTAGGGTTTATGTTTACATTTCTTGTATTCTTGAAATCTATGAGAAAATACAAAAAAATTACAAACCCTTATCATTTAGCATAAAAATCAGAAGTAGAGAAAGGTAGGTCTCTTACACTTCCATTATTATCGTTGATGTAGTTAGGGTTTCCCTTGATTACTATTGATGGAGGATAAGGATTCATGATGATGACAGGATAAAGAGGATGGATCAAATATTTTGGATGGGAATGAACTAAAGCTCAAAATTGGATTTAGGTTAACCTCAGATCGGGATTGGATTAAAGCTTAGATTAGGATGATTGGATGATGCAATGGGATTGATTTTGACAATCAGATTTGATTATCAAAGGATGATTATGACACCGAATCTACTTTAAGATGGAAGTAGATTGATTGGGTTGAAGATGATTGGATAGGGATGCAATTGGATTGGATTGGATAAGATCGATTGATCATTGATAAGATCAACTGATGGATTAGATAGGATAATGAAAGGGCATTTAAACCCCGTTCAAAGATTACCCTAGGTGATGTAGGATATTGATTGATCGGATTAAAGGATAAATGGATGATTGTGGCACCAAATCCACTTTGAGATTGAAAATGGATTGATTGGGTCAATGATGATGATTAACTTAGGATGGATGATAATCCTAATTTGGTTGTGATAGATGAAGATTAAAGATGAACACCTAGGTCAATTTGGACAACTACTTTAACGAAGCTTAACGAAATATCAGTGATCTGAAATGGGGAAACAATGACCAAAACGTGGGTTTGAAATGGGTAAATGAGGGCCCTGAATGGGTGAATGGATGCTTGAATTGAGGGGATGAATGTTTAGGATAGCGAATGGACTCTCGAAACAAGTGTATGAATGTTCATAAACGGGCATGCAAAATGGTGAAACAGGTGTCCCAGATGATAAAACTAACTAGTCAAGGGTTAGGTTCACCCTTGTAGAGAGAAAGTCTTCTTGTGCAGGGCAAGTCCACCTATCGAGAGGGTAGGTCTACCTATGGAGAAAATTTTGGTCAAACTTAGCTAAAATAGGCTAAAAAAGGCTAGTTCAAAGGTCAAGTCCACCCGTAGATGGATTAGGTCCACCCCTTGATGGGTCAGGTTTTCCCCTAGAGGTTAGGTCTTCCTGTCTAGAGGTCAAGTCTACCCGTCGGGAGGGCAGGTCCACCTATGGAGCAAAAGTTGGTCAAACTAGGCTAAAACAGGCTAAAAAAGGCTTGTTCAAAGGTCAGGTCCACCCTTGGAGGTCAGGACCACCACTTGTCAAGAGGTTTAAACTTGAATTTTGAAAAGATGACTAAGGCAAATGACTCAAAACAAAGCAAAAATCAATCAAAAGGATATGGCTAAGTAGAAAATCGTTGGTATTGCACAAAGAAGAAAATTCAGACAACACAATCCTAAGATTAGTAGAAAGAGTATGGCTGATATAGTCTTCTATTCTAGGATGAACATGGTTGCTAAGGAGTTCTTGATATACACCTAGTACATGAGGCCCAAACCGTGAACACCAATCTATTACAAGCGTGAGTCGGAAACCTTAGTGAGATACTAGAGGCTCGGAGCAACTCTTCACATCATCTCAACGCATTGCCAATTACAACATGGTTGGATTGAGGTACAATTTTCACTCTCCCCCCTTTATATACCTCATGCAGTATGCATGGTTGGAATTGTCCCTTGGGGTGATGAAATCCCCAAGTAGGTCCCGCTAAGAAAATGAAAAAGGGAGACACAAAAACTTGGTAAGCTACAATTTCTCCTCACCCAAGATTGCCAAATGGTACAAGGGGATTGGATACGTCAAATAGCTCACCAAAAAGCACAATAAACAAGATTGAATAACACCCCTAGTTAAACTATGTGCCTAAATTAGGGAGTTTGAAACACTTGAAATAACCAAAAAAGGTGTTGAAAACTAAAATTTTACCTTCTGAAGAGAGTTGTCCATGTTAGGTCCGCTTGTCTAGAGGGAAGGTCTGCTTGTCTAGAGGGTAGGTCTTCCTGTCCAAAGGTAAAGTTCCCCCCTTTATGAAAATTTGTAAAAAAGACAAAATTTGGAGTTTGTGGAAGGTATGTCCACCCTTGGGCAAGGTCAGGTCTACCACTGGAGGTCAGGTCTGCCTATGCAGAGGTCAGTTTTGCCTGTGTAGGGGTCAGGCCTACCCCTCTATAGGTCGGGTCTGCCACTCTACAACATGCACCTGTAAAAGGCGAAAAAAAACAAACATGAAAGATAGAGACCCATTTGTGGGTCCCACTATGCATGCCACAAATGTGATAGGGTGAAAATACTTGTTAGAAAATAAGAAAAAAACAAAAGAGTGCAAATAACAAATATAAACACCCTACACCTCAAGATTAGCCTAGTTGGATTCAAAACAAAATAAAAACAACAAATACAGTGGATTCACCTTGTCTTGAATCAATCCTTTGGTTGGGCCTTCAATCTTTGATGTTTTATGCTCCTTTGGTGGCAAGAGATGCAAGCAATGAGATGAGATGAAGATGGAAAATGAGTGAAAATGGATGCAAGTATGAGAATTTGGCTAAGTATGGCTCAAGAGAAAATTTTGCAAGATTTTGGCTAGCATGAATGGTCTCCCCAAAAATGAGAGAAAAAGGGGGTATTTATAGAGAATTTGGAATTCTCTAGAGAAATGAACGATTGAGATTGAGCCACAAAGATCAAGATGTAGAGCTAAGGTGAGTTGAGAACTCACAAGCCCTCACATCTTGACATGTGGCATGTGAAGTGGCTTGAAAAGGGTGATGTGGACATGAGTTGGAAGGAGAGTACATGGCATGGTGGTAGTACATAGTACCTTGGGATTTTGGTAAGATCTCCTAATAAAGGAGGTCCTTGTCCCTATGTGGGTGAGAGGACATGTGAGGAATTAAAAATTCCTCAAATATCCACATGGGAATAAGAGAAAGAATTTAAAATTCTTTGAAATGTATTGGGGGATTAAATGTGAATTAAAAATTCAAATGGGGAATGGAGTGCCGTCTCCAAAAGGAGAAAAAATTTAATAAGATTGACTTGATTAAGTGATTAAGGTTGTGCAAGTACCTGATTAATGTCACATTAATGACATATTAGGGGCAAGTGGGAGATTATGAAGACTTCACATGTGACTTGATGTGACAAGTCAAAGATTACATGGGGAAGAGAAAAAATAATTTAATATTCCTTGGAAGGATAAAATGAATTAAAAATTGTTTAAGAGGTTGATTAGGCTAGTTAATAAAGGATTAGATGAGGGTTAGGTGGCTAAGAGAGATTAGAGGCCAACTTGCAAAAGTTAGAGGATGTGACACATCCTAATCAAGGATTAGGCATGTGCACATCCCTAATGATGAGATTGGGAGAATAATTAGGATTAAGAAAGGGATGTGATATGTAAGGAATTAAATAAATGTCATATTTATTTAATTCATTTGATGAAAGGGGTAAGGTATTTAATTATTTAACTAGATACCTTAGGGATTAGAAAAACTTTAGAGGTATTAATTAAATAATAGTGATATTACTTAATTAATGCAGATAAGGGGATGCTTCGATGAAAAGGGATAAATTTTCATAAATTAAGTGTCCAAATTTAGGTGTCTACAGTACCAACCAAATTGTGAGCAAGTTCCTTCTTAATGGGAGAAATATAAAGTACATTATGCACGTTGCTTCCTTCTCGAAGCTTCAACTCACCAACTACTTCTCAAAATTTTCTTATAATCTTGAATGAACAATAAAATAATGGCTTAATTTTTTAGCTCTAGTATTTTTAAGAGTGGACTATCAATAGTGATGCAATCTCAACTAATCCATATGATTAACCTCAAAAGTGTGATAAGTTTTGTGATAATAAATGTTGAGCACATGGTAATATTGAGAGGGGGTAAATTAGTATGAAACAATATTTTACTTTTCAAAAATCTAAGACCCTGCCTCGTATGTACTAATACAACCATAATTTGTTCTATGTTTTTCTTGAATTGATAGTTAAGTGTATTGTATATAATAAATAAGGTGATCTCTTGGCAATATTCTTGTATATCATTTGGACATTATGTTTTATTATCACTACCATGAAGGTGGAATGCACTCATATATCATGGAATATAAATTGAGATTCTAAATGGATTATTGTATAGTTAAATCTTAGAATGTTCAGCTAATAGATTAATGTGATACACAATTTATACTTACAATCATGTTGATAATGTGTAGGAAAGCAATGGTGTTAGCATAAGAAGGAAGAACCATCAAGAGAGAAAATAATTCTTTATGAGGATATAAATTTTACCCCATTTAGGGCCTAGAAACAAGTAGAGCTAATGTATTGGAAGACTAAGGTTGTGATAGAATTTATTTTTGGTTCATGTGAGGTGTAAGTGGGCTTTAGGTCTTGGAAACCCCTAGCTATGTTTGAAACTTGGATGAAACCTTGAGTTGGTTTTTAATGAGAGTTGTTAAAAGTTTTTTTTGAGTTATGGTGAAAAAATAAACCCCCTAGGGTATATACCATAGTTGTAGGGGTCAAGTGGGAATACAATAGTGTCCCTACAACATGATTTGACCCCTAAAAATCTCCCATAATGGAGAGTGACGAATTTTGAGA
Organism: Sequoia sempervirens; assembly: GCA_007258455.2. Taxonomy (NCBI): domain Eukaryota; kingdom Viridiplantae; phylum Streptophyta; class Pinopsida; order Cupressales; family Cupressaceae; genus Sequoia; species Sequoia sempervirens. The sequence continues at coordinate 375,993,783 of VDFB02270651.1, forward strand.
TGAGAATGGTGTGAAAAGATTAGGTGGTTTTCCAAATGCATCTTCTCATTAAAGGGGAAAGGACCTTCATTGATGTGGAGAGGTACACTCCACACCTTCCCATCCAAGAGTGCAATTTGTGAAACTTCTATATATTTGGAGAGGAAGAAGGAGTGGGGTGTTACCCACTTCTCCTCTTGGAGAACTTGAGTTAAGATGGTAGAAAGAATGAGAAGATGAGGGGAGTCCACCTCTAAGGAAGAGTAATGATCAAGATAGATTGGTTTGGAGAGGAAAAATGGAAAAAAGATTTCAGTCTCATCATCTAAAAGAAAAAATACAAGTTCTTCCTATTTCCATTTACTCTTGTTCATTGGTTGTGAAAAGGTGTCATATTGTATGGATCATGGTTGAAAATAGAAGGAAAAGAACCTAGATGCATTTAATTTGTGTGAGATAGTTTTATCCTTTTGTGGAAGTGAGAAAAGACTCCATTTATCATCATGGAGCTAAATGAATTATTTGCTCAAGGGTATGGCTAGAGCCCATGAGGCTCCAAGACGCCATTACAAAAGGGTGGAGAGAAAACTTGCATCCATTGATATGCAATTATTTGTTTTACCAATACTATCTACAAATAAGCAAGTTTTATTTGTTTTCATTTTGGTTGTAGTATTTCAAAGAATTCATTGTAAAAAAATGGGGGATAATTTCAATAGGAGGTTTTGATCATTTATAAAAGGGAAGAGAAACACTCTATGGGCTAGTGTTTAAGAAGACATTGGCTTAAAGAGATGTTATATTGGTAAATTACAAGATATGATGTTGAACAATAAGTACTAAAACTTTACAAAAGGGATATTTTATGGTATAGATTCATGATTGACATACATACATATATTTCATAAATTTAGAGTGCAAATAATTTTCTATTAAATTACAAAATTTTATAAAATAATGTTTACAAATGACCAAGCTAGCCCTGGAGTTTCTTTTGTTTACTCAAGGATCTAGGTGTAAATAGTCTTATGATAAATTATGGTTTAAGAGTTTTAATCATGCACTATAGAAAAAAAAAGAGAGGGATACTACATACTTTCATATCCTCATATTTTGGTGTTTTAAAATATTCATATGAGTTGGTAAAATATTCTAGTACAAAATTGGTTAGTTGAAATGAAATCCTTGTTGTGTCAAAAGTCCATAATAGACCCCCTATCATGTTAATGATGTGGGAAAAGGAATGGATTATAGTTGTTCTATGTATCCATACTTAAGCTTAAATATTTCAATGTAGTTAAGAAAAAATTTATTATGTACTGTTGAAATAAGCATCAAAGTATATACATATATCCAAAATTATCTTCCATTGATCTGAAAGGGAATGGAAAAATTATATACATTGATAGTTTACTTCCTTATTGTTAAGATTAGTGAAATGGCCTTGTCAAGCAACAAATATATATATGCATATATTAGCAATGAACAATGCTCCTTCAAGTTTAAATAAGAAATAGAGAAACCCATTCATTGGATTGTCTAGTGCAGTTTCCTTGTATGCATAATGTATTTAATGTACAAAATGTAATCAAAGGGGTTTTGATGTGAACTTAATCTTTCTCTTGCTTTTACTTCCTTTAGTGGAACCATAAAATTCAGTGCCCAACAAACTCCTTATGTCTGTAGGTGTCTTGGTAGGTAGAAATATAACCTTTCTACTTCATTATTTGTAAAAATAGGAGTTCCCTGACTACCTTAAGCCTTCTTCCTTCATGCCTATGTTGCTCATGCCCTTTTTTGGCCTCACCTCCCATCAGTAGTGTTTTGATCAAGGTAGATCTTTTTCTTGTGCCTCAAATACCTTCGCCTCATTTTAATGTAATGAACATTCATAGAAAATGAAATATGTTCTTGTGCCACCCCTTTGGATAGTATGTATTCATTCATTTTTCCTACAACTTAAGATGCCCATAAGGATCGATTTTTCTCTTAAGACGCCAAAGGATCCCTTAATGGATGCACAAATTTTAGAGGAATCCAATGGTCTTCATATCTAGTGAAGTCCTCAGCTATAGATAGGGATGGTAGATTGTCTCGCTCCTAAGGTTCACCAAGTGCACCAGAATGCATTATTACCTCTGATGTGTGCAAGTTACATCTTTCTCATGTAATTAGTATTTTTTCCATGTAAATATTCTATTCACATGCTGCATTACTATCAATTGAAATGACCAATTGGTGAGAAGTGATGGATCATTGCAAGTCTTTTGTGATAAGCCAATGCTCATTTATTTTTCCTTGTCAGCAGTGAGCCATGCATACTCAGAGGTAATAATGCATCAGTTGCAGAAATAAAATGTTACCACCATGTGCCACTAGTGCAATCAATGAGTAGATCAAAGTCATGGCAAATTTTTGGAGCTATCTAATCCTTGACCTCAAAACAAGATTATCACAATCTTTCTCACTGACATATTAATTGCAATATGAGTTGCTAGTTGGGCATTAAATAAGATAACTTTGGGATGTGTGACTGGTATCATCTATCATAGATCACAAGAAACTTGGCAATGACATTAGTCCCTTTTAAGAATAAAGTGCAACATCATTTGAATCTAAAGCTAATGAGTGTTTTATTACCTAGTGCATACCTATTCACCGATACCATGGAGTCGAGTTCCAAAATAGTTTTGGTCTTTAGGAAAAATATTAAATTTTAACCTATGCAATAGTCTTTTACCAATCGTGGGCACACAAGGTGGACCTCTTGAGATATGCATTATGGAGGCGGAGATATGCAAATCTGATGCATTTAATGATAGTAAATTATTTCACCAAGCCAAAATTTTCTAATGAATGAATGAATGAATGAGGTATTTTAATGTCGTCCATGCGACCAAAAATTCTAAGGGACCAAGAACTACAAAACTACGAAAGGGTATGTGCAGGATCATGATGGGTATTTGTAGGGTATATGGCTGACGAATTTTTTTTTACCCAAAATTGATGAAATGAAAAGGGTTTTTAAAGAATATTCTCAGCTTTCCACCAATATAAATTATGCTTTACTTTGAATTTAATAAATAATTATTATTCATTTTCTATTTGAATTACAACTAAAGTTCTGATTGATAGGCTAATTGAAAACATCTATAGCTTTCAAACGGTATCACATTTTTGGAATCCAAAACATGAATCAAATTCTATGCTTCATGTACTCTAGGATTAAAAAAATAAAATTTGAATTTCATGAAGCTTTGACCAAGTTAAGGTGGTCAGACATATGAGTTTTTATATTTTTTAAAAGTTGTAATAAAAATTCATAATTAATTATTTACTTGGAAAAAAATTACAAAAAAATATGCATCACATATGGACATGAGTCCTATAACTATGTATAAAATTTTATAAAAAATTATTATCATTTTATTGTGGTTAGGGTGGTTAGACAGACACCTAGTTCTTATTTTTTCCCTAAAATTTAAGTACTACTACATTGAAATTTCAAATTTTCCCCAAATAGATTCCTTTTTAAAAAATAAGCCTAGTAGTTTAGAAACTACATTCAATCTAATATAGATTCTATTGTTACATAGTTTTGAAATAATATAGATAACTTATTCAATTTTTTATGTCAAGTTACCTAACTCTAATTTTTCTAATTTTTTTGCAACTTAAGGGCTTGTTTTTTCCATGATGATCTTGCACATACCTAAAATATCCAAATTCTTTTTGATGTTGGATCTTCTACTATGAATTTTGATCAGAAAACTAGCAATCTTGATGATTTTTTCTTTTCCAAATAGCTCAGATAGGTTGTTGATCTTCAAATTCTCTTCATATTGACTATGAATATCCTCATACGCCATGCACTCCATGATAAAGTTCCATTATGTCTCTACCATCCCTTTACTACAAAACATGCAAATTCTATCCTCCCACGCTTCCTTAGGTATAGTCCACCTTTCAGTTTCACACCTAAGATGATGCAACCTAGTCCTCAACTATGCAATTAGCAACCTTGCTTTACCTTTAATAGCAGCACCTAAATAATTTTTTATCTTTGTGCCCCCAAGTTGGGTTGAAGTCTGACATAGTGAGCTTTCTTTTTCCCAATCTAGTTTTTCCACATGGTAGCCAAGAACTTTTTTGTGACATAATTTTTAATTTCTTCATTGGTGTTAGGACAATCCTACAAGTTGATGTCCCATTTGCTCAGCCAATTGTTATTTTGTTTCATCCATGTTTTCTTTCTACGGCCTAATACCCCCTTCGCAACCACTTTGATCCAATGACAGTTATCCATGCTTTCAACCTACTTTAGATAGTTTAGCGAGCGAGTTAGAGCCAATGGCTCCAAAGATAAGGTTCCCAATTCAGCTAAGAGAATTTCATAAAGGACTGCGGTTTTGACTTTGAGGTTGCAAGCGATCATATGCTTTTGGATTCTTTCTAGTTGTCTCCATCTATACTTTGATATGTTGCTGCCCCAAACTTCACAACCATAGAGAACCATTGGCGAGACCAACAAACTAAAGAGGGTTTTCCTGGTTTTCCAATCCCAAATTTCAACTTTCCTACACCTATTTTGAAGTAAGAAAGAATCTTTCCAACCCCCTTTAATCAATTTTGTTCTACTAGTTTCCCAACTAAGCTTATAATGAAAATCAATCCCAAGGTACTTGTATTCCTTCACTATCTTTAAGGGGTTTCCTTCAAAAAGAAAGTTATCTTGATTCATTTTCTTCTTTAGGGAGGAGATCATGATTTTGGTCTTGGTAGTGTTCACTTGCATTCCAACTTCCTGACAAAAAAGATTCAGGGCCTTCAAAAGACCCATCAAACCATGGGAAAATTTTGAGATTAAGATAAGATCATTTGCATATAGTAGCAACTTCACCACATAAGCCACCAACTGAGTGTCCCCCTCACCAGTTTCATTTAAAGAATCTTCTATTTTATCAATGTATAGCCCAAAAAGAGTGGGGGATAAAGGACAACCTTGTTTGAGCCGAATATCACTGCCAAAACATTTAGACATGCCTTCACTGATTCTGATTTTAGCCCTAACCTACTCATAAAGTCTATGCACCATAGCCCTATATTTGTCTAGTATATTTAGCTCATCCATTTTATTCCATAGTTTTTCTTTGGGCACCATATCAAAGGCTTTTTTAAAATCAACAAAGCAACAAAAAGCTTCTTCACCTTGAGTGTCCCATAACTTTTCAATTTGGTGCATAAGAGTGATGTAGTGGTCAATCATAGAGTATTTAGGCCTAAAACTAGCCCACCCCTTTGCTCTTTTTCCTTCTTTTTCCACCTAGCTGCTAGTTCTACACTCTAACATGCTCCCAAAAAGCTTGCCAATAATAGGATTCACCATAATAGTGTGGTAATTAGATGGGTTATTGATATTGCCACTTTTGTAGAGAGGGATGACAACACTAGTTGTCCATTTCAATGGAAAACTATCATGGGTGACATCATTAAACATTCTTTCGATACGGGGAGCAAGGATTTCAACTCCCCACTTTAAAAATTCAGCTTGCAACCCATCTATGTCTAGTGCTTTCCCACTTGCTAAATTCTTTATACCTTGTTTGATATCTTCACCATGAAGAGCTTCATTGATGTGTTAATTATGGGAGGAGAATTCTTCCCTTGGGTCCACTCATAAATACACTTTGCATAATCTAACCATTGAACACCTATTATGTTACTCTCAATCTATTTTCTCTTTTGTTGTAACTCCCTTCAAAAACCTTTGAGATTGTGCTTGCCAAGATAAATGAGCTCTTTCATTCTTGTGTTTACATAATTTTATTTTATTTTTGCACCAGCTTCTCATATTTCTTCTTGTTTTCTTTGCTCAGTCCATTCTCTTTCAGATTTCTTTTGGCAGCCTTACATTCTTCATCATACCATGGGTTGGCCAGAAAAGTGTCTGCGACTCCTTTCTTTGGGCGAGCTCTTTTACAAGTAGCTAAGGCCTTATGAATTAGAGGAATCAAAAGTTTGCTGCAAATATGACCACCAACCCCATTGGCAGCTATTTCCTCTACATTGTTATCCATTTTGAAAGTAAGTGATGCTCTAAAGCAGCATTAAAGAGACCATGATTTTCTTGATTCATGACTATTTTATCTTTAGGAATAGTTTCATTTTGCTTGTGGTGGACCTGTTTATCATATTGGTTGTCTCAAACAATGTCAAGTTTCACAAATAGAGGTTCATGGTTAGATTTCATCTCAAGGGGACATTCTCCAATCTCAAACTCCAAAACTCTAGAAATAAAAGTCTAAGATCAGATTACGTAGTCCACTACACTTTGGCCATTATAAGTTTTGCATGTGATATTGTCGAAAGTTGGCCAAAATTTCATGACATTGAAAATAACCAAGTTATATAAGCTATAGATCCCTAATAATTATGCTCCAAAGTGAGAAACATTCCCATTACTATCTTGCAATGTTCTTTCCCATGACTGATCTTCTTCCTCTTCTAGCCATAAAGGATTGTTGTTTCCCCGGTCTTCATTTTTCAACTGAAGAAATTTATTGTTAGCTATCCTTGCATTAAAGTCACCTAATAGAACAATTTCCCCCAAGGTGCTAAATAGAGAAATGTCATTTTTTAAAGAGGCATGAAAATCTTCACTATCTAATTTTCTCCTTTTATAGATCTTATAGGCGGACAGAAATAAAAAGTAGCTAATCAGAAGGTAACCCCATTAGCTATTATTTGCAGCCATATGTACTACTTGTTTGGATCTTCTTTCTTGACTTTTATAATTCCACCTCAACTCTCCTTAATCAAAATTGTTACACCCCCATGCCCTTTCCCTATTTCACTTCTATTATTCCAAACTAAAATTTTCTTGTAACCTTCAAAATCTAGAACTTTGCAACCATCATGTTCATGTGTCTCGATAAGGATAATAATATCTTTCCCTTCCACAATAGGCCCCAAACCCAGTCCTCTTCTCCAAGGATAACCTCTATAGTTCCAGCTCACTATATGTAGATAATCATGTGGGGCCTGTAATCCCTATTTCTTGTTTGGTACACCATTGCTCATTTGAGCAATCCCGTTTTTCAGCCAAGCCCACTTTCCTTCATTCCTTGTTATTTTCACTTTCTCCCATTATTTCCTTTATACTTCTTGTTAGACAAAATCTTCATCTAGGTAGATGTGTGTACCTTTGAAAAACCCCCTATTCCTTAAAATTGCATTTTTTTCTTCTATATTCTTCATGACAATTCTTACGTGCCTATCTCTTCCCCCCTCTATTTTCTTTCCAATTTTTCTTGCTTGTTGAATGTGCCTTGTCCACTTCATCTCATCTCTTAGGAAGTCTCTTGGTAAAATGTCAGTTTTCTTATTTTCACCGAAGTCCTTCAATACCCTGATTATAATATTTGCAGCCTTACCTTGTTTTTCCTTTTCTTCTCTTATTTGCATCTTGATTTTCCTTTCTATGATTTCGTTTTGTTTGTTTGATGATTTGATTACAACTTGAGACAATGATTTGGCCTCTTCTATCTAGCTTTTTAATTGGCTTTCTTTCGATTCCATGTCTACCAATGCTGATTGAATCTCCTTTATCTGAAATGTGTCATCTCCCTTTGTCAGTTCCAACTTCTTGTTATTTGTTGCTTTCAGTTGATCTAATTCTTATTTCATTGAAATCAATTCTTGTTTCCCCCTTTCCATGCTAACTTGTAGGTTTAAGATTTTCTCTTTGAGCACCTTTTTTGTTTCAAGTTTGCACCTAGATTCTATAGCTTCCTTTGCATTGATGTTTTCACACAACCCTTTTGCTTCTAAACTATCAAGCCTCTTTTTCAAGCTCATGGGTTCTTCCACATATAAATCTAATGACCACATTAAAGGTGTGGAACTAGGCTTGCAATTCTCTTTATTTTCTTGACGTGAAACCTCCCTGAAACCTTTGTTTGTAGCATGCCCACTTGTATTATTCACCATTGATTTGAGATTCTCCAAACTTCCCCCACAATTATCAATTCCCTTATTCTTAACTTGCACATTTTTCTTTTCTCCCATTTCAAATGTCTTATTGGATGCTAGTGGATTACTGATATGGGCTTTTAGTAAAATCATGGTGAATTTATTCTTTTCAATCTACATTAGTTTGCTAGCTAGCCTACCTATGCCTTAGGATACCTTAGTATTGTATGGAATTTACAAAAACCAGGTTTCCCTTTGTATCCTCTATGCGTGCCTTTGGGGTTACTGGTATGCATGAACCCTAAGCATCTATTAAGTCCCCTACAGAGCTGCTGTTATAAGAAGTTGTAAACCCACTTGACAGGTGAAAGGTGTGAACCAAAGGAGATCTTAGATTTTGTGGGTAAAAGAAATTAACCACAAAACCATTCAAATGTGATTAGATGCCTTCTATTTTTTTGGAGTTGTTCCCCACATAACCAACCAACTCCAAGGGTCTTTGATGTTTGATTTCATTTGAAGACAATGTTTGTTCCACCATGGAGCCTTGGTATACGAGGTCTAAATTTTCCTTCACACCCCCTATTTTAAACATCATGCAGTGGAATGATTTGAAATGCCTAGATTTGCAAAAGAAATTTTTAAAAATACCTTAAAAGGAACAACAAAGTAGTTTCAGCTTGTTTCAAACCTGTCCCTATTGGAATGCGACCTCTAACCCACGTGACTACCAGCTGCTACTTTGTGTACCCTGTGTGTGACGGCAATGGCTATCTAGCCCCAAGAATGCACTGGGGCATGGATGCCTACCTCATCATGCATCATACATCAGTGTGACCTACGAGCCTACTATAATGTCTGTTGCTAACAGTCTGAGCTATTGAACCCTACTATCCTTGTTAAGCCATCACCTCTAGGGCCCGTCAATGCCTGTTGCTGTCATCAGTCAGCAAAGCCTTCTGTCCCTACAAAAAGTGGGAATTGTAAAAACTAGGAGATTTAAAACAAGCAGGAATTTTAAATGTGGGAGATTTAAAATGATGGGCAGGAATTGTAAAATGATGAACATGCCTTTTTCTTTAAGGAGAATAGCCGCACCCTCAAAGCAGAGCCTCTAATGGTTGAGAAGAATGAACAGAAAGATGAAGATGATAGCACCAGGTAAAGTGGATTACTTGCAAAGACACACCATAGAGTCTTGTGATGTGTGGATTGTGAGCAAAGATAAACTTGTATCACATGATGGTCAGTACAATATATTTATGTTTTCAAAGTTTAGTTCATTTATTTTTTTGAAAGAAAATGTTTACTTGTTTTCATTTTAATATTGCAGCCAAAATTTACAAATTTAAGTGTCTTTGTTTCATGGTGTGGATTTTAAATAGCAACCCAAAAATTGAGGGGCCATTAGAGTCCTTATTCAAGAGAATTTGGAAAATTGCTTGCATTGGTGCCACTCTTCCAATTGAATTTGGAAATTCATAAGCAAAGTCCTTATGTTTTCAAAGTCACTGGAGATTCTATGGTTGCGGCTGTCTCGAAAATAGTTCTTGCTTTCTATGAAATTTCTTCTGAATCAAAAGTGGCAGACACTCGAGAGATTGATGTTAACAAAGGCTGCTATCATGGCACTGTCCACTTTGAGCTTCAATGATCTCAAGTATATCTCCTCGATGAATCACTCTCTCTTTTCCACAAATCATCTCATTTCTTTCTACTAATCCTTATGGCACACATCAAAAAGAAATTTAACTAAAGATTGTAAATATATTTGAAAATTTGCGTCTCTCTAAGGAGTTTAAGATAGCAAATATTAATGGAGGATGTTTAAGATGTTGAGGTATTTGATATGTGAAGCAACATTACACCATGGATGTAGTTATTTTACTCCAATGAATATGTTATGAGTGTTTGTGCTTCAACAAATGTAGCTGATACCCTTCCTCTAAAACATGTGATTAAATATTTCTAATGTATCTAATTTTTTCAAAAGCCTTGAGACAAGTTGTTCATAGCAAAAATGAAATGTAATGCGACCGTGTTTGATATTCATCTGAATAGAGACTCTAAAATTTCAATTTGGAGATGAATCACTATCAACCTGCTATTTAAGTCTTAGTGTGATCAATTGCAGTCATTTTCAAGGATTTAAAATGTTATTTATTGAACCTCTAATTTTTTATAAAATATTTAGTAAAGGTTGAATTTTTGGAATTTTTTTGGATTTCATTGTAGAATATTTTTTTTTATCAAATATTCAATTTTTGAAAATTGAGTTGAATTTTTTGAAATAATAGAAATATAAATAAATTATTGGTGTTCGATATTGAAAATTTTGTGAGGAAAGAATATATCTACATTAATTATGAGTGAAAAATAATATCTTGAACAATAAAATTCAACAAAATCATGAAATTAAGTGGAAAATGAGATATAAGTAATAATGTAATATACAATTATCAATTTTAGAAGATTCAAAAAATATTTAAAAGAAATATTTTGTGATTTTTTTAATGTATAGTTAAATATTATAGACTATTTTATTTAGTTAAAAATGTATGATAATTTTTTTTCTTTTGGATAAAAATAACTTTTATGATTTTATATATATTAAATTTAATAATGATTTTTCTTATTATAAAATATATTAAGGAAAATGTAATGGGTTTTGAAACTTGAAATTTCTCATATCTAAACACATTGTAATAAAATGGTGATGTTATTTCAAATGTAGATGTAGATAAATATATTTATATTAGAAATTTGTCAAAAAATTCTTTAGTTTTTAACCTGCACGTTATGACATAGGGGTTTAACCTTCGCAGTATGTTCTTCACATTGCACACACTACCTACTATAAGAAATTTTCATGCTTCAAAATACATTGTGTTTTATAATCTACACTTTTTCATACACAAACACACTATGTTGAAATGTTGTTCTTTAAAATGCATCTGTAAAAACCACATAATCTTAGTATTGATACAAACTTTAATGTTCAAAATTCTATTTAATAGAATTTTTAATTTATTCTCTTCACAATGAATAAATTGCATATTATTTCTAATAACTCATTAACTTGGTAAAGTAGGTATAGCTAACAATTTTATATATGACTAATATTACATTAGTGAATCAATTTTTTATAGTTTTGTGTTTATTATGCAATGTGATACTACTACTTTTACTTTGTAAAATCAATGCCTCAAATATATTGTGGAATGAAATTGACTTCATAAAAGGTTTTAGTAGTTTAATATGTTTGTTTAAAGTTAAAATGATAAGCAATGAAAATTTATAAATGTCATAAAATTTTAAGTGATAGGGATGGTTAGTATCAAATTCCAAACTTGGTTCTCACTTAGATCTTAAGTTGATTTTGTTTGTGGCATATAAATAAGTTACCATCCACATTATTCAACTAATTAGTGACCAAATTTTCACTAAGATGTTAATTGTTTCTATATTTGTGTCATTTCTCATTTCTCCCCACCTTCATGAGCATTTCTTAGTGCAATAATATATTGATAAGTGACATATTCTCATCTTTAGTTCATGGCCCAATCCCTATTCATCTTCATTGTACCTTGTTGCATATATTTCAATGTATTTTTTATCTACTTATCCCTATTTCATCCTTGTTAACACTTATTTCCATACATTTATTCCCCACTCCAAGATCACCATCTTGTCATTGTAGAAAATTCCACATGGTTCAATATTGATCCAAGTTGATCTTGAGGATCATAAGCATAATCCTTAAATCCCATGAGTACAAATTCAAATTCCAATTTTCTTGCCCCCTTCTATTGGTTGTCATGAGCCAACCTAACACATGTTCCATGCAAGATGTCAAAATGCCATGATGTTTAAGTATTTATTCAATGTATACTTAAACACATACACACACATGTTAACTAGAGCATGCTTTTCAATTTTAAAGGGCAATAAAGGAGCTAAATTTGTATTTATGTCATATAAGCCACCTGCATGTTTGTGAATGTTGTTTTTAATATCTTTCATTGTAGTTAATTTAATTTGCTAGTGGGTTTGACCTAGGAGAGCACATTCATCAATCTAGTTGAAAAAGTCCTAAAACATGTCTGTAGACACCACTTTAACATAAATATCTAGAGGAAAAGGTGAGCACCTTTCCAAATACACATTATATTAGATCAATTTCATATCACTCAAATCGATCTTGCATGATATATCAAGTTCATGATAGTTAGAATTGATTTAAGAGATTCTTATACCACTATAGACTCTCAGACATTCATTGAATCAAAATAGATAAATTCATAATAATGATAAATTGATTCAAAACAACATTACAAACTTTAATTTTTCACATCAATTCTAAAAATTAATACACCTAACCCACTCATCTAGTTTTCATAAATTATTACAATTATCAATCTAGATTTAATCATCAAAATTAACTATATTTATTTCATTAACCTAATTAAAACTTATATTTTCTTTCACACTATTATTCCTTACAACTTTATTAAAGACTAAATATGGCCTAATAGTCAAAGGCTTGACCACTTACCCCTCAATTGTCCTTATCCCAAGGTTACTCTTGAGCAAAGAATTAAATGTCAAATGAAATGAAAGATCCCATGTGGCAATTTCCTTCCTTGGTACTTTGGTTTGGTTGGAATTCTTTAAAGCTAATCTATATCTCCAATCAATGTTGTAATTCACATGCATCAACTTCCTCAACTTTTCCCCACATACCTTAATCATATAGTCCAAATCTTTGATATATGTGGAGGATATTTTCCATGGTCTATGACCAATTTCCCCTCTCTATTTTTTTAATTTCCCTATTTAAAAAATTTAGATTACAAATTGAAATTTTGACTTAAGGAATAATGAATGGAAATATTCAATCTTAAAGTACAAGCTCTTACTATTTTACTATTCATTGTAATTTGATTCTCCATGCATGTAATTCAACAACTTGTTTTGTTGGATATACATGTGAATAGCTTCATTGTGTCTTATACTTGAACTTTCAAGTATATGGGTTGCAAGTTTCATAACACCCAGTATTTTTCAACCTACAATTTTACAAAATTATGTTTCAAATTCTTCATATGATCAAAAAATAAATGCACAAAATAATTTCAAATAGGAAAACATAATGTGGTTGTGACTTATTTCATTCTACTTATTCAAAGCTCAAGGGTGGTGAGATCAAGGAGGAGTTGTAGGTGGGGGATACATAAAAAATAAAAAAAATTGACCTTATGGGTGACTAATCATTTGGGTTGTTACGTGTTTAGGGATTTAAAATAGTATGTGGGTTGCGGGTTTTATAACACCCAGTGTTTTCCAACCTACAATTTTACAAAATAGTGTGATTTTAATGAAAACCTTTTGTTATTTAGATAGTAGGAATGTAATGAAAGGAATATTCAAAATTTACCACAACTATTAGAGTAAAAACTATATTTTCAATTTCTTCATATGATCAAAAAATAAATGCACAAAATAATTTTTTAGGTTGGAAAACACAATGTGGGTTGTGAGTTAATTCATTTTTCTTTTTCAAAGCTTAAGGGTGGACAAATCCAAGAGGAGTTGCATGTGGGGGATACATAAAACAAACCAAATTTACCTAAGGGGTGATTAACCAATTAGGTTGTTACATGTTTAGGGTTTTCAAACAGTATGTGGGTTGTAGGTTTTATAACACCTAGTGTTTTCCAACCTTTAATTTTACAAATAGTATGCATGTCTTGAAAACTTTATGGTATTTCAAGAATATGAATGTAATGAAAGACACCTTCAAAATTTATAAAAAAATTTAGGTAGAGTAAAAATTGGGTTTCAATTTCTTCATATGATTGAAAAATAAATGCATAAAATAATCATAGGTTGGAAAACACAATGGGTTGTGAGTTATTTCATTGTGCTTGTTTAAAGCTCAAGAGCGGAGATCTCGAGGAGGAGTTGCAAGTGGGGGATACATAAAACTAATCAAATTGAGTTGAGGGGTGACTAACGAATTGGGTTGTTGCATGTAGAGGGTTTTGCAACAATATGTGGGTTGCAAGTTTCATAACACATTCAACCATCCTATTAAATAGCACACACATCAGTGTTAATAAGGGCTTGCATAACAATGTAAAAATTAATAGGCCCACCAAATACTTTCACCATAATCATTAATTACACATTTCTATATAAAACATTTGAAAATAATACTATACATAACATCATCTTAAGTGCATAATCCATTCATAATAAAACATATCACATCCATCAATAAAAATCTAACATAAGCATAATCATATAGCATAATTAAAACATCATTACATGATCCTAGGACATACACATTGTTCCACATGAATTTTTATTGCAAATTTTAGGCCAATGCTTCAAATGTCATCAATTACCTCATGCATAATAAAAAACATAACATCCATCACATAATAAATAATCCATTAATAACATCTACTTCTAGTATAAAAATAATCATTCTAGATCCATACATATAAATTATATCAGAATGCATCAAACATCACATAACAAAGAGCTATAAATAACACATTTGCATAATCCATAAATCCATCATATAATATATATATAAATAAATATCAGAATATAAAATGTATAACTATCTCTCATGTGTACAAAAAGTCACAATCAACATGCACTATCTTGTGCTCCTTGCATCTGACTGCTTGTCAAGAGACCTCTATGGTGGATCTCTCCATGGTGTTCGCGGTGGTCCCATCATGACTAAAGGTCCCGAGCAAGCTGGCCCATGTGACCTCCTATTGATTGAAACACTAGCCATCCTCTTCTCTAGTTGAACAACCTCCTCATATGCTGACCTCCATCTCTCTGCCTCCTGGGTAACCTGGCCAAACTTTGTGAACCCAACTGCGGCTCCACCGTCCAACATGTCATGGGCTACATCCTGCTCCCACTGAAGCTTGTCTAGCTCTCTCCACAATTGATTGAACTATGCACCATCTCCCCCACCACCACCTCCTACATCTAATAACCCTTGTAACTTAGTTGCCTTTGCTCTACCAACATCCCTCTCACCAACTAATGTGGTTACCTCAGCTCTGGCTGCATCTCTCTCACTAGCCAATACATGTGCCACTACTTGGGTTGCATCCCTCTCTGTTGTCAAACTGGCAACCTGACCATCCACTTTCCCCTATAGTCAGACCACATCTTCCAATGCCATATCCCACTCACCCACAACCTGCAAGTGGGCTTGTCATGCCTGATCACGCTCCTCATAGAGTCATTTCCTCTCCAATGTCAATGCATCCACCTGGGCTTGTAATTCTCCACCTCTCCACTGTACACAACACCCCTCCTCTCCTCTAGCCTCATCCTCTCCTCCAATATCCTCTCCACTAAGACCCTAATGCTCCAGATCATCATCAACTCTATCATCCCCATCATCATCATCATCATCATCATCACTATCATCATTACTCTTATCCTCCTCACTATCATTATCAAAGCTGCTACTACTCCCTAAACTGTTGTTGCTATTGTTGCTACTCTAATCCTTCCTACCTTATGCCACCACTACTTATTCCTAGGCCATCGTCAATCAAATGGGCCTATGCCTCTCCCACTAGATATCATACTTGACTATGGTCCCTACATCTGCAATATCACATCTCGAATCCCAGGCCACTGTCGGTGTGTTCCTCCAACTCTCATAGGCTATATCATACTCAATAAATCCACCCCACTGATGCCTCTTGTGGGCCACTCTACCAAATATCACCTCCACCTATGGAACATCTTGTCTCTAACCAAATTTTTATGATACCCACACTAGTAGATACCTCTCAATAGTAGCTCGAGTTTTCCCTATCAAATAGTACACTTTTTGAATATACAACATATAGAGGTGATCATCCTCCCAATCCTCATAATCAATGTATGGTTGCTAGATGAATGTATCCATCTCATCGATAACCCTCCTCTAATGCTCTGGCTCACCCATGTGATACTATCATCAAAATCCCACATACATGAAGACGTAAGGCATATCCAGTCCCCAACGTCTATCACATATTGGTTGTAGTACTACAATGTGCTCAAAAGTCCACACATGTAGCAAGGTCACCCTACAGCTAGGATCTGTCCATCTTTGTATACAGCATAGTGTAGCTCCCTATACAAATCTCTCAACACTGTTGCCCCCCATGCATACATTGTACCCTCATTAAACATACCTTGCATCACTCTTTAACCCAACCTATCACGAATCCCCGTAACCTCCTATTAGACATCAAAGTACCAATTATCTTTACAAGCACAAAAAAGAACAAAATTTGGCTATATCCCTAATCTGACACTCAAATCCAACTCCACCTCTGATAGGTAGATCCTGTCGAGAAAATACACTCTACAATATAGCCCTCATCCCCTAGAGTTGGCACTCTACTGTCTCCCGACAAATATGCAACCGCAAGATCTACAACACATCCTCTAGTGTGATTGTAACCTTGCCAGTTAGCAGGTGAAAATTGCTCGTCTCACTATACCACCACTCTACCAGTGTTGTCATTAAAATTTACTTGTGTGCTTGAATTTGAGGCATGTGAGAAACAAAGAACAACATTGTCAAATATAACCATTCCTCGTCATCTGGTGTCAGCCTCTCCCGAAGGGTCCCCATAACTGCCATCCATCGCTCAAGTGACTGTAAGACATCTAGGTTCTCTTGTATCAATTGCACATACTAACGTCAGTCCTTAATCCAAGCCATAACTTCATTTTCTTATCCTGTTCACTTATCCTCCCATCCTCTATGAAACTATGCTTCTATCTAGGCATAGGTGTCATTTCTTCATGCATAGACGCTTTAATTTCTCACCCAAGCATCATTTTACATAGGCGTAGCAATTTCCCATGAAGGCACATTGGTTTATGATGCAAGCATTGCAAAACGTAGTTACCATTTCCTAAATCCCCATGAGTGCATGCGCATTAAACATAGGCACTGTGATTTCTAATACGAGCACCAAAATCAACTGCAAGCACTACAAAAATGCAAGCAAGATTTCTTTGCATGCAGGCACCGCAATCATGCCCTTAGGGATTGTTTCATAAAATGGCACATTCGTTTCCCAAAGTTTAACCCCTAGTTTGACCTATCTAGGACCCACCTAACCTAACCTAAACCTAGGGGATAGGCATCATACCAGCTCTCTTTAGTCCTCTGCCTACTGATACTCCTAAACTCGCTCCACATGATGCATCTCCCAAGGAATCTCTACCATCGCTCTACTCTGCCACCTCAACTTCACTTCTCCAATCAAAAGTTGAAAATGACTTTTTGGGCCCCTCCAAGCCTATTTATAGGCTATTTAACCCTAATTAACCACTAATCAATCCCCAAACTCTAATTTCTCTTCTATTGGTTGAATCAAAAATCTCAGTCATTTATAAAAATCTCTTTTTTTGGAAAACACAAAGTAATGTATTATAAGGAAAGCATCATTATCTACCATCATTGTAGGTTGGAAAACACAATGTGAGTTGTTGAAATTAGTTCATTGTTCTTGATCAAAGGTAAAGGGTGGAGAGATTAGGGAGGATTTGCAGGTGGGGGATACATAAAACTAACCAAATTGACCTGAGGGTTGACTAACCATTTGGGTTCTTATGTGTAGAGGGTTTTACAATAGTATGTCAGTTGTAGGTTTCATAAAACCTAGTGTTTTGTAACTAGCAATTTTACAAAATAATATTAATGTAATGAAACCTTTTGTTATTTACACAATAGGAATGCAATGAAGGGAACCTACTCTAAGTTCATCAAATATTCACCATTATTTTTCCTACTATAAGTTCATCAAATATTCATAGCCATCCATATCCTAGTGCATAGGTGTTGTAACATCTTGTGTCCACATATTCTTTATTGATTTTCTCTACATGTATCTACAATATAAATTTCCACATCACTAGTGACATTTTAATGAGGCTTTATGTACATCTCTAAAGTCCACATAGAGTCAAATTGCTTCAATCTTCATTCATATGGGCACCAAGTTTGATACCCATGTTCAATGTTTGATTGGGAATGTGATTCTTGATTTGATCAATTCTTTATCAATTCTTTCATTTTAAGGTTTCAATTTTAGGGCCAAAAAGTCATTATTTTTATCTTACGAAATTTGTATTTACAAAAAGTTAAATTGTATGTTGGATGACATCCTTATCATATCTAAATCTCCAAAGATATATGTCAAAACTTGATCATATTTTGAGCATAAGAAGATCTTATTTTATTAATAACATTTCAAGAGTGTACCTTTCCAACCTTGATAGGCTTTTAGTGAGAAATGTTCTATTATCAACATAGCACCCTTTATTAGCAAAGGAATTTCTCTTATCTTTCACATCATCAGGAGTGGAGAGATTTTCTAAATTAATGAATCTTCTAGGGATCTTTTTAGTCTTCAACTAAATAATTTGATCTACATTTGCTCCCTCTACTTTACATAGTAACTACCTTGCAAAATCCTCTAAATATTTTAGAAGTAATATTATTTATGTGTTACATTCAAATACTTGTTAGTGACCTCAATTTTTAGGGATTGACAACCTTATGATTAGTTTGACATGATTTCCATTTGTCAAGTGATCCTTAGCCAAGTCAAATTATGATCCTATTGTAGCCATTTATCTTGCTGACATTTTTTATGACCTTGGAATCTCCTATAAATTCAAAGCTTCAAAATAATCTAAGAGATCCGAAACTTCTTGATGATATGACCTTGTAGATATTGTTGTTTTTACAATGCATTGCTTTATCTAGTTAATAACTAATTTGAAATATATTAACAATTGCAGTTACTTAACTTTCATTTTAGCCAAAAAAATTGTGAATTAATGATGCATATTACATTTCATTTCTTCTACAACTAAGTTGGAATATATGAGGTTGAATTATCTTTTCCCCTTCAATTGAAACTAAGCATGTTCACACTCCTACACCATTATTGCAGCCAACTCAATCAAAATATAGCTTTCATAATTTAGATTTATCCACTTTAATTTCTAAAGTAGATTTATATGGAATACTTATCATAGGAATTTCTTGATCTTCCTCACAAAGGATATAATTTCTAAGGGCCATGGAATCAAAATTTTCATGTGAGTCCCACTCCAATCATTTTAACATCTAAGTATCTGCCTAATCTAAATATTGAATAAAATCTACTCCATGTTTTATGAGTTCATATTTGGATTTCTCTTATTTTGTGATCATAGTATGATTTGGTTCAAAGTAAATAATTATCTCATGGTAATATGCTCCTTTAAGATAGGCTTGGTTAGGCCTTTAAACTTGGACCCATACCCAATCCTTAGAATAAGATTTGTTCAATCCAAAAGGAGGTAGCCACCTACTTTTATGGTGAACTCTCTAGATAAGAACAAAATAAATTTTGGTGGGATATCAAATAACATGAAATCTTGTGGGACTATTATATTTGAACAAGAATATAAAATAAGGAGAAGATATTTTGTGATACCCATTGTTTGTCTCATTTTCTCATCCAACTATATGATATTCCTTTTTGTATAGGCTCATATGTGAGTTTGAATGTATCAAAAAATTTCTTAGGAATGAAAATAGTAAGTTAACACTGAAATATATCATAACATTATGAATATTTTTTTCAATGAGCGTTAAATAAAAAGGAATTGGCTTTATTTTACTAATCTTATTATTCAAATTATCAAATATGGTTGGTACATTAGTTTCCATATATTTATTTATTTGTACTTTTTATAGTTGGAATGGTCCTCTTAGTCAAATCCTCTTGTCCCTTTAGAGGTTCTTTGAGTAGCTTTCTTTACTCAAGAATGGACAATACTTGGACCCATAACAAGACATTGGTAGTTATTTTTTTTGCTGGTCAATTATGTTGAGTGGATCTAGAACTTGGATCTTCTTGGCCTAACTTGGATTAGCTCAAAATTTTAGCCTTTCACTAGTGACATTAGTAGGAATAACAAGCTACTCTTTCATGATATAAGGTTGATGACTCATTCTTGTAGTTTTTGGTCTTTGATAAGCCTTGTTTAGGAAACTCGTGACTAAGAAAATTATAAGTAATAGTTGCACTTTAGGATCATGATTCTCCAATGTTCTCTTAGTAGTCAAACTACACTTTGGGTTATTTTGATATAATATTGAATCATTAGCAAAAATTAATTCTTCCTCTTCAATCCAGGAAAATAGTGCATTTTGTAAGGCTATTCCTTCTTATTACAAGGACTAGGATAGGTTGAAGGGTAGTAGGTTTCAAATTTTAGATTAACTTATACAAAAAATAGAACAAATTGAACATTAGAACATTGAATCTATGGAAGCACTTAAAAAAGTGTAAAACAAGAGAATAAAAATTAAGACCTATGCAATTTTTTTTTCTAAATAATCAAATTCTAGTCATTTGTCACATCATATCCATTAATCAAATCAATGTCACTCCGAAAATCCTAAACACACATTATTTTTCTTTAACTCTTGATTTTTTGAATTATAAATTATTTAATAATTATTTTATCTTTTAATATCTCATATAGAGATATTTACATTTGCATTCACTCTCTTTCATTAAAAGACCTAGACAAGAAAAATTAGACTAAGAAAAAGCTATCTACTTTAAAAAAAAAATCCAAGATCCTTTGAAATGAATGACAAAAAAGTTGAGATGAAACATACCTATTGTTGGTATTAATATGTTTGAATATTTTTAAATCCTAAATTATTCCTTTGCTTAAACCCATCTTACACTTTCTTTGTAGAAAATTTTGGAACTTGAAGATTTTACATTATAATTAATCTCAAACATACAAAAGAAAATTTACCAAATGCACAGAGAGATAGAAAGAATGGAGAAGAAATCTGCACATACTAATAGATTATTCTTATTAAAATTGTAGTGGTAAAAATTGCATATATTGCACTTCACCTTCATTTTGGGTACTTTGAGTTCATTTTTTTTATATAATAAAAAATAATAAGTGGCATGTTTTTTTTTTAAACATAGCACATAAACCAAACCTTGCTTGATTCCATGTACACTCATTCTTATTAATTGATTTCAATCCTCAACTTATCTATTTCTCATCTAGGTTCATATATCCAATTTTTTGAGTGAATGAGATCAATTTGTGCTTTATGGAAATGAATTTAGGACTTCTAAAGTTTAAGCTTAAATTTGGGTTTACCCAACCCTTCTTTCCAATCATTGTGTTAACTCCAAGTGTAAGATGTTTCATTGAACATTTTACTAGTTATATTTAAGCACCAACTCTAATTCATTTCAAATCATCTTATATGAGCAACTAGAATTAACATTATACCACCATACTATGTCACCTACTTGCCCCAACATCTAGGACATTCTCTACAATTTTTATTTTTTTTCAATCCTATCAAAAGTAATTAAATTCAATTTTGTAGGAGTTTGAAGAAAGGATAATTGATTCTTATCTAGCAAACTTCACAAAGGTGTTATCAAACACAACTAAATAGCTAAAATAAGTGACAAAAGAGAGGCAAATACACAAGTAGGTATCAACCTTTAACACATATAAGATCCATGCATCAAACTTCAAATTTGTAGGCTTGGATCAAATCTCTATCTATTTATCACTTTTGATTGTATCACTTTACCATAATAGAAATGATTCAATACAACATACAATCAAATTCCTAACTCTAAATCATTCATCTCACTTTTAATCTTTCTATGTATTAATAAATCAAATATAAAATTATTAAATTACATTTAATACTTTTTATTTACTTTCTACATTCATTTTAATAAATTATTCGTCCAACTCTAAAATTTTAAAATAAATATTTATCTTAAAATTATATGCTAATTTTTTATTCCAAATAATTAAATGTCACAAGTTTAAAATCTGAAAATAATTATTCATCTTAAGATTCCATGGTAAGAATTTATTAGAAGAAAAATTATTCCAAATATTTACATGTTCCAAAATCTTAAATCTTCAAATAATTATTCATCTTAAGATTGTATATTAGAGAGATTTTATTCTGTTCAATAATATTATATTTATTATAGACCGGTTATTGAAAAAGAGAACAGGTTCATGGTGATTTGAATGGACCATGGTATAGATTACTCATAGCAACAGAAGATATTAGACTGATGGGTAAGCGTAAGAATTTGGTAACATGACATAAGAATCACATACAGGTAGATAAAGATTGTTCCGAGATTTCTAGAGACTAGATTGATGGGTATTCATAAAAATATGTAGCAGTCGGATTGCGAACATTGCAGCTTCTGCGAATCTGGCCTTGACTTCTGGTCAAAACATTGAGCTGATCCATCTTGATCATCAACACAACAAAGTTGTCGAAGAAAAAACGTTGATGTGACGTTTTCTTTCAGAAAAATACATGAACTGAAGTTTGAAAAAGTAAATATACTGTACTGACCATTATGAGATACAAGCTTATCTTTGCTCACAATCCACACATCGCAGGACTCTATGGCATGCCTTTGGACGTAATCCACTTTGCCTGGTGTTATCATCTTCATCTTTCTATTCATTCTTCTCAACCATCAGAGGCTCTGCTTTGAGGGCGCGGCTATTCTCCTTAAGAAAAAGGCATGTTCATCATTTGAAAACTCCCGCCCATCATTTTAAATCTCCCGCATTTAAAATTCCTGCTTGTTTTAAATCTCCCAGTTTTTACAATTCCCGCTTTTTGTAGGGATGGAAGGCTTTGCTGACTGATGACAACAACATGCATTGATGGGACCTGGAGGTGATGGCTTAACAAGGACAGCAGGGTTGAATAGCTCAGACCGTTAGCAGCAGACAGTACTGAGACTTGTAGATCACGACGATGTATGATGCATGATGGAGTAGGCATCCATGCCCCGGTGCATTCGTGGGGCTGTATAGCCGTTGCCGTGTGCGAACACCACCCAAATCCCGCCACCGAAGAACTCCTTTCCACAAATTAAAAAACTGGGCCTGCTCAGATTTTAGGGTCCACCTTCCACTGAAGGGGACCCTCGGCTGCCTGCTGCCACGTGACCTTTCCACTGAATAAAATAAAACTAGCAATCGCACCGTGGTGTGCAACGAGTAATGGAAAAGGTAATTGTCAAATCATGTTTATTCCCAGTGCTCATGTTAGGTTAACTCTGCGAGGCTGATACCATTAGCGAGTTTAAGGGTTAGGCATCGAGATTTAGATTTGAATACTTCCTACCCCTGGACTACAACAGTATTAATATTCATTGTAGGAAAGTCATGTGATCGACTGAATTATTACCAGTTATCCTCGTTTGGGCGGGGGGGCGCGAGGGCGGAATTGCCAATACATTTAATTATTAATATTATTATTATTTCATTCAAAATGACATAGATTCATAAATAACTTTTGATTGAAACCACGCCTATTTTCTCCTGTTTATTTATCTAGTTTTTTTGTAATTTTCAGCACACATCAACCATGGGCTTGTCCTGGAACCTTGGGCCCTTTGCGAAATCATCCTTAATTCATTCTTGGGAAGGACTGTGCATTTCTGAGGAATAAGATGCTTAGGTGCCAAACTGGGAACATAACCAAAACCATTTCAGTTTGCTTACAGCATAGGGTTATGTGGAATCTGATGGCATAGCACAAATGCTTATCAAGCATACATATTCTGCAATTCAATTCATTCATATTTCAGATCCTAGTGCTAGTCAAAGGCAATAAATTATTAGTAGTATTATTATCATTATCTGTTCACACATTAGTGACCTGAGAATTTTGTAACAATAATATCGTTATACGCAATGAATGTAGAGGAGAGTTATTTTTCATATTCATCTATTCCTTCCTTTGCATTCTAACTCAATTCTCAATAAAATCAGCGTTGCGCAGTGAAGAATGTTAATGACCATAAATTACTGTGCTGCCTAATGGTTATTATGACTGTGACATTCAATCTGTAATAATTGATGGTGATGTATTACGCTCAGTTATGGCACTGACAAACATAAACATTTAAAATTATCCCAAAGCAAAGCTTTGTTTGAAACATTAATGAGTAGCATAGATGCTGAGTGAAGTTGACGCTGCACTCTAATGTTAAATTAATGTACTACATTAAGTAGAACAGGTTCTATTTATCTAAGTCATTATTTCATGTCAGTATGACTATATTTTTTAAAATTATCAGTTGAGCTCGCTGAGTGAATTAATGTATAAATTCTATAACTTCCGCAACATGTATATCTGTTTACATCACTCATACCAATCTTTGAAATAATGTGAATATTGTTAGCGGCTGCGTAGTATCATGTATTTCGTGGTATATGCTATATAGTCCATATATCTATTTTGCTCTATTCAATATGCAGCTGAATAAGCTTTGAGTTAAATTTTATCACAGTAATCATTTCTGAAAACAACGAATGAATAAAAGGAAACGTAGGACGAAACTTAAGTTGTCATTGATTGAATTTTATTAATATTTTATAATGTGCTATTTTCATCCCTCAAATATTTCCTAAACAAGTTAGAAAACTTTAAAATAAAGCTAATTGCAAGGGGAAGGATCTTTGAGTTCCCACGTATCTCCCAAGGAAGGATATCTAATTTTAAATCATTTCATTCATTGTTCTTTTTAATCACAACAATAATAATTATATCCCTACTCCACTTTAAAAAAGGTGGGGAATATATTGTTTTTCAAAAATGAAGAGAAGCAAAAGAAAAGTAATGGGTACTAATGTAGTACTCTTTTAAAAAAGGGAAGATTGATTTTAATTCATTGTTATTTAAATTATTGTATACGAATAAATATATTTATTTATATATATATAGTATTTTTATTCATATAATTATTTCATATAGAAAATAAAAATAAAGGGGTAGGTGATAATTAAATAAATACATATTTTATATAGAGAGATGTGATATTTCGTTTTGTTTAACATTATTAATATTAAGGTATATAATAATACATTGATATTAAGAGAGGTTTAAATGTGTTAATATTATAATGTCATGAGAACGGTTCATATCTATGTTATCATTAGTATTAAAGGGTATTATAAAGATTATTGATAAATAGAAAAAAAAAAAAAAAACTAAGGGAGAGAGTTATACTATCAATTTTGGTTTTAAATTTATTGGGAAATATTAATATTAGAATTATCCATGTCATTAGTAAATACAAAGTTGGCTCAACATTTATAAGTAATACAAATAACATTGTTATAAAATACTTGTATAGTCTCAATATTATATAAAAAAAAAAATTGCATTTGTTTTCTATTAAAATTTTTTATGGAAATGACATTTCGTATCATAACCCTAAGTTACAACCCTAGGGAACTCTAGGAATGAATTGGGTATTAAGTATTGCGTGTATGCAAAACACCTTGTGCTAGTTAGAATAAAATGTTAAATCTAAAGGACTTGTATGGTAGGATAAATGAGAACTTAGTTTAAATATGTGACCTAAATAGGGTTGTAAAGTATTAAATGATCAGAAGTGACTGATATAGATGGGTCAACAAAGCAACTAATTAATGGAATCAACTGTTAAAAGAGACTTAATTCTAAACATGGTTCCTTGATAAGGTGAATGTCTCGAGCCCATATTAGACTAGATAACTAGGGTTACGACATTAATCTAGCATGTTGTTACCAAATATTCTTAAAAGGGTATAATTGAATTATGAGGTATAGTCCTTGTTATAAATTCCTGAATTTTTGTAATAGGACATACTGAGATGTATCATTAAGGAAATATTATTTTGCTAGATTTTTAAGGCCATAATTCTTAAATGCAATAATAAGGAAATTTACAAAAGTTATGGGCATTTGAGGGGAAACATATTTTCTTATAGAAATTTTAGTATGAAGAAAGCATAGAACATCATAATTATATTTTGAATCATGTAACTAGTCAAAAGAAAATAATTTTATGAACCATGAAAGGGATTAATGTGTTGAAGGTTTAAATCTATAAACACTTAAATTGATTAAATATAACACCCTTGAACTGTGATTATGTGTAATTTAAGTACCCTTATAGCAAGATTTAAAATTGTGTCAAAAAGTAAAACTAAACCCTTAAGGGTTAAGGTTTTTGGACATAAATTTAAGGACTTCAAGTCATAAATTGGTATTAATACACTCATGAACTTGTAACTTATGAGCCTTAGGCCATGACTTTTTTTTAGGACCTAATCTATTACCCCAAAGATCTTGATTTACATATAAGTGTATAAGGGTTAATTTCATGAAGTAGCAAATGATTCTCCTTCTGTTGGTAGGTAACAATTTCCTCAATGACATGCATCAACTAACAATCAAAGTCTTGCATTATATAGTAAGCACAATTTAGAAAAGTGGTCAAAATAAAAAATTTCACCTTGACCTAAATGGTGAGACTTTAAAGTCATTTAAGTACATGTGCAAGTAAATGATGACCTAGTACACTTAATAGAACTATAACAACCAACAAGCCCTTGTACTCTATTATTTAAAGATTAAATAGTTAGTGAAATAAACTAATTTCAAGCGTTCAAGTCAAATGTGAGAATGTGTAGAAAGTTACAAATAATTCAAAATTGATGAAGATTGATTGAGATAATGTATAAATAGCTTTCCTTCTAGTAATTAAACATAAAACCCTTGTGAAGAGAGTGTATCAAAATGAGAATTTGAAGTTAAAATGCTAGCTAGAACAAATGCTTTTACTACTTTCCTTCTAAATAAGCTAAGAAATAAAGACTTGTTGGTATCAAAATAAGAAAGGATACATGTCATATAGGAAGTAATAACGTATTCAATTAGGTGTTGAACTTGAAATTTGTGGGTGTCACCAAATAAATAAAGAAAAATTAAGCAATCAATTATTGAACTTATAAATTGAGTAATGAATTATGTGTGATTCACTATGTGTTAAGGGATTGGAGATGTAAATAGGAGACATTATAGTATATTTTTGAAAATTTCAACTAATGTTGTACATTCTATACCATTGACTATACTTACTCTTTGAGGGAAGACCTTATACACCCAAATATAAAGCAAAAAACTTAAAGGTAGATTAAAAAATTGAGACCTTTTATGCATCTTTATGAGGTTAAATGGAATTGTGATGGTAAAAATGGTGATTATAACATGTGATTGAATGTCTCCACAATGATAGAAAAATGCAAGATTGTAAAAGGATATTAATAAGTTGTGAAAGGTAATACTCCATGACATAAAATGAGTTTTATGCTTTGAATGTTTCAAATGAAAATTATTGACTATTGTCCTTGTTGAGGGGGAAACCTTCTTTAGTAGGTTGAGAAAATGATAGTAGAACTAACCATACTGATATGTTAGTGAACACTATGTAAAGAAAATAAAGTGCCTATGGGTGTATCAAAATTTTTGTTAAAAGTGTGGTGAACCATACATTGTTAAGTTCGAGGAAGATGGGGTGATATACATAAGCTATAGTTGCACCTCTTCTACTTATTTCTTGTTCTTATGAAAAGTGAGTAGATATTGAAAAATTGAGACAAAAAGTGAATATTGTTTAAAGAAAATAGAATATGTGTAAGTGCATTGCTCATGTTCCTTGGTGAATTCTGTAAAGCATGTTGTGTTATGACATGTAAAGTGAAAATAGTAAATGTGTTGTGCCCCAAGTATGAGATGCAGGGTATTTGACTTGGGATAAGGGTGAAGGACGTCAAGTACGATCCCGTATGTGCACCCTTTGTGATGTCCCTTCTGTGTAAGCTAGTTAATTGTGAAATAATGTTAACATGATATGTGTATATGAGTGTCTACTAAATGAAATGTGAAGTAATTATTTATGTAACTCTTGTTCGTATGTTAAATTTGTACCCCTAGTGTATGGATCCCCAATCGGATTGAGATGCCTGCTAGTGTAAATGGGAGTTGAGGGGTGAGAGAACCCCAAGTGGGAACTCCATGGTTTCCCTTGGATGTGTTCCTAACCTAATCCCTCACATGAGAACCATGCTTGTTGGTTTGTAGTGAAAACCAACTCCTTGATATCTATAACCTATGGGTAAAGGATGGAATTACTTGGGCCATACTGATCACAGATTTTGGATGGGTTAGCAATGTAGGGCATTGATACTATGTGGAAGAGTCCACCATGATATTGCATGCTATCATATTTATGTGGTCAAGGACCACCAAGTATTGCATCCTATTATATTTATGTGGTTAGAGAACCACCATTCCCCTCCTCCCCTTAGGTAACTTTAGCAAAGTCACATGGTACTCGTAGTGTGAAAATTTTATTGTTGAGATATGAATTATTGATATTGCTTAATTGATGCTTTATTTTATTGTATGTCAGTAGAGTTAGGTTTTATATTCTTTTATTGGGGCTATTTAGCCATTTGAAGGTTTTCATAGTCCATTACCTCAAGAACTTCATTAATTTATACTTTTAATTAAGATTGAAATGTTTAAATCTAGCTACAACCATTCTTTATTTGGTTTTCCTCTCGAAGTTATCATTTTTTTATTTATTAAAATGTTGGATTATGATTTTATGTTTCTTGATTTGAGGCTTCTTATTATTTTCTAACTGCTAACAAGTGTGGTGTTATGTGACATCTATAAAACTTCCATATCTCAGGGGGGTTCCCTAGAAGGTCATATAAGGGAGTAGATGTGCTAGGGAATTATAAATTATTTGAGAGGGGTTGCAAATGGGACTGATATGGGATGGTCATTAATCCATTCTTCCCCTAGTTCTATGATTATTCTTTTATACCTTCTTCTTGGAGGCTAACCCACTTACACAAACAAGGGAAGGTACCTAGGAGATGTATGGTAGGGTCCTTAGAGAAGGGCTTTCATACCATCTTTCCTAATGGCTATGGTATCCAAGAATCTCCATCCTTGTAAACCCCATTATGTGAGACTTGTGATGTGAATTGTGTGTAACTCTTGTGATGTATCCAGGTAAATTTGTAAATCATTGACATGTGGAAATACTTGATTTCTATGTGAGAAAGAAAGTGGTAAAGAAAAAAATTGGGACTACTACTCTCAAGACATAAATTGATATTGAAATAAAAATGTTTCTAACATCATGTCATGAGTGATGTTTATGATGCAAAAAGGAACCTTGAAGGGTATCCAAGGATGTTAATCTGTTTGGATATAATCTGGTATATTTTTTTCAAGGATGTTGACCACATGAATGGCTACTAGCATTTTTCATATTCTAATTATATCGCATAATTTTTTTATGATGGTAAACTTTGTTTTGAATATTTAGATGTTGATTCATGCAAGAGATGTCTATAATGTGTGCTAATAGTGGGATGTTTTAATTGTTACATCAAGAAAGAAAAGTAATTAATATGTTAATAGATTTATGTACATTGTTATATTGATATTATACTTCCAAACCCTAATGACTTCTAGGAGGAAGTCTAAGCTAAGGGGTGGGGGATGTAAGACCCTGCCTCATATGTACTAATACAACCATAATTTGTTATATGTTTTTATTAAATTGATGGTTAAGTTTTTTTATGGATAATAAATAAGGTGATCTCTTGGCAATATTCTTGTATATCATTTGGACATTATGTTTTATTATCACTACCATGAAGGTGGAATGCACTTGTAAATCATGGAATTTAAATTGAGATTCTAAATAGATTATTATATAGTAAAATCTTAGAATGTTGAGCTAATATTTTAATGTGATAGACAATTGATACTTACAATCATGTTGGTAATGTGCAGGAAAGCAATAATGTTAGCATGAGAAGGTAGAACCATCAAGAGTGAATCAAAATAATTCTTTATTAGGATATAAATTTGACCCCATTTGGGGCGTAGAAACAAGTAGAGTTAATGAGTATGTGCAGGATCATGATGGGCCAAAAAGTGGCAATATGATTGGTATTTGTAGGGTATGTGGCTGATGACTTTTTTTGTTACCCAAAATTGATGAAACGAAAAGGGTTTTTAAAGGATATTCTCATATTTTTACCAATATAAATTATGCTTTACTTTGAATTTAATAGATAATTATTAGTGATTTTCTATTTGAATTATGACTAATTTCTTAATTGATAGGCTGATTGAAAAACATATATAGCTTTCAAATGGTATCACATTTTTTGATTCTGAAACATGCATCACATTCTATGTTTCACATACTATAGGATTAAAAAAAATGAATTTCATGAATTTTTGACCAAGTTAAGGTGGTCAGAAATATGGGTTTTTATATTTTCTAAAAGTTGTAGGGTAAGTGCACCAAGATGGTTCCCAAAAAGGGGACTTAAGTGGCCACTTTTTTTTCTAAAATCGAGAAATACTAACCTTGGACATGAAATTGAGGATAGTTACACTCAAAATTTTGAGATGGAACAAAAACAAGGATCAAAGTGCTATGAGCCTACTTTCTAAACTACTAATTTATTTTGAAAATGGTTGAGATTAAGGGATTCAAAAGAGGTACATACACAAATTGGTGTTGTTTTTGTCGGAAAAACATAACATAGCAACTCTTGTACGACCCTAGCACGATGAACTTTTTTGTAGTATTTTTAAAATCGCTATAGTCAGAAGTTAGCTAACAGTATCTAGTTCATGCATGATTTTTCTAATATCTTTTTTAATGAATATTTAAATTTTTAATAATTTTCTAAGTGGGAACTTCCTGAAAAGCAGAATTCTGGCCGTGCTCCCCCTACAAATTTTAGAAAATAATTGATTTTTTTTAAATAAATTTGTATAATGGAGTCTAGTTTCTAAAAATGTAATTTATTTGAAAATTTGATGAACAGTTAATTTATAACGAAAATAACACCAAACATTTCTTTTTGGAAAAAAAGAGATATACAAACAAAAGAAATTATGGATGAAAGGCTTAACATTGCCAGAAAGTGAAAAAATTTATATCATTGGATAGCTAAGAGAGAACCTAACATTACCCATGTGTTTGATTTTATCGATATTGAACCAGATGCAATCCTGATGGTAAGCACGAACATGATTATGTGAAAAACTATAGAATTTGCAAAACCACGTATCTAACGTCGTTGAGAATGCCCTCAAAGTCTTTGGGTTGGTATTCCAAGGAAAATTCTTTCACTTTTTTCTTTTTTGTTAATGTGAAATAACACAAGCACATTATAACGCGCTCGCGCTATGAGTTTTAAAAGTTTTTTTCAAAAGTGGCCACAAAATTGCTACCCAACTTCATCACAAAATTGTTACCAAAAAATATGCATCACATCGGGACATGAGTCCTCTACTTATATCTAAAATCTCACAAAAAAATATTATCATTTTATTGTGGTTAGAATGGTCAAATAGACACCTTATTTTTTCCCTAAAATTTAAGTGCTACAACATTGAAATTTCAAATTTTCACAAAATAGATTTTAAAAAATAAAAAAAACCTAGTAGTTTAGAAACTAAATTCAATTTGCTACAGATTCTATTCTTACATATTTTTGAAATAATATAGATAACTTATTCAATATTTTGCGTCAAGTTTCCTAACTCTAATTTTTTTGAATTCCCATCGCCACTTAAGGCCTATTTTTTCCATGATGATCCTACACATACCCTAATGTATTGTAAGACTAAGGTTGTGAGGGAATTTAGTTGTGATTCATGTGAGGTGTAAGTGTGGATTAGTTTTTGGAAACCCCTTGTTTGTGTTCCAAATTGAACCATACCAATGAATCCTAAAGACTTAGCCAATGCCTTATGTTCAGACTCAAAGGGGATTTGGCCAACTGACAAGATTTAGTTAAAGACTAAGATTTTCTACACATCTGGCTCTGCAGGACCACAGTGAGTCAACCTATACAATGCCCAAAAACTTAATTCACTCATATGCACTAACATTTATTTTTATAGCAAATAATTCCCAATGCAAAAACACCAAGAAAGTACTACAAATTTGGTGAAATTCTAGGTATATCAACACTTAATCAGCAATTGGGAAGCAAGAAGAAACCAAACCACAACCAACAACAAGGATTAAGAATGATTTTAAATTTAAAGAATGTTTCTGAGATGCACTAAGCTGCAAGATAAATTAGTGCCAATTATGGGCCATGGAGTCAAACACATAAGATGAATTCATCAGCAAATTAAACTCAACTAGTGGATTTAAATTGTTAATGCTTTGCACCAACTGTTAATGTCTTAAATCAACAATCCCACTTCTATTTTTAATCAAACTCTTCATACCAAATCCAACCTACACACTTAAATCACAATTCTCTACTCAAATTATTTTAACTATTTCATTAAAACAAAACCATGAATAGACAAAACAATCTCAAGGAAATTGAGATGAAAAATCTAAAGATACTTGATATTATTGAATTTACATGACTAAAATGTATAGATCTAGAGACAATTTGTTGACATTCATGAATGTGCAAACAATTTCATGATTTATTTTCCTAAACTAGTTGTATTTTCTCATGAAATTTGCATTTATAGCTTACAGACACCAAAATGACTTAGACTTTACAATTCTCTATCTACCCAGCTCAATACAAAATCTCAGAATTAGAACCCCTACAAATGAGAGAAGAGAATAAAAGGAGAATGGAAGTAGCCCTAAGATCAATATGATCCATAGATGTTAACTGGAAACTTCATCCATCATTGATCATCAAACTAGAAAAAGACTATCTCCTCTCTCCTCTTCAACAAAATTTTGCCTCCAAATCTCCCTTTGTCCAAGTTCCCCAGCAAGAGAAAATTTTCCCATGTGATGAAATTCACTTCATTCACCTGTTGTTGCAAAAAGAACTTAGCCATGCTTTCCATGAAAATATTTTATCTTTGTTTCTTCCCTTTCATTATGCAACACTTTATTTTATTTCACTTTCCAACCAATAGAAATACTTTACTAGTGCTATTTTATTTCACTTTACATTTTATATGCTCATCCAAGCAAATACATACTAAATAATTCTTGAGCGCTTTATGTATAATCGGTACTTAAATATTCCAATTTACATTTAAATGCATGGCTTCAAGAAATTTCATTGGGCCCCAAACACTAATTTGCTTCCCTGTGCAACATTAAAAATGTGGGCCCATTTATTCATGCCCTTTGAACTCTTCAATGCATATTTGAGACTTACTATAGGGCACTTTATATTTTATTTACCTCCAGCATCAAAGCACCTTTTCCCTCATATTTTTAATGAAGGTTTTTCTTTTAATTTCTATCGGGAAATTATACTTTTCACCGATTGGGCCCACCATTTGAATATTTCATCATGGGAAATTTTTTAATTTCCAAATGTTTTGCTTTTAAAAAATAAAAGGAATTTTACAACCCAGTGGTCGGCTAAAATTTTAACCCATGCATTTCATTCACCTAGACCCACATCCACCACATGTAACTCTCTCACTAGTCCCATTGGAATTAACCATCAGGCAGTTTCATCCAGTGAAGTAGTGGGCAACAACTAAGATTTGACTTTCCCTTTTCAACAATTGTTGATCTTTTGCTCCATTTTATTTTCCCTAATCCTCATTTGCTCATGCTCACCTTCTTCCCTATGCTCTACATTCACATAACCATGGCGGACATTTAGACAACCAACCACCTCCATCTGTATTCACTTGAGAGTTTCAAAAGTCTTTACAAGTGGATCATTGCATGCCACACTCATTACTTCATGAAGACTATATTCAAGAGGTGTTCCTATTCTGAAGATGCGTGGTGATTGCCCTTGTGACTGGTGAGAGAGCTTCCTCTATTGAGCTTCATTCAATGAGTGCATTGGTTGCTTTGATTTACACTTTTTTTGAAACTTTCTAAAGTCATTTTCAATAGTTCTTCAATTTGCACATACCCTGCCATCAACCCTCTTCAACAAACCAACATTGTGCACATCCTTGTCAATTGTATCTCAATGTGGAAGCATTTTCAATGTACACCTACTTGAATTTTTTTGAAACATTGATAGATCCATCGATGCCTTTATTAGCATGATGGCTATGCTAAGAATACGCCTTGCTTGGGGTTTCTAAAGTCTTTTCAAAAAATACATTTTTTCTTTATATAGTGAGGACAATCCCCTTTGTTGGATGGTCTCTACAACCTTTTACAAATCTATTTTGTTTACTATGCATGCACCCTTTGCATTATGCATTGATCAAGCTCCATTTTCGCCTTCAACTATGCCTTCCTCATGCATTGTTGGCTTTTAGTGAGACCACATTCATTGGGTTTTGTATAGGAAAGAGGTGTGCCCCTATATTTGCTTTTAAAATTTCATAAAATATTTCAATAAATTTATTTTTGGGATACCTTCATGGCATTCCCTTCAGCAATGTGGATACCTTTTCTTAAAGTTTTGAATAACTTTCACTAAATTTGCTTTATATTTGCATTTCCCTATTGAAGATATGTATGAGGGCATTGACATGTTCCTTTAAAATCATTTTCAACATATATTGTTGCATTATGTTTAGATGAATGCACATACTACTTTCAGCCATGCCCAATCAACAATAGAAAACTCAAGTCAAATGAACTTGCTTGAATTTTTTTATAGCCATTCAATATAAACCTTGTTCTTGCACCACAAGCATGGCATCCCATTTCAACAATGTTTGCTTGAAATTTTCAAAAGTCATTTCAGCAAAATTCATTTTTTGAATTTGTTGCACCATGGCATTTCAATAAAATCACATTTAGTAAAGGAATTTTGTAAAATAGACCATGTGCCTTGATTCAACCCTATGCAAGAGTCTTGAGGCATTTATTGTAGCCTTTAGTGTTTATTCTGTCGATGCGTTGGATCATTCCCTGAGTCCTCTTCTTTTGTGTACTAGTTGGTTGCCATGTTCTTAAGAAAATTCAATGCATTTTCAACAAACAACAAACCACCATCATCTATGGTCTCTACATTGTCCATTTACAATACAATCCTTATTTAAAATATGGGAGATTCAAAAACCTTGTCAACCAATTTAGTCATAAACCACTAACTTGTCTACTTTGTTTCAAAACAATCATCTGCCCCCTATTCCATACTGCCAATCATACAAAAATTTAATGAGTTTGTGTGTATTCCAATCAAATATATGATTGGTTGGACCTCTTCCTCAATCTGAGTCATGGCTACAAATAAATATGCACCCATCTAAATAGAAAATGTTGAACATTAGTCTCTTAAAAGAATTGCCCTTTAGTATCATGTAGTTGTTCAATCAACAAATTCTATGAAAAAAATTTATGCCCTTTTGATTAGCTTGACCTTATTTTTAGAGGCACTTTAGAATTCATTAACTATTGCCTACAGTGAAACATCACTTTCATTTGATTGAACAACCCATGTCCTTTGCTAGAAAATACTTTGTGAAGAGTATATCCAAATTCCTAGGTGCTATCCTCTAGAGTTTGCATGATACATTGGAAACTGAAAGTTACTAAACACAACCATTGGTGGATTCTCATAACTCAGTTTACCAAACTCAATATTTACATCATAACAATGCAAAGCATGTTGGGCCTCATGTGGCCTAACTATTTTTTTTTTGTTTTGAAACAAATTTTAGGCTCAGATTGGCACTAAGCAAGTTCTGAATGTTTCAAGAGTGAAAACATAAATTGGGTTTTCAGAAAAATCTATTTTTTGATATTTTGAAAAATGGTGGAAACAAGCCATGTTGGCTCCAGAATCAACCTGGAAAACTAGGTAAACAATCTCTTGGAGCAATAAAAACTTGCATGCATGCAAACATTCGGTCCAAGAATGCAATGCAAGAAACAGCTCAAAGAAAGAAGTTACGAGGTGAAATATATTCATTGAAAAATTTGCTTACTAGAACTTTATGCAACAATCAACTATTTAGAACCAATTAAAACTTAAGAGATCACCTCGTCATAAAAATATCAAATCAACTCTTGGCAAGTTTCCACTGGTCACAATAGATCATTTAATTGCAATGAGCACGTATGTAAGAAGGATTTACTTGAATCATCATTCATTAAAAGATACTGAAGGTCAAAGTTGACCACTTAGAGAGGTTTCTGGAAATGTAGATTCAAAACAAGAGAAATTTCATTTGGTTTTGACTTGTTAAAAATAGCAAATCAAGTCATGAGGCTCTAAAAACTGACATGCGAACTCATCTTGGTATGGACAATGTAGAACAACATTTATCTTGATTTGATGATCATCTAGTTGCAAAATGCAAGCTCAAATGGGAGGCTACTTTGCAAAACTGAGCATTTGCAAATAACAGAAAAGTGACAAAACCCTTGAGCTTTACTTTTCGAAACCCTAACAAAAATTATCATTGGAGGCTGAAAATTGACATGTATTCTCACATAGGACACATGAGGGAGCCAAAAAATGGGTTTTTCTTGACAATCAACGGGCTTGAAATTATGACCCTCCAAAGTAGATCATTCAGGAAAATTCTCCAGGTGCACTTTTGAAAGTGTAGAGGCAAAATTTCAAAATGGGCATCTCAAATTTGAAAAAATTGAGAGTGCCAACAGAGGCTCCGACTAGGGATGTATGCCCCTTTTGGGCATAGGAAGATTCCATATCTATGGGGAGTAGACCAAAATTTGAGTCAATTAGGTGCCTTCAAACTGCTCCTTTATTCATTCTTCTTTTTCAGCCTCATTTGGTGACCCCAGGCAACCAAATGAAAAGGAGAAATTAATCCTTGCCTCTATCAAACACCAATCTGATAAAGGACTTGATCTCCCTTGAATCATGCTTGCATTTTTTAAACCATAACAACATGGATGACTGCACCCTTGCAAACACAAGTATCAGGCTGCCTTCATGCAAGTGAAAACTTTCTTTCTGTTCAGATTTGTTACATGGCAACCAAATCAAATAGGTTTCATCATTGTGATCCTCTTCATTCTCTACTTTTATATTAGGTGGTAACATTTGGGGATAGTGATCAAGACCACATTCACTAACTCCCTCATAATGATCATGCTTAGAGGAGACATCATGATTGAAAGATAATATGCCATCCTCTTGTATGTTGAGAAAATATTTCTTATTCATTTGTAACTCCTCCAGTTGAACTACATCATAAGTTGGTTTTTTCTTCACTCAAACACCACAACCCAAACACATTTTAATGTATTTCAAGATTCTAAAAATCAAGTTTATCAGCAGCAAGAATAATTTTATCTCCATTCAAATATTGAGAAAAAATGTCAGCCTCCAATGCATAGGCAATTTTTTCTATCTTAGGCTCACACATAATGTCAATTCCATTCTTCAAGCCATTATGCAAGTCCTCATGGAATGTTTCAAACAAAGATTCAGATAATTCAATATTTTACCCTAAGCCAAAATCTTCACATTAATTCTTCAGAACATGCTCAATGCTATCATTTTCAGGAGTAACAGGACCAACAAAGAAACTTTCATGTGCATTATCAATTTCATGTGCACTTTTAGCTGAGAATCACATTGACCTATGTGCCAAAGACTTGCCATTTTCTAAAAACTGTTAAGTAGCAATGAAGCTAGAAACTTCATTATCTTGCACATTAAAGCATTCCTCGTTCCAATCAAACATATCCACTTGCACACCTTGAAGACAAGAGAGATCATCAAAGAAAGACCCATACTCCATCTCATACTGACTAACATCATATCCACTATCATTTGCATCATATGACTGCTCCACATAGTGATCAAAATATTTTGCAATGTCGACACAATTTGAAAGTCCATCAAATTGTTTCACATTATCTATGGGTGATAATGTTTATCTTGGATCCATGTGGTTGTCACAATGCATAACTTGATCATTCAAAATAAAATTCCTTCCTTCATTAGTGTGTTCCTCATCATCTTCCTCATGTGTAGCTGACATTTCCATCTCTGCTTCATACAGGTAGTCATGAGCAACAAAAGCATAAACAGGTTCATCACTTTCTTCACCATTCCCATCACTATGTTCATAATCAACAAATTGAACATACACATGATAATCTCCACATTCTTCATTATCAACATGCTCCATTGATGTCAAACCCGACTTACATTCCAAGTTAGCATCAAATGTAGTTGGATCATTCATTTGTGTACAACTAATTTCATGAGCATTCATGTCATTGCATTCTTCATGTGAAGAAAGTATCTCTATATCATCCTTATCAGAGCATTCATAATCATTGGAAGAGCAATCAGTTTGAATTTCACCTTTAGTGTCTTGGTCACTAATTTGTGAAGAAATTTCATCAGCAAAATTTGTATTATCTTTACTGGCCAAAAAATGACATGGAATGATATCTTTCATCTCTTCTATTTCTTCATCATTCAAAGTATTGCAAGAAAAAATTTCATGCATATCCATTTCCTCATCATACCATGTATCTTCCTCTTCATCACTGCTGCAGGGATTTGCACATGTGCTGATTTTGAGCTGATTACAATCAACATTCTCAATCATACAACACATATTTTCATTTTCTGATACACTCTTTTCATTCTTGTGTATCATGTTCTAATTTTCCTCAATATGAATACTACTATCTTCATTGTGAGACATCATCTTTTGTGCATGATTAAGTTGGGCTACCTCAATAACCTTTATCCAATCAAGTAATTGATTCAAGTTGTGAGGCTTCAACCTCCTTGGAAAAGTACTCAACCTACACTCACAAATTTTACAAAAAAAATCAATGCACACTGAATCCTTAGGTTTGAAATCTATTCAGACTTTCAACAAAGCCTTGAAGAACCTTGAAAATAAATCATGTAATGATTCCCCTTTGAGTCTCTTCATTTTAGAAAATCTTTGAACAATAGATGTTTGATCACCATTACTCAACTATTGATGACATTCAAGTTGGAGCTCACTATGATTTTCAAATTGTGATGATTGAGAAATCAGAGCAACAACATTGACATCTTGACAAGCACTTCTATTATCTGATGTGTGGCATCTATTTGCATGAGGTGTGTTAGGATGATCAACACTCACAACCGTATGTCCTTTCATCATTGAATATCTCAAATTATGCTCAATATCCATAGCCATTTGATATGCTTGGTGCAAGGTTGTAGGCTCTTTATCCCTCAATAGATAACTCAGCTTTTTTTCAAATGCTCCTGAGTACACGACCAAAGATTCAACATCATTTGGCCTAATGTTCTCAAGAATATCTCTTATGATCTTTTGAAAATCTAAGATTAAAAGATGGGACTAACTCATCTTTTCCTTTCTCCATGTTCATGAACTTTCTCCTTATCAAAGTAGGGTCAATCCTTTCTCCAAATTGCTCCATGAATATTGTCTTAAACTCTTCCCATGAATGAATGGAAGATGCTGGTAAATAAGAGAACCATTCTCTTGCATCTCCTCTCAAGGACTAAACAAATAGTCTCATGATTACATCTTCGTGGTCAATCTCATTATCATCCATCACATTACTGAACTCTTGGAGATGTCTATTTGTTGATTCAGACCTATCACTAATGAATCTTAGTAACTCCTTTCTGACCTTAGCTAGAATTTCATTTGGGTAGCCACTAATGCCACTGAAATTGATGGCTTTGTGCCTTTGAGTGCTAAAACTTCTTTGACAATCTAGTTGAGACTAATCACAAACCATAGTTCCATCAAGAACCATACTAGGATGCATATATTGAAGCATTTTAACATGCCTCTTTAAAAATTCACATATCAACTCTAGAGTTGATCATTCATTGCCCTATTTCTATCTTTCATCATGAACTTAGAATATTACATTACATAATTCAAATGCATCGAAGCCTAAGATCTACTCATTGGGAATATTTCAAGAACAAGCATAATTTCAGCATGATACATAAGTTGCAAATTATAATTTAGAAGTATGCAAACATATTTCTACTTTTCTTTCCCTTTGTTAGTGCTAATCACTCAATAGGGAACAAGAGTTTTTTCCTAAGATGTTCAAATATGGTTTTCATACAAAAATTTCTTGAAAAAAAAGAATGAAGAATACCTGGAAACGTTGTAGCTAAGCTGCAAATTGTTCTATAAATAGTGTAGATCTAGAACTTTCTTCTAATCTTCAACAGGTTCTTTTGACAGAGTCACCACCTCTCTTCTTAGAGGACTGAAATTTGAACAACATGAAGTTATTTTATAAATAAATCTATCTTTGAGTTCCTTCCATTAGCAGAGCACCACAAATCTTGAAATCTTCAAGTTTATAGCCATAAATCTTTGTCCAGACTTGAAATCCTTCAATATTTGAACTAAATTCAGAATGGAAAAAAATTTAATATGACTATGAGATAACTGGTTGCAACTGGAGAATGAGAATTGTCCCCAACAGAGTCACCATTCTATTGGTGTTCCAAATTGAACTAGACCAATGAATCCTAAAGACTTAGCCAATGTCTTATGTTCAGACTCAAAGGGGATTTGGCCAACTGACAAGATTCAGTCAAAGACTGAGATCTTCTACACTTCTAGCTCTGCAAGACCAAGGTGGATCAACCTATACAATTCTCAAAAACTTAATTCACTCATACACACTAACATTTCTTTTTATAGCAGATAATTCCAATTGCAAAAACACCAAGAAAGTACTAACAACTTCAAATCTGGCTAAATTCTAGGTATATCAACACTTAATCAACAATTGGGAAGTAAGACAACATGAAACCACAACCAACAAAAATGATTAAGAATGATTTTAAATTTAAAGAATGTTTCTGAGATGCACTAAACTGCAAGATAAATCAATGCCAATTCTAGGACATGGAGTCAAACACATAAGATGAATTCATCAGCAAATTAAACTCAACCAGTGGATTTAAATTGTTAATTCTTTGCATGAATTGTTAATGTCTTACATCAACAATCCCACTCCTATTGTCAATCAAACTCTTCTTACCAAATCCAACATGCACACTTAAATCACAATTATTTGCTCAAAGCATTTTAACTATTTCATTGAAATAGAACCATGAATAGACAAAATAATCTCAAGGAAATTGAGTTGACAAATCCATAGATACTTGATATTATTGAATTTATATGACTAAAATGTACATATCTAGAGACAATTTGTTGACACTCATGAATGTGCAAACACTTTCATGATTTATTTGCATAAACTGGTTGTATTTGCTCATGAAATTTTTATTTACAACTTATACTAGACACCAAAATGACTCAAAATTTACAATTCTCTATCTACCCAGCTTAATACAAAACCTTATAATTAGAACCCTTACAGATGAGAGAAGAAGAGAATAAAAGAAGAATGGAAGCATCCCTAAGATCAATCTAATCCATAGATGTTATCTGGAAACTTCATCCACCATTGATCATCAAACTGGAAAAGACTCTCTCCTCTCTCCTCTTCAACAAAATTTTTCCTCCAAATCTGCCTTTTTCCAAGTTGCCCAGCAAGATAAAATTTTCTCATATGATGAAATTCACTTCTTTCACCTGTTGTTTCAAAAATAACTCAGCCATGCTTGTTGTGAAAACATTTTATCTCTATTTTTTCCCTTTCATTATGTAGCACATTATTTTATTTCACTTTCCAGCCAATAGAAATACTTTACCAGTGCTATTTTATTTCACTTTGCATTTTATATGCTCAGCCAAGCAAATACGTCCCAAATAATTCTTGCTGAGTTTACATATAGTGGGCACTCAATTATTCCAATTCACATTTAAATGCATCACTTCAAGAAATTTCATCAGGCCCCAAACACTAATTTGCTTCCTTGTGCAGCATTTAAAATGTGGGCCCATTTATTCATGCCCTCTCAACACTTCAACGCATATTTGAGACTTACTATAGGGAACTTTATATTTTATTTACCTCTAGCATTAAAGCACCTTTTCCCTCATATATTTTTAATGAAGGCTTTTCTTTATATTTCTATCAGGAAATTATGCTTTTCACTGATTGGGCCCACCATTTGAATATTTCATCACAGGCAATTTTTTGATTTCCAAATGTTTTGCTTTAAAATAAAAGGAATTTTACAACCTAGTGGTCGACCAAAATTTTAACCCGTGAATTTCATTGACTTGGACCCACATCCACCACATGTCACCCTCTCGCCAGTCATGCGGGAATTAACCATCAGGCACTTTCATCCAGTAAACTGGTGGGCAACGACTAATATCTAACTTTCCATTTTCACCAATCATTGAGATTTTGCTCCATTTTATTTTCCCTCATCCTCATTTCCTCACGCTCACATTCTTCTTTGTGCTCTACATTCACGTAACCATGACAGCCATTTAAACAACTGCCACCTCCATCTGCATGCACTTGAGAGTTTCAAAAGTCTTTATGTGGATCATTGCATGCCGCACTCATCACTTCATGAAGACTATATTCAAGATGTGTTCCTATTTTGAAGATGTGTGGTAGCTTCCGCTGTGACTAGTGAGAGAGCTTCCTTCGTCGAGCTTCATTCAATGAGTGCATTAGCCAGTTTGATTTACAATTTTTTTAAAACTTTCTAAAGTCATTTTCAATAGTTCTTCAATTTGCACATACCTTGCCATCAACCCTCTTCAACAAACCAGCATTGTGCACATCCCTGTCGATTGCATCTCAATGTGGAAGCATTTTCAATGTACACCTGCTTGAAAGTTTCTAAAACATTGACAGATCCATCGATGCCTTTATTAGCATGATGGCTATGCTGGGAATATGGTTTGCCTGGGGTTTCTAAAGGCTTTTCAACAAATACATTTTGTCTTTCTGTAGTGAGGACATTCCCCTTTGTTGGCTGGTCTCTACATCCTTTTACTAATCTATTTTGTTTACTATGCTTGCACCCTTTGCATTATTAATAGATGGAGCTCCATTTCAGCCTTCAACTGTGCCTTCCTCATTCAATGTTGGCTTTTTGTGAAACCACATTCTTTGGGTTTTGTACAGGAAAGAGGTGCACCCCTATATCTAGTTTTAAAATTTCACAAAACATATCAGCAAGTTTATTTATGGGCTACCTTCATGGTGTTCCCTTCAACAATGTGGATACCTTTGCGTAAAGTTTCGAATAGCTTTCACTAAAGCTACTTTATATTTGTGTTGCCCTGTTGAAGATTTGTGTGAGGGCATTGAAATGTTCCTTTGAAATCATTTTCAACATATACTGTTACATTATGTTTTGATGAATGCACATACTCCTTTCAGTCGTGCCCACTCAATGATAGAAAACTCAAGTCAAATGAACTTGCTTGAAATTTTTTACAGTCCTTTAAATATAAACCTTGTTCTTGTGCCACAAGCATGGTGTCCCATTTCAACAATGTTTGCTTGAAATTTAAAAATTCATTTCAACAAATTCATTTTCTGAACCTGCTGCGTGCCATGACATTTCAATAAAATCACATTTAGTAGCGGAATTTTGTCAAACAGACCACATTCCTTGATTCATGCCTATGCAAGAGTGTTGAGGTGTTCATTGTAGCCTTC
Organism: Sequoia sempervirens; assembly: GCA_007258455.2. Taxonomy (NCBI): domain Eukaryota; kingdom Viridiplantae; phylum Streptophyta; class Pinopsida; order Cupressales; family Cupressaceae; genus Sequoia; species Sequoia sempervirens. The sequence goes on from VDFB02270651.1 coordinate 376,037,231, forward strand.
ATTGTTTATTCTTTGTATGTGTTGGATCGTTCCTTGAGTCCTTTTCTTTTGCGTACTAGCTGGTTGCCATGTTCTTAAGCGAATTCAATGCATTTTCAACAAACAACAAACTGCCATCATCTATGGTCTCTACATTGGCCATTTACAATACAATCCTTATTTAAAATATGGGAGCTTCAAAAACCTTTTCAACCAATTCATTCATGCAGTGCTAAATTGTCTCCTTTGTTTCAAAACAATCATCTGTCCCTTGTTCCATACTGCCAATCAAAAAAAAAATTGATGAGTTTGTGTGTATTCAAATCAAATCTAGGATTGGGTGAACCTCTTCCTCAATATGAATCATGGTTGCAAATAAATATGCACCCATCTAAATAGAAAATGTTGAACAACATTAGTCTCTTAAAAGAATTTCCCTTTAGTATCATGTAGTTGTTCAGTCAACAAATTCTATCAAAATATTTTATTCCCTTTTGATTAGCTTGATCTTATTCTTAGAGGCACTTTAGAATTCAATAACTACTGCCTTTAGTGAAACAAAACTTTCATTTGATTGAATAGCCCATGTCGTTTGCTAGAAAAGACTTTGTGAAGAGTATATCCAAATGCCTGGGTGCTATCCTCTATAGTTTGCATGATACATTGCAAACTGAAAGTTACCAAAGACAACCATTGGTGGATTCTCATAACTTAGTTGACAAAACTCAATATTTACAACATCATAACAATGCAAAGCATGTCAAACCTCATGTGGCCCAACTAAAAAAAAAATTGTTTCAAAAAAATTTTAGGCTCAGATTGACATTAGGAAACTTCTAAATGTTTCAAGAGTGAAAACATAAACTGGTTTTTCACCAAAAAAAAATTTCTAACATTTTGAAAAATGGTGAAAACAAGCCAAGTTGGCTCTGAAATCAACCTAGAAAACTAGGCAAACAACCTCTTGGAGCAATTAAATTTGCAGGCATGCAGATATTCGGTCCAAGAATGCAATGCAAGAAATGGCTTGGAGGAAGGAGTCGCAAGGTGAAAGATATTCACTGAAAAAGTTGCTTACTAGAACTTTCTACAACAATCAGCTATTCAGAACCAATTAAAACGTAAGAGATCACCTCGTCATAAAAATATCAAATCAACTCCTCGTGATTTTCCACTTGTCACAGTAGATCATTTAGGTGCAATAAGAACGTATGCAAGAAGAATTTTCTTGAATAATCATTCATCAAAAGATACTGAACGTCAAATTTGACCACTTAGAAAGTTTTCTGGAAATGCCTATTCAAAACCAAAGAAATTTCATTTGGTTTTGACCTATTAAAAATAGAAAAACAAGTCACAAGGCTCTAAAAACAGACATGCAAGCTCATCTTGGTATGGAGAATGCAGAACAACATTCATTTTGACTTGACAATCATCGGTTTGTAAAATGCAAGCTCAAACGAGAGGCTACTTTGCAAAACTAAATGTTTGCAAACAACATAAAAGTGACAAATCCCTCCATCTTCGCTTTTCAAAACCCTAACGAAACTTATCGTGGAAGGATAAAAATTTACATGTAGGCTAACATAGGACACATGAGTGAGCCTACAAATGGGTTTTTCTTGACAATCAAAGGGCTTGAAATTATGACCCTCCAAAGTAGGTCATTCAAGCAAATTCTTCTAGTGCACTTCTGAAAGTGCAGAGGAAAATTTTCAAAATGGGTATCTCAAATTTGTAAAATTTGAGAGTGCCAACACCCCTAGCTAAGTTTGAAACTTGAATGGAACCTTGAGTGGGTTTTTAATGAGAGTTGTTGGTCAAATTTGTTTTTGGGTTAGGGTGCAAAAATAAACCCCCTAGGGTCTATACCATAGTGGTAGGGGTCAAGTGGGTAGACAATAGTGCCCCTACAACATGATTTGACCCTTGAAAAGCTCTCATAATGGAAAGTGAAAAATTTTGAGAAGAGAATGGGGTGGAAAGATTGGGTGGTTGTCCAAATGCATGTTCTCATTAATGGGGAAAGGACCTTCATTGATGGGGAGAAGTACACTCCACACCTTCCCATCCAAGAGTGCAATTTGTGAAACTTCTATATTTTTGGAGAGGAAGGAGTGGGATGTTACCCACTTCTCCTCTTGGAGAACTTGAATGAAGATGGTAGAAAGAACGAGAAGATGAGAGGAGTCCACCTCTTAGGAAGAGTAATGATCAAGATGGCTTTGTTTGAAGAGGAAAAATGGATACAAGAGTTTAGTCTCATCATCTAAAAGAAAAGAGATAAGTTCTTCCTATTTCCATTTACTCTTGTTAGTCAGTTGTGAAAAGGTGTCATATTGTATGGATCATGGTTGAAAATAGAAGGAAAAGAAGGTTCCTAGATGCATGTAATTTGTGTGAGATAGTTTTATCCTTTTGTGGAAGTGAGAAAAGACTTCATTTGTCATGATGGAGCTAAATGAATTCTTTGCTCGGGGGTATGGCTAGAGCCCACGAGGTTCCATGATACCATTATAGAAGGGTGGAGAGAAAACATGCATCCATTGGTATGCAATTATCTATTTTACCAATACTATCTACAAATAAGCAGGTTTTACTCCTTTTCATGTTTCAGTCTATGATTTTCTTTCTTCTTGCAATGTGTCCTTTTCTTGGTGGTTTCATTGGGTTTAATCTCCTCCAAGAGCATGATACTTCATTGACCTGTCCTCTCTTGGAAACATTAGGCACAATTTTCCTAGAGAAGATACCTTGCATGAACTAAGAAAAATCCTTTTGAACACACCTTACAATATTTTGGAATTTACAAATAATTGTTATATGGCCACATTGCATAACACAACTTGCATGCATATGGAGCCATCATGTTTGTTCATAAGCTCTAAGAATATAATTTTTTTCTTGTCTCTTGAAGCTTGCAAATATTTTTTGTGTGGCACCTTATTAAAGTTATCAGGGGGTTATAACTTTGGTATGGTTTGAGCAGGAAGCCTGACCAAGGAATTACTTTCCCCATAGCCACTTGTGTGTGTGAGTGCATGCCAACCATGAGGGTATGTTTCTCACCTTTTAGGACATCTCACCCAGTGGAAAACAAAGATTTTCATTGCCTCTGAGTGAGTATGCATTCTTCAGACAAACAACCTAGATTTGATCCACATCATGTTGGAAAAATGGTCAAAGCTTGATCCACCTTTGTATTTTTTCTTATTTTTGTTCTTTTTTCTTCAAGTTATTGACATTGCACAATCATGTATCTTGTTTTGTTGCATATCATCCTAGGGGATTGATTGCTTCCTTGATCTTTGTCATCCTTTGTCATCTGCATTGGTACAATTTGACCCCTCTTGAATGTTTACTATAGTGTGAGTTTGAAGCAAGTTCATCCTCTCACTAAAGTGGGGGCTAAATATATTGTAGAAAAATGTGTACCTTTCTTGACATGGGAATAATTAATGACAAATTTTACTCAAGTGGTTGAGCGGGTGGTAAAGTGATCATGTGTTTTTGAATTAATTGGTTCATTGTGTTATGAAGGGTGTCTGGTAGGGGAGTAAATTGTTTGTTTGGGTCCCCATAATGAAAAGTCATAGTTTCCTTAACAACTACCACTTGATTTTGACTTTGTTGGGTCAACATGGTTGTGGTTGTTGTTGAGGAGGCAGATTAAACTGTGAAAAGCCTCTATTTGGTCTATGAAAGGGTTGATTGTTATTGTTGTTTCGATTGTTGTGTTAAGGTTTGTTAGCTCGGCTAGAAGTGGATTTTGAATCATGACTTGAAACCGAGTTATGATATTCACACAAAGTTGTGCATAAATGCATAAACAAATGAAATTTCATGATAGTTAGCTAATCCTGAAGATGTGTGTGCAAATTTTCAATGAACATCTTAGATATGCATCAGGAATCTTAACATTGATTTGGGCATACAAGGATTGGTATGATGAGATAAAATCTATAATTTTTTCATCTCTTTTTTGTCTACATCACATGAGATCAGCCATTATTTTCTTAGGTGTCATGTGAACTTGGAAGTTACTTATGAAAGCATCCACAAGTTCATTGAAGGAATGGATGAAATGATTAGGCAAGTTGGAAAACCACTCTAACATAGTATCTTTCAAGGTTCTTGGAAATTTTTTGGCTAAAATTCTCTCATCAAGGAAAACTCACTACATAAAGTTGTGTAAGCATTAACATGATTGATAGGGTCTCCTTTTCCTCCGTATTTCTCAAACTAAGGCATTTCTATCCCTTGTGGAATTGGGGTACGTAATATTTCTAAGGATAATGGATTACTAAGGAAATGATATGCAGGTGGACCATATTGACCTTGGATAATGTTGGAATGTTGATGTTGCATGGAAGAAACAGTAGTAAGGAGTCATGTAATAATGGGATCGCTGGGGTATGTAGATTGAGATGGAAGGGAGAATGGTGATGGAGGATAAGGGATGTGAGGTGAAGTGAAAGGAATACTAAGTGGTGTGAAGGTGGTGGAAGGTACTTGCGATGCCACAAGAGAGGTAGGAATGTTAGGTGGAATTGTAAAGGAAGGAGCCATATAGCTAACCTGTTGCATTGTTGTAGTGACTTGCGGATTGGTATAAGTTGGGATAGAAGCTATGGTTGGAGGGGGAGGAATTAAAGGTCCTCATTGGCTTACAGGAATTTTTGTGGATTGGGTATTAGAAGAGGCATAATTATTGTAAATCTCAACAATTTTATTCATCACTTGCAAGCCTTCATCACTTTCAATCAAATAGTGAAGATTATCAATGGTAGGTATGGTAGTTTGGGAAATGTTTTCAAGAGTCAAGTCTTGTAAATGTGAAAATTCTTCATGAAGACTAATGACCTTGTCTTGGGGAAGAGAATTGTTGTGTGTGTCAACATTCATGGGATGGAAGGGTGAAGGCATGGAAGTGGTATGATCAATACCTAATGCACCATTTTCCATACTAGGAGTAGGAGCTCGTGAGATCCCAAGACTCCACAACAAAAGTGTCATCATGGGATGCCATGAGTCTAGAACTTATTCTCACTAAAGTTTTACCAACAGGGCACCAAACACTCATACAAGTACCACAAAGGAAGGGTTGAAGTCAAATGCAAGCTGATCTAATATGTTTAAATGCAAATAACAGAAAGACTGCTAACTATAACAAACAACAAACTACAAAAAATAGAAATGCAGGAAAATGCTAGAAGGATGCCAGAAATATTGAGAAAAAAGTACAAAGGGACTAATTCGCCTTGGGTGGCGAATGAGCCTCAAGATGGAATTTTTTTTGTATTTTTCATAATTTTGAAGATGATTTAAATGTTCTATAGAATGCAAGCACATATGCAAAATGCAGATTTTTTTTTACTTTTCAATGAGATGCAATGCAAAAATGAAATCTAAATGATCTCTTTCTCTAATGCAATATGAAAATCCTATAATGAAATAAAAAAACAATTATCTAATTGAATGCTAATGCAAATGTAAACTAGGATGAAATATGAGAAAGAAATTACAAATCTAAAGTGTTCAAAAGTCGGGTTCACCAAAATGAACTGTAGATTTTTGGTTCCTATGTGCAACTCTAGCTCTTCTAGGGTTTTTCACCTAAAAGGAGATTAGGAATGAAAATGTGGGAGGTTCATTCAATTAATGTTATGTGTGATGTTTTTGAAAGAGGAAAAAATAGGTTTTACAGGGACCAGAAACGACAAAGTTTACAAACAAAAGAAGAGATCGACAAAGACCCCATAAAAGCAGAGAGGCTATAGAGTATTCAACAAAAAGACAAAGCCACAACCATCAAAAAATCCAATGAAGGGTACATAAAAGACCCAAAAATAGACCAAAAAAATGCCAATAGTGACTAAACTTGGGACTTTAAAGTTTTCGCAATCTCAGTTTCCATGTCATTCATATCTTGAACCCCCCTCTTTAAGATCTAGACCATTTGGGTTGTCGGAGGTTCCTTCCTCTTTAGGTTGGTATGGATCCTTTTTGATATTCCTCAGTTCTCATTCTTACTTTTATCCTTGTCCTCTTCCAGATCAACAACCAGCAAGCCCTGTTGTGACTTTTCCAACTTTTCAGACATTGCATTAATGATAATGGCATTGTGACTTGCCATTCTATGGTTCTATTCCACAACAATTTTCATGTTAGTTTTTATTTTTACAATTTCAGCTTCCAGAGTATGATACTTGTCCTCAATATCATCATCTCCCATTTTAGTATTGTTCTTTTTCCGTTTTCATTCTTCATTGCTAAGAGCAGACAACTTCAATTCTAGTTCCTCCAACTTACTTTTTAGAGCCTTATTTCTAAAATTAAGATCATTAATTTATTGATAGACCCATTCCATAACCCTAAAAATATCACCAACACTGCTTCTAGTAGAGGAAAGGATATCTCCAGCCTAATCTCAGTCTAAGATGAGGTTAAAATCATCTAGGTTAGGGGAGCTAGGAAATCTGGTACCATCATCTCTATAAGAGGTAAGAGGGGTAGGGACAGAGTTCCTACTAGCTTCAGGGTTCTCATTTTTTTCCTACAAAGAGTTTGTAGAGTAGAAAACCAACTTATTGGTAGGGGAGCCCTTGAGAGCAAGATTCTTCAAGGGGACCAGGCATTTAGGGTAGATCTCAGGGTTAGCTTTTGCAAGCTATGGTTTACAAAGCTAGGTTTCCTTACTAGATAGAACAGGGGATAAGTGGGCTTCAACAATACTCTCTAGGTTAGGCTTAGAAAGATTCTCTGAACCACCACTATCTGTATCATAGTCATCCGACGCCATGGAGGCAACCATTTTGGATAAAGCTGATAGGATTTGATAATGTTCATATATTAACCTAATAAGACCAAGATGAAGAATTGGGTATCTCCTAGGATTTTTCTTGTGGTCCTCAAGGCTATTGCTCAATCAAAAAAATAGATAATAAGGTAGAGAAATACGTACCTTATGGTAGAAGTGGTTAAGGATTGCAAAGTGATGACCATAAACTCTAGTAAATCTCCTGTTTAAGGTAATATACTCCATAATAACATGAAGCACCTTTCTCCAAAGTGCCTAGATGGTGTCAATTTCAAAATAGTTGTTGGAAACTTTGACTAGTTTCATTTTCTCATTTTCTTTCTTAGGAAATTTGATACCGCCTCATTAGAGAACCTTTTGTCACGATAAACTTCATGCCCTTAGTGGACATTCCAGTCATCTCTCATATGATTTTCTCATCAAGTTTCACCTTTCTCTCAAAGAGGATTATTTCTCCATCGTTCCAATTCTTCTCAAAGTATTTAGTGGCCATAGGATTAGGCCCACGAAGTTTTTCTAGAAAAGGAACCAAACCACCTCTCACAACCTGTTTCCAAACCTTAGCATTCCTCATGTGCACTTCATAGCTATTTGGCTCAATTCTTTTCCTATCCCCCCTGATTTTTGTATGCACCTCACTGTAAACTTTACCAGTGCCCAAAACCTATTGCATAATTATATATCCATTCCAATGAACCCACAAAGCATGCCACTTTTTCTTACCAGCTAAGTTATTTGACACGACCCCATCAAATCTCTTGATATTGATGTACTTAGCCCTTTTTTCTTATCATCATTAAAGATATTTTTCTCTTTCCCATGCACTACATCATAATCTAATAAGGCCTTGACTTCAACTCCCAATTCCCTAAAAATTTTCCATGCGTTCAAACCTTGCCTCTTAACCCCCTCATTCATAAAGTTATTCGCCATGTTGTTAGCTTCCCTGTAGACATGTGAAACTTTAACTATATCAAACTTATCTAGAATAGATTTTTCTTTGTCAATCATATTCTTTATTGACCAAGAGTGGAGTGTCCTACCTAGAAGACAGTCAATGATGTTTTTAGAGTCCACTTCAAGCTATAAATATTTTATGTTAAGATTTTTTGCTAAATTTCAAACATGAAAAACTCCTAAAGCCTCTACCACATGGTTAGTTTGATGACCTATGGAAATGGCCACAACCACCATAAATTTACCATTTTAGTCCCTTAGCACAACTCCACTTCTGACCATCCTCAGATTTCCCTTTGCAGCTCCATCAAAGTTGGCTTTAATCCAGCCATTTGGAGGAAAGGTTTAAAACACACCCTCCCTATTTTTCTTTGTTGGGTTGGATGCTTTAGAAACATCCATTTTAATATTCCAATCCTTAGCTATCATAAGATCATAGGGAGTACATACCACAACTTCAAGGTTAAGAGCTTTTTGAGGAATAACATTGAAATTTTCCTTTATAAGCCTAATTTTTTTTTCAAAAACGTTAGACTCTAACATCTCCTTATCCTTGAAAAGTCTATTATTACATTCTTTCCACACTCCCAAAACAACAAAAGGGAAAATAAAATCCCATAACCTTCGAATGAAATGATTTTGAGATGGGGCTTTCCATTGTAAAAATAAATCTTCAATGGATTGGGGGAACACCCAAGAAATATTCCAATGGGCTAATAATTTTCCCCAAATTGTAGAAACAAATGGACAGTGGAGAAACAAGTGGTTTGATGAATCCATCTCACCCTTGCAAAGGTAACATCTGCTAGGGATTTGAAATTCCCATTTGCAAATATCCACCATGAGCACCTTATTTTGAAGCAAAATCCAGAAGAAAATGTTGACTTTAAGAGTCAAGTGTTTAATGCATGCTTTAGACTATAAATGAGGGGAGGCTTGAGAAAGGGACAAGAAAGAAACAACCGAAGAGATGGAGTAGTTTCCTGAATGGTTGCCCATCCAAACAAGATTATCATCCAACTGAAATTGTCCCATCCTAACAACCCTTAAGGAAGATTGAAGTTGACCCAACTCTTGAATACCCACACACAAATCCACCCAATCTCCTTCATTCCAATAATCTTTAACATATTCTCTAAAAGTTGCATTGCAAAGCTCATCCCATCTATTGAATCTTTCAATTCTGATTAAGGGATCCTTAAAAATCCATCTGTCCTCCCATAACCTAGCTTGATTGCCACTTTGAATGTGCCACCCTACCCCAGATTCCAAGATCTTTCTACTAGAAATCATATCATTCCAGCAAGTTGAACCACAAGGTAGAATAGGAGACTCCAACAAAAATTTGAGGGATGCATAATTGGTCACATATTTACTTCTTAAAATATCTTTCCATTCTCCACCAGACAAGAAGGATCTCCATATTTGTTTAGCAAGGAGTCTTATTAATCATTCTAATTTTTCTAAGACCTAAACCTCCCAAGGTTTTTGGTCTGCAAACCAAATCCCATCCTATAAGAGGCATCCTCTTTCTCTCCTCCATAGCAGACCAAAGGAATCTTTGCAATGGCCTCCACATATTTAACTAGAATTTTGGAAAGGCTTAAGGCATAAACTGGGAGATTATAAAGTGAAGCTTTGAGAAGTTGAATTTTTCTAGCTTGGCTCAAAAGAGCTCCTTTCCATCTTGCCAACTTCTTACTAAACCTATCAACCAGCGAGCTCCAAAAGGAGTTTGGAGGTTTAAGGAAAACCTGTAGTCCAAGATAAGTATAGGGCAAGGATTCCACTTGAAAACCAAGGATTCTAGCAATCTTGACTTGTCTATGCTTAGGGGTGTTAAAGAAAAAAATTGAACTCTTTTTTCTATTGACCATCTATCCAATCACCTTCTCATACACATCCAAAGTTTTTTTCAAATTCTTCATCTCAATCATCGTAGATCTTCCCATTAACATAGTGTCATCAAAAAAAATTTTGTGAGAACAAATCAAATTGGTAGATGAAGGACTAAGACCAGCAAGAGACCTCTGTTTAATCAAACTTTTAATATTCCTTCCCAAGCTCTCAGCCATAATTGTGAACATAATAGGAGAGATGGGATCACCCTATCTTAGGCCTCTTGAATTTTGAAAGAATCTAGAGGGAGACCCATTCACAATGATAGAGGTGAAGACATTAGTAACCAAATGATTCACCAGCAGAATGACTCTGCTGCTAAAGCAAAACACTCTTAGAATTTTGAATAAAAACTCCCAGTCAACATGGTCATAAGCTTTGGAGATATCTAGCTTAAGGAGAAACCCTTCAGTTTTAAATTCCACGAGTGGATATTCTCATGGATAGTAAATATAGAGTCTAATATTTTCCTTCCTAGAAAAAAACCATTTTGTTGAGGGGATATTAATGAAGGATAGTAAGGATCCTTGATGTCAAAACCTTAGATGTGATTTTATAGAAAAAGTTGCAAAGACTAATAGGTCTAAATGTCTCAAACTCCATAGCCCCAGGTTTCTTGGGAATAAGGACCACAAAAGTAGCATTTAATTCCTTAAGGAGACTTCTGGACCCAAAGAATTCCTTAAAAACATTCACAACATCCTTTTCAACAATTTCCCAAAACCATTGGAAAAAGAACATAGGAAACCCATTAGGGCTAGGTGCCTTGTTCCCTTCAAAGGAAAAGACAACTTTCATAATTTCCTCCTTAGAGGGAATGACAACAAGCTTATCATTATATTCCCTCACCACAACCTTAGGGATAGTCTCTAATAGAAAATATTGGTCATTATGGTTGATTTCCCCATTCATTGAGAGAAGGTTGTTAAAGAATAGGACATCTTGCTTTTTGATGTCTTCCTCCTCCTCAAATCTCATGTCATTAACTTCTATGCAAGAAATTCTATTGGGGGCCCTATGTTTTTAGGAAAATAGATGGAAGTACCTAGTGTTTCCATCTCCACCTGAGAGCCACAACACCCTAGATCTCTGCCTCCAGAACTCCTCCTCTTTAGCTATAATATCATGTAGTTTCACCAGCAACTCATTTTATTTTTCTCGATTATTTTCAATGTATCATTCCCTTTGAATTTTATCCTAGATCTCCATAAGCTCCATTTGAAGTTGAGATTTAATGCCAAAGATTCTTCCAAAGGACTCTTTTTTTCTAGCTTCTTAATTTGTGTTTGACTTCCCTTAGTTTTTTAGTAATTCCAAACATAGCAGTACCTGAAACATCAATATTCCACCATTTCCTGATTTCATCAATAATATGGGGGTGACATTCTTTCAAATCTAAAGGGAGAGTTCTTCACCTTTATAGGTTCAACCACAAAACTTATAGGAAAATGATCAAACCCCACTCTAGAAAGAGCTTTTAGAGAACAAAAATAGTTTAAAAGCCATTGATTATAAATTAAAGTTCTATCTAACCTTAGTTGAATCAATTCCTTACCAATTCTTCTATTTAACCAGATATAAATGGATCCTTCCAAATCGAGATATATCAAAGCCTTGTTGTTGATAAAGTCCAAAATATCTGATTTACTCTTTGGATTCACCTAAGATCCTCCAAATTTCTCTATATTTCAAAGGGGAGTGTTAAAGTATCCCATTACAACCCAATGGTCATTATCAAATATCTTGTGGAAAGCAAAGAGCTCATTCCAAAAATATTTTCTCGCTCCTTTCCCATTAGGAGCATAGATATTCAACTGAATCCAACTAAAATTTTCTCTAATATGTGTGAATTTAGTATCCACATGACTGGTATTCTCCAAAAAAGGTTCTCCTTTAATAAGGTTTTGGTTCCAAAAAGTAGCAATTCCTCCTGATGCACCATTTGAACTATTTCCTTAGATTCCATAGTACTGAAACATTTTAATCTTCTTCCCCTTATCTTTAGAAATTTTAGTTTCTTGGATGAGAAGAATATCATGTTTATGATCTCTAACAAAATTGTGCAAAACATCCTTCTTATGAAGGCTATTAATCCCTCTTATATTCCAAGACATAATCTTCATAACTTACCAGGGGATTGAAGAATCTTCAAAACAGTCTTTTGAACACCATTCACTATGTCCTAAAAGCTTTCATGCTCTCTCTACCATTTACCCGACCTTCTACCTTGGCTTAACTTAGTAGCACCATAATCTTCCTCTGCTCTTATTCTAGTAACAAATCCACTCGAAGTATTCTGATGTTTACTTCTCTCCTTTTTCTTTGAATGAGAGAGGACTTATTCCCAATTAGTATCTTCTTGAATCTCCAACTCTTTCCCAGATTCCCATACCTTATCATACATTCTTCTTTACTCCTAGGGGAGAGTATCCATCAGGCCATTTCTAAGCTAGTTTGGATTATCACTTGAAATTTTAGTGTTCTGGCTCAAATTCTCAAAGGTGTCCTTGACAAATTCTAGAGCAGTTTTTTCCCAAATTTTAACATGGTCACTCAGAGGGAAACATTCTACAAAAGAAGTAGAAAGGATAGGGATGCCAATATCCAGAGAAAAACCCTGGATGGGAATATCCTCCAGTCTAGGATACCCATTATCTTTGCCTTCTGATAAAGTCTTAGAAGTTGGAGACCCAAAGACCTTATCACTTTTACCTTCCCCTACATTCTCCAAGATTTCTTCTCTATCTTCCTTAGGACCAGAATTACTTTCTACCCCTATTTGTTGATTCTTTTGAACATCAAAATCCTTTGGTTCTGTTTCGCCATTGATACCATTAGTATTCCTCTAATCTTTAGATTTCTTTCCAGATTTCTCATTAAGAGTATTGATAATGATTGCTTTCCTTTCCCCTTCAAATTTATTTCTCCAAATAGTCTTAGGATTAGAGTAGAAGTTTTATTTTTCTTTGCTAGCATTTAATGGGCATTTCTTAGCCCAATGTCCCATTTTTTTGCACTTAAAATAAGCAAAGGGAATGGACTCAAACTCTATAGTTTTTGTCCAAGTTCCCATCTTAGACTATATTTCTATTGAAGAAGGGAGGTCAAAATTTTGAGAAACTATCACACAGATTCATGCAAACACCAACTGCTTTCTAGCTATTGTCATAGGGTCAATAGACAGAAGCTCTCCAAAAGAACTAGCAATGCCATTGAAGACATCCTCATTCTAATATTCCAGAGGGAGACCCATGAGTCTAGCCCAAACTGGGAGATTCTCCAAAATGGAATCAGAGAGATCTAGATGAGAGGTCCATTTCTTAAGGGACAAGGAAGATTTTTCTATGACCCAAGGTCCACCACTCCTCACAGCTAATATGTCCTCCTTGTAGGTGAAATCAAAGGAAAATAAACCTCTAGGAAGAGTAGCCACCGTAACCTTCCCATTGGTTCTCTGCTTGTTTTTGAAAAACTCCCTAACAACCTCAACATTAGGTCTAGGGCCCATGAACTTACCGCCCAGACCTTTTTCCATCAAAGCAATATTATGATCGATAATCAGATCAGGCACAAAGATGGAAAACTTACCTTTTACTAGGTTAGAAAAATTACACATTTGAGGGAAGACCGACTTACCATTTGGTTTAACACTAAACAACAAATACCAAGGTTTGCGCTTTGCTCCTTCCCTAACAATGGTCCCTACCACTTCATTAGTATTTTTTCCTTTTTGTCCTTCAAGGGACCCCCCAAAATTTGTCTTTCCTCTTGGGTAATTATGCCTAAATGAAGTAATATAAATGCAATTAACTGATTTAAATTGATGAAAACGAATGCAAAACTAAGATTTAAACTATGTTTGAAAACACATTATGATATGCGAAAAATGAAGAAAATGGAAGAAATATGCAAAACATAAAGAGAAGGGAAAAATCTGAGTGCACCTAGATGAAGTGTGATGAATCTAGATTATTTTGGATGCTAATTAATTTTACTAATTTTTCACAATGGGACTCATTCACCCAGGGTGGCGAATTAGTCCCCCTAATGAAAAACTATCGAGAGCTGGTTTTTGACAGTCGGGATCTGAAATCTAACAAAACTCAAGATTCTAGTCCTAAGTTGGGACTCATTCACCACATGTGGTGAATTAGTCCTCTCCCAAATTTTTGAAAACCCAAGAGATAACTCTGCAACACCAAATCTAGAAATGTCTGCTTGTCGAGTTGTCGAAGTCTAATTTGCAAAAAATGGACAAATAACTCTCTCCAAGCTTGAATCTGACTTATGTTGACTTGAAGCACTTAGTTGACATAAAAATAATTCTTCAGCACCTAATAACCTATCAAATTTGTAAACAAAAGACTGCAAATACACAAGAAAAAGGGGGGAAATGATTATGGTTAGTGAATAGGGGCTTGCCTTGGTCAAACCCCATTTTTAGTAATTAAACCCTTGAAAAGATAATGAAATGAAATAGAATGATGAATACATAACATGCAAATGTAAATACTCACCAAACCCTTAATCTTGCAATTCTAAAGTAATGTCAATGGATGCTTTAAAGTGCTTTGAGTGTTGCTTGAATTGATATTGTAGAATTCTTGAATGTTTAAGTGAATAGGGGAATAAGTGATCTTGATGAATAGGGGTTAAAATGAGATGAAAAATGCATATTTATACAATCTTGTGTCATAGTTTACCATTCATAACTCATCATAGGGCAACATCAAGTAATTTTTAATAAAATCCCAAAAAGAATTTTAAAATATTTTGAATTTGTGGCTAAGGGGGACTCATTCGCCACCCATGGTGAATGGGTCCCACCTAGGACCTAAAAACAAGTGTCAGGAAATATGTTTCATTTAGTGTTGTTTTTTGAGATAATATCCAAAAATCCACTTAATAAAATCATATGAGGGCATAAAGGGATCAATTAAGTCATAAGAAGAGATAAATAGTGAAGTTGTGCCTAGGAAAGTGTGAAATATTATTGCAAGACTTCACGAAACTTCAAAATAGGACTTGACGATGTGTCAAAATATTATTTTTAGGTGATTTGTAAAGAATAGAGTCTAGAACAATGTAGAAATGTCTTACAACACTTCACAACACCTTCACAAGACATCATTGAATCAATTTTAGTACCTAAATATGTATGTTCAAGCCATGTAGCAACACAAAATCGAGGCAAAAAAATATCAAATACCATGAAACAAGACCTAAAAGGCCATGAAAATGACAAGGGACCATTTTTCTATGACATAATTTGGTGTTGTAAAGTGTATTTATTTATAATTTCACATGGGATTTTAGGCCTTAAATTACATTTATGAAATTAATATCATCATTAATAGGCCCTTATGACCCCATATTGTGCAAGGAATATTTTTATCATACCTAATAAAATCAACATATAAACCTGATTTCTTCACTCCTCTACATCCCAGCTAGCAAAATAGCCCATGTGGGATCCATTCGCCACCTTGGGTGAATGAGTCACATTTAGGTGGGACTCATTCACCCAGGATGGAAAATGACTCCCATTTGGGCTACTTTTGAGGTTTGAGTGGGAAAAAGTGGGTTTTTAATTCAATTTTTTTCCTATGTCAGCCTTGGGGATCAAATTAAGAGTAATGTGAGTGTATTTCCTATATAAGAAATATTTCAAATCCTCATTTCATCCAAGAAACATCATAAATTCATGTCATCAAGTCCAGCATTCAAGATTTAAGCACTCCAAGTCTTCACAAGGTCATCAAGATAACATTTAAGATCAATTCTAAGGCATTCAAGGGCATAATTCTTCATCAATTGTTGTATAATTTCAAGATCCATCATCATGGAAAGTTTCTAATTGAATTACTTCATGTTCATACTTCATTATCTTGTGTCATCATTTGGTCTAATTACCTACAAGGGGTTTGACCAAGGAAAACCCCCATTCCCTAGCAATCAACATTTTCTTTCTTTGTGTGATTGCAAATCTAAGTGATTTGAAGACTTGAAGATCATTGAAGAATAGGTTACAAGGTTTTTTTATTTTTATCCCCATTTGCTAGGAAATCATCTTCACAAAAAGTCACCTACAGGCCCAAAATTGGCAATTTTGGATCTAGGAACTTGGAGGAATAGAAAGAGCAGACTAAGAGGTGTAGATCAGAAATTTAAATTTCCAAAAAATCCAAATTGGAGTCATTCAACACAAGTGGTGAATGAGTCCTTATTTTGGTCAACGTTGAGATTTTGGCATTTTTGGATACCCTTTTTTGAGAAACTTGTTCCTGTGCAGAAATCTTGATCTAGGATTGATTCACCCAGATTGGTGAATGAGTTGTAATGGGACAAAATTTTAAAATCAACAACATTTCTATTCTCCATCAAAGTCTCTACAAGTTTCCAAGTGCACACATTCAGTTTTACAAGTTTTTGTTTTGTTTCATTTGCATTTCTAGGTCATTTTTCATATCACACTGTGTTTTCCAACATTTTCTTTTCCATGCTTAAACTTGTTGGTGAACCCCTCTTGTAATCTGAATTCTTACCTTCGGATACCCTATTTTTAATCTCTTGCCTCTATTCCACTCTTGGGGCACTGAGATATCTAGGATCATCCTTGAATGTGAAGTATAGAAGATGGTTGCCCTAGGTCCTCAACCCTAGTGGAGACAAAATTCTATATTACATTTTTACACATGTATATTGTCACATGCACTCCATCATCTATACCACCATTGGTAGAAATGGTTCTTTATAGTAGTGAATGCATTTGGAAGTATTGAATAAATAAAATATTTAAGATAAAATAAATAAGACTGCAACAAATAAGGGACACTTCAATATATTATAAACTATCAAATTAGAGATCTACTTAATGATTTATGGATTATTACAATGGAATCGTCACTACTATATTTATAAATTCATTGAAATATCTAGAATATATTAGAAATACTAAGAGAAGACCCAAAATAAAAATCTTGAAAAGGATTAGAATGAGATAGAAATTTATATCTAGAGATTGAAGTTTCCATAATATAGGAAATTCCATATGATAAACATTATCTCCAAGACCCCCCATAATCTTTATCTAGAGAGGATAATTACAAAAAAAAAAAAAATATTACATAGCAATTTCCTTGAGATTTAACAAGTTTCTAAATTTGATGAACTTCACTTCAGATAGTACTTTTATAAATATGTTAGCAATTTTATTTTTTGTTCCACTAAATTTTAACTCCACCACTTGATTTTCTCTCAAATCATGAACAAAATGATGATGTACTTCTATATGCTTTGATCTAGCATGATATACTAGATTGTTTGCTAGCTTGATAGTGCTTTGATTATCACAAAATATAGTAGTTGGATAAACTTGTGGATGTTGTGTTTCTTCTAGTTGTATTCTAAGCCATAATGCTACTTCATATGCCTTTGATGAACCAACATATTCAACTTATATAGATGATAGTGATCATGTTGCTTGTTTCTTGTTGCTTCATGAAATTGGTCCCGACCCAAGATGAAACATATATCTTAAAGTTGACTTTTTGTCATCAATGTCACCTACATAATCATAATTTTTATATCCAAATAAAGTAAGCTCTCCTCCATATTTGTACTCAATTCCAAGTTGATAAGTTCCTTTAATATATTTTAATATTCTCTTGGCTAGTTTCCAATGCTACATGTGTGGATCTATCATGTACTTGGATACAATACCAATTGCATATGCAATATCTAGTCTAGTTATGGTGAGATACAAAAGAATCCCAACTAATTGTCTACCTAATTTTCCATCCACTTTCTTTTGAGTAGAGTTAGCACTTAATTTTTATCCTACTTCACATGGTGTATTGGATAGTTTAAAATTTCTCTTATTAAACTTTTTCAATACATCAAGAGAATATTTTATTTGATAAAGCATGATCTTTCCTTCTTGTTGCCATACTTGCATACCCAAAAAATAGTGCATCAACCCTAGATCAGTTATTTCAAAAGATTGCTTGAGTTGATCCTTTGTTATTTCAATATTATGTGTGTGACCTCTTGTAATAATCAAGTCATCCAAATATAATACAATAATAACAACGTTATCATCACTATGTTTTACATATACACTGGATCAACTTTGCTTCTTTTAAATCCCACATCTGTAAAGTACTCATTTATTTTGGAGTACCATGCCCTTGGATCTTGCTTAAGACCATAAAAATATATTGTAATCTACACACTATATGTTCTTCACCACTTTTAACAAATCCTAGTGGATGTTGCATGTAAATTTCTTCCTTAAGATCACCATGTAAAAATACACTTTTTACATCCATTTTTAAAAAATTCCAACCAAATTTTATAGCTAGAGAAACTATTGTACAAATTGAACTCATTTTAGCAACTGGAGCAAAGGTTTCAGTATAATAAATACCTTCTATTTTTGAGAAGTCTCTAGCCACTAACCTTGCTTTAATTTTTTCAATAGCTCCATCTAATGTGAACTTTACTTTGTAGGTCCACTTGTAACCAACCACACTTTTACTGTTTGAAAGAGTTGTGAATTCCCAAGTTCCATTTCTCATCAAAGAATTGTATTAATCTTGCATTGTTGCTTCCCATTTTTCTTTTCCTTTTGCTCCTCACATGTATTTGTAGTGTCAACCTGCATCACCCTAGTCATAATAGCATAGTTACCAAACATATTCCCTGGGCCTTCTTGGTAGATTTCTTGAATGCTTCTAATATTCCTTGTGTCTTCACCATCACTTTCACTTGATTCTTCAACTTGTGTTCCTTCTCCTCTTTTTGAATATTGCACACCTTGATTTTGATCATTCGTATAAATAGACTTATCTTCTTCAATCAAGATTGGAAAGTAAGATAATTTAGGAGAATGATCACTTTCAGTATCTTCATCAAACCATACATTCCTTTTGATATGTATTTCATTTGTTTTAGGATTATATAACATATATCCTTTTGACTCCTCACTATACCCATCCATTATGCACTTCTCACTTTTCCTATCAAGGTTGTTCCTCTTTTCATCAGGAATGTGGGCATATGCTTTTCATCCAAAGACTCTAAAATGAGATACTATAGGCTTTCTACCACTCCATGCCTCTTTTGGTGTTATGTTCAAAACTAACTTAATAGGTGATCTATTCAAAATATACACTACATTACAAATTGCTTTAGTCCAAAATTTAGCTTCTATATTTCTAGAGTTTAAATCACGCATCTAGTCATTTCTATTATAGTTCTATTTTTTCTTTCTACAACTCGGTTTTGTTGGGGTGAGTAGGAGATAGTTTATTCCTTCTTTATACCATGTTGTTTACAAAAATCTAAGAAAGCTTTGTTCATATATTCCATACCTCTATATGTTCTTATTGTCTTTAGATATATTCCACTTTGATTTATAGTCAATGCCTTAAACTCTTTAAACTTATCAAACTCTTCATCCTTCCATTCTACAAAATATACCCAAATTCTTCTAATGTAATCATCAATAGAGGTGAGGGCATACCTTGATATTGCAAGTGATATGTTCTAAAAGGACCTATTACATCACTATGTACCAAATGTAAAGGAGTTTTTGTTCTACATGATTTACCTTGTGGGAAACGTTCCACATGTTGCTTTCCCATAGAACATCCTTCACACATCTTGTGACTTGGTGACATTTTTGGAAGTCCATACACCATATATAGTTTCTCCATAAGCTTGAGGCTTTGATAGTTAACATGTCCCATACACTCATTCCACAACCTACTCATATCATCATATTTTGCAATAACACACGTATTCTCATTTCCACATTTAGAAGTAAATTAATTGGAATTTATATAATCCATTCTTGATTTTACCAATTGTAGTCACTTTGTAGTTATTAAGTTCACATCCTTGATTAAAAATTTGTCATTGTAGAATTCTATTTAATACCCTTGATTAACAATTTGATATATAGAGAGAAGATTTGTCTTCAACTCTAGAACTAACTTCACATTTTTAAACACACCATTATCAACTTGAACATTTCTATTTCCTTTAACTTCTAAAGCATTGTTATTCTCTACATATTTTTTTTCTAAATTGCTATCATTTATTAGAGATTCAAATTGTTCCTTATTATCTCGCATATGTTGTGTAACACTAGAATCAATAGCCCAATCATCCTTATAAGAATTATTTTCTTTAAGTGCAATACAAAGAGCATTACTTTTTGAATCATTTTTTTTTGTAAACCTATTTGGTTTCCTACATATCTTTAATCCTCTTATAACATTCAATTGCTTTGTGACCCAACTTACCATAGCAATTACATTTCCATTTGCTTTTATTATATAATTCTTGGATGGAGTGTATCTTTTTCCATACTTCTAATTTTTATCTCTTGAATGATTTTCTTGCGTATTTCTATAATTTAGTTTTCCTTTCATTATGAAAGCTTCATCATTCAATGACTCCCTTTTTTTATTTAACGTCTTTCTTCTTTCACTAACTTAGCACATAACTCTTCATATTTAATATTCTTCAATTTATCAGTAGTATCTAACCCTCTTATAAATGATTGATAAGATTCTAGAAGACTTTGTACGATTATATGCACAAATTATTTTTCATATATATCCTTTCCAAGAGAAGTAAGTTCATGTTTCTTTTCCTTTAATTTGCTTAGACGAGGGACTAGCTCTTGTGAATTTGATAATTTAATGTTGTATAATTCTATGGTTAGAGTTAGAATCCATATACATCACCTAAATTTTCATATGCACTTTCCAAATACCCCATAATTTGACTCCACTTCTCTCATTGTGAACTTCTGGAAAAACTTCTTCTGGAAGTCTAAGCTTGATCAATGTTGCTACCCTTTTATTTCTTTTGTCTCAATCTTCTTGCTCTTTTCCAGTACTTGTTGGTCTTTGTTCACTACCATTAACAAGTTCATAGCAATTTGATGAAATTTTAGGGTCAGAGTGTTCATGAGACGTGCCCCATTCCTATAGACTCTTATTTGTTCTCGACATTGAGTCCATAGGTATGCAACTAGTATTGAAGATATTATTATTTCATTTGAATAGTTGAATTTTATATTTGAATGTTTGTCTCATAACATGCTTTAGATTTCAAATAGTTTCCTAGTGGACCTTCGACCTCCACACCTCACAATTCATTTCCTTAAGGACCTTACACTTAAAAAATTGATGAGAAACACAAACATTGCATTTGTATTCCTTCATCGTGTCACATTATCTTCTCCTAATTCACTTTTTGTTCATTTATTCCTTCCTAGTACCATCCCATTAACATTTAATAGTTCACCCTACCATTTAATCTTTCATTTACCATTTGCAAATGTTGACATTAGACAGCCCTGGTGATGTTGGTGGCACAATGGACCATGGAGTTGCTGCAACAATAGCCAGTTTTGATCTATTGAGAGGTATGCAATAGATTAGTTGATTTGACATTATATTTTCTCTTTTATGGTCTATTATAGAAAATTTTCATGATACTTTTGTGTAGCTTAATTTCTATCTTGATGGTTACTACAGGTGGTTGTCACTCTAGATCATGGACATGGTAATGATGTAAATGTGAATGATGACTATCTATATGCGGTAAGTGATTATATTTTGTTGCATGTCATTCCACAATTCAATTTCTATGTATTAACATATTTACATTTTATTGTATAAATTGAAGGTCCAGAGTGAAGAGAGGAGGACTAGCGAGTGTGTTCAAAAGAGAAGAGAACCAATAGTCACTCCTTCCAGCTGAATTTCAAAGGAAGCACAAGATCTATTTCCTTCCCGTAGAGGGAAATGAGTGTATTAGGGTTGTTTGTTGTATGCTTATGTGGTATTTTGGAACATATGTTTTGTACAAGCAATATATATGTGACATTTTATGTCCATAATATGGCTCCTTTATACTAAGCATGTATGAATTTTTTGGATATATTGTATATAGTTTTATCAATATATATCATTGTATACCTTACAAATTTTTGATTAAAAAAATCTTATTTTGCTAGTGCAATTCTTGAATGATTTTATCATGCATATTGTGTAAATCATATACTTGAATGTTGTAGGCATAAATTTTGTTTACATCTAATGCTTAATTAATTACTATCAATTTCTCAATAAGCTCCATCTAAAGTGTATTGTGTAAATAAGCTCCATTCCTGGTGGTTTGTATCCTTTAGAATGCTTCAATTACTTGTGCCTCACTTATTATCATGTATGCTTCACTTATTCACATGTATACTTCATGTATATTTTGTGTATTCATGTGTATGCTTCATGCTTCCAATGCATAGTAGCACAAATATTGTGGGGGAATTTTTGACAAACAAAAAGTATAAGATTTTTTTTTAAAAGTCAGGATAAAATCACATTTAAAAAAATGTAAAAAATTGTAGAACAAGAGATAAAATCTATTTATTTTGAAATTGAAATGTATTTCCATAGCATATAGAGATATAGAGAGAAAATAAAATAAATATTTTAACTAATGAATTGTAAAAAAAAAAAAATAGTTTATATTCATATCATTGATTACATTTTATTGCACATCTTTCAAAGTAAAAGCATTACTTCGCACTATGTAACTAATAAGTAGATGTTGATAGATGACAAAGTTTCAATTACAATATAGTTTTTACAAAGTCAACCTAAGCAGTTATGCAATTACTTCACATTGCATAACTAATAAGTAGGAGCAGCTGCCAATTGCATTTTCTTATCATGGCATTCTACCAGGCCAGATTTCTTTGACGTATTTTATCAAATAGTTCACTGCCTTGTTGCTATGGCTAAAATCGTAAAACAAGTGCTTTCAAACAAGATATGGATGCTTGGAAAAAATCTATCAAAAGCATAATAACAAGCAATACTATAGAGAAGGCAATGAACTGCTTGAAAAAAATTCCTAAAGGAAATGTGGTCTCATGGTGATGGAATACCATGACATGCAAATTGCTATGGATTTTCCTATCATTCCATCAACATGAGACCACATTTTGTTGACGCATTTTTTCAAAAAATTCATTGCCTTGTCTATGCTACCACATTTTTCATACATGTTTACAAAAGCATTTTATCAAATAGTTCATTATCTTGTTGCTATGGCTAAAATCCTAAAATAGGTGCTTGCAAACAAGTTATGGATGCTTGGAAAAAATCTATCAAAGCATAATAAGAAGCAATAGCATAGACAAGTGATGTAGAGACAGGAGACCCAAACCCACTGAAAGTGTGAACTTGACTTCAAAAGGCATCTAACAAGATTAAAAGGATCTATTGGACCAATCCAAACAACTCCCAAAGTTTGAAATCAATCAGAGGTAGGATTTCCCACTTTCACCCTTGCAAATCTAGTAGTAATGCAAACCCATTTTTAGGCACTTAACTCCACAACTTGCCAAAAAAATTAAAAAAAAAGGATGATTTAGACACCCATTATAGAGTTACAAAACATATCTCATCCCCCCATATGACTCCTTTGGAAAAAAATTGAGAAAAATGATTTTCTCAACATTTTAGGACTCCAAATAGGTCAATTTTACAAAGGACCCCCCTCCTAAACTCATGAAAACACTATGAGACTTTCGGGAAGCAATTGGAAGGTTACCAAACCAAAAAATACCTCATTATATTTCATTTCTATGGCCACCTCCATAACAAACCCAAAAACCCTTAGTTTGTGCACTTTTGATGAGGGTTTATTGAAAAAGAAACTTCCAAGCCCTTCCCAAAATTTCCACCTAGTCAACCACCCTTGAATTCACCTCAAAAAGCTTAAAATTTCATAAGATAACTTTTCCCAACACCCCATCGTCAGATTCAGGTCTGTACCCATTAAATTCATGCATTTTCCAATGGAAACAACCCTAGGGACTCACCCAAATCAATAAATATGCCTTCCCTACACAAAAAAGGATTGATACATGTTTATTTCACCTATCTAAGCCCATCCACCATGTTATAGGACTATATAGTGGGTGGAATGATTAGAAACCTATTTTGTTCCCTTTTAAAACCCCCAAAAAGGGTAAATGAGCAGTGCTAGAAAAATAAATATTTCTCTATCAATTTTCACAATTAAGACCTAAAATCTGAAGCATTAGAGATCCAACACATGTACCTACAACATCTAAGAATTTTTAGAGCAAAGGCAGGTTGTACAGGTTCGTACCAAGCCTTCAAAGTTTAGAAAAATAGGAAAAAAGTTGTTGAGGACATTGTATTTCATGAAAAAAAATCTATACAATCTTCAAACTTCCTTCAACAACCCTGAACAAGCCATTTTTGAGGCTTTTATAATGATTACATTCAAATCCAACTACTCCCAATGTCTATAACTACCAAGTAATAACTTTTCAAAGGAGGTAGCCATTGGTTTTCAAATTTGTTGCATTTATGCAACTTACTGTAAATTTGACATTTTCCTCCTTTCGTCTCTTTATTATTTCCTAATCCCCTAGACCCTCTTAAATGACTTCCTATTCTACTTACCTTGACAACATTTGACCATTTTGAGAACTTTTAACATGATTACAAGTTATGGCCAAATTATCAAATGAAAACTCCAAATCATTTTAGAAAGATGAGAATGGTCTAAGTAGACCTTATTGAAACAAAAAAAACTAAAACTCTCCTATCTTAACCAAAATTCCATCCATGACCATTCAATATGATATTAGGAGGCTCGATGCTCCTGCACCAACAAGGTAGTGAACTGTTAAAAAAAAAAGCCTCAAAGAAATGTGGTCTCAATGTGCTTTTCATGGCATTCCATCACCAAGAGAACACATTTCTTTGACGATTTTTTTCAAACAGTTCATTTCCTTGTCTATGCTACCACATTTTTCATACATGTCTACCAAAGCATTTTATCAATCAATTCACTGCCTTGCTGCTATCACTAAAAGTATAAAATAGGTGCTTTCGAACAAGCTATATGGATGCTTGGAAAAATTCATCAAAGTGTAATAGTAAGCAATAGCATAGACAAGGTAGCAAACTATTTGAAAAAATTCCTCAAAGAAATGTGGTCTCATGGTGATGGAATTCCATGACAAGCAAATTCCCTGTATTTTCATGGTATTCCATCACCATGTGACCACATCTCTTTGAGGCAATTTTTCAAATAGTTTACTACCTTGTCTATGCTGCCACATTTTTCATACATGTCAACTAAAGCATTTTATCAAATAGTTCATTGTCTTGCTACTATGGATAAGAGCCTACAACAAGTGATTTGAGATAAGTGATGGATGCTTGGAAAAAAATTATCAAAGCATAATAGTAAGAAAAATAATAGACAAGGTAGTGAACTGGTAGTATGTGATGGATGTTCCCATGTTTTACAAATGAGGGGTGATCTCAATTTATAGGCTCCTCAAATACAATTCAATTGACAAGATTGATTTCAAATCAATGATCGAGATTACAAAATAAAATCCTAATTAGGGTTTTTCAAGACTAACTACCTCTTGACCAATCAGAAAATTACATTTGGGGACACTCTTCCTTCGGCTAAATATAAACCAATAATAAAAAAATGTTGCATTATGAAGTGTCAGGTTCATTGAACCTAGACATGCTAGCTTGGAACAATTTGATTGGTTGGAAGATGATGAGGCACCATCTCAGCATGTTGGATGTCCCCTTTCATCTTGGCCTAAGGTGGACTTCAAGATATGTTTTCCATCTATTTTCAGCTTGGGGCAGACTTTAACTTGTCTTTGCCATCTATGCTTTGAGATGGGCTAACTTTACATTATCTTGTCCATGTACTCTTTGAGTTGGATGGACTTTACCTTTGTCTTGTACAAGCATTATTCAAGCCAAAGGAAAAATTGACAGCATTTTGGACAAATCTTTTCTTTCCCAAGTGGACTTTGCACCATCTTGCACATTTACCTTGACCATGGGCATGGCAGACTTTGCTTGTGCCTTGCCAAGATTGGGCAGACTTGCTCTTGACTTAGACATGCTTATTTTCCTTCCAAATAGAAACTAAGATAGGTTATTGTAGAGGGGTAGAACATGATCCCATAGGCTCAAATGAGAATTTTAAGCATCACGGTGTCTAAGTAATGTCATGTTAAAGTTTGCAACAATTTTACACTTCAGACTATTAAGAGATTCAGTTGGTTGAACATAGCTTGAAGTGATTCGGTACAATTTTGTGTGAAAGAGGACCATGCATAGTTTAAAAGAACCCATTTAGACACATTAGAATAGTTAGTTTGGTCACACGAGTTGTAGAACGAAAGTTGCACCACTTTCCAACTTTTTCCCCAAGCGAAATCTCACTGCCATAGGAAAATGCCTATGAGATAGTCAAAATAGAGAAAGGTTATTGTAGGGGGTAACAATAAGATCTCATAGGCTAAGACAAGAAGTTTCTAAGTGTCATGGTGTCTGAGTAACGTCATGCTAAAGTTTCCAGCCTTTTTGCACTTCAAACTCTTAAGGGATTCGGCCAGCTGAACATAGCTCAGAGTGATTCAGTGTGTTTGGGTGAAAAATATGACCATTCCTAGTGTAAATATACCCACTTAGATGTGTTGAAATAGTTATTTTGGTCACACAAGTTGAAGAACGAAAGTTGTACCACTTTGCAACTTTGCACTACTTGCATTTGATAACTTTTTCCCTAAGAAAAATCCTACTGCCATAGGAAAAATGCCTCTGAGATAGTGAAAAATGAGAGAGGTTACTATAGGGGGAAAAAACATGATTCTATAGGCTTAAACAAGAATTTTCTAAGCATCACAGTGTCTGAGTAATGTCATGTTGAAGTTTGCATCCTTTTTGCACTTTAGACTCTTAAGGGATTCAGGGAATTGAACGTAGCTCTGAACGATTTGTGGCATTTGGGTACAAAAGAGGAGCATTCATAGCATAAACATACCCACCTAGATGTGTTGGAGTAGTTATTTTGGTCACACAAGTTGCAAAACAAAATTTGCACCACTTTGTAACTTCACACTACTTGCATTTAACAACTTTTTCTTGAAGAGAAATCTCGCCACCATAGGAAAACACCTCCAAGATAGAAAAAACTGAGATATTTCATTGTAGAGGGGCACAACATGATCCCATAGGATCATACAAAAAATTTCTAAGCATCATGGTTTCCAAGTAACGTCATGCTGAAGTTTGCAACCATTTTGCACTTCAAATTCTTAAGGGATTCAGCTAGTTAAACATAGCTCAGAGTGATTTGGCATGTTTGGGTGTGAAAAAGGACCATTCCTAGCATAAAAATACCCACTCGGACATTTTGGAATAGTTAGTTTGGTCACATGAGTTGCAAACTGAAAGTTGCACCACTTTGTAACTTCACACTACTTGCATTTGCCAACTTTTTTCCCAAGTGAAATCTTGCTGCCACAAGAAAACACCTATGAGATATTTAAAACTAAGAGAGGTTATTGTAGAGGGGTACAACATGATCCCATAAGATTAGACAATAATTTTGTAAGAATCATGTTGTTTGAACAACCTCATGCTAAAGTTTGCAGCCAGTTTGCACTTCAAACTCTTGAGGGATTCAACCGGTTGAACGTAGCTTGGAGAAATTTGGAATGTTTGGGTGTGAAATAGGACCATTCCTAATGTAAAGGTACCCACTTGGATGTATTGTAATAGTTATTTTGGTCACATGAGTTGCAGAACAAAAGTTGCACCACTTTGCAACTTTGCACTACTTGCATTTGACAACTTTTTCCCTAAGAAAAATTTTGCTGCCACAAGAAAATTCCTCCAAGATAGAAAAAAATGAGAGAGGTTATTGTAGAGGGGAATAACACAATCCCATAGGCTCATATGAGAAATTTCTAAGCATCATGATGTCCCCGTAACATCATGCTGAAGTTTGCAGCTTTTTTGCACTTCATACTCTTAAGGGATTCAACTGGTTGAACATAGCTTGGAGTGATTCGACATGTTTGAGTGTGAAAGATGACCATGATTAAACATGACTAAACAACTTCCAACTACTTTCCCCACTAACTACAACAAGATGACTGTTGAACTTCCACCATTTGACAATAAGTTGCAATTTTGACAACTTTTACATAATTTTGCAATTTTTGCAATATTTTGCAACTTAGACCTTCCAACCACCTAAAGACCTATAAAAGGTCTCCTTACATCATAAAATGGTCTAAATGACCTTATTTTTTGAACAAAAATAGAAGTACTGAAATACCCCTAAACAACCAAAAAACCTCAATTGTCAACATTTGCATAAAATGCTCTTAATGCCCCTGCACCAGTTAGTGCTTAGGGTGTCTTAATATTATTGGTCATGAATAAGGTCCTTTGTGATGCAATGAAATCTAGGTCCACAACCATCCAAACTCAATCACATGTACTTACTTTGGAACGATACCATGAAACTGACCTTGAACGCTTGAAAAGGGGCTCCAATTAGCCCACTTTAACAAAGGAACTCTCTTTCAATCTTGTTGCCCACTCAAAATACCATTGGAAATTCCTAAAAATACCTCCAAAACCACAAATTATTCAACCACTAAGTCAAAAATATCTTGCTAAGAACCACTGTCATGAAACCCTCTTTTTTCACCAAATAAGCAGCGTGTTTACCGAAAAACCCATCTCTAGACCTCATTCAACCTCAAAATATTTTCAAACACTCTTATTTCACCCTGCACAAACTTAATTCACCTCCAAATTATGCTGCTCCCAAATTTCTAACACATTTCCTTCTTAAAACCTCTCAATTTCACCCATCTTCACTTTGTGTTCAACTAGGGCTTCAAGCCCAAACATCCAAATGAACTACCATGCCTTTGCAGACCTTCTATCACATCAAAATCCACTTGATAACACTAAAACAACTAGGTTCTAACCTTATTCCAAATAATTTCTTTAATTTGCTACTTCAAGCTATGCCTCCTATGCCTAAATTCATGCTTTTTACATAGAGGCAGCGTGGAAATTTCCACCAGATGTCTTTTCCACCCATTGTATTCTACTGTAACTCAGTGTAATGGCATAATTAGGTGTAGGGTGAATGTTTGCATGATTTTTTGAATAGGGGTGGCCATTTGGGGGTTTAGGCATGATGCCTACTTGTTAAGAATGTGTGTTTTGAGTGAAATTTAGAGGTTAAGAGTATGTAGTGATGGAAAACACTTGGAGACACACTTTGTAAGAGTTAATTAAGAAATTTCAAACATATTTGAAGGTGTTGGAGGCATTGAAATAGTGAGGAGAGATCTGGAGGTGAGTTTTTGAGCTTTGGAGTGTTGGTGAGTGTTTAATTGGAGGATGATTGTTGATTTAGTGCTTATGTATCCTACTCATGACTATCCAATGGTGTTTTGATTTAGTTTATTTAGTGTTTTGTGAGACAATGAAAGTTGTGTATTTAAACTTTAAAGTTAAAATGTTAAACTTTACCATTATTCTTGTCTTCAAAGTTGTTTAAACTATACAAAATCTAACCATAATATAACTAAGCAATATATGATATAATTTAACCATTATTCATTATTTTTTATTGTCAACTATATAATATAACCATGATTTTTTATGCTATTGTACATTGATATTTAACCATTGCTCAAGATTAAATTTTTGAACAGTTTAAACATGCACGTGACAAACAAATTATTTTGATTCTCAACTTCTATATATCAAATTATCTAATAATCAAGTGTATGTCCATATACAAAAATGGCATCAACTCCAACTCAAACAAATTTTTACAAAGTGTGGCATATGCCATCTCGATATCTATTCATAATATACATCCCAAAATGTCTATCTCATCCTAAACTACTGGTGGATCATCAAAGTGGAGCCTCTTTGAAGAACTCTTTGGCTCTGAAGGCGACTACACAAGAAAAATTCAAACCACAATTGAGATCAGCTATATTTTATAATTTAAAATTGAATAATTAACATCAAAATCAATATACATTGAATTATAATTGAACTCTAAAATTGAAATCTTGATTGCCTCATATATATATACATCTCTTCAAACTATCATGAGTCCTATAATATGCCCCTCTCAAAGAACCAATCATACCAATTTTTTTAATATCAATCTATATAGGTGAACGCAAAAACATCAAATTGATACAAGTTAGCATACAATTGTTAGTAATAGGAACATATTTACCAAACACAAAAGGGTGTTGTCATAATAGTGGGTTACAATTCCTGAGAGGAACGAATTTTAGCTGAAATCAGATATTTTTAGAAAATATAATGATTTAAGCCTTAAAAAGTTCCATTTTAAGGATTCCAATTGAAGAGGGTTTGATCAAATCACCTTAGATCAAACCCCCTTGGATAGAACCTCGCTAGTTTTAAACCATACCTATAATGCGTCTCCTTTACACCTATCAAAATGCTGATAAAAAATCACTTTTGATTTAGATTTTTGGGGATCAAATGAATTCATTTAAAATTTATTTCAAATGATTATGGTATTCCTCAGAAGCTATCCAATGAATATAATTTTAATATTTTTGGTTTTGTTATGTATTTGTTTTTAAGTTTTATTAAACATAGGTTTTTATCTAAAATGAATTTTTTGTTCTTCACATGTGGAAAAATAGAATATTATCAAATTTTTTTGAAAAATATGAGTGCATCAAATATTGAAGTCCTTGATCCAACAAAAAATAAAATAAAAATTTTGACATATACAAAAAAGATATGCGTTATTCGTTGTGTTTGAATTGTAATTTGTTTGACTTTGAAACTTGATTAAGGAAAAAATATTCAATAAAAAACAATCTAACCAAGTGGAAGCACTAGATATCAGAGTTACAAATCTAAATTTGAAAGAATTAGAATTTTATCCTTCATGGAAAAAAAGTTGTGTTATACGGTGTGCGTCACTTTTTAAAAATGTTGTTTTCTGAAAAACATAATTTTCGTGGGAGATAGAAAAAGAAGTGCAATTTGATACCAAAAAATTTGAAAAAAATATTTTTAGAATCTACAGACAAAATTTGATGAGACTCTAGTTTGCACCATCTTCAAATTCCTCATAGTTTAGCTGCTATAGGTGCCCGAATGTGAAGATTTAGTTAAAAATAATAATTTCAATGTCCAGTTTGGCCAAAAATTGTAAACCACTATTATGGGATCACCCAAAATAAAATAAACACATACCTCTTTAGGAATCTCTTTTTCTTTATCTCCTTCAAGTGTTTTGACACCTCCTCCCTGAGGTGTTTCAACACCTACTCCTTCAATAGTTCCAACACCTACTCCTATAAGAGGAAAATAAGATAAAAAAATAATTTAATATATAATTTTGTTAATGACAATTCAATGACAATCAAGTATATAATGCATGAATTCAAGCCTAAAAGGCATTGGTTGAAGTAGCAGATTTAATAATTTGTTTTGAAGAAGGCTAGAACCAGTTGGTTCTAGTGAGTTCTCATGGGGTTTGATTTGTTTGAATGTTTGCAAGGACTGGGGAGGTCATTCGTATGTTTGGGCATGAAGCCCTAGTTGAGAGAAGCACAGTTTTTAGTGGAAAATTAAGGTTTTAGAGACTAAAAGTGGGTGAAGTTTTGGGGAAGCATAATATTAAGGATTATTAAGAATGTTTGGGCTTAAAAAAGGGTGTTTTAAGTGGTCATAAGGTCACAAGAGGCCTGAAGATGGGTTTTTCAATATATTCTCCAAAATCCCACTATATTGTAGGGGCAACTATGCCAATTAGGCCTCTTTTCCAAAGAAACACCTTACCAAACACCTAAAATCAAGTCAAAAACCATGAAAATTCATTAAATAAGTTACCAACCTTAATATTTCACAATTTTTAGAGCTCCAACTGCTCACCAAGCTACAAATCCACTAAACCCTCACTCTCAAGCCACCGAACCTAGGTTTTCCAAGGAGCCTTATTGAAAATCACTCCTCCCATTATTAAATCTTGTATCCAACACCCAAAACACACCATATGATGTCTGTACATGCTCAAAAGACTCTCATAAATGACTAGCCCAAAGGATTTCATCCATTCACACTCTAAAACCACTCAAATTCACTCAAAATCACACATTTTCACACCCCAAGGCTACATGCCATCACTCCAAAATGATCTCCCCTGCTCCAAGAATCATCTTCTAACCTATTCCCTACCTAATTTACTCATTCCACCAAGCTACAATAAATACATTAGGTGGAATGAGCCATTAAATCACTTGACGACCCCAAAACTTGAAATTTAAACTTCCAGACCTGCCTACAGTAAAATCCACCCTAAGAGCTCAAAACAAGATGGATTTCAATGCCACAAAAACAAAAATGTGGATAACACATCCCTCTACCCAAATAAAAAAACTCTTAGTCAATTCCCTTCAATACGGGCTCATGCAATTGACTTCTACAACATTGAAAAAGAGACAGTATGCATTTCTTGCACTTCAAAATTTGAAAAATGACACTTTGCACTAATTTAGCAAATTTGCAACCAAAACCTTCTAACTCACTAATAACCACTAAAATATACTTAATACATCAATAAATGGTCTATATGACCTTATCCAAGCCAAAAAAAGACTTCATCACCCTAATGACAACCACCAAAGCTTGGTGCCCTTGCACCAAATAGTGGTGTAGGAGCACCTACACCTTACTCATAAGAAATTTAATTCTTTGCAGGTTGATGGGTGATTTGTAGGCTCGTAGGGGTGCCTTTACTTTATTTTCTCTAAATAAGGTCTAAGAATACCATGCTTGATGTAAATGGTAACTTTGGTGTTTCATTGTTCCATATTGTAAATGATGTCAAACATGTTAACAAAATGTCAATGATGACAAATGGGGTCTAGGTACCTATTAATATTCCTTTTCATGCATAAGGTCATGTTTTGGTTCCAATAAGGTCTAAATAGACCATCACAAATTTTTAGATGTCTAGGAGGTTCAAATAGTAAAAAAATGTAAAAGGAGTCAAAGTGTTGTTGACAAGAATATGTAAACAAGTGTAATTTTGCACTCCAATGGCCATAAAGGGATTCAAAATTCAGTTAGAGGATGTTATGTTGGTTTTATTAGGTAAGGAAACCTTTAAAAATGTGTGAATCATCATTGTAAAGGTTGGCTTGGAGATTTTGGGAATAAAATCCAATTTAATTCTTACAGTTTTTTAGGAATTTTATGAGTTTTCCATCTTTTTCATTAATAAAATCATTAAAGGAATTTTGATTATTGTCAAAAATAAACAAACATACTAAATATAAACATTTCAATATTACAAAAAATGAATATATTACCTGAGATAAGGGTATGTGCAAGATCATCATAGAAAACATAGGACCTTAAGTGGTGAAAAATTCAGAAGAATTAGAGTTAGGAAACTTCACATAAAAATTTGAATAATTTATCTATATTATTTCAAAAATATGTAAAAATAGAATATGTAGCAAATTGAAGGTGGTTTCTAACCTACTAGGTTTTTTTTTTTTAAATCTATTCCAAGGTGAAAATTTGAAATATCAATGCAGTAGTACTTAAATTTCGGGGAAAAAATAAGTAGTGTCAGTCTGACCACCCTAACTATAATAAAATGATAATATTTTTTTATAATATTTCAGATATAAGTAAAGGACTCATGTTCGGATGTGATGCATATTTTTTTGTTATTTTTTTATAGATTAATAATTAATTATGATTTTTTTATTACAACTTTTTAAAAATATAAAAACTCGTATGTCTGACCACCTTAACTTGGTCAAAACTTGACGAAATTCAATATTTTTTTGTTAATCCTATAGTATACAAAGCATAGAATGTGACACATGTTTCAGATTCAAAAAATATGATACCATTTGAAAGCTATACATGTTTTTCAATCAGCCTATCAATCAAGATTTTAGTCGTAATTCAAATAGAAAATGAATAATAATTATTTATTAAATTAAAAGTAAAGCATAATTTATATTGGTGGAAATCTAAGACTCTCCTTTAAAAATCCTTTTTCATTTCATCAATTTTGGATTAAAAAAAAGTTGCCAACCACATACCCATTATATTGCCACTTTTTGGCCCATCATGATCCTGCACATACCTATAATGTAAAATGATGTAGAAACTTCAAAATATCTTCATCTACATTTTGTGCATGCAAATTGGTGGCAGAAAGATGATGGATCAAGAATAGATTGGTACAATAGGGAGTCAACTACATAAAAAAGGTGTTTCTCTATTGGATTAAGCCTTGAACTAGATAAAAGCAGAAGCATGTGGGCCAAAATCATAGGGTGAACCCCTATTTACTATTTCAAGCTAAAATAAACATTTGTCGAGTTTCAAATGTGGTGCTTTGAAATGCTTTCACAATATCAATAGGAAGGGAGTGAGACTTGAGATAGAGGGAGAGGGTATATGAGTGAGAGAGATTAGTCCTAGTAGCATGGTAGGGATTGAGACCTGAGAGCAATAGACTTGAAAGGGATAGGGAGTTATCTAGTTAGGGTGGGGAGAAAGACCTCACAATGGGAGAGCGGTTGGAGTGAAATAGATTTTTCTACCCTCTACCCATAAACTGTAACTGTAAACCCTTAAACCCTCAACCCTAAAAACCTCAACTCTCTCTCTCAAACCTCTACCCTCTACCCTTAACCCTAAAACCCTTAAACCCTAAACCTTAAAATATCTACACTCAACCCTTAAATTGTAAACCATATGCCCTAAAACCCTAAAACCATCAACCCCACCTCTCTCTCTCTCAACCCTACACCCTCTACCCTTAAACCGTAAACCCTAAAACCCTTGACCCTTAAACCCTCAACCCCCTTCTCTCTCTCTCAACCCTACACCCTCTCTCTCAACCCTACAACCTCTACTCTCAACCCACAACCCTCTACCCTCAACCATCTACCCTCTACCCTCTACCCTCTACCCTCAACCCTCAACCCTTAAACCCTAAAACCTTAAAACCCTCAACCCCCTTCTCTCTCTCTCTCAACCCTACACCCTCTACCCTTAAACCATAAACCCTAAAACCCTAAAACCCTCAACCCCCCTCTCTCTCTAAACCCTACACCCTCTAATCTCAACCCTCGACCCTTTACCCTCTACCCTCTAACCTCAACCCTTTACCGTTACACCCTAAACCTTAAACCCTCTACCCTCAACCCTTGACCCTAAAACCCTAAAACCCTTAACCCTCTCACTCTTTTTCTCTCTCTCTAAACCCTCAACCCCCCTCTCTCTCTTGACCCTACAACCTCTACCCTTAAACAATAAACCCTAAATTGTAAAACCTAAAACCCTTAAACCATCAACCCCACTCTCCCTCTCTCAACCCTACACCCTCTACTCTCAACCCTCAACCCTTTACCCTCAACCATACACCCTCTACAATCAACCCTAAAACCCTCAACCCTCTCTATCTCTCTCTTTCTCTACCCTCTACCCTTAACCCTCAACCCTCAACCCTCAACCCTTAAACCCTCAACCCCCTTCTCTCTCTCTCAATGCTTAAACCCTCAACCCCAAGCCCTCTCTCTCTCTCAACCCTACACCCTCAAATCTCAGCCCTCAACCCTCTACCCTTAACCCTCAACCCTTATACCCTCATACCCTAAAACCCTCAACCCCCTTCTTTCTCTCTCTCAACCCTACACCCTCTATCCTTAAACCATAAAGCATAAAAAGCTAAAACCCTCAACCACCCTCTCTCTCTCAACCCTACACCCTCTACCCTCAACCCTCCCCTCTCTCTCTCTATTAACCCTACACCCTCTATCCTATACCATCTACCCTAAACCCTCTACCATCCACCCTCAACCCTTAACCCTTAAACCCTAAACCCTTAAATCGTCTACCCTCTACCCTTAACCCTCTACCATAAACCATAAAACCCTTAAACCCTCAACCCCCCTCTCTCTCTAAACCCTAAACCCTCTACCTTCAATACTCAACCCTTTATCCTATATCATCTACCCTCAACCCTCTACCCTCTACCCTCCACCCTCAACCCTTAAACCCTTAACCCTTAAACCATCTACACTCTACCATTAACCCTCTACCCTCAACTCTAAAACCCTCAACCCTCTCTATATA
The DNA here is from genome assembly GCA_007258455.2 of Sequoia sempervirens. Classification (NCBI taxonomy): domain Eukaryota; kingdom Viridiplantae; phylum Streptophyta; class Pinopsida; order Cupressales; family Cupressaceae; genus Sequoia; species Sequoia sempervirens. The sequence continues at coordinate 376,072,979 of VDFB02270651.1, forward strand.
TATCTCTCTCTACCCTCTACCCTTTACCCTCAATCTTCAACCCTCAAACCTTGAACCCTAAACCATTAAACCCTCAACCCCATTTTCTATCTCTCTCAACCATACACCCTCTACCCTTAAACCATAAACCTTAAACCGTAAACCCTAAAACCCTTAAACCCTCAACCCATCTCTCTCTCTTTCAACCCTACACCCTCTACTCTCAACCCTCAACCCTCAACCCTCAACCCTCAACCCTCAACACTCAACCCTATACCCTCAAAAAACTACCCTATACCATCTACCTAAACCCTCTACCCTAAACTCTCAACCCTTAAACCATTAACCCTTAAACCCTAAACCCTTAAACCGTCTACCCTCTACCCTTAACCCTTTACCCTCAACCCTAAAAACCTCAACCCTCTCTATCTCTCTCTCTTTCTACCCTCTACCCTCTACCATCAACCCTCAAACCTTAAACCCTCAACCCCATTCTCTCTCTCTCAACCATACACCCTCTACCATTAAACCGTAAACCCTAAAACCCTCAAACACCCCTCTCTCCCTCAACCCTCAACTCTCTACTCTCAACCCTCAACCCTATATCCTCTACCCTCTACCCTAAAACCCTTAACCCTCTCACTCTCTCTATCTCTCTCTCTCTAAACCCTCAATGTCACCTCTCTCTCTCTCAACCCTACACTCTCTACCCTTAAACTGTAAACCATAAATGCTAAAAATCTTAAACCCTCAACCCCCCTCTATCTCTCTCTCAACCCTACACCCTCTACCTTCTACCCTCTACCCTCTACCATCAACCCTCTACCCTCTACCCTAAACCCTCAATGGTTAAACCATAAAACCTATACACTAAACCCTTCAACCCTCTACCATCTAGCATCAACCCTCTACCCTGAACCCTGAACCCTTAAACCCTTAACCCCTAAACCGTCCATCCTCTACCCTCAACCTCTACACCGAACACAAAAAATCCTCCACCTTCTATCTATCTCTCTCACTACCTCTACCCTACCTCTACCTCAACCTCAACCCTTAAACTGTAAACCATAAACCATAAACCCTAAAACCCCAAACCCTAACTCCCCTCTTCAACCCTACACCCCACTCTCAACCTCAAACTTAACCTATACCCCACCCTCAACCTCTACTCATAATCATCTACCCTAAACCTCTACCCTCAACCCTCAACCAATAAACCCTTAAACCCCAAACCCTTAAATCATCTACCCTCTACCCTTAACCCTCTACCCTCAACCCTCTACCCTCAACCCTAAAACCCTCAACCTTCTCTTTCTACCCTCTACCCTATACCATTTACCATCTACCCTTAACCCTCAACCCTTAAACCATAAAACCCTTAAACATTGAACCCCATTCTCCCTCTCAACCCTACACCCTCTACCATTAAACCATAAACCCTAAAAACCTTAAACCCTCAACCTGCTCTCTCTCAACCCTACACCCTCTACTCTCAACCCTCAACCCTCAACCATCAACCCTCAACCCTCTACCCTCCACCCTAAAACCATTAATCCTCTCACTCTCTTTGTCTCTCTCTCTAAACCCTCAAACCCCCTCTCTCTCTCTCTCTCTCGACCCTACACCCTCTACCCTTAAACCCTAAACCTAAACCTAAAACTCTTAAACCCTCAACCCCTCGTCTCTCTATCTAAACCCTACACCTCTACCTTCTACCCTCATCATAGCCCTCCTACCCCTCACCACTCCTACCCTTAGAAGCCCTATGCCTAAACCATTAAACCCTCTACCATCTACCCTTAGCCCTCAGCCCTCAACCGTCTGCATCAATCATCACCCTCTACCTCTACCATCTACCCTCAACCCTCAGCCCTTAAACCCTAAACCTCCTCTACCATCTACCCTCTGCCACTCTACCCATGCAGCCCTAAGCCATCTACCCTCAACTCTCTACCCACAAGCCGACAAGCCTAATCTAAACCCTATAAGATCCTACCCTCTACCCTTAAACTATAAGCCACAGACCTAAACCTAAAACCCACAAGAGCCCTAGGCCCTCTCTACCCTCTGACCCCCCATCTCTCTCTCTCAGCCCTACACCCTCACCCTTCAAGCCTAAACCATCTGCCTCAGCTCTACCCTTAAATGATTAAACCCTGGCTCTAAGCCCTTTAAGATCACCTCTGCCCATGGCAGAATGAAGCCACAGGCCTAAACCCTAAAGACCCTAAGGCCCTAGGCCTCCTACCCTCAAACCCCCCCATGTCTCTCTCTCAGCCCTGCACCCTCTACCCTTGAAACCATAGGCTAAAACCGTGAAGCCCTTAAACCCATGCCAAACCCTCAAGCCCCCTCTCTCTCAACCCTACACCCTCTACTCTCAACCCTCAACCCTCTACCCTATACCCTCTACCCTCAACCCTCTACCCTATACCATCTACCCTAGACCCTCTACCCTTCACTGTCAACCCTTAAACCCTTAATCCTTGAACCCTAAACCCATAAATTGTCTACCCTCTACCCTAAACCCTAAAATCCTAAAACCCTCAACTACCCCCTCTCTCTCTCAACCCTAAACCCTTTACCTTTAACCCTCAACCCTCAACCCTATACCATATAGCCTCAACCCTCTAACCTCCACCCTCCACCCTTAAACCCTCAACCCTTAAACCATCTACCCTCTACCCTTAACTTTCTACCCTCAACCCTAAAACCCTCAATCCTCTCTATGTATCTCTCTCTACCCTCTACCATCTACCCTCTACTATTAAATCTCAATGCTCAACCCTCAACCCTTAAACACTTAAACCCTAAAACTCTTAAATCATCAACCCCCTTCTGTCTCTCTCTCAAACCTACACCCTCTACCCTTAACCATAAACCCTAAAACCCTTAACCCCCTCTCTCTCAACTCTATACCCTCTACTCTCAGCCCAATACCCTCTACCCTCAACCCTATCCCCTATACCATCTACCCCACACCCTCCACCCTCCACCCTCAATCCTTAAACCCTAAACCCTTTAACCGTCTACCCTCTACCCTTAACCCTCTACCCTAAAACCATCAACCCTCTTTATCTCTCTCTCTCTACCCTCTACCATCCACTCTCAACCCTCAACCTTTAAACCATAAAACCCTTCAACACTTAACCCCATTCTCTCTCTCAACCCTACACCCTCTACCATTGAACCATAAACCCTAAAACCCTAAAACCCTCAACCCCCCTCTCTCTCTCAACCCTATACCCACTACCTTCAATCCTCTACCATCTACCCTCTCCCCTCTACCCTTAACCATCTCACTCTCTCTTTCTCTCTCTCTAAACCATCAACCCCCCCTCTCTCTCTCAACCCCACACCTTCTACCCTTAAGTCGTAAACCATAAACCCTAAAACTTTTAAACTATGAACCCCCCTCTCTCTCTCAACGCTACACCCTCTACCTCTACCCTCTACCCTAAACCCTCTACCTCTACCCTAAACCTCAACACTTAAAACCATAAATACTTAACCCTTAAAACCCTATAATTAAACCTCAAAACTCTACCATTCACTCCTTAACTCCTCGAATCCTCAACCTCTAATTAACCGCTCACCCTCTACTCTACCCTCAACCCTCAATCCTGCAACCCTAAACCTCACCCTTAAACCCTAAACTTCTCTACCCTCTACCCTCTACCCTCTACATTTTACCCTCAACCCTTAAACCCTAAACCCTCTACTATCAACCCTCTACCCTTAAACCAATAAAACCTAAACCCTAAACCCTAAACCTCTAAACCCTCTACCCTCTACCCTCTACCCTCAACACTTAAATCCTATACCCTCTATCGTCAACCCTCTACCCTTAAACCCATAAACCCTAAACCCTAAACCCCTAAACCCTCTACCCTCTTAAATCCTAAACCCTGAACCTTAAACCCTAAAACCCTAAAACCCTAAACCCTAAATCCCTAAACTGTCTTCCCTCTACTATTAACCCTCTACCCTCAAACCCCCCTCTCTCTCAACCCTACATCCTCTACCCTTAAACCGTAAATTTTAATCCCTAAATCATAAAACCTAAACCCTCTACCCTTAACCCTTAATCCCTAAACCCTAAACCCTAAAACCTCTACCTTCTACCCTAAACCCTCTACCCTCTACCCTTAAACACTAAACCCTCTACCCTCTACCCTTAACCCTCTACCCTCAACCCTCTACCATTAAACCATAAACCATGAACCCAAAACCCTAAATCCTCTGCCCTCTACCCTCTACCCTTAAAACCTAAAATCCTCAACCCTCAACCCTACACCCTAAACCCTAAAATTGTAAATTGTGATCCCTAAACCCTAAAGGGGAGAGGGAGTAGGAGGGATAGAGGGAAGGGAGGGAGATGGAGGGAGTGAGAGAGAGTGGGGGTGGGGGTGGAGGGAGATACCTGAGAGAGAGGGGGAGAGAGGGAGAGAGAGAGTGGGAGGGGATGAGAGTAAGATACATGAGAGAGAGGGTATGGGAGAGAGATAGAGGGAGTGAGTAAGAGAGACAAAGAGACCCAAATATAGGGAGAGGGGGGTAGGCGGGGAGAGACTCTAGGAGAGAGAGAGAGGAGGAAAAGGGGTGGAGGGAGAGAATTGAGAGAAAGTGAGAGGGAGAGGGAGAGGGAGAGGGAGAGGGAGTGGGAGAGAGATAGAGGGTATGAGAGAGAGAGGGACTTGAGAGAGAGAGGGAGAGGTGGTGGGAGGGAGATACTTGAGAGATAAGGATAGGGAGAGATGGAGATAGAGAGAGTGACAGTGGGAGGGAGTGGAAGAGAGATAGAGGGAGTGATTGTGAGAGGGAGAGGGGGTAAGAGGGGGAGACTTGACAAAGAGAGAGAGGGAGAGGGGGTAGGACAAAGATACTTGAGAGAGAGAGGGTTTGGGACAGAGGGAGAGGGTGAGAGAGGGGGTGGGAGGGAGAAAACTAAGATATGGGGAGAGGGAGAGACTTGAGAGAGAGAGAGGGAGGGAGAGGGGGTGGGAGGGAGAAACCTAAGAGAGAGGGAGAGGAAGAGATGGGTTGGGAGGGAGAGACCTAAGATAGTAGGAGAGATAGGGAGTGGGAGATAGAGGGATGGGAGAGATATAAGGAGTGAGAGAGGGAGACTTGAGAGAGGGAGAACTCAAGATAGAGGGATGGGAGAGAGATGGAGGGAGTGAGAGAGGGAGGTGGGGTGGGGGAAGATACCTAAGAGATAGGGAGAGAGAGAGTGAGAGGGGGTGGGAGGGAGATACTGAGGGAGAGAGAGAGAGGGGTGAGATAGAGGGACAGGAGAGGGAGAGGGGCCTAGAGAGATAGAGAGAGTGAGAGTGAGGAGACAAAGAGAGACCCAACAAGAGGAGAGAGATAGAGGGGCAGGAAAGAGAGGGGTGGGAGGAGAGACTTGAGAGAGAGGGAGAGGGATAGAGAGAGAGTGGGAGAGAGATAGAGGGCATAAGAGAGAGATGAACTTGAGAGAGAGAGAGGGAGAGGTGGTGGGAGGGAGATACTTGAGAGAGAGGAAGATGAAGAGGGAGAGAGATAGTGGAGTGAGAGAGGGAGAGAGTGGAAGAGAGATAGAGGGAGTGACTATGAGAGGGAGATGGGGTAGGAGGGCTAGAATTGACAAAGAGAGAAAGGGAGAGGGGATAGGATGAAGATACTTGAGAGAGAGAGACAAAGGGAGAGGGGGTGGGAGGGAGAGACCTAAGAGAGAGAGTGAGAGAGAGGGTAGCAGGGAGATTATTGAGAGAGAGGGGGAAAGGGGGGAGAGACCTGAGAGAGGGAGAGAGATTGGGAGAGAGATAGATGGAGTGAGAGATAGGAAGTGGGGGAGAGAGAGGGAGTGTGTCTATGTGTGTGAGACAGAGGGGGATGAAGATACCTGAGAGAGAGTGAGAGAGAGATAGGGTGAGTGAGTGAGAGGCAGTGGGAGAGAGATAGGAGTGAGTGAGAGACCTAAGAGAGGGAGAAGGGGTAGGAGGGATAGACTTGAGAGAGAGAGATAGATAATGAACTAAGAGAGGGAGATGGGGTGAGAGAAACAAAAATACCAAAGGGGGAGATAGAGTGGGAGAGTAGGAAAGGGGTTGGAGTGAGATAGATTTATTTAGGGATCTAGGTGGGAGGGAAAGAGACCTGAGAGAGGGGATCAGATTGAGAAAGAGTAGTCTAGGTCATGTGGGAGGGAGTGAGACCTGAGAGAGAGATACTTCAAAGGGATAAAGAGTTATCCAATTAGGGTAATGAGTTAGAGAGCATATGAAAGGTAAAACCTCAACTATCCATCTACGATCACAAACTATGCACTCTAAGCATTATCAAAGTTTTCGACGAAAGAGAGGGGAAATTTAGGTTTTGTTCAAAGGTCATTTGGTGAGCACCAAATTTGGCACTCAGAAAATGACCTACTTTGGACGTGTTAATTGACAGGATTGGCCAAATTTCCTCATATTTTCATTTGTGCTCCCTGTCTCATTTGTATGTCTTTCAATTCAAGTTTATAAAAAAACATGATAGCATTGACCTCTCTCCTAGCTATCTAAATATATATATATATAAATCATTTTGATTTAGTTAAGGTTTTGATCCATGGATTCTATTGGAAATGCCTGTGTTTTTGGTCAAAAACCAACATGTGCTAGCTTTAGGATAGATTTTTACTTGTTCATCGAATCATGAAACAAATTACATTTTTTGAAACTAGACTCCATTCTACACATGATGAAAAAAATAATCAATTTTTGATTAGTTTTCAAAAAAATTGGGGAGGAGCACGCTCAAATTTTAGCTTTTTAGGATGTGTCCACTTTGAATATTCATAAAATATTATATATTCATTTAAAAAATTATCTGAAAGAACAAGGATAAACTACATGGTGTTAGCTAATTTCTCACTATTGGGATTTTTGAAATTCTCTAAAAAAGTTAATCAAAAAGGGGGGAGCCCTCAGGTGCTATGGTGTTTTTTTATAATAAAAGGACCTATTCCACCCCCACTTTCCGAGACCCTTAATCTTCATTAATTTTTAAAAAAATAATAGCTAAGAAACTAGACTTGAAGCACTTCAACTTTTGTTCTTGTTGCATCTTGAAATTTCTAGCGTAACTATTTTCATTTTCTCGTGCAAATTAGATTTTACTAATTTCAGAAGAAAAAAAGTGGCATCTTAACAGCCAAAATTGTGTCACAGATCCATGTGCTTACCCACAACATAAAGAGAGATGTCTTGCAAAAGAAGATGCGAAAATGTGTAGAACAAGATTGATGTACCATGGTGTCATTTTGGAAGTAAAAAAATGTGAAGATCTCAAATGGGCTTCAGAAAATGACCAAGTGAATTTACTTCTATAGTAGCATTTAACCACCACCACAATCTCTGAGATGATGTACCATGCTAGAGAGAAAGGGGTAGAGCCTAGTTGAAGTGTACAAAGCAAGTACTTAGGAGGAATGTTGGTATAAGCATGACGTTGTCGAAGGATTGTGCGTATTTACTAGTTTCGACAACTAAGCTTCTCCCTGTCCATCAAGACATTGCAAATGGCCTGCACATAGATGTTCACAATGAGATTATTCATCTTCCTAACCTTGCTACAACACTATTAGTAGCAAAGTGGCATTTAATCCCCAAGCCATACCACCTCAAAATTTATCTACTTGAAAGAAAAGTTGAGTATGAAGTCCCACCAACCCGAAATCTATCTATCTACATTCAATCTATCTCTGTGAGTAGAAGAATGGCTACCTCTGGAACAACAAGCCTTTATTTAACTTCCTTAAAAAATCACTACCAGGGTCTTGGTTACTAGTAACACCTTCTTTATTCATGTATAATTGGACAAATAGAGTAATGATGAATCTGACCGAAGAAGAAAGAGTTTTACATAAGGTAAACAAAGTTTTATATCAGTTAAATTAGCGAGTTTTATCTTCTAAATTATTTTTACATTTGTCTATATGATGTAGGTTAAAGATGTCATTGAGGCTCTATATCCAATATTTCAAGAAGTAGATAACTTGGTAGCTTTTAATACAAGTCATGTATTGAAAGCTTGTAGAAATTCCCAAGTTGGAACTCATGTGAGTATTATTCTTGCTTCTTTGACTTCAGCTTCATCTTATGGTTCCAATTATGTTTTCCTTGAATTGGAAAGAAAGTTGTCATCTGGATTATGAGTATAGTTTGATAATTTGTAGTAACTTTATTGTGTTCTTCATTTGTTTTTGGAAGCACTTCATGGGTTCTATTGGCTATGGGTGCAACAAAGTAGGTGGTTGTGAAGCATTTGATATTTCTTTTGCAGAGATTGTGAATGCATAGTTTGCAATGGTTTGTACACAGGTATTGAAAAAACATAATATTTGATGTAACCATTAATATAATAACATTTGAAAGAATTCATAATTTTTTTCTTGTAGTTCTTCTCTAGTATGCATGCCATAGCCTCTGCACTCTATGCCATCCTAAGACCAGGGGATGAAGTAAATTCTAGATACCACCTTCATAAGCCCTGTAATATATTTTATCTTTTCTTGTGTTTTCACATCTCTTTTCACTTTACCCATCAATTGTGATAACTACCACCACTAATCAAATAAAACTGAAATATATTCAAGAAAAATGGTTATGGTTAATAAATATTTTGTAAGTGGATTAAGATGGGTGGCTTCCTTGATGGACGATGGGCCATGGCATTTCCTCACTAAAATTACTACAAAATTAATGCCAGTCCTCAACATTTATGTTACCCAGTGCTTCCACCATAGCTCTCACTTTCTGCAGGTATTTAAATGTTCAAACTTTTATTTTAAGTGAAAATAATATTCATACGAAGGGCACTTATAATTTTTATACTATCAACAAAGGGTTTAGGTAGATAGTTAGAAGAATAAATGATTATTTTGTAAATATGAAAATATTTTTCTTTTTTCTTTGAAACCTATAAATATCTTTGTTTGCTATAGGAAACGACATTACATAAGCTCCAAGAAGGAAGCTTAAACTAGGGTTTGAAAAGTGAGCACCTGCAAGCTATAGATATTTTTGAGGCTTTTCCTCTTCCACTGTGGTTGTGCCATGAAATTGAAGAAGTTTCTTATTTGGTACAAGGGATATTGTACCCATCAGATTCATTAGCAAGAGCCTACAAATTTGTAGATTTCTCAAAGCTATTTATAAAAAATAAAAAGTAATGTAAAATTGCTCTTAAGCATTGTAGATACCAAATATCAGAATAATCCAAGCAGCAAGGAAGCAAAGCTAAGTCAATATTTTTTGTCTAGCCTGATGGTTGTGCTAGATCTATTTTTTATCAATAATTTGGGGGAATAACCATTATCAACATGCGTTTATATATACCCATGTTTTACAAAGCATTTAATACAAAATGTAGTCAACTATAAACAAGTTACTTGCCAAAGCAGGAATCCAAGTTCTAAAATTTTATTAGAAATTAGCTTTTGCTTAAACATGGAAGCAGTAATTCATAATTTTAAATGAAAATGGTAGCTATCATGCTCCTATGGCTGCTTAATTTTTTATTTGTGATTAAATAATCTTTTGATGCAAGCAAAATGTTACCATCATCTTATTAAGCTCATTGAATTCACTTCATAATGGTTCTTATTCATTGGAAAATTTAAATTGACTTCAGCACAACTACTTACGCATCTTTGTTTGTTCCTCTAATCTTTTCTTTAATACCATTATATTTATTTTGTAATAGTTTATCTTATAGAAGATTCACTAGAGAGGATTGATGGACATAAATATATAGTTGAAAGAGAATTAACCTAGGTTGTTTTACTTGCAGGTTCCTTGGTAGATATGTACACAAAATGCCTCAAAGAAATGCATTGGAATTATCGCGGGATATGCACAAAATAGGCTTTTCGAAGGGCTTTGAAAGCTTTCAAGAAAATGCAGTTGGCACATTAAATCCAATCTCCACAACCTTTGTCAGCACCTTCTAGTCTAGAAAAAATGAGATTTGGAATAGGTCATGCACATCCAATAGAGCATAATCAAATAGTGGAGTTTTGTCAAAGACTGTGGTTGTAAGTGCCTGGTGGAAATTAATGCAAAATGTAAAAATATATGGAAGGGATAAAATGCCTTAGAATTTATGATCATCACTCTAGAAGTATGCCTATGATTTTTGTATTGCTAAAATAAGTTAATAACAAATACTTCATCAAAGCAAAAAATGACTATGTTCTCTTTAAAAGAACAAGTTCGATCTACATTCATGGCTATTGCTTTCCTAAGAGTTGCTTTGATATAACTAATTTCTAATCTTGATAGGTGATAATTCTTCTAGTACATATGCATCAACAGAACAATAAAATAAAATTTAACATACTAAAAATTATGAACATTTAATCTCATTACAAAAGAAGGGCCCATTTCTACCATCACAAAATTGTATTAGTATCAAGATAAAATGTACAATACAACATAGCTAACAACTAAAAATTCGTGAAAACTAATTCTATGCTATATGGTATCCATCATACCTACATATTGGCCTACATTGAGGTCAGTGCCATTGCATTGACTAGAAAGAACTTCACCCTTCATTTTTTGAGTTAGAAGTAATGAAGCTTTGTAACATGCAAACTACACTACTTGGAGACAAAATGGATTTGTTGAAAAGTCTTTGGAAACTTTCAATCAAATGCTATCAACATGTATAAAGTTAGTCTCAAAAACCTTTGACTACCTTCTCCTTACTTTTTCCTAAGTAGGAGCTTTATAATAGAGTATGACATTTATCACAATGTAATGAGTCTAAAAAACCTTTGCCTACCTTCTCCTTTGTTTAGATGTTATAGATGCAATTTTAAGTATTGCTCTCTCTTCTCTCAATATCTACTCTTCCTCTCTCTATTGTAAACATAACATGAACCTATTGGTAATGGAGCATGATTATCTTCCTCATTCAGAGGTTTTATTTTAACCATGTTTGGAATCTTGTAAGAGGATGCATCGGTGATTTGAAGCTATCACTTTTCCATTGAGATCTTTATTGCAAAAACAACATCATTTATTAAATGGCTTACCTATTGACCTCATATGCTGTAAAATGTAAAAAATAGACCATTTTTTTTCCTAATTGACCTTCCACACCTCTTCGGGGTACCCATTGCACACCAAGGTGCAATAGCTAGTTTAAATTAAAATAAAAAGTAACTTTAATAATTGTATTGACGATGATATTGGTTTATATCCTAACTAAAGAATTGTTAACTTGAAATGATAGTTGTCCGGTCTCTAGACTTTTGTCTTTACTAAATAATTATATCGACAGTGATGTCGATTTGTCTTGTACCAAAAAGAAAAACTGTTAGATTTAAAACACAATTGTTAAATTTTTTGTTCTTTCCTGTTTGACGACGGTAATATTCGCCTATGTCACAATGAAATAATTATTAGCTTTGAAGGCCAGAGGTAGTGGAATTCATAGAGTTGCTGCTCATAAATTTTCTATTTTTTCACATTCACCTTTTTCTCTCTGTCAAAAATAATTACATATACAAGTATATAAGTTGAAGTAAAAATCACGTGAATAATTATCACGGATGAGAAAGCCCGACAAAAATTTAATACAAAAATACCTAACTAACTTTTTCCCATCAACATGCATTTAATACAATGTCCTTTACATCAATATAAAACTTAAATATTAAATCCCGTATTACGAAATTTCCTTTGGCGGTGGCGGCTTTTTCCATAGTTCCTCACGGTATCGCAATGGGTAAAACCCATATTGCGATATCACGGGCAGCGGTTAGTTGACGACCCAGTAAACAACGGTAAACACCTGGTGGTTAGGATAAAACAAAACTTCTACGGAGTCTCCCACGGTATCGCGATGGATATTTTATTGATTGCGATATAGCGGGTAGTGGTTGGTGGGGACGGCTGCAGTTAGGGTTTAAATTCCAACACTCCCCCTTAAACATAACTACACTGTCCACCATGCCCAATCTGTTTCTTTGAAATATGAAATTATCTCTTCCCAGCAGCTTTGTAAAAATATATGCACTTTGCTCTTCTGATCTGCAAAATTCTAAAAATATATCACCATTGTTAATTAATTCCCTGATGAAATGATACCTGGTATCAATATGCTTACTTCTCTTATGAAAGACTAGATTTTTCGAAAGAGCTATGGCTAAATTATTATCACAGTAAATTTTTGTTGCCTCCATTTGTTCATTTTGCAATTCTTTCAAAATTATTCTCATCCAGATTGCCTGACATGCTGCACATGTGGTTGCCACATATTCTGCTTTAGCTCATGAAAGATAGACTATTGACTATTTCTTTGAAGACCATGAGACAACTCTAGTCCCAAAATTAAACACATAACCAGACGTGTTTTTTCTATCATCAATGCTGCTAGCACAGTCACTGTCTGTATATCCTATGAGATTGAACTCATCTGAACTTGAATACTTAATGCCAAAATTTATTGTTCCACTTACATACCTTAAAATTCTCTTCCCAGCTTTCCAATGGGTGTCTTTTGGTGTTTCCATAAACCTAGAAATCAAACTTACTCCATACATAATGTCTGGCCTTGTGGTTGTGAGATACATGAGACTTCCAACAAGCCTCTTAAACAAAGTTGGATCAACATTAGACCCTCTATCATCCTTGCTTAGTTTCAGACCATCACTATAGGTGTTGGTGCTGGTTTGCACTTCATCATATTAAACCTTTTCAAAATGTCATTTGCATATTTTGACTGTGAAATAAAAATACCATTTTCATTTTGATTCACTTCAATGCCCAAAAAATACTTCATCAGACCTAAGTCTGTCATTTCAAATTATTTCTTCATGTCTACCTTGAACAGATCAACTGATAAATTGCCAATGAAAATTAAATCATCAACATATAAGCATACTATCAGTATTTCACCTTCTTCATTCATTTTTGTATATAGTGTGGGCTCACTACTACATCTATTAAATCCATTCAGTAAAAGGTAACTATCTATTCTGTTGTACCAAGCTCTTGGGGCTTGCTTCAATCCATACAGTGCCTTTTTCAATTTGTAAACTTTGTCTTCTTGACCCAGAATTTCATATCCAGGTGGCTGATCCACATAAACTTCTTCTTCTAAATAACCATTTAAAAAAGCTGAGTTTACATCCATTTGAGATACAGACCACTTATTCTGAGCTGCTAATGCTAAAATCATCCTTATAGTATCCAATTGTGCTACAGGTGCAAATGTCTCATTGTAATCAATTCTAGGCTGTTGTGAATAGCCCTTTACAACCAATCTTGCTTTAAGCTTCTGAACTTCATCTTTTTCATTCAATTTGGTTTTATAAATCCATTTCACTCCAATGACATCTTTGTCTTTTGGAAGACTGACTAGATCCCATGTCTGATTCTTTTCAATTGCGTCAATTTCTTCATCCATAGCACTTACCCATTTATTATCTTTGACTGCATTTCAAAATGAACTGGATCTTCTATTTGAGAATAAAATGCATAAAGAGAAATCTGATCTGAATTATTCTCACCTTCATTTTGCTCATATATATCTCTTATGCTTCTGATTTTCTGTCTTTTTAGACTTGCCAATGTAGGATTTGACATATCACTTGAACTTGTGGAAAGTGGACCTGATGGTCCTGCTGTAGATGGTGTTTGTTGTCCTCTTGTTGGACTGCTTCCTTGAATAATTGAGGTTGTTCTTACTGTCGATGCTGGTGTCACTTGTGGACTACTTTGCTGAGCTTGAATGGGAGTTGTAGGAGTCACAATAGTTGGAACATTTGTTGATGCTGAAACTTCATTCTCCTCTTGAGGTATACTATCTGAAATATTGACTGTCTTCTCTATGCTTCCATTCCATGCTTCATCTTCTACAAATTGTACATCTCTGCTGATTATAACTTTCTTTGTTGTTGGATTATAGAGCTTATAAGCTTTGGATTCTTCACTGTATCCAACAAATATACATTTTTCTCCTTTGTTATCTAGCTTCCTTCTCAATTCATCAGGCACATGTGCATATGCTACACATCCAAATACTCTCATGTGAGTAACACTATGTTTTCTTCCTGTCCATGCTTCTTCAGGTACCATATTCATGACACTTTTTGTTGGACACCTATTCATTATATAGGCTGCACAAGATATTGCTTCTGCCCAATATTCATTTGACAAATGTTTGGCTTTCAACATGCTTCTAGCCATTTCCATGATTGTTCTGTTTTTCCTTTCAGCTACTCCATTTTTGAGGTGTGTATCTAGTTGTGAATTGTTGTGAATTCTATGATCTTGCAAAAATTAAAAAATTCTCTTGAAATATAGTCACCACCTCTATCTGTTCTCAACACTTTGATATAATAACCACTTTGTTTTTCAACCAAATTCTTGAACTGACGAAACAGATCAAATACTTCATTTTTCTGATTTAGAAAATAAACCCATGTTTTTCTTGAATAATCATCAATGAATGTTAGAAAATAAAAACTACCACCTATTGAAGGTGTTTGCATAGGTCCACACAAATCTGAATGTATAATTTCCAAAGGGGCTTTTGCTCTAGTTGACTTTCCTGCTGGAAATGATTCTATGTTGTTTTCCTAAAATGCACCCTTCACATACCCTTTCTGGTTTTTCTATTAAAGGTAGTCCCTTGACCATGCCTTTCCTATGAAGTAAATTTAAACCTCCAAAGTTGAGATGCCCAAATCTCAAGTGCCATAACCAGTTTTCATCTTTTATCTCAGCTTGAAAGATTGTCTGCACTACTGCTGTAGTTTCTTCTCTACCCATTTGTGAATTCATTAAGTGTTGTGTTTGAGCATAATTTATATTCAAATCTGGCCTTATCTTTAAGGGAAACATTCTGTTGTTTGTCATTCTGACTTTTGCAATAAGTTGGTTGCTTGGGTATTTGTCTAAAATTGTGCACAGACCATTCTTGAAGGTTACTCTATACCCTTTTTGAACCAGTTGCCCTACACTCATTAAGTTATGTTTCAGACCAGGCACAAAATACACATCTGAAATATACTTTTTCTCCCCCTGTTTAGTTAGAATATTGACATCTCCTTTTCCTTTGACTGACACTTTGTTGTCATTACCCAATGTAACATCGGACTTTACATTCTCATTTAAACTTGAAAACATTTCTAGATTCCCTGTCATATGATTGCTACAGCCTGAATCTAAAAACCATACATCTTTTTCATTTGCTTGAGCAACATTACAAGCTAAAAACATTGTGCTCTTGTCTGAATTCTGATTTTGACCTTCTCTTGAAAAATTTGCATTTTGTCTATTATTATCATACTGCTTCTTTCTACACTCATTCATGTAATGCCCATATTTTTTACAGTAGTGACATTGGACTTGAGATTTATCATACCTTTGATTTTGTGACTGATTCTGTGATGGGTTTTGGCTTGAGCCTTGATTGCTGCTTCTTCCACTTGAACTTGATACACTGTATCTTTCACCTTTGTAAGAGTTTCTTCCTCTTCCTCTTGATCTACCTCTACCTCTTCCTTGACTGACTGAAGCCTGAGTTTTGAAAGCATGCTCCAGTGATGTATCTGCTGACCTTTTCAACCTGTGTTCATGAGAAATTAGAGATGCATATAGCTCATCAACTGAGAACTGTGAGAGATTCTTTGTCTCCTCTATAACAACTACAACCGGTAAAAATTTTGTGGGTAGACTCCTTAAAATATTTTCAACAACTCTTGTATCTTCTAGACTCTCTCCATGAGACCTAATTTGATTAACCACCCCAATGACTTGGGTGTAGAATGAATCTACAAATTCATTGTCCTTCATACATATTGTTTCAAAATCTTTTCTCAGCATTTGTAGCTTTGCTGTTTTAACTTTTGCCATGCCTTGATAGGTTGTTTGAAGTATGTCCCATGATTGTTTGGACTTTGTTGCTGCTGAAATCCTTGGAAAAATGCTCTCATGTACAGCTTGAAACAGATAAAATAAAGCCTTTGAATCTTTCTTCCTTGTGTCTTTTAATAAGTATTTCTCTGCTTGTGTTAAAGCATTGTATGCTACTGCATCTGTTGGCTCTGCAAATCCATTCTCTACTAAATCCCATATATCCTGTGAGCTAAATAGTGCTTTCATGGTAATTGACCAATACTCATAATTCTTCCCATTAAACTGTGGAATTTGTGGGTTTGTCAAGCTTGTGCTTGCTGCCATTTTTGAAATTTACCCAGATAATCTGCTTTGATAAAATTGACTCTGATAATCGAACTTGCTCTGATACCACGTGAAGGCCAAAGGCAGAGGAATTCACAGAGCTGCTGCTCGTAAATTTTCTGCTTTTTCACATTCAGCTTTTTCTCTCTGTCAAAAATAATTACATATACAAGTATATAAGTTGAAGTAAAAATCACGTGAATAATTATCACGGATGAGAAAGCCCGACAAAAATTTAATACAAAAATACCTAACTAACTTTTTCCCGTCAACATGCATTTAATACAATGTCCTTTACATCAATATAAAACTTAAATATTAAATCCTGTATTACGAAATTTCCTTTGGTGGTGGTAGCGTTTTCCATAGTTCCCTGCGGTATCGCAATGGGTAAAACCCATATTGCGATATCGCGGGCAGCGGTTAGTTGACGGCCAGATAAACAACGGTAAACACCTGGCGGTTAGGATAAAACAAAACTTCTACGGAGTCTCCCGCGGTATCGCGATGGCTATTTTATTGATTGCGATATAGCAGGCAGTGGTTGGCAGGGACGGCTGCAGTTAGGGTTTAAATTCCAACAAGCTTTTATTGTTTGCGATATAACAGGCAGTGGTTGGCGGGGACGGCTACAGTTAGGGTTTAAATTCCAACAAGCTTTTCGTTCTTTCCTTTATAATCGACCATTCTATTAACAGTGACATTGGTTTGTCTCATAACTAAAGAATTGTAGCTCGAAAACATAGTTGCTTGTTTTCTCCGTTGTTTCTTCTTCACGTAGTGTACGTGATTTCATTTTCCGTGAACAAAGAAAAGACGAGGGCTAATTTAACCGTTCATTCACGAGTTACTGTCCTATACTACCATCTTTCCTCCTCCTCAATATTCTACTGTCCTCCTCTGTCGTCTTTCCTCCTCGTCAATATCATCTATAACATCGAACTCAAAATGCCATGTCTCAAATTGCGTTCTGCGAAAATGCCTTCAAATATTCTCCCGTGACAAAGGTTGGAAATTTTAGAATACACAACAAAAAAAAACTGATTTCTACTGTATTACCTTCTTCACTGACGTGAGAAAGAAAGGTGAGTTATCGACTAGCCTTTAAATACTAAAAGAGCTTCTCCAAGATTTCTGGGAAGCCTCCGTTTAATTATTATTTTATTCTGCAAAACAGTGGCAGAAATCATGCTCCGCTGCACTCTCACCTTCCTGCTGTTGTGTTTCCACTGAGCTTCCCTCTCGCAAGTTGGCATAATTTTGCATAAAATTAATTTTTTTTTTTGGAAGGACAGCGTAATGCTTTGAGCAACTGGAATGACTCACAAAAATCACTGCGGTTGGAACGGAGTATCTTGGGATACGTTCAACACCGTTACCACTGTTGATCTCATGGGTATCTTGACTTGTGGCAATTTGATTTCTGCTCTATCAATTTGTAATTTGACCATGTCAAAGTGGTGTCTTTACATACGCTATTCTAAACATATAATTCATTTTTTTAATTTGCATACACTAAGTAGTAGTAATCAACTCTTAAAGTTGTCAATTTCAAAACGTTGAATTAAAAATTTGAAAAAAGATGAAAATTTAGAGTATAAAATTGAATTTATATTCCAATTCAAATTAAATAATATAATACTTTATAATTCTATTGAAGGTGATATTGGTTTGTCTCGAACCTAGATAAAACATAGTTGTAAGGTTCTCCGTTCTTTCCTGCACAAAGAAAATACGAGGACTAATTTAACGGGTCACTCACGTTATACTGTCCTCTTCTGTGATCCTATCTCCTCGTCAAAATCATGGAAACAACCATCGCAAAATGCCATGTCTCAAATTGCGTACTGCGAAGCTGCCTTCAAATATTCCCTACCAAAGGTTGGATATTTTACTATACACAACAAAAAAATTCCAGATTTCTACTATCGACAAGCCTTTAAATACTAAAGAACTTCTCCCAGATTTCTGCAAGGCCATCGTTCTTTAGTTATTATTTTATTTTGCAAAACAATCGCAGAAATCATGCTTCGCCGCACTCTCGCTTTCTTTTCATGCATTCTCACCTTTGTGCTTTTGCCTTTCCACTGCACTTCGCTCTCGCAAGATGGCATAATTTTGCATAAAATCAGAAAGGGAGATTGGAAGGACACGCGCAATGCTTTGAGAAACTGGAGTGAGTCTGACGAAAATCCCTGCGGTTGGAAAGGAATATCTTGTGATACATTCAACACCGTTACCGCTGTTGATCTCACGGGTGTATTGATATCTGGCAACTTGACCTCTTCTATATGCGGTCTTCCCAATCTCACTGTGTTAATTCTGCAAGGCAATGCTTTCAGTGGTCCCTTCCCAAGCGATCTTTTGCATTGCAAGCGTTTGCGAAAGCTCGATTTGTCGAGCAACCAGTTCGCTGGAACTCTGCCTACTCGTATCTCCGAGTTGAGCGAGTTGAGAGTATTGAACTTGGCAGACAATACTTTCAGTGGCTCCATTCCTCTAGCCTTCGGAATGCTGGCAAAGCTCGAAGCTCTCTTCTTCCACGACAATAGGTTGAGTGGAATATTCCCTAGCTTTGTTAAGAATTTGAAGTCTCTGAAGAACCTCACGTTTGACAATAATCCTCTCCGTCCTAGTGTGGTGTCCAGAGAGCTGGGCAATTTAAAGCAGCTGCAGCAGTTATGGCTAAGAAATTGTAGTCTTGAAGGCGGAATTCCGAGCTTCTTGGGAAATTTAACGATGCTTGAGGAGCTGGATATGTCCATGAATAATCTCTGGGGCTATATTCCAAGCAGTTTAATGGCTCTCTCGAATTTGAGAACGCTATTTCTCTTTGACAACAATTTGTCTGGGCCAATTCCAAGGAGCATTGGCCAACTGAAGAGCTTATCCAGTTTGGATGTTGCCCTGAATCAGCTTCACGGATCAATTCCACGCGGAATTGCCAATCTCACATATCTGAATGTTCTTCATTTGTATAGCAATAAGCTTACCGGAAATATACCTTCTGAGCTCGGCAAACTCGGGTACTTGAGTTCCTTGTTTCTTTACCACAACAAGCTCAGTGGTTGGTTGCCCCAGAGTTTGGGTGGATACTCCATCCTCAAAGGCGTTGATCTCGCAGAAAATCAATTTGAAGGTCCTCTCCCAAAAAATCTCTGTCGGGGAGGAACGCTCTATGGTTTTTCTGGCTCTTTAAACATTTTCAGTGGTAGTCTTCCTTCGTCCTTTGAAGATTGCAAATCTCTAAAGGTACTGTACATCGACAACAACCAGCTGAGCGGTGAGATTCCTCCTGGGCTATGGGGTGCTTTCAATCTCAAAGAATCGTTTCTTAACAACAATAAGTTTGTAGGCAAAATTTCAGCTACAATTTGTGAAGCGAAGAATCTGGTTAAATTGAACATAAGCAACAACCAATTGGAAGGAATAATTCCTGCCCGAGTCGGAGATCTGACAAATCTTGAAGTATTTGCAGCCAGCAACAACCGCTTGTCAGGCCCAATTCCCCAGCAGCTCGCGAGCTTAAGTTCTCTCAATTTTCTCCAGCTGGACCATAATTTTCTGTCAGGAGAAATTCCCAAGGGAATAATATCGCTGATGAAGCTCGTTCAGCTCAATCTGAGTCACAATCAACTTACCGGTAAAATCCCTGCCTTTTTTAGCGACATAAGTAGTCTTGATTTGTCAAACAATTTGCTTTCTGGAGAAGTTCCTCGAGAATTGGGTCAACTGAAACTGAGTGCTTTCAACGTATCCAACAATCACTTGTCTGGACGCATTCCTGACGCTCTGGACAATCCGGCTTACAAGGAGGACTTTCTCAGCAACTCGAGGCTATGCGGCGGTAGGAATTTGATGTTACCTCCGTGTTTGTCTTCACATAAGTTCACACCTGAGATTCTGGCTACCATTCTATTGCTACCTTTAGTTGTAGTTGTCGTGGCCTTGTACTCCATTTATCTGTATCGCTCGTCTCTCTGGAAGCTAAGTGACACGCAATCGTGGAAGATGACGCCATTCCATTCGACAGAAATGGACGTGTCATACATACTGCTCAATTTGGAGGAGAGAAATGTGATTGGAACCGGAAGTTCTGGAAAAGTTTACAAGGTCATTATGCAGAACGGGCAACAAGTAGCGATTAAGAAGATCCAGAACACGAGCAGACCAGGAGGAAATTTTAAGAGAAAAGGTGCGCAGGAAGAGAACAAAATGGTGGAAGTGGAGGTCGATACATTGGGACTCATTCGGCACACCAACATCTTGAAGCTTCTCTGTTGCTTTTCAAGCGAAGAGTCGGATTTCAAGCTGTTGGTGTACGAGTTCATGCCCAACGGCAGCTTGTTCGACCGTCTGCACGGTGGCCCAGGACCGCAAGTGGCGCTTCAATGGCGGATCCGTTATCAGATTGCTCTTGGCGCAGCTCGTGGGCTTAGTTATATGCATCACGGTTGCTCCCCTCCAATTCTGCACAGAGATGTGAAATCAAGCAACATCTTGCTGGACGGAGATTTTGCGGCTAAAATTGCAGATTTTGGCGTATCAAAATTGCTTGATAGTTTGGGCGAAGACTATACAGTGTCCGGTTATGTAGGGTCGCATGGATATATAGCCCCAGGTACGAACACTCACTCCTTCAGATTCGGAAATTTTAGTTTTCTTGCACATATTATATCCTTTTTTACTCTAGCTTATTTTATTTTTGGCATGTGTAGTGTAGAATATGCGAAAATTTAGTTTCCTTGCACATATTATCTCCTTTTTTACATTAGCTTATTTTATTTTTGGCATGTGTGGTGTAGAATATGCGAATAGGCTAAAGGTGAACGAGAAGAGTGATGTATACAGCTTCGGAGTGGTGATGTTAGAACTGGTGAGCGGGATGAAAGCTACGGGTGAGGCGGAGTATGGAGAGTTCGGGGACATCGTGGATTGGATACGCTATAGAATTTCGACGGGCGGGGGAGAGATGGCAGTGCTGGACGAGCGTACGGTGGAAGATAATTGCATAGGACAAATGAAGTGCGTCTTACATGTGGGTTTGGCTTGCACTAACAAACTGCCAAACCAGCGGCCTTCTATGAGAAAAGTGGAGGAAAAATTGGTAGCATGCGGAGTAGATAATTGCAAGCACTAGACATTTCAGCATCTGGATAGGATTTCAAGCAGCCACTCCGAGAGCGAGAACGAAACGGTCTACTTTCCGGAAACGGACTTGTAAAATTGTGGTGCTGTTGTCCACATATAATCTTGGTGGGATTGCCATCTGAAGCTAAACACCAGCCTTGGTTTTGTCTGCATAAAGAAATGTTAGTAGCTATATGCACCTAAGGAACCATCTCAGCATCTGATTCTAGATGAAATGGTAGTAGCTATATGCACCTGCGTGTTTCATAGGCTTGTAATTTTAGATGAAATGGTAGTAGCAATATGCATCTAAGGAACCATCTCAGCATCTGTGCCTATTATGAAAAAACATATAGTCTCTTCAATGTGTATTTTCAATTAGTTTGTCTCATATTAATTAAATTTATGTTTGTTTGAATTGTTTTTATATATTATTGTATAATATTAAAAAAGTTGTTTGACTGTTCAATTCATTTTTAATTATAGTTTTTCTTTTATTTTATGTTTATATGTAGTATAGTTTTTAATATTTTATAAATAACTTATTTCAAATAACATATCACAAAATAATTGTATATTTATTAAATAGATTAATAATTTTCCTAATCTTTTCTATTATGAATAGTTAAAAGTATAGTTAATAGTAATTAATTCAAACACTAGTAAATATTGATTGATATAGTAGGTCATTTATTTTGAAATTTGTAATAATGGTGTAGACAAGATAGGGGTTCCTTGTCATGTAGTACAATCACGTAACCACATTTAACAACAGTTACAAAATATTAGGCAACAAAGAAAATTTCAAGTCTTATAAATTTGTAGCTTTAGAAGTACGAACATATTGAATGTCAATTACACATAGGATTTTGGCCTTCTCTCTCTTTTCTTGGTCATTGATCTCAAATTTTTCAACACTTTGTTGCAAGCATATTTTGTTGGTGTTGTCATTGATGTCAACATGCTTGTGTTGTCATTGGTGTCAACTGTATGAGAAAAATATTGTTGCAAGAGTATGTGTAGTTGTTGGTGTTGTCTACGTTGTTGCATTAATAATGGTTTGATTAGTTATCATTAGTTTGTTACTAGTGTCAACTTCTAGTGTTTCTTTGATAAGCTTCTATCTATGGATGTATGGTTGAGGAATAACTAAAAATGATGATGATGTGTCTCTAGTGCTTGGTTTCCAAGTGTTTTTGAAAAAAAAATGATAAAAAAGAGGAAACAATGAGTTGTAGTGTGTTTTGAGTTGAAAAGTAGTGTTCTGATGTTGATTTGTAGTTCTTCTAGGTTGAAGATTTGTCTATGCATTTTGGATATGTTGATCAAAGGTGTTATATCCAGAATTTAGTGTGTTGCATCATTGTGCAGAAAAAGTTGTGTTCACTAGTGTGTGAATTGTGTCTTGTAGAAGTGTCTGGGAGAAATGTTTTTGCTCCACATTTCTTTGTGGTTTACTTTCAAGTCGTGCAAATCTAAAGGCATGTTGATAGTTTTGTTATCTTTCTCCATTTGAAGTTGTTCAAGGTGGTGCTTTGGAAGTTAGTTTCTTGAGTTACAGTGTATGACAGAGTTGTCTGAGTGTACTGGGGTTATGTGCAGGATCATCATGAAAAAAAAGGTCCTTAAGTGGCGAAAAATTCAAAAAAATCAGAGCTAGGCAACTTGACGGAAAAATTTGAATAAGTTATCTATATTATTTGAAAAATATGTAAGAATAGAATCTATAGCAAAATTGAATGTAGTTTCTAAACTACTAGGTTTATTTAAAAATAAAATAAAATTATTTGGTGAAAATTTGAAATTTCAATGTAGTAGTACTTCAATTTTAGGGCAAAAAATAAGAAGTAGGTGTCTGTTTGACCACCCTAACCACAATAAAATAATAATATTTTTTTATAAGACTTTAGATATAAGTAGAGGACTCATGTCCCAATGTGATGTATATTTTTTTGCAATTTTTTTCTAAATAAATAATTAGTTATGAATTTTTTATTACAACTTTTAAAAAATATAAAAAACTCATATGTTTGACCACCTTAACTTAGTCAAAACTTCATGAAATTCAATTTTTTATTTTTTAATCTTATAGTATGCAAAGTATAGAATGTGACACATGTTTCAGATTTAAAAAATATGATATCATTTGAAAGCTATAGATATTTTTTAATTAGCCTATCAATCAAGACTTTAGTCATAATTCAAATAGAAAATGAATAATAATTATTTATTAAATTGAAAGTAAAACATAATTTATATTGGTGGAAAGCTAAGAGTCTCCTTTAAAAACCTTTTTCATTTCATCAATTTTGGGTAATAAAAAAGTCATCAACCACATACCCTACACATACCCATCATATCGCCACTTTTTGGCCCATCATGATCCTACACATACCCTGGGTGTGTACATTCTTCAAGTGAAAGTATTTGTGAAGGAGTTTGTTAGATTTCAAGGTATTAATGGAATTTTCTAGATCTTGTTTACATGACATTTGTTATCCATGATTTTTTGTTGGATCAAAGGAAGTATGTACTTAAAATTTTAGTGGTGTTTACACGATTAAGGACCGACCTTGGGTTTTTACATCACTTATGAAATTTAAGAAAGAACGACATGACATGTATGAGTGGATTTAGATCCTAGCTAAGGTGTGTTGTTTTTTTTCATTCCTTTCCACCATGAGGAATTTTTGGTTTCAACCTAATTTGAATTTGTATGATTGACATGCATAACTGACCTTGGAGAATGTTTTCAAGGTTGAAGATGATATAAATATGAGTTGATTTGTTGATGAATGCAAATAAGACAAGTATGGTGTTAGTGACACAAACTGTAGAGTGTTAGAGTATTAATTTGAGAAGTGTGGTGCAAGCTTTCATGTGTTAGATTATTGAATGCAAAGAGAAGAAGGTGTCTAAAATTCTTTAGAGAGACTATGAAAGTGTTGGTTCAATGTTGTGGTGGATGTTTTTATTTCTTTGAGATGGAATTCTCATTGTAACATTCTTTTCTATCTTCTTTTCTATTCTGCTAGTGATCCTTTCCTTCTCTTTGGTAGTGGGCCCTCTAGCAGTGAGCCCTATTGTATTCATTGTTGATATTACTTTATATTGTGAGTTAGTTCTCACTATGGTCTTCCCCATCTTGGGTTTTCCATGTAAGTATAGAGTTCATTTTTGTGTGGTGTTTAATTGATTCAATTTTCATTATTTTCTTTTCATACTAAATGATTATAAAATATTAAGGCTTGATTGAATGAATGTGAATCTAAATGTTTGTGAGGGTTTTGAATTTTTATGGTACACTTGATTCACCCACTTGTTAATTGTCTTGTGCATTCAACAATTGGTATCAGAGTAATGTTCCTTGGAAGAATGCTTAACCACTTGAGTTATACTTGGGATGGCATACAAGAAAGAAATTCTTATGTTTGATGGAATAGACTATGCATTTTGGAAGAAAAGGATGGAAGTCTTTCTAGTTTATCTAATATTTGATGTTTGAAACTTAGTTAATGATGGATATACTATGCCTACAAATGGTTTGAGCACTAATGGTGAGATCAAGGCCTATGAAAGCAATGGTAAAGCAATGTATGCTCTCTTAAGTGATCTTACTAGTTCTAAATTAGTGAAAGTGATAGGTATGCTCTCTTAAGTGGCATTTCTCATTTATCTAGGATTTGATAATTGGAATTTAGTTAAAGAGGAATATACTATGCCTACAAATGGTTTGAGTAATACTGATGAGATAGAGGTCTATGAAAGAAAAAGTAAAGCAAGTTATGCTCTCTTAAATGGTCTTACTAATTCTAAATTAGTGAAAGTGACGAGTCTTAAAACTGCTAGAGATATTTGGGTAAATTTAGAAAGAATTTATGAAGGAGATGATAACATCAAAGAAGCTAAGATTGTAACAACATCGGTGTTCTACTTAGTAAAATTTCAAAATTTTCACCTCAAGTGAATGATCCATAATGCCATAACATAGCAATAAATTTTTTTTTCCACAATGTAAATTACGTGCACATTTGAAATAAACACTATTCCAATATTCCATTGCATTTCATTATAATTTCACAAATATTTCCATAACATAGATTTCATATTGCTAAACTCAAGTTTATCATTCATGATTACATCCTTCCATATAAATTGGTACATGATACATACATAGCTCAATCGAGCTTCAAAGAAATAGATATAAATGGACCAAGAATATCCTTTCAAATCTTAGTTGCTAGTTGAGGAGAAGAAGCATCACTCAAGCTCTTTTCTACCAACCATAGACTCAAATTTGGTCCCCCACACATCTAACATTTGATAGTTGATTTGGAAGTGAACAAGGAAAGGAAGAATGAGGATCAAGGGATTTCTAAAAGGACCTAGGAAAATCTCAAAAGGAAAGAGTCTCCTAGTACACATATGGTTCAGATATTAAAGAGGGGGATTCAGGATATGAAGGAGCTGGAAGTTAAGACTGTTGATCTTTTAAAGACACAAATTTAGTTGTTGTTGACCTTTTGGCTGGTTTTTTGGTTCTGTGGACTTTGTTGGCCTTTTTGTTGGCTATGGTCATTTACTATTGTTATTTTTACAACCTTTCCATCTATTAAGTTTTTTCTGACTTTTTCTTTTTGTTGTAAACTTCATGGTTTTCGGTCCCTATAAAACCTATTTTTTCCTCTTTCAAAAACATTTGATAGATGGTCCTACCCTTCTATGAAGAGATTGGTGGAGTAACCTCATAAATTTCAACCACTTTGAGCTTAGTGTTGTTCCCTACATAAGTATAACTTGTAGACACTATAATCCCGAACTAACAT
The DNA here is from genome assembly GCA_007258455.2 of Sequoia sempervirens. Classification (NCBI taxonomy): domain Eukaryota; kingdom Viridiplantae; phylum Streptophyta; class Pinopsida; order Cupressales; family Cupressaceae; genus Sequoia; species Sequoia sempervirens. The sequence continues at coordinate 376,099,140 of VDFB02270651.1, forward strand.
GCATAAAAGGAACACAGTGAATTGATAGTGGAGCCAAAGGCAATCACACTACTTTGGCCAAAGTATTCTCATTTAGTATTTTGAGTGATAGTCATCCTATTCACATAAACTACTCTAGATCGATTTGAATTCAGGGAATTATAATATATGTATAGGTAGTTTACTTCAATAGGTAATCATTAACCTCCAAAACAACCTATTCCCCTTTTCCCATAACACAATGTTATCTCTACCAATAAATAATAAACATAAGTTACCCCCTTTAATGGATTTTCTAATCCAAGGTATAATATATGAGCTTGCAAACATAAGTTACCCCCTTCAATGGATATTCTAATCCCAGGTATAGCATGTGAGATTTCCATGTTTACAAATTAACTTTGCATAAACAACTTAAAAAGCTATTATCTTTACAATACAATCTAATCCCAAGAATAACCTATTTCCTTCAATGGACAACCTAGTACCTGAAATAACTTTATAATCTAAATTATAGCTACATAAGCTTCATCTTATAATAGAATAAATACTTATAAATAACTAACTCCATTCAATAATATATGGCAATAATAAGTGAGTCTCATTAAGAGTATAATCTCTTTAACAAATGACCTCAATCAAAGAACAATCATATTAGTAAATGATTATATTTGAGAGCACAATATCCTTAGGAAATAGTGTTATTCAATGAGTATAATCTTGTCAAGAATATGACTTCACATCAAGAGTATAAAGCAACGAAATAGGTAACAACTGTAACTTAATAGGCAATCCCACCTATGGCTCCAATCAAGTAGTAATTCATAAAGTCAAATGATCAACTTAATCACATAGGTGAGTCTTAACCTTGGTATACCCTAATCTTGGATATAATCAATAATAAAAAATTAGTCTAATTATATAGGTTAATCTAAACCTATGTGTTCCAAACAAAGATCAAATAAGCAAACCAACAAAGTAGGTTACTCTCAACCTATTGGTTCCAATGGGTAATCAAGTAAATATCCAAACCTAGTAGGTATTTCTTAACCTAGGGTTTTCAATCATTAACTAGATATGCTTGTTGACCCAAATAGGTTACTCTCAACCTAGGGTTTCCTTCAGTAGTAAATCAATGATCAAGTGATCATTCAAGTATAGATTAGCAATATGACGTATCATCCTATCATATCTTTCATACTATCACTGTTGATGTATTGCTAAACCTTATCATTCCTAAGGTTTCCTAGCATTATAAGCTAATAGTGTCAACTCACTTCATGACAATGATACATTTCACATTATACATGTAGTTTGAACTATCTATGTAAATAAACATCATCATCTGAATTCCCATATAGGTATACAAGAGCATTAAATAACTCCCTTAAGTTATTCATGCTTTAACCAAATCTAGTATATGATGCTATTTTTGAAATTCACTCCTTAATATGGAGTATGCAAGAAAACCCACAAGGTTAATCATTACAATAAGATACTATTCCTTTCTAGTAAGAAAATAGATCATTACTCTATTTAAAGAAATCTAATGGAATACCAAACAAAACACACAAGACATTCAATATTTCACTAAAATAGATAAACATAAAGAGATTAACATCACATGCCTAATTATATATACCACTTTAATCCAATTGACTCACTAGTTCTTAAGTTGAGCTCACTCTAAAAATAAGTTTGTAACTATTCCTTCTCAAATTCCTCACTAATATTTCCTCACAAATACCTCTTAGTAAAATAATAACTGTACTATAGAAAAATGTATCCCTTTACATTTTCATGTCTAATTTGAGGATGATTAACATTAAAATGAATCTAATGTCATCTTGATCTATTGTTGTAATATGTTTTACACATTCACATTAGGTTTAGGGCCCTTTTAAGCTAAATAGGCCAAATTTTGCCTTAATTTAGTGTTGCAAAGTGTGTTTATGTACACCTTCACATTATTTTTTGGGCCCTATTGCATTTATGACCTTCATATCATCATTAATAGGCCTCTAAGACCCTTTATTATGCATTCAAAGGATTATTTTAATAGAGATCCTGACATAATCAATAATTACACTTAATATCTTAACTCCCCAACATTTCCTTTGCCCAAAAAGGCTTGGTGGGACCCATAGAATACCTTGGGCATATGAGTCCCACCTAGGTGGGAAATATATGCCACCTTCGATGTATGAGTCCCATTTTTCCCTTTTTAAGGGTTTTGAGTAGTAAATTAGGGTTTTAAATACAAATTTTATGAATGCCAGCATTTGGGATCTGATAAATGATAAATTAAATGGAATGCATATATAAACAAGGTTTCAAATAATTATTTCACCTAAGTACTCATGATATCAACTTAAGAAATCAAGATTAAAGCATCATAATTCTTCGTAAGAGCTTCATAGAGTGTTTAAGATATTTTCTAAGGCATTCAAGGGAAAATTTCTTCATCATTTGCTGCAACAATTCAAGATCCAAGATCAAGCATTATTTCATTTCTAATTCAAGCTCAAGATCTACATTCTTCATGACCACTAGATGTTAGATTATAGACCTAAATTTCAAGACATCATTTAAGGTATCATTTTTCATGTTTCATTGTTTCATCAGAAGGTTTAATTACATAAATAGGGTTTGACCAAGGCCGGCCCCTATTTCCAAACAATCAACAAGTTATTCTCTCTCTACATGTGTGATTGTAGATCTACGTATGTTGGAGCTTGAAGGATCATTGAAAACTAAGTTGCAAGATTGAAGAAAGCTTTCAGAGTTGTCTCCTTACTTGCAAGATCATGAAAAGTTGCCTATAGGTTGCAAATTAAGGTTTTCAACTTAAAGATTTAATAGGAAGGAAGCTATAGGAGATCACCAAAGAATACCAAAATTTTAGTCAAACCTAATATTGAGACTAAATCGCCACTTGTGGTATATGAGTCCTAGTAATAAAACTTTCCATATTTCAGGAGATTCAAATTAGTTACTGACAGATTCCAATTTTGGCATAGAAACCCTAGTCTAGGACTAAATTTCCCAGACTGGTGTATGAGTCCCAATGAGTGTAAAATAAGAATATTTTATGGTTTTAGAGCTTTTTTTTATTACAAATTTCCTTTAGGTACTCGTCTATTCATTCTTAGTTTGGTATCCTAATTTTTAGTTTCATTTCCTATGTCATCTAGTTAGGTTTTGCAGGTTGCATCCATTTCTTATCTAAATCAAAGCCTTGCTTGGTGGTGAACCCCATTTTAGGCCTCAATTAGACCCTAGGACACCTTATTATATTTCTCTTCCCCTCATTATATCCCTTGATTGAGATCTCTAAGGTTTCCTTGAGTGAAACATAAGGAAAATATGTGGAAAGATCCTAAACCCTAGTTCTATCTAAGAAAAAGATTAGAACCCTCCACTTCATTTTACTAGGTTTCATTTTGGCGAACCTAGCCTTTAGAAAACATTATTTTCTAATTTGGAGTGCATCATAGTCCTAGATCTAGCTTGCATTAACTTTACATTAGGCCATGCATTAGTTAATTTTCATTTAGGGTGTCTAAATCTTGCATTAGTGAAAGTGCATATAGGTTGCATTTTTGCATCTTGCATCATTGAATTTCACTTAAAATATGTAATTGCACTTAGTCTAGACATCATTCAAACCACAAAACCTAACATCCACTCAAAGTTTTCAAAAATTAGTGCAAAAACCCTAATCAAGGACTCATATTCCCCTCTAGGCGATTTAGTCCTAGTGCATATTGTTTTACCTTATTTATGGGAGTTTTGTATGGACCATTTTAAAATGTTTGAACCCTTGAAAAACCCTAACTAAGACTCATATGACCCTTTTGTACAATTTAGTCTTAGATCAAGCTTGAAACTTCCTTTTATAACATTAAAAACCTTGTTTTTGTACTTCTTAGGCTTGCTAGTAACCTATAGTATCAGTCTGGAAAGTTTCAGTAACTTATGTTTTATGCATCTAGGTCAAACACATCAATTAAGGTTAGTCAATTTTGAATTCTTCATAAATCAATGCAATAGCAAACATCATCAAATCTGAAAATATTTACATTTTTGAAACTTTGTATAAAATGGATAAAAGTACTTTTCACTTTTGCATACATAATGTTTACATTCATAAATATTTGCATAATTTTGATAAAAGTGCTTTTCATTTTTGGATACACATTGTTTGCATTCTTAAAGCTTTGCATACATTGGATAAAATTTATTTTCATCTTTGGATATACATTGTTTACATTATTGAAGCATTGGATAAGATGGTTAGAAGTACTTTTCATTCTTGGTCAAATCTTACATGTCTAGGCATGCTAAGAATTTTTTTTATATCCCCTCCCTATGAGAATGCTTTAGTGAAATAGAATACAACCTTAAGAAATCATAACAATCATATTTGTTCTTCTCCTAATATCTCTCCTATTTGTGAAGAAGATATTTTGGTGTTAGAAAAATCAATCAATTCGAGTTTTGAGAGTCTTAGTTGTTTCTCTCCCCTTACCTATCTTATTGGACAAGACATTGTTGGACAAGAGAACACAATCATAGGTAATCATGATGATCATATAACATATTTCAAGAGACCATTGAAAATTCAACTAGTCTACATTCATCTCCCAACATCTTCCCCTCATATGAGAATATTTTAGAGGATAAAATTGTAAGTGAGGAGGTTATGTTGGTGTTAGATGATAAAATATTTAAGATCTATGACAACCCTCTCTATGTTTCTTCCCCTACCTATCCCATTTTAGAAGACATTATGGGAAAAATGAATGAAATTATGGACAATCATGATAATTGCATTGCTTCTTCTCCTATTTGTGAAGAAGATACTTTGATGTTAGAAAAAATCTCCTCCTAGGGAGGATATCATGTGCAAAAACATGACAACATTAACAATAGTAATATGGCTTCCTTAGATGATGGTGAAATGATGACACTAGAATCCCCTTCATTAGAATAGCTACCTATGATGCCTTCATGATAATAGCTACCTATGATGGGTGGGGAATAAAAATAATACTTTTTGACAATGGCTCCTTACTTAATGTGTGCAGTGTGACAATTTTGGATAGACTTGGCATGGATTAAAAAAATCAACATGATTCCTTGTTGATTCAAGGATTTTACAATATAGGAAAAAAATGCTTGGTGTGATCACTTTTCCTATTATAGTTGGAAAGGGCACATTACAAACTCCCATCCACATTATTCATCATTATATTTCACACAATCTCCTTTGAGGAAGACAATGGATACATGAGATACGGGTATGTGCAAGATCATCATGGAAAAAACATGCCCTTAAGTGGCAAAAAATTCAGAAAAATTAGAGTTAGGCAACTTGACATAAAATTTTTAATAAGTTATTTGTATTATTTCAAAAATATGTAAGAATAAAATTTGTAGCAAATTTAATGTAGTTTATAAACTACTAGGTTTAATTAAAAAAAAAATCTATTTGGTGAAAATTTGAAATTTCAATGCAATAGTACATAAATTTCAGGGAAAAATAAAATGATAATAATTTTTTATAAGATTTTAGAAATAAGTAGAGGACTCATGTCCCAATGTGATGCATATTTTTTTGTAAATTTTTTCAAACTAAATAATTAATTATTAATTTTTTATTACAACTTTAAAAAATAAAAACTTCGATGTCTAACCACCTTAACTTGGTCAAAACTTCATGAAATTCATTTCTTTCTTTTTTAATCCTATAGTATGCAAAGCATAGAATGTGACACATTTTTAGATTCAAAAAATGTGATACCATTTGAAAGCTATAATTTTTTTCAATCATCCTATCAATGAGGACTTTAGTTGTAATTTAAATAGAAAATAAATAATAATTAATTTTATTATATTCAAAGTAAAGAATAATTTATATTGGTGGAAAGCTGAGAAGATCCTTTAAAAACCCTTTTCATTTCATCAATTTTGGGTAAAAAAAAGTTGTCAGCCACATGCCCTACAAAAACCCATCATATCACCACTTTTTGGCCCATCATGATCTTGCACATACCCATACATGTGCTTCCTTCTACCCTTCATCATATCGTGAAATATGTCTACAATAACAAATTATATACAATCAAAGATGACCCTGAACCAAACAATTGTTTAAACATTGAGAAAGGAAACGAGAATCCTTTGGAAATATTAAAACCAACTGCACAAGTGGAACTTGTGTAAGAAAAGCATATTGAGGAAGTCACAAAATTATTTGAAGATGATTAGGGTTCCTTGGATTTCACACCTAGCTTTGATGGACAACCAAAATATTTTAAAAGACTCTTCAAAAACATCCACCTTGAAAACTTTAGAACAAAAGACAAAAAATTACACAATAAAATTTGATGAACTTAATTATGAGCAACCACCGAATATGAAAGAAATGAAATAAATTTATGGAAAATGTTATGAATTTATGAAACAAATTGGTTATAGTGGTAAAGAATGGCATGCTAGAGAGAAAGGTATTTGTGTCCCTATATAGCCTCACACACAAGAAAAGACTAGTGGTCTAGGTTATTGTCCCTTAAAAGAAATAAGCAAGCCTTCACTTAATGTCAACATTCTTACAAAAGATCCTTCTAAGCTAACTTTAACATTAGTCCATCCTAAATTGATAGACACTAGTGGTACTGATTATTTTCCTTTGAAATAAATGAAAGAATCAAATAAATCTTCACTTAATGTCAATGTCATCACACAATATACTAATGATTTGAATTCGATAGATTTTACACCTTCCTATAAAGGAGAGTAAAAAATCTCACAAACTAAAGAGCCTTGCATGAGTATAACATCTTATACTAAGAAAGGGATTTCTTTTTCACAAAATAAAGGAACATCTCCTTCTATTGATCAAGACAGTATCTTGTCAGTACTCCTCCAAGATCATTTGATATCCCCCCTCCAAGAACACAAAATAAATTTTACTACAAGAATTCATTTTTGGAATATCATAGAGTTCATGGTCATTCTACTAATGAATGCAATGATTTGAGTAATTGAATCCAACATCTTAAGGATTGTGGTGCTCTTCCTTGTGTTGAAGCACCTAGTTCCTCTAATTGATATTTGTTTTCATTTCGGCTCATTCTTGTCCTACACTAAGTGGGGGCAATGGGTTAAGTAGCTTTTCCTCATATGTAACTTGTTGTTGTCTCTTATTGGCTAGTTGACCACCTTCCATGTATATATAATAGAAATATTGGGATGTGGGTGAAATGCCTTGAGTTGGCTCACATGTGACATACTGAGTTATATTTTGGGGACAACCCTTTATGCATGATATAGTTTCATTCGGGAACGCATGACATGGCAGAGCGCTTTTCAAATAATCTATCATGTCTTCTCCTACTTTAAATAAATTTCTCACAATAGTGGTGTTAGAAATCACTTTAAATTGGGGGCATACATTGAGAACCATGTTTCACTCTGTGATTTTCTTTATTCTTGTGATGCATCCTTTTCTTGGTGGTGTCGTTGGGTTTGATTTCCTTTGACAATGTGATATTTCTTTGACTTGTACTCTCTTGGAGACATTAGGCACAATGATCCCTATGAAGAGACCTTATATGAACTAAGAAAAATCCCCTTGAGCATACCTTACACTATTTCACATTTACAATAACCATTATATAGCCACCTTGCATAACACACTTTGCTTGCTTGTGGTGCCATCTTGTTTTTTCATGAGTTTCAAGCATAGAAAGCTTTGGTTGCCTCATGGAGCTCAAAATTAATTTTTGTGTGGTGCCTTATCAATGTTATCAGGAGGTATAGCTTTGGTATGGTTGTACTTATGGGAGCCAAACTTAGGCATGAATTTCCCATAGCCACTTGTTTGTGTGTGTGAGTGCATACCAGCCATGTGCATATGTGTCTCACCTCTCTGGGGGCTCACCTAGTAGAAAACCTAAGGTTCCACTAGCCCTTGTGAGCATGCATTTGGTTTGAATAGTGGACATTGTGTTCCACTTGTAAGCCACCCTTTTTTGGATATTGACCTAGTAGATAGCCTAAAGATCTATTTGCTCAGAGTGAGCATGTATTTTAGAAAAACAACTTAGATATGATCCACAATGTGTGGGACAAATGGTTGAAGCTTGACCCACCTTTTCTTCCCTTTTTCATTTTTCTTTATGTCATTGGCATTGCATGTTTGTGTATCTTGTTTCAATGTATATCACACATCTTGTGTATATCCCCTTGTGCTTATGTTGGTTGATGTAGGATCTTGGACCCTAGGGGCTTGACCACCCCTTGATTTTTTTCATCCTAGACCATCCACATTAGCACATGTGGACCCCTCTTGAATTTCTACTTTAGTTTGAGTTTGAATCAAGTTCCTCCTCTCACTAAAGTGGGGGATAAATGTAGTGTAGAAAAATGTAGCCCTCTACATTTTCACACCTAATTTGGGGATGATTAATATTAAAATGAGCCTAACGTCACATTGATCTTGTGTTTTAATGTGTTTTACATATTCACATTAGGTTTAGGGCCCTTTTAAGCTAAATAGACCTAAGTTTTCCTTAATTTAGTGTTGTAAAGTGTATTTATGTACACCTTCACATTAAGTTTTGGGCCCTTTTGCAATTATGACCTTCATATCATCATTAATAGGCCCCTAAAACCTTTTATTATGCATCTTGAGGATTATTTCAATTGACATCCCAACATAATCAAAAAATACACTTAATATCTTAACTCTTTGACTTTTCCTCTTCCTAAAAAGGCCTAGTGGGACCCATACACAACCTTGGGAATATGAGTCCCACCCAGATGGGACCTATATGCCACCTTGGGAATATCAGTCCGGTTTGACCCCTTCTTAGGGTTTTGAAGTCAAAATTTATGAACGTTGACATTTGGGATCTAATAAACAGTAAGTTGGATGGAATTCGTATATATTCAAGGTTTCAAATTAGTATTTCACCTAAGCATTCATGATATCAGCATAAGTAATCAAGATTCAAGCATCCTAAGTCTTCACAAGACCTTCATAAAGTATTCAAGAGCATTTCTAAGGCATTCAAGGGTAGAATTCTTCATCATTTGTCACAACAATTCAAGATCCATTATCATGTCAAGGGCATAAAGCATAAAGCGTATTGTTGAGCTAGTGTTGTGATGTACCATTCAAGATCCAATATTGAGCAATATTTCATATCCAATTCAACATCAAGATCCACATTATTCATGGAAACTTCATGTCAGATTATAGACCTACATTTCAAGAAATCATTCAAGGTATCATTTTTCATGCTTCAAATTTCATGTTCATATTTCATTGTTTCATCATAAGGTTTAATTACCTAAACAGGGTTTGACCAAGGAAGGCCCCTATTTCCTAAAAATCACCAAGTTCTTTTCTCTCTCTCTACATATATGTGATTGTAGATCTATGTATGTTGGAGCTTGAAGGATCTTTGAAGAGTAAGTTGTAAGATTCAAGAAATTTGTCGAAGTTGTCTCCTTATTTGTAAGATCATGGAAAGTCACCTACAGGTTACAAATTATGGTTTTCAACTTAGAGATTTGTCAGAAAGGAAGCTACAAGAGATCACTAGAGAATACAAAAATTTCAACCAAACCCTAATACTGGGACTAAATCGCCACTTGTGACATATGATTCCCAGTATTTCCTTTTTCCATATTTCAAGAGATTTAGATTAGATACTAATAGATTCTAGTTTTGGAAAAGAAACCATAGTATGGGACTAAATCACCTAGATTGGTGTATGAGTCCTAGTGAGCATCAAACAACAATATTTTGAGGTTTCAAATCTTGTTTTGATCACGTATTTCCTCCAAGTACCCCTTTGTTCATTCTCAGTTTGTTATCTCAATTTTTAGTTTCATTTCCAAAGGTCATATAGTTAGGTTTTACATGTTGCATTCATTTCTTGTCTTTCTAAGATTTGCTAGCTTTGCTTGGTGGTGAACCCCCTTTTAGCTTTCAATCACACCCTAAGACACCTTATTGTAGATCGCTTTCCATCATTCTATCCATTCATTGATATCTTTAAGTTTTCCTTGAGTGAAACTTAAAGAAAATAAGTGGAAAGGTCCTAAACCCTAGTTCTTCCAAAAAGATTAAAACCCTCCACTTCATTTTTCTAGGTTTTAAGAACCTCACAAGTAAAATGCAGTAAAATAGAGTAATGTGATAATTTGTAGTAGAAGTGTTTCCAAATGAGATAATATTTCCTCTATTTATAACCAAAAACCAACAACTACATGCTACAAATAAGGCCAATGAAATGACACTTCTCAACTTAATTCCATCAACTCATCTTGATAATAAAAATGTGGAAATTTTCTATCTCAATACTCACCCAAACAAGATAGTAGGTTGATTATTTTCTTTCCAACAATAGGTTTGATTGATTCATATTGCACATGTTCTAATCTGTAAATTGACTTATAGGCTCAAGATACTTCTAAATGAATCACATAATTCATAATATGGCACCAACTATTCACCATATTCCCTATTTACTAGCTTGTTGTTTAATAGAGGAATAATTCAATACTCATCTGGCTACAGATCACTTTGTTGACTTGGTCTATACCAAAAAATTTGACACATTTCATTGAGTTGACTTCCCTTATAATAGTGTTGCTTTATCATTACTCAACACATCACTTGCACAATGCACAAGACTTTATCATTATGTTTTAATTGTATTTACAAAGTATTTATTGCTTCACTATGGCATTGGATTTTTAGCTTTTTACTCCTTTGACTTATTCCATGCAAAGTTCAAGACTTTGTGTTTACCTTTTACTCACCAATATAAACTTGGCATGACATTTCTAGTGCTACTTGTGTGTATATTGTGCAATATTTTGGAAGCTTTGATTTATACTTTAACTTTTTTATGGGTTGCGCCCACATAAACCTCTACATGTTTCATTTAACTATAAACCTCTTAATAAGGGCTACACACTATTCTAGCACCCTATTATCTATATTCATTAGCTTTTATATTGGTTTATCCTTTCATCATGTGTTGTGCTATATCTTATGCGCCACATTATATAAACTAACATTTATAGAATGCATTAATATTAATATGTATATATATATATATATATATAATATGTATATATATTATAATCAATATCATTATAATATATATTATATTCTTTTATTAACATAACTTTGTTTTTAATATTGTATAAATATACTTACAAATACAAATTAATAATATTACATACATATATATGCGTTTATACATATATATGTTAATAAAAATAAACATTGAAGATTTAGTTAAAAAAAATTAGTTCAATGTCAAGTTTGGAAAAAGAGTGTAAACCACTATTGTGGGATCACCCATACACACACACATGTTATCACATGATATGATATTAAACCATAACCACATATACATATATATCAATATATACCAATTAATATTTTATAACATTTTATAATATTAGACACATATGTATTCTTCTTCATTGGCGAGTCAATGCATATGGTGTGTACATATATACATATATTATAAATGTGAAACCAATATCCTTATGCAATATATAATCATATGCATGATTTTTTGTTCACACACACACACACACATATACATACATACATACATACATACATACGTACGTGTATATATATATATATATATACATTCAATGTATATATATTTATCGACATAGATACCCACATACAGACATAAAGAAGGTCTTCCCCAAACATGAACATTCAAAGGCAAGATCATAACCAAAACTATAATCAATCAAGTCAACCAACCAATTCCAATAAGCCAAGACTTATGACCAAGGGTTCACTTAGCGAATCCAAATTGACTCAACACTTCTAAACCAAATCTAGGTTGTAAGTGTGTGTGAGCTTAGTAAGGACAAATTTAAGGGTTACCCAACCAATCACTTCTCTTGAGTTATACTATACACATGTAAATTTCACTTAACACTTATCACACATACTAAATCACTTTTTTGCATCATGGGAATCATTATCATCAAATATCACTACATTTCACATCAATTGCATAAAAAACCATAAATTCCTCTATTAATTGAATAATAACATTATTTAATTAATTAATTTTTTTACCATTTTTGACTAATTAAATAAATTCCATTTATTTAATAAAATCCTAAAACCCTATTCTTGCTATTAATTAAATAAAATGACATTATTTAATTAATTCACATTTCATCAATTTTGACAAATTAAATAAATTATATTTATTTAATAAAGTCCTAATCTAACTTTAATTCATACTGACTAGTTAAATGACACCAATTATTTAATTATGTTACCGAATCACTTTATTCCCCTAAGTCGATTGAATTATTAAAGCATAATAATTTAATTAACTCACTCTCCCTCCAAATTTCAATAATTTGAATAAATTATTCAAATCATCATCAAAAATCAAATCAAACTAATGCAACTTTATTTGCAAAAGTCAAACTTTATTTGCACGTTCAACTCCAAAATGAATTAATTAATCAAATTAAGGGTGTTGTCATAATAGTGGTTTACAATTCCTGAGAGGAACAAATTTTAGCTGAAATCACATATTTTTAGAAAATATAATGATTTAAGCCTTAAAAAGTTCCATTTTAAGGATTCCAATTGAAGAGGGTTTGATCAAATCACCTTAGATCAAACCCCCTTGGATAGAACTTCGCTAGTTTTAAACCATACCTATATATGCGTCTCCTTTACACCTATCAAAATGCTGATAAAAATGATTTATCTTTTGGGGGATCAAATGAATTCATTTAAAATTTATTTCAAATGATTATGGTATTCCTCAGAACAAGCTATCAATGAATATAATTTTAATATGTTTTGGTTTTGTTATGTATTTGTTTTTTAAGTTTTATTAAACATAGGTTTTTCATTGAAAATGAATTTCTTTGTCCTTCACATGTGGAAAAATAGAAGATTATCAAAAAAATTGAAAAATATGAGTGCACTAGATATTGAAGTCCTTGATCCAACAAAAAATAAAATAAAATTTTGACATATACAAAAAAGTTACGCATTACGGTCATTAGAATTGTAATTTGTTTGACTTTGAAAATGTTGTTTTCTAAAAAAATCAATTTTGTGGGAGATGGAAAAAGAAGTGCAATTTGATTCCAAAAATTTTGAAAAAAATATTTTTAGAATCTACAGACAAAATTTGATGAGACTCTAGTTTCCACCATCTTCAAATTCCTCACAGTTTAGCCGCTATAGGTGCCCAAATGTGAAGATTCAGTTAAAAATAATAATTTCAGTGTCCAGTTTGGCCAAAAATTGTAAACCACTATTATGGGATCACCCTTAATTAATTAATCATTCCCAGCCACTTTCGTGATTGAGAAAATTATGATCCCCTGATTTATCAATCTATTCTTGATTGATCAATCTATATCCCTGACTAATCAATATATATTTCTCAATCCAATAGATTATTCAATCTATTTCTTCAATCACACTAATCATTTAATCTATCTTGCACAAATTATTCCCATCTAAATCCTCTCAATATCTTTTGACCGTTGATCAAGATATTCTACAAAGCAATCTTTATCATCCATTTCAAATCACAATTTCTATATAGAAAACCTCTTTCCTCACAAAAAAGGATTGAAGAATCAAACTATTTTACACAACGAAGTATTGTTGAGATCATAACCAACATTGAAAACCCTTCAACACATCTCTGTGATCAACATATGCATCATTCTTCAAAGCTTCTAACATAAAACAATGGAGGCTTCATAGTGATATGAACAACCTAACATCTTGTAAATACATTTTGACATGGGATGGTAAGATTTTATTGTTTTGAGTTCATGTTTATTGTCTTGTTTCAATAATGTTCTTGAACTTATTAGTTTTATAGTTTCATTTCGTGAGTGAAGGAATAGATATAGATTTTTTTTTTATTAGATTAGTTTCTATTTCATTACAATTATATTGTTTACACTCCCAAATTTTCCCCCTCATAGAGTTTGGCATGCTAGGTGGGACCTCGATCCTTAACACTAACGATTTCATGAGATAATTTTTAAGTTATAGGTCTTGAAAGTGCTATGAGAATATCTTCATGCAAAGGTTCCAAAAAAAATTGCACTTGATTTCACGGTTCTGGCTCACTTGACTCTATTTCTGGCACACTTGACATTGTTTTTTATGATTTTGATATTTCCTTCCATTTATGTTTTATGACAGAGGGTGCTTTTGATATTTTCAGTGCCTTTTCCTTCTGACTGAGGCTATACTTGACTATTTTTCTCTCGCTTTTTGTTTGTTATATTTTTGTTTGAAATTTGAATGTTAAATTTCAATTTTTGACATTAACAATTGTTTGATTTGGGTGTTTTACAAGTACTAATTGTGTTTTTTCTAGGATTTTTAGAAGCATAACTTATTTCTATACACAAACGATTAACACTTTTGTTACAGTGAACACAAACGGTTGAAGAAGCTTTAAAATTGTGAAAGCTTTGTAAAGTTAGAAACTTTTAATTTGGTGCATAAAAAGAACCCCACAAGTGAACACCTTAGTTTTTGGTGCTCTAAAAATGAATCCTTTCAAATATTTCTAGATTAGAAAATGCTTCAATTTGGTGCATAAAAATAACCTCACAAACAAACACTTCAGTTTTTGGTACTCTTAAAATGAACCCTTTCAAAGCTTTCCAGATTAGAAAATACTTCAATTTGGTGCATAAAAAGAACAACACAAACAAAGAATTCAGTTAGTTATCTAAAAATGATTTTAAGCTCTCAAATTGATACTTGGAATGTTTGATTTTCTTTGTGTTGACCAAATGATTTCCTTTTTTGTTGACACACACTCAAATTCATTTTTGTTGACCAAATAAGACAAAGATCTAGAAAACACTCAGTTTGGGCTTAGAAAATGAACAAATTAGTTTTTTTATTGCACCTTTGCTATATTATTGATTGATATATGAAATACTTCATGTTGGTGCAATTAAAAAATAAAAAATTGGTATGCTTTTCACACATTATTTTATGGATAGCACTGCTCGAGGAACTTATCAAGAATCCAACTACAATGAACTATATTCTATATATTCCATGCTTGAAAAAATAGGTGGCCATCCTCTCCTCTTGCACCATTTTGGTGATCTTGGGTGACGAATACCATCTTAAGTTTTACACTTTTTTCAGAGCATACCTTTAGAGGGCCTTCCTTTTGAGAAACATCCCACACTGGAGAACTAAAAAGGCAACCCAAGAAATAATCTATTTTGGTCTACTATATAAATTATTGTGGGTATGAGGAAATTTTTCATCCACTAGGTGATTTTATTTTAGACCAACGAATGTCTCCCCTAGTATTCGTGTGATACGTTAAAACCTGAAAGGGCTAGGAGGCCTCTTAATTGAGTGAATCACTACATGTATAGAAATCCAAAACTAATAATCCAAAAACATTACTAAGAGCCAAATGTTTGTAGAAGCTACCCCTTTTATCCAAATCATACTCTAAAGTGGTGCATCGAAATTTACTTCTAAGAAGTTGCTTACCAAGTATGGCTTATGGTTGAGCATAAAGAGACTCTCCATTTGTTTCATGTAAAATCATCCCTTTGGGGCATGACGTAAGCCCACCTAGGAAGAAGTGTCTATCCCTAGGGTGTACTTTGTTTTCATAGAATATTTCCAAATCTATTCAAAACATCAAACACTATACTTGAATCTAAAAAGAACATATCAAAACAAACACTAAACATGATAGTTGAATCGAAAACCCTTTGACTTAGTGTATGCTTTTAAAAGAAGCCCTATATTTGCATTCCTTAAGGATCTCCTTAAAGGTTTATGAATATTTAGGCTACATTGGCTCAAAGTAAATGTTGGAAACTATGGCTTGGGTATCGTGATTACATTATACTTAAAGCCATAAACATATAGGTCACAAAAGTACATGTTTTTTGAGTCAGTCAAAAATTGTTGTATCACTTGCCACATCTAGAAAAGATCAAGACATCCAAAAATTGCAAGAAAAACATCAACATTGTTGTCAAATACTAAAATTGGAAGATGAATTTGAACAAAGGATGCTTCAGCTATTGTTTCTAGCATATTTGACAAAGACCTAGTCGTACTTGCCAGAAAAATATCACTTTTGCTCTCTGTCCCATAAAATCCACTGATGAAAAACTATTGCATTGGAAAAAATCAGTGCATTTTCTAGAAAACTAGTCACACTTGATATTTTTATGCCATAATTGCTAAAAAAATTCTACCACACTTACTAGAAATTTTCTCACACTTTCTAAAATAGCTCTCTTTTGATTATGTAGTTCACCACATTAGAAAAATACATACAGAGTCTGCACTTAATGCTTCTACTCGTGCTTGCTTCTCAAGATCCAACAAACTTGACAAATTTCAGGGCACAGTTGATAAAACTAGCCGCTCTTGCTCACAATTTGTTGCTTCTAATAAAAACCCATTGCTCTTGCTCTATCTTGCTGAAAATTATAAAGATGATACAGAGCTACTTATAGGATCCCTATTATTAAAAAAAAATTGGAAACCTAGATAGGTCATATAGTCCTTCATCCGCTCTCAACATTCCATCCTACTTTTGGTAATCAGAATTTTTAAAAAAAAAAAAAAAAACTTGGATTATTCCCTCACCCACACTTATAAGATATCAATAGTTACTTGAACCTCAAGGCTAGGTCAAGTAAGCTTTTCCACAAGAATAGTGTCATCTCAAAACAACACTCAAACTGTAGGGTCTTGAGCTTTATAAAAACCATATGAAAACATCCAAACTTTCAACTTATAACCATTTGGTGACCAGTTGCTTTGGTTCAACAACTGAACCTTATAGCACCAATCCTACAACCAAGTCTCACACACATTGAAGCTAAACAAATTGATATCATTAGTAGTTTAAGGACCTTCATATTTGAGAAGAATGAAACACCAAACCAATGGAGAAATACAACAAACATACTAGATAAAGAGGAATAGAAAGTAGAACTAGCAATCAGAACACCTGTGTTAGCACCTCCTGTGTGTAAATAGGTACCCATATTTCATGATCTCTAGAAAGAGAAAAAACCTTAAACAAAAGTCCATATTCCACCTTTTAAATATGCACTGGATATCTCAAGGTATATCAAGAGACACACCTTAAAGTTTTACCATAGCCGAGACACCTTGGAAATAAATCATTACACTCACTCTTTAAGGAGTGGACCAAGCTAGTATATACAATTTTGGCCCGTATTTCCACCTTCTGCATTGCAATAGACACCACTTTTCATGATCTCTGGCAAGAGAAAAATACTTAAACAAAAATCCATATTCCAACTTTCAAAGAAGCATCCTAGTCTAAATTTTTCCAAAGGGCACATCTTGAGAACATACCACACTTGTGACAATCGACTAAGACATTTCTAGTTATTATTTTTGATGGGCCAACCAGACTTGAATACTCAATAGAAAATCCCAAAAATGAAAAGGAAATTTCATTTTCCTTAAAATAAAAAATCTAAAAATATGAACGCATTATTTTTTCATAGCTAGGAGTCATAAAAATATTCACAAAGGCTTGGTAGTTGTTTAGGGAAACTATGAGATTACAACATAGAAATAACATAGAAGAAAAAAAAGAAACACTAGCATACCACCAACAAACACCACGAACGATGAAGGTGACGCATGGGGAAATAAACCAAGTGACCTTGAAACACATCAAAAGAGACCCATGTACAAAGAAACATTTACTGAGGAAGAGATAAACCAAAAATGATAAGAAGTGATAGAAAAATAAAACTAGGACCTAAAATGGTAGTCATAGAATATGTAGATACTGAGGAGGAAATAAATGATGAACTATTTCAACATTACAACAACCCCAAGGTACTTAGACTAGTGGAAAATTTGTTGAAAAATGACCCAAATTCTTACTTCTTCAAGTTAGCACAAAGTGGTGCTAAACTATCAGTAGACTTTAACATGGAAGCTCTCAAAGATCGTAACCTTATTTCCTTAGGGGATAACTCAACTGTGAGAAAGATATTTGAACCCACAAAAATTCTAAACATGCCACCCATATTCTCACAAAATAATGGTCAACCAATGGAAAACCCATTGTATAGAAAACCAACTCAAATTGAACAAGCAATAGTGGCCCAATAGTATCAAGAGGTCCATCCCAATACGTATCACAAATCAATAATACTCCACCAAGACAATATGTACCTCTAAACAATTTGTATGTTAACCCTTCTCAACATAGGCAATACCATCAACAAGGTGGACCATAGGGTCCCCTTCCCAATCAACAATACCATCAACAAGGTGGACCATAGGGCCCCATTCCAAATCAATATAATCAACAATGTGGGTCACAAGGTCCCCCTCCATATCAATACCAACAACAAGCTATTCCAAAGGGTACCCTTCTGAGTTCATCCCATGAACGAGGTAACCCACCAATGCACCATTAGGGAAACCTTCAGTATAGTTCACCCCAACAATAAGGTGTGTCACAGGGTAACCTTCTGAGTTTTTTCCATCAAAAAGGTAACCCACTAATGCACCATCAGGGAAACCTTCAGTATAGATCACCCCAACAATAAGGTGGGCCACATGGAACCT